>OX578135.1:156201249-157401249 GCA_951213105.1 Amaurobius ferox | reverse complement strand
ACATTATAAAACAAGGATAATAATGACTTTTATTATCCAAAGAAGAGGGTTAAAAGATAAAGGGACACAATACGAGTGTCAACTTCAGTGAAACAGAATGATTAAAATGTGATGTTATAGCTTAATACGGTGTGTAGAAACCTCGGGAAGCTACGCATGCTGCACGACGATTTCCCATACTTACGATGAGGGTTTGGATGATTTGTGTACTCAAAGAGTTCCAAGCCTCACGGAGAGTAGTTTTCAATCTCGGAACGGAGTTTGGTGGGTAGCGGAGGCGGCTGCAAAATGTATCCCGAGCATATCCCACACATGCTCTATTGGATTCAGATCAGGAGTCAAGTCACTGATTTGGCAAGTATCAAATCAAGGATTTGGCAAGTCACTGCATGTGCTGGATATCTTCAGTTTGAAGGAAGTCGTCGACCAAGGCCGCACGGTGAAGAGGCGCGTTATAAACCATGAATATGAAATCAGAACCAACAGCACCTCGAAACAATCGAACGGTATGTGGATGTCTGTGCGGACGTCCATCGTGATACCTGCCCAGACCATGACTCCCCCAAACGGAAAACGATATCTTTCCGTGATATCTCCCGGGTGAAAACGCGTTCCACGTTTTCTCCAGATCGTGGTACGACGAGAATCAGTTGGCAGGCTAAACCTGGACTCGTCACTGAACATGACATTGCCCTACTGTTGTCTACTCCACTGCCGGTGCTCCAAATTCTCCTGTAAACGCGCGCGTTTCTGTGCAGACGTCAGGGGGAAGCAAACTGCTGGTCGTCTGGCATAGAGACCAACGTGTCTGAGTCTTTTGTAAACAGTGTGTCTCAAAACAATGACTCCTGTGGCGGCTGTTAGGGCTCCTTCTTCTTCGACCCAGACCGTCTAACCTACCAGAAAGTTGTAAGGTATCTGTTGGGACGGCCGGGAAGTGCCACCCAATTTAGACCGGAACCCAGTGGAGGAGGCATCCACAGGGACCGTACCCTCCTTCCCCTACCACCAACCTCTCGGATGGACTTACGGACCCACATGTTTAACGTGATCGTACTCCGCGTGAACACGGCGGCAGTTTGGGCAGCGGCGGGAATCGAACCCGGGCCAACTGAGTGCAACTCCCGCGCGCTAACCACAGGACTACCGCGCCCACGGCTGTTAGGGCTGAACCCAGTTGTCTGGCAGAACGATTCCTCTGACGTCGCGCAGTTATCATCAAATATCGGTCTTAACGAGCGGTTGTTACCCTTGGCCGACTTGGTACTGGTCGTCGGGTAACATCTCCAGTGGTTTGGAACCTCTGCCATAGTCTGGAGATCACACACTAAGACACATTCAGAATTCGAGACGCTTCGCTTTGGGATCGACCGGAGTCCAGCATTCCAATAATTCGTCCCTTCAAAAACATGTCCAGTTGGCATCTTTGTCACATCTTTCGTCCTTTTTTATTGTTAACAACGCTCCGTACCACAGCAATTGCGAAATTCTGCCTCAACTGGCTATGCCGCTCGAGACCGTTTTATACTCGTTCTGACATGCGCCGGTGCTTTGCGTATGTCGATGTCGCATACGACATATGTACAATGATTCTACACTGATTCTACATATGTACAATGATTTACCTTCATTCCACGATTCTCCACAACTGATTGCGAACCATTCTATCCACATTAACTCCGAATTTTTCGCATTTTACGAATTCTGCTTAACATTTGGACATAACTGCATGTGTCTGCGCGTATGTATGTGTGCGTGTAGGTATGTGTTTATGCGTGTATGAGGTTGAAGACCCAGGTCGTCCGACTCATCCTAAGGACTCGAAAAACCATTTGGACGGGCGGATGCGTGTATGGGGTGTATATATGCATGTATGTGTGTATGTGTGCATATATACATGTTTGTATGTATGTATATATGTATGCGTCCGTGCGTGCGTATGTGTATATGACTGCATGTGTGTATATATGCATGTATGTGTGTATACATAAATGTGGGCTTGTGTATGTGTATATGCGTCTACATGTATGTGTGCATATGTATATTTGCCAATGGCGTATTTTGAAATTTAATTTGGAAAGGGGGTAGTTCAGTTTTACATATCAATCTCAAGCGGTCTAAGTTTTCGAGGTCTTCTCCTTTTTTCTCTTTCTTTTTCTTCGACCCAAACCGGCCGACCTAACCGAAGGTGTAAGGTATCTGTTTGATACCGCTCGGAAGAACTTGCGCACCCATATCTTTAACTTGATCGTTCTCCGCGTGAACACGGCGATTAGGCAGTGGCAGGAATCAAACTCGTGTCGTTCGAGTGCTAACCACTGGGCTGTCGTGCCCTAAGTTAGACGTCTGTACGTGCTCGGGCCTGTCCCGTGGATTTGGGACAGACCTGACCAACGGACTCGAGCCTGTTCCGTGGGCTTAGGACCGACCTGACCCACAAGCTGGGATAGGGCCACACCTGCCTAAATAAAATTGCTTTATAATTCTCTAAACCTTCCCCCTAACTAAACGGAGATTCTATACGACCTCTACCAAAACAAAATTGTTCGACGAACAGTAAAATTCGTTATATTTTGAATCAAGAAAATTAAATCAATAATTCCCACAACACGATAGAAATTACCAAAAATTATTATTATTATCAGACCAGGTACTTTATATTGCAATCATTCACCTTTAGAAGTGGTTTGCAGTGAGAGCACGCTGGCCTGGGGCACCACTGGGAGAGATGGATGATATTATACCCTTCAATCATCCAATTTAGGCCAGAATCCAGTGGGGAGGCAACTACAGGGATGGTACTATCCCTTTACAGAACCACTACCTCTCGGATGGACTCCAGAAATATATTGAAATCAAAAACAAATACATTGAAATAGTGTCTACCTGGTGACATTTCCCGAAAGGCGCCACGTTGGCGAAATTTCGCAAATTTGTCGCTAAGCCAGACAAGCAGACATATTGGATTTTCTTATGTATACAATTTATATACATGCGGATGGCGTAACTTCCTTATTGCATTTTCGTTTTCAAAGAACATTTTGAAGAATACTTGCAGAAAAGTTTCACTTGGAAAAAGAAACATGTATATCGAATGTTTATTTTTCTTTGAAGAATCGAATGCCGCTATTTCATAAATCATTTCTTTTCTACTATCTCTCAAAAATTAGTATCACAATTACTGCACTCTAGTTTCAGACTGAGTTTGCAACTGGAACGAGATTACAGTTTTCTCCCATAAAAAAATCACTCTAAATGGTTACTCGAAAGTCCTTTTAAATTAGAAGTTCTTGTACTGTGACTTTAGTCGATTAAGTGGTTATTTGCATTGCCTGCAATAAAACATGCCAATGCGTTCATCTGATCTCATCCGTTTAAAAATGCTGCAATTTGTTCCGTTTGAAAACCTTTTAAAAAGTAAGAGTGTTCGATGAGTGTGTCTTAAAGAATTCGTGCACCTTTGTAATAGTTTATTTTTTTTTTGTAAAATAGAACACAGTAATTGAAAAACTTAATTTCGAAGAGCTCTGAACCACTTTCGCTCTTCTATCTCATGCGGTATTTCTGCTGATACTCTTTTATATTTATACCCAGAGGCGGACTGGGACTATTAAACCGGTCCGGAATTATAATGCTTTGTAATGGACTTGATAATTCTGTTGTATTGAAAATCAAGGTTGGCCGTCTGGAGGTCCATGCTACAAATCCGATCAGCATACCCCCTCTCCTTCCTCCAAAAACATATCTGCCAATTCCTTTCTTTTCCGCCTAGGAAATATCTTTTCATCTTTTCGTTTGGCAACGAATTTCTTCCAGGTTCATATGATGCAATTATTTATTAACAGACGCCTGCTTACTTTTGTTGCAGTGGTCGCTCTGTTTTTATAGACTGGAGAAAACGGTTATTTTTTGCTTTACTAGCAACTCTGTACTATAGGAAAATTAATAAAATGATTTTGAATAGGTTACTATAACAATGGATATTGGAAATTTACAATTATACTGAAAGAATTAAAATAACCTTTTCTTGGTACTTAAAGAAGAAAATGTTCGCTGAACAAGCAAAAGATAGGAAATCAGTGCTCTTGGAGATATGCATTCTCATGTCAAGGTTATACAAAAAAATAAATAAATAAATAAAGTAAGCTATGTCTGGTTCATTATGTACAGCTTACGCTAACATATTTTATAAGATATGATATTTTCAGACAGCAGATATGCATAAAACTAGTTTATATCATCGGAAATTTCCTAAACGAAGCTACATCTGATTGCTATAGGATCTTAGATAAGAATACGGGAAATTCTACTGTTTTCTTTAGCAGGTTATTTCAAATGAGCTACTTTTTATGTGCAGGTCAAATACAAAGAAAGTGAAGTGAACAGCGAATATAATTACATTCAATTTTCAATTAAAAATAGTTATGAAAATTTCGAATCGAGAGCCTTACGATATCTCGAGTCCTTGACATCTCAAGAGTCTTAAGTGGAAATTCTTAAGGACCCTCAACCTCCTGTGAGATTTGATGCTGAATCCATATATTATCATCTAAGCTCTGTCTATGATCAATCTTAATATATATTTTAAGGAAAGATTTTGAACCAGTAGTGAAAACAAACAAACTGAAGGTGGAAATTATTAGTGAATCCCCTACTTTCTTCAGGATTCGATGCTGAATTCATTCGTATCAGCCATCATCTAAGCTCTATTTACAGTCAATCTCGAGAAATGGATGTTTCAAGTAAAAGAGAAATTTTTGAATACGACATGGGAAAAGAACCGTAAGCGGAAATTCTTAGAGAACCTCCCATCCTCCCCCAGAATTGAATGCTGAATATCAGTCTTTTCGTCTAATGTAATTTCTATCTATCGCAAATCCTGAGAAATACATGTTTCAAGGGAAACATTTTAGTAAAAATAAAAGTATAGCAGGAATTTCGACCCCAATATAAAGGATTGTCTTGATATAGCAACAGTCGCTGTGGACAAAGGAGATAATGAGACTAATGGTGGGTCAATAAGTAATATCTCAATCTTCTTCTGCACTGAGTGTCATATTATAGTAATCATATTAGCCGCAGAATAAGTAGACTTTTTGTGATACATTTAAAACAGAATTGCAGAAACACAGACTGAAACACAGTAACAAGAAACACTAAAACAGAAACACAGTAAATAGAAATAAAACAATATTCGCTGTCCCCTCAGTCTACCACACACATTTTAGAAACTCTTAAGTATTATCCTCTCTTAATATTACAGTGAGGACGATGCACAGGGCAAGAAAGTGCTCCATCATGTCTCACCACCTGTAGGTCATGCGAGGCATGCAATGATATGATCCTTGAGTACAAAACTTTTTAAAGCAATGATTTTAGAATTTTTGTGGAAGACGTATTTCCTTTGGAACCCAGTAACAATACATGCCCATTGCTTACAAAATTTTAAAAGGATATAGTGAAGCAACTTTTACCTATGTTTTAAGCTGCGGCTTAGGCGCCGACTTGGTGGGTTCGGGGCACTTATCGAACCCCCAATAATTTTTTTGTGGGTTTATCGAACCCTCAATATGTTTGCGCATATTTAGTGTGTGTGTGTGTGTGGGGGGGGGGGAGAAGTACGCATATATGCATAAATTTTGTCTTTCGTTATCAATTCTTCAAGTTTCTTCGTTTTTTTCGTTATTCATTCCCCGTTTACTTTAAAGTGTGTTGAAGACCCAGGCCGTCCGACTCATCCTAAGGACTCGAGCAACCATTTGGACGGCCGGACTTTAAAGTGTGTGGAAAACCCAGGCCATCCGACGGACTTTAAAGTGAGTATAGAAATTTACCCCTCAGACTATTTGTTGTATTCTGGATACAAGATTTTAACTCGGAAATGATTTCAAGAGAAATTTGTTGACAATTTTAACATAGGTAAAAAAGACCTAAAAAAAAACTAATTTTACTTTTTTTTTTTTTTTTTCTGAAGATAATTGAGTTAGAAATTCGCACAATATCTGTATATTGTATTATAATATAATAATGTTGCGCCTACAAAGGCAAAATAAATTAAATAAATGATTATCTAGATAAAAAAATATGTTTCTGTACTTTACTATAATTTGCTTCAATTTAGCATTTCAGACGTTTTATTGTGCCAGATAATCTGACTGAATAAAATTTAAATTAGACTTAAATCCTTTGGAAAATGCATGAGGTATTTGATTATGGTCCAGCAGAAATTTTCCAAGGGGGGGCATTGCCCCGTTTGGGAAATTTCAAGATTTTTTTCTAACTTCATATTTTACAGAAAACCAGAAAATGCAATTTTCAATTATTAAACCAGAAAAAAAATTGTAAAAAATCTTCTATAACATAAATGTCACATTTTAATTCTAACTTATTCACATTTTCCTTACCGCAGGGCTATAAACTATCTCGCACACAAATCAAGCTCCTTTTTACCCCCAGGAAATATGTTTACGCCAATGGCAACAGCACTTGCTTACCATAACGTCTTCGATTGACCTTTTAGTTCAAAGAGAAAAAGGAATATTTACAGCCATTTGATTGACATTTTTTAAAAGTAGCTGTCTCCAGTTATAACTATAAAGGATAACCACGAAGTTGGGATGACGTGATTTGATCTACTATATGCCAAAGGGCTCTCATCTGCAATTGCTTCTCGATTCTATATACCAGACCAGTGCTACCTTTCCAGGTGGTATTGTGTATTCCGTTTGAAGCTGCGAACCCCGCGGGTAGCTTTGCCCTAAAGAGCTACGTTTGGCAGTCATCAGCCACAAGTCGTTTGAGACTAAAGAGTTCGAGTATAAATTATGAGAAAATGGAAAATATCTGATTCGTTAGGAACTTCGTGGGAAAATGATAACGTTTTGCAGAAAGATTTGGCATATCTTCAACTGGTGTGGTCTCAATGAGTGATGTTTATATTGTTGAAGGCAGTGTTATGTTTTGGCTGTGATGAAAAGAAGAACGCGATATTTTTGTGCTATTCATAAAGGTTGCGTTTCGGTTTGTAATTTAAAAAAAAAACATATTTATTTCTCACGGATAAATTTAAATTAGAGCAGCAAAATTTCTTCTTGTATGAGAAATCCCCAATCTGCTAAAAGACCTGCATATTATAATAAAAATCATATAGCTTTTGATTTAAGAGCAACACCATCTGGTAAGTATATATGCTATAACGGCTCGCACATCGCATTATGTAAAATTGGACTGATAGGTTTGTTTTTTAATTAAATAATTTAATTATATTAGATCTATTATAAAGGGTTTGGTGAAACATGGCAATTTTACAATTTGACTAAAAATTTTCCAGAAATAACTGCATACAGCTAAGTATCATTTGATGGAAAAAATCCAGTTTGATAAAAAATGTCGCTAGTCATGTTATTACTCCAAGTCGTTTATTTATACGTTTATGTTTTCTTAATGGAACTTGTTTTTACATATCTTACACAGCTTGGCATGGAAATCCAGATTCCTATAAATTTATATGTTGTTGTTGAAACCCAGACCGTCCGACCTACCAGAAAGGTGTAAGGTAACTGTTTGGACGGTCGGGAAGTGCCACCCAATTTAGACCGGAACCCAGTGGGGGAGGCAACCACAGGGACCGTACCCTCCTTCCCCTACCACCAACCTCTCGGAAGGACTTTCGGACCCACATGTTTAACGTGATCGTACTCCGCATGAACACGGCGGCAGTTTTGGCAGTGGCTGGAATCGAACCCGGGCCTACCGAGTGCAACTCCAGCGCGCTAACCAATGGGCTACCGCGCCCCTATAAATTTATATGTGACGAAATCCTAAGGTTTCGTCACATAGCCTAACTCCAACTTCGATTTTATTGTTTTACAACTTTATTATATTTTACCCTCAACAGGTGTCAGTCAGGTCCGGGATACTAGCTCAGAGATTGGGCCCAGGAGAACCGGACCGTGATCGTCCTTTTCAACTTCGGCCCATCATACACGTCATTGATAACGAAAAAATGAATTGCAATGGACCCGGCCCACCAGGAAATCTTCAGCGATCCCACATGCCCTATCCCGATCTGGTGTGGGTAATTAACAATATTCTGGAGAGCATTATGTGACAGACTCTTGTAGTACCTTGCAGCTTCCCCACCCCACATTCAACCCCAATGGCTCCTCGAAGGAAGAAAATGCATTGCGTAGACGATATTGTATCTTATCCATCAACGAGTTCAAATGTCTAAGAGCTCAAGTTTCATAACTGGTGCAAGCCTAAGCGGATTCTTTGTATAACTTTATGGTACGGTAAATAAAACTGCTGATTTCCTTCTTTCGACACAGACCGTCTGACCTACCCGAAAGTGTAATGTATCTGTTTAGACCCCGGGGACAAATTTACCCAATTTAGACCGGAACCCAGTGGGGCCGACATCCTCAGGGACCGTACCCTTCGTCCCCTGCCAGCGACCTCTTGGAAGGACTTTCGAACTCACAGATTTAACGTACTCGTACTCCGTTTGAACACGGTGACAGTTTGGACATAGTCTGGAATCGAATTCTGGTCTTCCAAATACAATCTCCGTACCTTAATCACAGGGCTATCCCACCCCAAAACGGCTGCTTGTAAGACAATAACTTATAAAACTTCCTTGAATAAAGCAGGCATATCTCATTTATGTGATTACAGTTGCTTCGATGGCATTATAAGCTCTTTTCTTTGGGCCAAGATTGCTGTCCGTTAGGTAATTCGTTCTTAGTGATTGTTAAGGTCTCATACTCTTCTTTTGGCCTGCAGTAGGGAGCTTAAAACACCCTCGAAACAATTATAATTACCTAACTGACATATGCTCGCTTTCTTCAAGAAAGTATTGTAAGTTGTTATATCTTTATATAATTTAACTTTGTAAATCTTTTGCAGAACTTTATTGGATTATGCCCCACCCCCCTGAGATTTTAAAAACTCGGAGCCTACATTCCAGTATTTACGCAGCTGAATGCTCAGTGATCTGGTCTGAGCGCTGCTGCGAACAATGTGAAGTGGTATGTGTATGAAAAACATAAAATAATCTTCAGGTAAATAATATATGACTGAAATAATGTTCAATGAAATAAAGTTTTATTGATAAAACAAGAACTGAAATCCATCAAGTTCCAAAATTTTTAATAGTGTCGCCATCTACTGTAAAGAAACGAAACCTAAATCTAGTAGTTATTATTGTCTTTAAACTCAGAGAATCGCAGAAAAAAACCAGTCTATCAGACAGGGATATTGCACAATTGATTTAAAATCACAATAAAAATCAGATAAATACTGATCATATTATTAATTGACTAGAACGAATTACCCGACGTTGCGCGGGTGTGTAAATAGAATTTTTATTTTTAATGACCATTTTTAAATATCTATTCCTTTTAATACAGTATTAAATACAACAACAGATCATATATAATAATGCCACAATCACGGAAAAGTAATTTTTCATTCTATAAAATTGAAAAGGGGAGTTGAATGTACATCACTGAGGACATCAGCTTTGTCTTCAAGTTCCTTTGTCTTCAAGTCCAAGTTCAATTACCTTTTCGTGATTGTGGCATTATTATATATGATCTGCTGTTGTATTTAATACCGTATTAGAAGGAATAATAGATACTTAAAAATGTTCATTAAAAAATAAAAATAGTCGGTATGAATTACATTACGGCAACAGATGGCAGCACCAAAAATATTTTAGATTAAAATAAAAAATATATTCTATATTTTATTGAGAATTAAATTTAGTTTTAATATAATCTAAGCATTGCATTTTATCTTTCAGAAAATATTTCGCAACTGTTTGAACAGAATTTCGGTGCAAAACGTGATCTGCGAAAGTTAATAAAGCGCGGATAGGGCAGAAGATTTGCTGACGCTAACCCTTAAATAATATCTACGCAACTCAACACTAAATTTTCTTCAAATCCCAACGCACACTATTCGCAAAGCAAAGAAAGCAAATTGCACGCTTTCAGCAAAGCAGAAAAATATAAAGGTTCAAGATTCAAAACCGCTAGGAGGGGAACCCAAGGTTATTATATCTATAACCCTCCTAGCGTGGCTTCAGTTAAGCATGTCCAGTCGATAGGGCGAAGTATTCAGACTTCAATTGAAACTACCGGCAAGAGAGAAAATAAATCGAAAAAATTTATAATTAATGAACGTATGGGTTCTGGAATTTTTTTAGAGCAGTTTGTAACATTTAAAGGAGGAGCTGTTAAATTTTCACATTGGATTGTTAGTCATTTCTTTTTATCTTATAATATAAAAGTAGGGATGTTTTAAATACACGAAAACTATATAACATACTTAAATAAATGACGAAGATTCGTCTATTATTTATAAGGGTTCCGTATAGATGCAAACTTTGTTTGAAAAAGAATTTTTCGATCTTTCCGATGGCGTAACATTTTCGTAACATGTCAATAAGTAATGGCGTAACATATATTAAGTCATGGCGTAACATGTCAATAAGTAACCGATTTGTGTTAATATCACTTAAAACCGGGTTAAATTGTGCTAAAATATAAAACAACTAAAAAACTAAATCGAACTTAAAAAAATAAATAACGCAAGAGGTGCACGTTTTCGGGTCCTGAAATACCTGTGTTCCAAATTTCATGGCCGTACATGGTTTAGATTTCCCGCTACAGAAGATAAGCACTGCTAGTTGGATTATACATTTTTATGTATGTTGTTCAATAAATTAAATGAAAATTATAAAATATTCCTTTTAACTGTATATATATTTTCCCTTTCCCTACAATACATACCGCATATAAAGAGAAAAGGTGTGACGGGGTCAAAAATCCAACTCTCAGAATTTAATGGATTTACACGTTCTGAGCATCCTTGAATTTGAATATGAAGCTAATGCCTGAGTTTCACAGTCGTAAGAAAATAGCTTTTAAATAATGTTATCCTCAATGGCGGAACTATGAACTCACAGCCGCTGCGACTTCGAGGGAGGAAGCGCAGGAAATGTAACTAGCGTCTGGCTAATTATACCATGAAATAAGAAAAGGCGAAAGGAACAATTTATTTATATTTTTAATTATTTATTTTTGATAGCCTATATTATATTTCCCAGAGGCTATGCAAATATTGCTGCCTGAAAAAAGACATATTATAAAAAATAAAACATTAATTACAAATTTAACCTTGGTAGATCCGTAGAATAGCCCCTCTCCAAGTTGGCGCGTTTCTCCCTGTTTGGAAATTGACTCCTCTCCACCAGTGACGTCTTTTCCCGTGTTAATAGGCTCCTCCTCCTACCAAAGTGGCGTATTCTACAGTTATCTAAATTAGAATTTTGAATGTAAATGATAGTGAAATTCAATTTGAATAAAAGTTTTATTTGAAAACAATATTTATGTATAAAATAAATAATAATAAATAATGTAGAGGGTTTTAACCCTCTACATTAAGAATCTTTTTACAAGAAATGGCATCATAAGATGAGATCAAAATGGAAGAGAGGGGGAGGGAGGGGGCAAAAAGGTGTAATGTTTAAACAGAAGAAGGGGGTGCAGCGAAACCAAGCTCAGAAAATGATCATTCAAAAACTTCATAATAAAATTTCAACGTACAGACAATTGGAATTTATAGAAATGTCACAATTATTAGTAGTGTCGCCATCTGTTGCATAGAAGTTAAATCGAAAACTAGAAATTTTTCGACAAATGCCAGAATATTGTTTTTCGAATTTTTTTAGTTGCGGAATGGAATTTGATAGTGGAACCCCAAAATGAGAATAGCGCATTGTGGTCCAAATGGTGCATCCAAATTTTTCAATTTTCATGAAAATTTACACGAAACTACGTTGCGGAACCCCTGGAATACTGTCGCGAAACGTCAAGCATTCCGCTAAACACACTTTGAAAAACACTGTATTAGAAGATTAAAAAAATAGTGCTTGATGAAAAGGGACATTTCGAGGAGCAGTCTTTTTTTTTCTTTTATGAATTTTTAGAATTTTAAAGGATTGTTTATATCGATAAAAAGTAGCAAATTCGACTTTGCACACTTTTAAAATATTTCGCGTAGGCGTGTCATAGGGGTATTCGAATCACACGTTGAAAAACACGGATCGATCCAGTGTTTTGCAACCACCGGTTCGTCTTCATCGGTCATTTAAAATTTTTGCCAGTCGAATTGCATGCATATTGAATTTTGAATGTAGAAACGAATGGATAGAATTTAGTGGTTGCAACATTTTCTTGCGTCCGACCCGAACGTAGGACTTGGAGACATAAGAACACGAAGATAATATCTTTAAAAATCCGGATGGCTCCTCTTCGTAATGCTTTTACGAGAAACTGCACAATAATTTGAAAGCTTTCTGTTCTTTTTGTAGTTTATGTTTTTGCATTGTTTGTAGTATCTTTTCCCGGATTCCTGCTCTGCAGCCGTCCGCTTTTCGGCTTAATTTTTTACTTCGGATTCCTGGTTTCAGCCGTCCTTTTTTGGTTTCTAAATTTCCTATTTTCTGTACTTTTGTTACTTTGCTATATGTTTGATATTTTTCTGTAGTTCATTTATTGTTATAAACTTTCTGCTCTTGTGATACTTAAAGGAAAGGATAAAATGGGATTTTTTTTTTTTTTTTTAATTTAATTTTGTTAATTTTGCACTTAAGGATTTCTCATGTAAATCTCTGTAACTTTGTTTTTTATGCACTTAATAATTTCAACCCTGTTTTTTGCTTAGTAAAATTTGACATCAGTAAATTTTGATAAATATCAAATTTTGAATTTGGTATATTAACTATATCCTAACCCTTATTGTCTTCCAACCTTGACCATTTTCTTATTTTCTGTAATTTCTTTTTTGTTGTATTTTGTGCCAGGGTTTTTTTCCCTTCGGGGTTTTCCCCTCTTTACAATTTTCTTATGTTTGTCTTATTTGTTTGTCTTTCTTGTTATGTATTGTCGCTGCCATTCTCTTCTTTTCTTGATGTAACTACTTGTGATGTGATTCATTTTAATATATGTACTGTAATCTCTTGAATCAAAAAATAAAGTTCCCGGCCACACATCTTGCTACCATGAGCCTTCGGGTTGGTCGTGTGGTCTGAGTTTTCAACACTTCAACAATAATTTGAAAGAAGCGTGTGAAATTCCACTAGGTATTCAGTGAAATGAAAAATTTGATGGAGCCGCTCAAAGATAAAAGAGAAAAGTCACAACAAGTTGACGATGATATTAAATCTTCGATTACAGGGAAAGGCATCAGAAGATGAATATAACAAAGAATTCAAAGCTTGTGTAGCTTGCAAAGAACCTTGGTGTCTAAACCGGGAATTTCCGAACTGGCCAGCCGACGTTCTACCGTTGAGCGAATGGGACGAAATTGCAAGCTCTTATCGTTGAAGTGGACTCTGCAAGCTTTCTATGAAAAACTGATATCCTTTAAGCGAAAAGTACTGTTTCTACACCCCACCCACAAGACAAGATGCGGAAAACAGCAATTAATTTGCATGCGTCATACATGTTCGTCTACCTGAAATTTCGCTGAAACCCTTTGATGGCAATATTCGGTTCTGACTTCACTTTTGGAATACCTTCAAAAAGATACTTGAAGATCCTTTGATAGATAATCACCCTAAATTTGTATATTTAGTTTAAGCAATGTCACCTTAGTCTAAAGCAAGAGTGATTGTGGATAGTTTTCCAATTTCAGCAGAAAATTACGAAAATGGGATTAGCCTACAACAACGTTTTGCGTGAAGGAAGACAGCTTGTGCGTGAAGACACCTTGATTCAAGTTTATGTGCACGATCTTTTATAGTTAATCTTATCGAACAATAGTGGTTCCAAGAAAGACTTTGATTTATCGCCGCAGTATGACAACTTGGAAGCGAAAGTTCGTTAGAATCAGTCAGAGTGACTGAGGATAAATATACCGGCATTCTCTTTCCATTAGTGGAATCCTGACTTCCTGCAGAACCAGAAGTGCTTAGGATCTGGGAAAGAGACGGGTATTCGTCAGATTAAACAGGCAAGAATGATTTTAACTCTCTTCTTCAGTTTCGAAAATTGAAGGGGTTTTCGAAGAACGAGTTTTGTTGGCGCGTACTGGCTTTGAATTTGATAAAGTTAAAAAGCAGTCTAAAAGTTCTATTTATCTTGGGGGGGATGTTGCTACTGCCACGGATTTGTTTAATAGTAACACATAAAATTCTAAGGGAAAGATGTAATCAAAGAGGTTTCCGAAGAACGAGTTTTGTTGGCGCGTACTGGCTTTGAATTTGATAAAGTTAAAAAGCAGTCTAAAAGTTCTATTTATCTTGGGGGGGATGTTGCTACTGCCACGGATTTGTTTAATAGTAACACATCTTATATACATTTCTAAGGGAAAGGTTTAATCAAACGTGCACCTTTTGGAGAAAAATCTGTCGGAAAATTGTTGAGTTGGGAACATTGCACCTGCTGGATCAGATGCAATGTTCCTGTCAGCGATTTCCCCAAACGCTGTCAGAATTTAATATTCGCACATTGTTCTTCAAACGCCATTTTTGTTTTCGACGAACGCGAATGATTACAGTTCATTGACACGCATTGTCTGGAAAAACACCTGCTTCTTCCTTTTCACATCTTGCGTCACATGTGCCTCTACGCCACGGTAAAATAGTTCCCCTCTCCTCCAATCAGGATTGGAGATATCAGCACAGTCTCCGAACTTTTTTATTCTACCTTGTACATAAATGATTGTTAGCGAACTGTTAGGTGTCAAAGCACAAAACTATTACAGAAAGTATCTTCTCTCGTGAACAGAACGAGCTAGATCCACGAGAATGATGCTAACAAATTGATCGCATAATATTATATATGAGAAGTGAAGATATTTCATAATAGTCAATACTTTCTTAATGATTTTTTTTTTCTTTTTTTTTTCCCTTGAAAAATTGAAATATTTCGAGAACGGTTCATGGTAGCGTTCTAAAATTTGTGTCAATCATTTTCTAATGAAAAATTAAATAAGAAATGATTATTTATGCAGCATTATTGAAAATTCTGTTTTTTATGATTTCTTCTATAATTTCATTCGAAAATTCGGGGATCTTCAGAACATTCGATTGCATTTAAAATCAATAGACTTCCAGTATTAACTGATCGTAATTTTGGTACCAAATTTCGTTCGAAACGCTGCATTCGTTCGTCACGGACAGACACACACACACACACATCCCTTCAAAAACCATCGATTCCAGTTTAGGGATATTTGAAACGTGCTCTTCCGTCGTAAACTCGAATTCGAATTTTCGACCCCATCACAATATTTTCCTTATACATTATATTATGTATATTGAAAAAGTAATAACACAACATTGGTATATATTTGCATTAAAAAAATATATAAAAATAAAGTTATGTTATTCTAAGGAAAGAACAATGTATTTCAAATGGAAGCAGTAGGCCACACCAATTTTTCAACTGTCTGCAGTTTTTATATTATGAAATTAATATTTAAAAATAAGTATTTTATTGTGTTTTATCTGTGTATATATTGTTGCTTCTAAGGAGCAAAGTTTTAAAATGTGGTCCCCAACTTGAGCCTAGGGGTAAATGCGGCCCTAGTTAGATATAATGGGAATTTCTGACTTCGCTGAGGCCCAAAGCTATATCGGAAATTCATAAAGAAATAATGTCTTATTTCCAAAATTCTTTGAATGTAGATCGGGATGGAAGGTACAAGGTTGCGTTGTCTTGGATTGTGTAGACAATGCTCATTTGCCTTTTAACAAGAATTTAGCCGAGAAATGGCCAAATTCTTATTAAAACCGAAAAGAAGTTGTTAGATTTAGTCAAAACTAAAACTTATATCACGAGATATTTAACATCTGATTAACCGATTATACAAGGTAGGATCAAAAAGTTCGGAGACTGTGCTGATATCTCCAACCCTGATTGGAGGAGAGGGAGCAGGTGCAATGTTTCTGCAGACGATTTCCCCAAACGCTAGCAGAATTTGATATTCGCACGTTGTTCTTTAAACACCATTTGCATTTTCGAGGAACGCGAACGAACCCGTTTGGGGAAATCGTCTACAGAAACATTGCAATGTTTCTGTCGATGATTTCCCCAAACGCTTGCAGAATTTGATATCCGTACATTGTTCTTCAATCGCTATTTCCGTTTCCGACGAACGCAAACGACTATAATTCACTGACACGCATTGTCTAGGAAAATACCTGCTTCTTCCTTTTCACATCTCGCGTCACATGTGCCTCTACGCCACGGTAAAATAGTTCCCCTCTCCTCCAATCATGGTTGGAGATATCAGCACAGCCTCCTTGATCTTACCTTGTATAATAAAAGAAGGGTTTGATGGAAGAGACTCTCACGAATATTAATTACCTCCTGCGTAGACCTATAAAGGGGCGGTACATGCATAAGCACTGCGGCACTGCGGGAGCGACAGTGCTATCTCTCTCCCTCGCAGCCTCGCGTGCAGCTTCCTATTTGCGCATGCGCACAACAGTCAAACACTACGCCGCTGTAACTGTGAAGCGTGGTGTTTGACTATTGTGCGCATGTGCACATAGGAAGCAGCAAGCGAGGCTGCGAGGGAGAGAGAGCACTGTCGCTCCCGCAGTGTCGCATACCTATGCACGAACCGCCACTGCCTATAACATCCAAATATCTTCTCGATGTTACAGATTGTCATGCTAACTTTGCATCTGTAGAACTTTAGCATGGGCCATTTCTCGTTTGCATGTTTTAGACCAGAAATTAAAATAAATCACAAAAACACATATATGATCTTTATTATGAAATAATTGGATGGATTTTTTTTTCAGAACATTTAACAACATGAATTAAAACTAAATTTTTATAGTCCTCAAGCACCGCTCTCGAGATGAAAATTTATGTTTCCGCCAGATGGGTAATATCTCTCAAAGGAATGAAAAAATACCCATGAAATTTGTATGCTTTTCTTACAAGTTAACAATAAGCCTATTAATTTTCAGAAAAAGCATTTATTTCCATTGTAGCAGAATACCAAAATTTCTTTTATTATAAGGAACATAATATGTCGGACAATTCATATTTTTTAAATAAAAAACAGTATTTGAATTATCTGGCAACAGCAATCGAGTAGTTGCCGATAACGCCGGGAAATCAAGAAACAGGTGTTTATATTTCCATGGGAGAATTTCCATTTTATACAATCAATTCGGGTTTTACCTACAAGGAAAAGTCACTTTGTGCTTTGCCAAAAACACAACAGCAGCTCCATTGCTTGGGAAATGTGAGTAAATAAATGTTTCTTTCTCCATGGCAGACAGAACACATTTAATCTTAGTCTAAAACAAAAGCACGAAATATTCCTTATAGAGATAAATTATCCTGCAACTCTTGCACGCATGAATTTACAGACATAGATTTGATAATGTTCAATTCGCATTCTGAATATTAAAAGCAGGAAAATTAAATTATCCACAAACGATTGCATATTACTCGTACATTATTATCACAATCCGTGAAACACCTATATATATATATATATATATATATATATATATATATATATATTAGAAAGAAGTAATAATAAAAATAATTAGTTCAAGTAATCGTGAAATATTAACATCACCATAGAAGCAAAGCCGCGGCCATAATGCCGATAACACAAAAGATCAGCGCCGGCCCAAATTCGAAGATTAAAAGAATAAAAGAATTAAATTCATCTTGGTCTGAGTATTTAATTCTAATTAATCCAAATTTAATTTAATAAAATATAATTATATATATATATATATATTAAAGCCTCTAATAATTATGCTATTATCTGTAAAAAATTTTATATTCAATTTCTGTTAGATTATTTAAAAAATAATAGTCTTTTTAAACCTGATTTACATTCCATCAATAGTATTAAATTGAAAATTATCAATATGTATAATGATTTAAATATTAAATATAAATATCTTAAATTTCCTTATATAGTGCTTATTCCAAAATTTCATAAAAATCCTATTAAATTTAGAACAGTTACTAGTGGCCATAATACTTACTCTACTACTGCGAGTAAATTATTACTAAATTCTTTAAATCTAATAAATAATAGTTTAAGCCAGACTAGCAATAACTACCATATTCTAAATAATAGTAAAGAATTAAAGAATAAATTAACATCTCTTAGAAAAATAATAGGATTTCAAACTTTTGATTTTAAAGATCTTTTTAATAATATTAAGATATCTGATCTATATGATGTAATTTTAGCTCTATATAATGCTTATATTACACCTCTTTCAAATCAAATTAAATTTAAAAATTTTCCTAAACTTCTTCACTTTGTTATTTTCAATAATTATATTTTTCAAGGAAATAAATTATACTTACAAGTCTCAGGAGTTCCACAGGGTGGCTGTAGTAGCAGTATGCTAGCTAATTTATACCTTTATCATTATGAAATGTCATTTACTTCAATAGATTATACTTTTTACAGATATGTTGATGATCTGATTTGCTTAGTACATACAGAAAATTATCTCATAGATATAGATTACTATCCAGACAATTTGGAATTAATACCTAATGAAGCTACTATTAATAAAAATGTTAATTTTTTGGATTAAAAATTTTTTTATTGATCCTTCTAATAGAATTGTTACAAATTTATATGATAAAAAAGACTTTTATAATTTTAATATTAATAAAATCTTACCTTTTAATTCCTGTAACTCGATTCAATTGTTTAGAAATATTATACTCAATCAGCTTTTTAGAATTTATAGATTATCTGATAAAAAATTTCATGCTATGCATATCAATAATCTCAAAATTACTAGTAATTTATATAAATATCCCACTTATTTAGTAAATAGTATTGTTAAAAAATTTAAAATAGCTGGATTTTTATAATTCTTTCCATAGTATCATATAATTCTATTCATAGTATCTTATATTAGCCAGTCATCTCCATATTTTTTTTTTTTTTTTTTCATTCACTTCCCACTTCAGCATTACCTTTATTTGCCCCTCTTTTTAGTAGCTCTTTTTGTATATTAATACTTTTTCTTTACATTTCGCTTCACAGTTTTTCAATTCTTATGAATGGCAACAGTAAATGGTTTTTTATTTTTTCTTTACGAATGGCAACACTGGTCTCTTCTATCAGTGTTCCCTCGATCCCTGTAATGAATCGTCTGTACACACGCTGTGCTTTTTCCAGGTATTCATTTTTTCTTTTTTATTCCATCTTTATGTATGTCGTCCAAGTAGAAATAGTTCATAGATTTAATCTATCTATTTCTTCAGAAACATACATTTTTGAGTTAGCTTCTACAAAAAACTTGGACATGATTAGATTTTTGTAGAGGTTAACAATTCATGATTTAGGCTTAGAGCCTCGTCCACGTGTAAGGTGTTTGTGCTTGATTTCGTTTGTTATACTTATTTCGATTCCATACCTTTGTATTATATTTTTCATTGACTTGTTGATTCGATATTAATTTTTTTATTTTTTCCATATGCTTGAGGATTAATTGATTTTTACATTTGTTTTGTACGCCAGTTAGATAGTTGAATTTAGTTTAAGTTTTTCTTTTTTTGTTTCCATACCTTTTAATTTGGTTGATTTTCTGTAACTTGATAGCTAGTGTTTTGTATTTTTAATCCATTTGATTGATGATTTGCTGTATTATATTTTATTCTGTGGGTGTTTTTAAAAAGTTAGGTTTATCGTGTTACTTCTTCTTACTTTTCGTTCATTGGATTTTCAAACTTCTATTATATATATATATATATATATATATATATATATATATATATATATATATATATATATATATATATATATATATATATACATATATATATATATATACATATATATATATATATATATATATATATATATATATATATATATATATATATATATATATATATCATATATAGGACAAACTAGTAATCCCATTCATCTACGTATGAATGTACACAGAGATCATGTCAAAAAATATATTCTAAATAATAATTTTCTTCCTACTTCCAATAAAATTGAATATAAACACTTTGCCAAACACGGTTTTGAAAATATTACTATACATATTTTAGATATAAAAACAAAATCAGCAGATAGGATTTATTTTGAAAACTACTATATTAAATCACAGTGTACTCTTTTTCCATATAGATTAAATCAAATGTATCTAAATGGTAATGTTGTAAAAAATAATTTTGTAGATAATAAATATTCTATTTTTAATCACCTTTTTTTGAAACCCCATTTAAATGATAGTGAATCAATCAAACTCAAAAGATTTAAACGAGGAAAGGGACATTCCATACTTGATCATAAATCTGAGATTATAACTCTACATAATCAATTTAATAGAACTTTTCAATGGAAATTCATAAGATCCTGGGTTTTTGCGGTAAAGAAAAACATTTAAATAAGGTTTATGCCATTTTTTTAAAATTAAATCTTGCTAATGAACATTTTAATCATATTTTCTTTGATTTGCTTATTACAAGATCACAGTTTTTAAATTTAAAACTAAATCAATTTCATTATAATAATACAACTACTAATTCTTATTGTGTTATCTCTTTCAAACATCCTATATATAATTCTATAAATTTTGGACATCTGTTTAACAAGTTTAAACATTTATTGCCTATTGGTGATTTATTTGTTTCAAAGACATTCAAATACAATAAGCCTATTGGTAGGTCTATATTTAATTATAATGAAGTTTTACAATCGCTCTCTATTGATCATTCTTCTCAGTCAATTGTAGATAGTGAATGTATTTGTAAATTAAATAAATTTGCTAAATTTCTAAATCCAGACTTGGGGCATATAGTTACAGGAGATTTAGACATTGTTAGTGACAATGTGTTAAGAACCATTATGTCATTTGGCACTAAATTTAGGATACCTTCTTGTAATAATTATTTTAAAGTTTTAAAATTAATCTAGATCTTGATAAATATATATATAAATTAGCTTGTAAATACGCTCTGCCATTAGAGGCATTTAATATGTGGATATTTACTATATTAGAATCAATTAAAAATGCTATTAGAGATATTAAATTGTCTAGATCTTTATATAATATTGATAATATTAAACATTCCATTAATGATTTACAAAGATCCTTTGTTATCACCTATGTTGATAAAGCGTCTAATAATTATGCTATTATCTGTAAAAAATTTTATATTCAATTTCTGTTAGATTATTTAAAAAATAATAGTCTTTTTAAACCTGATTTACATTCCATCAATAGTATTAAATTGAAAATTATCAATATGTATAGTGATTTAAATATTAAATATAAATATCTTAAATTTCCTTATATAGTGCTTATTCCAAAATTTCATAAAAATCCTATTAAATTTAGAACAGTTACTAGTGGCCATAATACTTACTCTACTACTGCGAGTAAATTATTACTAAATTCTTTAAATCTAATAAATAATAGTTTAAGCCAGACTAGCAATAACTACCATATTCTAAATAATAGTAAAGAATTAAAGAATAAATTAACATCTCTTAGAAAAATAATAGGATTTCAAACTTTTGATTTTAAAGATCTTTTTAATAATATTAAGATATCTGATCTATATGATGTAATTTTAGCTCTATATAATGCTTATATTACACCTCTTTCAAATCAAATTAAATTTATAAATTTTCCTAAACTTCTTCACTTTGTTATTTTCAATAATTATATTTTTCAAGGAAATAAATTATACTTACAAGTCTCAGGAGTTCCACAGGGTGGCTGCAGTAGCAGTATGCTAGCTAATTTATACCTTTATCATTATGAAAAGTCATTTACTTCAATAGATTATACTTTTTACAGATATGTTGATGATCTAATTTGCTTAGTACATACAGAAAATTATCTCATAGATATAGATTACTATCCAGACAATTTGGAATTAATTCCTAATGAAGCTACTATTAGTAAAAATGTTAATTTTTTGGATTTAAATCTTTTTATTGATCCTTCTAATAGAATTGTTCCAAATTTATATGATAAAAAAGACTTTTATAATTTTAATATTAATAAAATCTTACCTTTTAATTCCTGTAACTCGATTCAATTGTTTAGAAATATTATACTCAATCAGCTTTTTAGAATTTATAGATTATCTGATAAAAAATTTCATGCTATGCATATCAATAATCTCAAAATTACTAGTAATTTATATAAATATCCCTCTTATTTAGTAAATAGTATTGTTAAAAAATTTTATAGCCAGACATCTCCATTCTCTTGTATTTTTCTTTTTTTTTTCATTCACTTCCCACTTCAGCATTACTATTATTTGCCCCTCTTTTTAGTAGCTCTTTTTGTATATTAATACTTTTTCTTAACATTTCGCTTCACAGTTTTTCAATTCTTATGAATGGCAACAGTAAATGTTTTTTTATTTTTTCTTTACGAATGGCAACACTGGTCTCTTCTTGTTGTTGGGTTATACTTTTGGATAGTTAATAATTTTGTTTTTAGTTTAACCGTGTTCAGGGGTCTTATTTACATAGTCATTCTCTTTTAGTTATCCATTTTCCAATTGTTTAGGTTTTTGATATTCTTTGTTCAAATAGGTTCTTTTCAATAGGTTTTGTGTTGAAAACGGCAAAAGTTCGTTCTGTTTAGGTTTTAGCAATTTAAATTTATTTAAATTTGCTAATTTGCAATTCCATTTATTGCCCTTTTTATTTCCTTTAATTTGATTCCAAATTTATTGCCCTCGGTTAAAAATTGGTTAATTCATCGCAATTTTGCAGTTTTATTCTATTTTCAGCTTTTTAAATATTTTAGAATCGTTCATATTTAAATTGTTGCCGAATTCGTATTTTCCAAATCGTTTCACTTCATTTCTTTTTAATTTTCGTCTGCTCTAAAATTACATTGCTCCTCTTTAAAATTTCGAGTTTTTAATTGGTTGACCGTAATATTAAAATCGTCTGTCATTAATTATTTTATCGTTCATCGATAATTTTGTTTACAATCTGTGGCAGCGATGTTTCGCAGTATATAAGCAAAATCGCGCACTTTTTCGCTCTCTTTCCTTTCTCTTCTCGTCTCTTGATTGAAACTAAAATGTAGTCTTATAGAGTTGTTTTCAGCGCCTCGGCGCGAGCCGAGCGAAATTCGAATGCGGCATGCGTTCTGAGGAACGAACGTTTTATTTCCCGGCCTGCCTGTAATGTGTGTGGTATCCTGATAGCAGAGAGTTGTTTACTCGAGATAACGTTGCGAACGAAGTGATTGATGTCTACTGAAGTATCGTCGGCGCCTTTGGAATAACTGTTTAGTTCCAGAGGTCGGATTTGTTCTTTCATAGTGAACTGTGTAGTTTAAATTTTCCGAGTCCTAGGACCGGACCTCCAATTGATTACTTCACGGTCTTGATGATGGAGCTATTTGTTCTTTTGTTCCGAGCGATGTCCACTGGCGCTCTGCCACTCTCGTCTGAGAATTTTATGATGTGAAGGAGCTGCCCGTTTTTGTGCAGATCAGGCCTTGGGAGTGTTCTTTTCGCGGAGTTTTGGAGCACCATATTCCACTTGAATGGTTGAACTCACTTGATGTACCGATGCCCCACGGGAGGTACTTCTCCGTTTGGCCTTCTCTGGAGCAGGAAGGGACTGCACCCAAGCTGATGATGACTGACATCGATTTCGTCCTCGGGACTTTATTACTGCCGTTCAGCGTTTTCCCGTTTATGGGTGATATCTTTTGCATTCTAATTTTTAATTGTTTCTGCAGTTTAGACTATTTTAAAATTTAATTAAATTAGCATGACTAAGACCCCTTTCACTTATATATTTTAAGTTGCGAATCCTGTGGATTATTGTTAGGATGTTCTAAATTCCCTTTTGGCTAACTTATGTTCTTTTATCCCAAATTTTAGTTTTGATAAATAGTTGTATAAGTTTAATATTGTTAACTTTAAAATTTAATATTCTAACGTTTTTTCTACCACTATACGACCGGCCATTCCATTTATTTTTATTATTTAAGATGTTTGATTTTAGTTAATGAGATGTAAAATGTTTTAAAAATTCTTTTAAAATAAAGTTTAAATTTTAATAAACGTTAGATTTTGAAAACCTAAAATCTGTGTTCTCTCTTTCTTTTACTTTAAATGTTTTATATTTTAGGAAAGTGTCAATTCTTATATTTTTCAGGAGTACATATTTGTACACGTAGGGAAACTGGTCAATAGGTCCACTTTCAGTTTATTTAAGAATTCAGTTATATTTCTAGAACGTTTTCAGGTTTGAGGAACTTTAGAACTTTTTCAGAATTATTTCAGAAGGTTTTTAGGAATCTAGAATGGTTTATATTTTAGAGAGAGTGTATTTCAGAGTATTTCAGATTTATTTTAGGTGAACTTTACAAATTTCAGATATTTTTGAGTGCTTTCAGAAGAATGATTTTAAGGGTTCTAAGAACTTGGAAAACTTAGAATGTTTTGAATGACAGAATGTTTGTTTTTAGTATATCATAATGCCCTTCTCTTCTTTACCCCCCCCCCCCAACACCTGTATTGCATCGATTGTACATACGCTGTGCTTTTTCCAGGTATTAATTTTTTCTTTTATATTCCTTCTTTATGTATGTCGTCCAAGTAGAAATAGTTTATAGATTTAATCTATCTATTTCTTCAGAAACATACATTTTTGTGTTTGCTTCTACAAAAAACTTGGACATGATTAGATTTTTGTAGAGGTTAACAATTCATGATTTAGGCTTAGAGCCTCGTCCACGTGTATGGCGTTTGTGCTTGATTTCGTTTGTTATACTTATTTCGATTCCATACCTTTGTATTATATATTTTTCATTGACTTGTTGATTCGATATTTATTTTATTTATTTTTTTCCATTTGCTTGAGGATTAGTTGATTTTTACTTTTGTTTTGTAAGCCAGTTAGATAGTTGAATTTAGTTTAAGTTTTTCTTTTTTTGTTTCCATACCTTTTAATTTGGTTGATTTTCTGTAACTTGATAGCTTGTGTTTTGTATTTTTTATCCATTTGATTGATGATTTGCTGTATTATATTTTATTCTGTGGGTGTTTTAAAAGTTAGGTTTATCGTGTTACATCTTCTTACTTTTCGTTCATTGGATTTTCAAACTTCGACTATTATATATATATATATATATAAGAAAGTCAATATTACTACATAACGTTGAACCTGAAAAGCGTATAATATCAAGACTATTGGCTCAATGCTGCACTATAATGCCCTGTATAATATAAGTGTTATAAAGAACAATATATGAAAAACAGCCAATAGGGAAATACGTTATGGCCTAGGGGGATTTTGACCCCTAGTTCCCGGTTATAGTCGACTTTTATTCCTTAGGAAACACTTCCGGAGCCGATAGATACCTGAGACCATATTTCCATGTAACATCAAAGCAAAAGACGTACTCTATAGGAACAAACAAGGACCAAGTGGACAAATAAACCAAAAGATCTACCTTAAAATGGGTGAAAGTCGAAAAACTCAAAACATTGTACGTCATTGTCTTTAACAAGTCGTACAAGTTATAACTAGTTGAAAAGGAAGAGAATCCTAAGTTGTAATTAAAAGCGTTGCCAATTTTTTTAGAAATTAAAGCTGTTGCCAAAATCACCTAGAAATGCATCGTTCTCGTTGTGAATTTTATTATAATGTTTGATAAAGCCAATGAGATAGTTCTGCTTCATTGCTTCCATGATAAAGATTTTATCACTCTTAATATGGTAGTATACATTCTATCATTACGTATGAAATGATTCATAACGACATTGCGAAGTATGGCGTAACTCAAATTCGATTTCCAGTTGATGATATAATTGATTTGAATGTTGAATTGCTTTAGTTTATCGTGCAGTCTTGTATGTAATGGTTCGTTTGTAGTGAAGTTAATACAAATATCGAGGTAATTAATCTCGTTTTTTTTAAGCTCATTAGTCTCGATCAATTCTACATTTTTTGGATAAACTCCGAAGTCGAAGTTGATGCTGGTTTTATATTGTCCTATGAGGACGTCATCGACAAATTTGAAATATGGCATTTCATTCAATACATGTGTTTCTTCTTCGTATTTATTAAGCTAAAGATTTGCTAACACTGAGGAGCATCCTCCTCCCATGGGAATACCCTTCTTTTGTTGATAGTAATTTATATCATTATAACGAGTTGACTTGTATAACTTGTATAACGAGTCGTCGTACAAGTTATAACGAGTCGACTAGTTATAACTTGTACGACTCGTTAAAGACAATGACGTACAATGTTTTCGGTTTTTCGACTTTCACCATTTTAAGGTAGATCTTTTGCTTTATTTGTCCACTTGGTCCTTGTTTGTTCATATGGAGTACGTATTTTGATTTGATATTACATGGAAATATGGCCTCAGGTATCTATCGGCTCCCGGAGTATTTCCTAAGGAGTAAAAGTCAACTATAACCGGGAACTAGGGGTCACAATCCCCCTAGGCCATTACGTATTTCCCTGTTGGCTATTTTTCATATATTGTTCTTTATAACACACACATATATATATATATATATATATATATATATATATATATATATATATATATATATATATATATATATATATATATATATATATATATATATATATATATAATAAAAGATGAGAATATAATATATAAAAAAGGAATAAGTGAATTAATATAATAGTGTTTTTGCGCAAAGCAGCATAAAGCACCTAATATAATATAACAGGATAAAAAGAAAAGGAAGGCAATGTAAAGTGCTTACAAAATGGCCGTAAGGAGTTGTGACCTTACTTCCCAGTTATCAACATACATGTCCCAAATGTCGCGGCATTGCACTCCTGGTAGCCAGCAAAATTATAACTTCAATAAATGTAAGAATAAAAATTGTAAAACCTGCCAATTTGCTTCTAACTCTCAAATTACTAATTTAAATAGTCATAAGACTTTTTGTAAAGTTTTTAATTGCATCTACGAAATAGCCTATAACATTTGTAATTTATCTTATATAGGACAGACTAGTAATCCTATTCCTCTACGTATGAATGTACACAGAGATCATGTCAAAAAATATATCCTCAATAATAATTTTCTTCCAACTTCTAATAAAATTGAATATAAACACTTTGCTCATCATGGTTTTAAAAATATAACTATACATATTTTGGATATAAAAATAAATACTGATGATAGAATGTTCTTTGAAAACTTCTATATTAAATCACAATGTACCCTTTTTCCATATGGATTAAATCAATCATATCTCAATGGTAATACGTATAGTAAAAAATAATTTTGTAGATAATAAATTTTCTATTTTTAATCACCTTTTTTTCAATCCTCTTTTACATAATAGTAATTCGGCTAAACTCAAAAGATTTAAATGCGGTAAAGGAAGCTTTCCCCCAACATGATTTTAAAACTGTGATTAAAAGCATGCATCAACATTTAAACAACACATTTCAATGGAAATTTATAAAATCATGGGTATTTGAAGTTAAGAAAAAACAATTAAATACAGTTTATGCTATTTTCTTAAGGTTAAATCTCACTAATGAACATTTTAATCATATTTTCTATGATTTGCTCATTACTAGATCAAAATATTTAAAAATAAAACTTAATCAATTTCATAATAATAACTGTCCTAATTCTTATTGCGTAATATCTTTTAAGCATCCTATTTATAATTCTATAAACTTTAAGAATTTATTTAATCATTTTCATCATTTATTGCCTGCAAAGGATTTGAATGTTACTAAAACTTTTAAATACAACAAGCCTATTGGAAGAATCATTTTTAATTACAATGCAATTTCAAAATCTCTATCAGTCGACAGAGATTCCTCAACAAATGTAGATGGTGAATGTATTTGTAGTGTTGATAATTATGCTAATTTTATAAATCCACACTTGGGGCATATAGTTACTGGAGACATAGCCATTGTTAAAGATAAATCTTTAAGAACTATAATGTCATTTGGCACTAAATTTAGGTTACCTTCATGTAATAATTCTAAACAAGTCTTAAAGTCAATCAATCTTGACCTTGATAAATATATTTATGGATTAGCTTCTAAATATGCTCAGCCTTTAGAGGCATTTAATATGTGGCAATTTACTATTTTAAGATCTATTAAAAATGCCATTTGTAGTATCAATTTATCTAGATCTATATATAATATGGATAATATAAAACACTCTGTTAATGATTTACATAGATCTTTTGTTATTACTTATGATGATAAAGCCTCTAATAATTATGCTATTATTTGTAAAAAATTCTATATTCAATATCTGCTAGATTATTTAAAAAATAATAGTCTATTTAAAATTGATTCACACTCTGTTAATAGTATCAAATTGAAAATTATCAATATGTATAGTGATTTAGATATTAATAATGAATTTTTGAAATTTCCATATATTGTGCTTATACCTAAATTTCATAAAAATCCTATTAAATTTAGAACTGTAACTAGTGGTCATAATTCATACTCTACTACTGCTAGTAAATTATTACTAAATTATTTAAATGTACTAAATAGTAATTTACGAGATTCTAGTGATAACTACATTATTCTAAATAACAGTAAAGAATTAAAAAATACATTAAAAACACTTGGTAAAATAATAGGATTTCAAACTTTTGATTTTAAAGATCTATTTAATAATATTAAGATCACTAATCTTTATGATGTCATTTTAGCTTTATATAATGCTTATATTACTAATCAATCTCATCTTACTAAATTTACCAATTTTCCTAAGCTTCTCCATTTTTTTTTTTTTTCAATAATTATATTTTTCAAGGTAATAAATTATACTTACAAGTCTCAGGGGTACCACAAGCTGGCTGTAGTAGCAGTATGTTAGCTAATTTATACCTATTTCAATACGAAAAATTCTTTACTTCAACAGATTATAAAATTTACAGATATGTAGATGATCTGATTTGTCTTGTATTTACTGATAACTATGTCATAGATATAGATTTCTATCTGGATAATTTGGAATTAATACCTAATGAAACTACTATTAGTAAAAATATTAATTATTTGGATTTAAATCTAATTATAGAACCTAGTAATGGGATAGTTACTAACTTATATGATAAAAAAGATTTTTTTTAATTTAATATTAATAAATTATTACCATTTAATTCCTGCAACTCGATTCAATTGTTTAGAAATATTATACTTAATCAACGTTTTAGAATTTATAGATTATCAGATAAAAAATTTCATGCTTTGCACATTAATAATCTTAAAATTACCAGTAAATTTTATGAATATCCAGCATATTTAGTAAATGGTATAGTTAATAAGTTTCGATTAGCCTAAAATTCTCATAATCTCTCCTTAGTATCCTATTTTAGCCATACTTCTACATTCCCTTGGATTTACATTATAATATATTTTCATCTTTTTATCTTGAAGCTTTAACTGTTGAATATCTCTTTTTATTACAGTTTTTATTACTCTCTTTGGCAACAGCAGATCACTTTTTCTCATTTCTGCGTATGGCAACATTAGTCTAGTCATATATTTCGTATTGCTCGTCATGGTTTTACTTTTGATGTGTATTTTAAGATATTTATATTTCCTTTATTTTTTTCCAATCTTTATGTTTGTCGTCCATATAACATAAGTTTCTAGATAAAATCTATCTTGTGTTTCAGAAACAAGCATTTTTGTGTTTATTTCGAAGGGATATATGGACTTGAAAAAGATTTTTTTCGTAATGAATTATTCTTAAGCCTAGAGCTCTTACACGTGCAAGCTTTTATGCTTGATTTTTTTGTTTTCCTATTTTCATTCCTCACCTTTGAAATTTGTTGATTGTCTTTGTCTTTATGACCTGCATTACGTTTTATAATTTCCTCTTTATTGTTGAATTTCTTTTATTTCATTGTATTTTGAAGGCAAATTTTAAGATAGTGTATTATGAGTTACTACTTACATTCTACCATTGGATTTATAATTTTATATATATATATATATATATATATATATATATATATATATGTGTGTGTAATTGAAGAATTTTTATTTTACTTGTATTATATGTAAACATTATAAATAAAACAGGTACTATATTGGTATAAAATACCTCTTTTTCCCTGTTCCATATATAAGTTTAGGAATGGAATAAGAATTACATGTGGTAAAGATGGGTGAAAAAATATTTAGTAACTACACATTAAGATGAAAGTAATTTTATAAAAATAATATATGTGATGCAGGTACTTATGGTACTAATCCCCTTGTTCCCTGAGTAAACACACATGGTGTAAATGCAAGAAATGTGTTTAAGATGAAAAGTTGCAAAACAGAAATATTGTTTTGCACGATGAGCTAGGTCTTTTCTAGCTCCCCAAAATTTTTTTTGAAATTGAATAAAGTAAGAAACATTTCCGAAACCATGTACGTTATCAAGGGCCATATATGTTTCGTTAATGCGGATTCTACATTTCTGTGTGCATTACTGTAAATTGTATTACAGAAATAATGCACATGGCCCAACGAAGAAAATATAAATTGGATCAGATATATAAGAAATCAAATATAATAATCAAATATACCAGCGTGTAGCCAAGTATTTATAGGAGAATACAATGTAATGAAAAGGTATAAGAATATAATAATATAAATGTCACATGATACTGACTAGACATTTTAACTGAAAACAGGTTACAGTTAATTCTATATACTAAGATTTCAACTGTTGGAAGTGAAACATGGAGATGAAAAATCATTTAAAATTGTTTGAGAATGATCTGTCAATATGTTGCTGTAATTGTAGCAAGGTGTTGAATTTAAAATTTTAGGACTTAAGGACTTCGTATGTGTATCTTTGACCGGTAACCGACCTCGTGTCAAAGATGTGGAGGTCTGTGCGGCCGTCCATTATGATGCCGGCCCAGATTATGACTCCCCCAAACGGAAAACGATGTCTTTCCGTGATGTTTTCCAGGTGAAAACGCGTTCCATGATCTCTCCAGATAGTGGTACGATGAGAACAAGTTTGCAGGATAAACCTGGACTCGTCACTGACCCTGACATTGCCCCACTGTTGTCCACTCCACTGCCGATATTCCAAACTCCACTGTCAATGCGCACGTTTCTGCGCAGACGTCATGGGGATGCAAACTGCTGGTCGTCTGGCATAGAGACCAACATGTCTGAGTCTCCTGTAAACAGTTTGTCTCGAAACAGTGACTCCTGTGGCAGCTGTCAGGGCTGAATCCAGTTGTCTGGCAGAACGATTCCTATGCCGTCGCGCAGTTATCACCAAATATCGGTCTTGCCGAGCGGTTGTTACCGCTGGCCGATCTGGTACTGGTCTTAGGGTAACATCTCCAGTGGTTTGTAACCTTTGCCACAGTCTGGAGATCACACACTGAGGCACATTCAGAATTCGAGACGCTTCGGTTTGGGATTGACCGGATTCCAGCATTCCAATAATTCGTCCCTTCAAAAACATATCCAATTAGCATCTTTGTGACATCTTTCGTCCTTTTTGATTGTTAACAACGCTCCGTACCACAGCAATTACGAAATTCTGCCTGAACTGGCCATGCCGCTCGAGGCCTTTTTATACTCGTTCCGACGTCGGCCGGTGCTTTGCGCATGTCGATGTCGATTGAACTGTTTTGCATATGCACAATGATTTACCTTCATCTCACGATTCTCCAAAATTGATTGTGAACCATTGTATCCATATTAACTTCGAATGTTTCGCATTTTACGTATTATGCTTAACTTTTGGACATGAGTATATATATATATATATATATATATATATATATATATATATATAATAACTACCTCAATCTCATTAGCTTTTGAATAAATGGATGAACATTACTTCAAAAAGTTACCACTTTCTGAACAAGTCGGGTGTACCTGTTTTGCATGATATCGGATTTATCCGGTATGTGGACGAGTTGTTGACCGCATTTGAGGAACAGGACTATACTTTGGATTTTGGGTTTTACCCGAAGGTTTAAAATTGGCGGAAAATGTACAGAGGGACGGTGAAATTTATTTTTTGGATCTTACAATAATAAACAAAATGTGTGATGATACATGTAAAAAGACTGTTTTTCGTATGTTGTATGATAAACGCAACGAGTTTAAATTCAAGATAAATTACTTGATACCTTGGTCTTCAAATATCGACAAACGAGTTTTCAGTAACATTGTAAGAAACTTTTTAATTAGAAGTAGGAGATTGAATTCTAATTTGGTGGTTCAATATTCATGTGTAAATAAATATTTTACGGAGGCTATAAAAGGATCGGCTATCCATTTCGTTTTCTATATGGCATTGTATCGAACTTTTACAATATCGATGGTCATTCAAGTCGTTCTAGATTATTGAATTATACTGGAGCTGCTGGCAACAATGTTTTGGGTACATAACACCGGATACAATCTTTTGTAATATATGGTTGTATTTGATAATGCGTACACGTTTCTGTGTTCGGATTTTATGGATCAAGATCATTGGTAATGGTCTCGTTCTGTTGTACTACTTATATTATATTTCATCATGTTATAGGTAAAGTCTTTGACAACGGTTTTCATTTTGAATTGGGCTTTTTTCATGAAATACGGATTTTGTTCTTTTCGATTTTGTCCTTTTTTGTCCTACGGATTTTGTCTTTTTGTCCTTTCGGTGTATACTTTGGTCTGGATGACCTTCTGTGAGTAGCACCGGCTTACCGGCAGTGTTACCACGGCTCTTAAACATGCTTTAACCGGAGAGTGAGGGTCACAACCCCCCACGGCCTCTTATGGTTCTACTCTGTTTTTATTCCTTTTCACTGTTATATATATATATATATATATATCACCTCAATCGCATTAGCTTTTGAATAAATGGATGACCATTACTTCAAAAAGTTACCACTTTCTGAACACACCTCATCTACCAATTTACTACTTACACAATTTATTTGTTTTGAAATTAAAAATTATTCACTTATTTTATTTTTTTATTATTTTATTATTAAACTGCTTTTCAAAATCAATATATTGGTACAATGACTATTGTGAATGTGAGAAAGCTGATGATAGAATTATAAAACACATCAGAAACACTGCTGAAACAGACTCTTTTGAAAGATTAATGATTATCTCAGCTGACACAGTAAGAAAACATATGTATTTGGGTTCATGTCATGGTCTCACCACTTCAAACAAAGTTTTAAAATAAGGACCTGTGAGTTTATAGAAAAAAAAAACAGAGTTTATAAATATAGGAACTGTGAATAATCAAGGACACACGAACATCTATCATATGCAGAGCACTTCACAAAATGATTGAAACATAGACAATATTTTTTTTATCTATTCTTCGTACACAATTAAACTGGGTCTGACACGACAAGAAAGACAGTAACAAAATTTATGGCACCTAAAACAGCAATTTTATCAGAAGAACTATTAAGTAATTTATGGGTGCTGTTAAGTAATTTTGGGGTTGCTCCTCTTGCTGAGAAAATGATACAAAATGTCGAAATTTTCATTGCAAAAGTGCTTGGTTCATCAAAATATGGCGGGGTACAATTTAAGCAGTACCATAAAACAGAAATAACCCCTACGATGTTCTTTTATATCAATCGTGCATACCTTCAATGCCACATATGAATGAATGTAGTGAAGGAAAGAAAAACATCACTGGCCCACTACAGTATGGTTACAAAGAACAAGAAGAAGGAATTTGAGACCTTCTCAGTCTGTATACCCTTGCACCTACACAGAATGTGCAAGAGCTGATATTTGCCTTTACAGGGTTTAAAAAATATATCTTGGAAGAGAAGGTTCTTATTGGTAGCAAAACTTTTGACATACTATTGTTTTTTTTTTTTGTTTTTTTTAAACATTTGCCTTCAAAACATCTATTTATGAGGATTTGTTCTAGATAGAGCATAAATGACTACTGATATGGATTCCACATCAAATTCTGGAGCTAAGGTGGTTTAATAAGAAATTTCCCTTTCAGTTCCTTTTAAACTTCGGGTTCAAAATTTTTGTTGAAACATCTATTTCACATGTCCGTCTTCTTAATAGGCAATATTCTCGCCATGAGTTCAGGTCGCCGGCGACCAATCGGCGAATAATGGTCTATATGGGAGTATCAAGGGTGTCCTGCACATGCTGCAAAAGGGCGAAGGAAGTGGCCTCCGGGGCCGCCAACGCTTGCTGGCGGATGCGTTGGTCCACGCGTGCTGATGTCTCTCTGGCCGTACACCTCAAACGTGACACATTCCCTTGTTCCAACCATCTTCGCCACAGTCGGTGCACCCCGGCCATCCATTTTATTGCTCTATGTCCTCGGATGAGTCGGGTGGCCTGGGCTTTCGACAGTCGGTGCACCGTGGACGAGTGACCTCTGAGATTTGATGTATGCACTGTTATGAAATGCATGCCCTAGTTCATTAATTATTCTCTTTCTAAATTTAACTTTCGGCGAATTTCATTTTACTTTCGATTCTAAAACTTGTTCTTAAAAATTTATTCCAAATTGATAAAGCGCCATTTCTGTATTTCGGCCTTTTGGATATTTCCCGCCAGTTTCAGTTAACCTTGTCGTAAGGTTTTGTTCCTGCGCGTTTGTACATGTACCGCGCATTTGCATTTCATATCTTTTAACATGGGAACTCTTTTTCTTTCGTCATGCCGTTTCCTCGTTTATCTATGTACTTTGCGAACCGTTGCCGGGTTTTACCCATGCCTTAGCTTTACTCAGAACAGAATGATAATTTCGTGAGAATATATATAAATGATGAATGCGGAGCGTCAAGTAAAAGCAGTGTCGCCCTACATGTAAAAGGTAAGTTAAAATTCTGATCGTGTTAAAGTCGCGGTTAAAATTGTTTGGTTTAGTAAATTAAGAAAGTAAAATATGTGTGTTTGAACATTCGGTTTATATGTTATAAGATAAATAATATATATATATATATATATATATATATAGGCAACATCGGGCGCGGTTAGTACTTGGGTGGGTGACCACCTGGTAACACCGCGTGCTGTTGGCCTTTTCGGGTGCGGTAGCCCGGTGGTTTGCGCGCTGGATTTGCACGCTGCCACAACTGCCGCCGTGTTCATGCGGAGTACGATCACGTTAAACATGTGGGTCCGTAAATCCTTCCGAGAGGTTGGTGGTAGGGGAAGGAGGGTACGGTCCCTGTGGATGCCTCCCCTACTGGGTTCCGGTCTAAATTGGGTGGCACTTCCCGGCCGTCCAAACTGTTACCTTACACCTTTCTGGTTAATCGGACGGTCTGGGTCTCAACAACAACATGAATGGTTATAGATAGAGCTTAGATAATGACTGATATGAATTCAGGATTAAATTACGTTGGGTGTAAAAAGACTCTCTAAAAATTTCCACTCCGGTTCTGAAAATGTCAGTTCCTATTCAAAAATTTATATTTTTCTTGCAACATCTATTTCTCGTAATCTGCTGCAGATATAACTTAGATAATGACTGATGCAGATTCAGTAACAAATTCTGGAGTTGTAGGGAAGGGGAGATTATCAAGGATTTCTACTTTCGGTCCAAAAAAATTTCGTTATACGTCTATGTTTTAAAATTGGCTATAGATAGAGCTTAGATAATGACTAATATGAATTCAGCAGTAAAATTCCGGAAGAGGTCTGTGGGTTCACTAAAAGTTTCCACCTCCGGTTCTTTTCCACTACCGGTTTAATAAAGAAAAAATTCTGGAAACACATGTTTCTCAGAATTAGTTATAGATAGAGCTTAGATGGCGGATGACTGATGTGAACTTAGCATCGAATTCCAGAGGGGATAGGGGGAGGAGTTTCCATTTCTGATTCTGAAAATAGCTCTTTCGGTTTTTCCAAAAATTCATACAGTATATAAACAAAATAATACTCTAAATAATAAACTGTATACAAAACAATATAACACTGCAAATAATATTTAACTGTATACAAAGCAATATAACACTGTAAATAATATTTAACTGTATACAAAATAAGTAATAACACAGTAAAACAAAACTTGTAATAACACTAAATAAAATTTAACTGTATACAGAATAAGTATGCAAAATAGAATATAACAAATTTATATGTTCTATGGAGGCATTCTTTCAGTTAAGTCACGGAACATCAAACTTAGCTTGAGTCGTGGCAAAGACTCAATGACTAGCTTGAGTAATGGAAATTTTTTGCATTCGATGAATTCGAGGTGTTCTGCGCAGACAATGATATATAAGCAAGCTCAGAACGCTTCAGAACATTTTTGCTTTTGATAGCTACGCCCTCCGCGCTGTTGTAAGTACCACTGTTTAAGTTACGTTGTTATATTTTGTAAGTAAAGTTATATCCTTCTCAATATGAATTTCCACATCGCAGATTTGCCATTGTGTAACCCTTTTACAGTACTCTCTCTCTAAACATATATTATGCATTGTAGTGAAATGTAAAAAGCAATTAGAAATCAGTGTATCGACTAATTCATCCAAAAATTAGTGTATCGACTAAGACAAGTCATTGCATTTTTCAGCACGATATCACAAGCTATGAAGATTCATCTTTTGGTTGCTGTGTTTGTTGGCTGCTCGTTGTGTTCAAGAGCCTTCGCCGGTAAGTTGCACTGTTTGATAATTAAACTATATATAGGAATAAACGTTGTAATATTCTGTCAATCTTGCCAATTTAATGTAGTTCTTAAGCTCTTCAATGAGATGCTACACTTGTCATCAACCACATTATTATGCAATACATTTGTTTTCAAACCTGTCGCTTTGATTAATGAGTTTCAAATAAAATGTTGAGATGACAGAAAGGTTCAATCCAAGAGTGACCTAAAAGTGTATCTTCCGTGATAAAATGATCATACAACTAATTTGAAAGCATTTTGTACGTCAATGAAAAATGTAATTTAAAGCATTTAAATAATATTTAGTATCGCATGCAAAGTTATCTGTCATCACAAAAGAAGTTTAATAATCGTTCATTTAACATATTTGCTGGTAATAAAATTTTTCTTGTTCAAAACATTTAACTCGTACATGTATCTGACGCAAAGATGAATCGCGAGATACGAATAGGAGTTAAACATTTTCATTCGAACTGGAGAGTAATATTTATACTGTTACCCTTCGACGCAATTTAAGTGATCCAATTTCTTACCCTATTCCCACAACGAAATATTATGTTATCAGTAAAACATAGGTTTAAATAGCCATGTTAAAAAAATAATATTTGTATTTTTATGAGAAAAACAGAAAAACAATTAATTCACCAGATTTTTAAAATGGCGGACAAAATTTAAAAGATAAAAATCGGTTTCATTAGGGAACACACGGACGTACTTTCACCTAAACTCCAGTGCAGTAAAACTGTAGTAGTTTGTCGTACTTAATTTTAAAGACTTTAATTGTACAACAAATAAACATAGATACGATAATACACACTTTTCCGAATGTTTGTCATATCTGCCAATATACGAATCTTTTGCAAAAGATTATACAAAATCGTGGATTATACTTTTATTTATATCTCTAACAACTCTTGCAATTTTCTCTTATAAATGTTTCATCTCTTTTATAAATTTTCACTTTATTTACTCAGCTTGTCCAACGATAGTAACCAGGGCAGAATGGGGCGCCCGTTCGTCCAAGTTGAGTCTGATGAGCTCACCAGTGAGTCACGTGTTTATTCATCACACAGCAGGGGCCAAATGCAGCAGCAAAGACACTTGTGTGAAGATAACCCGACAGACTCAAAACTACCATATGGACACTAGGAGTAAGTACTTTTTCAATTCCTCTTAACATATCCTTTATCTTTAAAATAGCTTATGTACCCTTAACAAGCTCACTAATGGGATTAGAGTGCCCCGTTGACCCGCCATAAGACTGAATATAATCTCAACAATTCATTCATTTGTTATCGAAAATGTTCGTGCTATGTTTTTTTTTTTGTTTTTTTTCAAACAGAACTCGCACCATTTCTTGTTACCGTCTCTCTCTGCTTTAAAAGGATCTAACATAGGATCAGACAAAACAGATATATTCCAAACAAAATTGCAGGGACCTAATTGCTATTGATGAGCCACTATATCGGTTGATTCTACAAATTTGTCGATGAACTCAAGCTGATAAGCGAGCTACTAAAGCTATTGATGAGCTTTGGTAAGATAAACAAGTTTGACTGCAGAGGAAATGTGGTTTCTTAAAATAATATTATGCCTCACTTTTACCTCTAAAAAGCCTCTGAAAAAATATATAAACTCTGAAAAAACAAAAAACAAAAAAACAAAACATCACTCATCAGGGTCTTGCAGTTAGCACTCGCATGTTTGTCCCTTACGAGGTGTTAACATCAGACCTTGACCTTCTAGATTAACGTCTGATTTAAAGATCTTATTATTGCATATTCTCAAAATAAAACAAATTGGCATTTTTATTTATATTAAGTTTCAATAATAGCATAACAGCAACAATCCCAGCATCGGTGCCAAAAATGATCTCACGTTCAATAAAAGTTTCTGCCACTCTTCTGCACCAACGAAACACTTCTACAGAACAATTAAGCAAAATTGTTTACGATTTAAATTTAACTTTCTGTAAATAAAAAATTTATAAAATTGAAAAAAAATTTATTGTTCTGTACATCTTTATATTTTGATTACGGCAATCCGCAGGCGAGGAGGGGCGACCTAAAGAGTTTATATCTTGATGACTACAGTAATATGATTACAGTATGTAAATGAATAATGAATGTATGTACTAATAATAACTACAGTATAAACATCAAAAGTTTTACAGTTTGAAACATAACAAAACCGGATATAAAGTTTCGTGAAAATCCATTAAAATTTGTAGCCGCTATCGTGTACACAAGAACTCGACACAGACATACAAACAGACGGACGTCACTTTAAAAATAGTCAAAACATATACCGGAGGTCTTAAAACATATATTCCCATCAAAGTCTGAAAATCGAAAGTTTTCGAGAAAATACTTTCTCAATACTGCGTATGAAAATGTAAAAATACAGAATGCAAAGCCACTATTATCTTCAATTTTTGAGCCACCAGTATAAATTTTATAAATAGGATTAATATTATCATTACATTTTGAAGAAGTATTAGAAAACTTTGCTAAGCTTTTCCGCAAGAGGATTATGAAAGTCAGATAAAGAGAGGAAAGGAAAATACGAACTGGAAAAAAGATTAATCATTTATTTCCAAAACATAAATATTTTGTATAATTGTATTGATTTCGAGATGTGTTGGAGGGATGCGCAAAATAGAAAAAAGGGAAACATTAGAAGACGTTCTATAACCAAATGAAATTTTTAAAATAAAAGTTCTTTGGCGATCAGTTTAATTTTTTAACTTGTTCTGAAATTAAATGTTTCCCCCAGAACCAAAAACAATACTTCTTTTAATGACAATTTGATACCAAAATTTTAAAAGATCTGTTTAAACCCCAGCTATTATTCGAAACTTTCCCAAAATTTCTAGCATTTTTTTAAGGTAGTATATATGAGGACTCCAAGTTAATTTGTTATCTATTATTAAACTAATACATTTTAGATTAGTAAGGATTTTCAATGATTTATTATGTAATTTCAAAATTGGGTTCCTTTTAAATGTTGTCCTTTTTCTAACAAAAATAAAAAACTGCTTTTCACTAAAGGTATCTCGAGGAATCTGATGTCAAGTTTAGAAGAGAATTTGCGTGAAGCTCTAAAGATATACGAATGTTACCAAAAATGACCACCACAAGGTTATCAGCAAAGTCTTGTAAATAAAACAGGTCATCGTTGAGTAAGAAAATTTCCTTAAAGTTCCAAAGTATGTTGCAATTACAGATATCAGCGATCATCTCTTTGAAATAGTTTTAGAGAGGGTAAATTTATCTTCAATATATGAAACCGTTCTATTATTGACATATGAGAATAGGAAAATTCGAAAAGAAATAGAAATTTTTAATTTTTAATGGGTTAAAGGAAGAATGTTTCAGTTCAGAGCCCCACGAACATCTATATAGTAGTTAGAGAAACATGATTTAGTTGGTTAAGATTTTTTATAGCACTAATAAGGTCATGAAAGCTTCATTTTACTTGCAGAGTGGACTGACTTAGGCTACAGTTTCCTAGTGGGAGGAGACGGCCGCATTTACGAAGGCAGGGGCTGGAAAGGAGTGGGTGCCCACACAGTCAACTACAACAGCAAAGCCATCGGAATTTCCTTCATGGGCAACTTCGACAAGGAGCTCCCCAGCCCAGCCATGATAAATGCTGCTAGGAATCTTATCGATTGTGGAGTACAGAAAGTAAGAACCGAGCAATGATAAATAAATTTACAATTTGACATTATTAAATAGCAGCGGTTATTCTATTTGCCTTAATGAATAGGACCTAATCTTTATCTGTTTAAGAATAGTTTTTGCGAGTTATCTTCAATCGAGAAGTACGCATATACCGAGAAATATGTCGGAAAATAAAAGGGAATGCGCCCGGCAATATATCTGAAATGGCGCCTTTTCATTCATTATTATTATCTCTATTATTTACGCAGCAAGTATTTCATTACGTAAATTTTTATTTATCTATAGCGTTTAAGTGTATAGCCTGATTTATATATGCACTGCCGGCTTTCAATTGGAATTACCCCGTCAGAAGGCATGCATGTGTATTGAGCAATGGGCAACAAATCCGGAGAACACAAGAGGATCCATGGAGAGCAATATGCTGCCGTATATTTTCGGGTAACAAGTTTGATTCCACAATTGCAGTGTCGAGGATGAAAGATTTCGGTTTATTGGAGTGACTGGAAGTACCAGCTTTTACCTTCTAAGGAAATTAAGGGGAATCGAAAATGATAATTTTAAAGGAGAAACGAACTCTCTTCATTACAACAATAGAAAATTCTATTGCCGTCCCTTATTAGAGTTTTCAATTTTAAATAACTGCGAAGAGAGTGAGTGAAAAAATCAATAACGTGTCCTTGATCAGTGATCTCTGCTAAGTCACGATATCCGAAAGGTAAGGATACGATTCAGCTTGAGATCAAAAATATCGGAATCAGTTGTAAAAGACAACTAAAAGATGCTACATATCAAGGACACTATGCCGCCGTTTGGCATGTAGGAACGGGTCTTCGGGATTTCTGAAAAGGAGTGCCTGGGGCCGTTTGGAGAATTTACGAAACCGTGGGTATCGAATTCCAAAAGTGCAAGCGCCCATAATTGAAATCAAAACAAAAACTTGATTCGTCAAATTTCGACTGCTTTACAGACAGGAATTGGACTCAATTCTGTTCTTTCCGATGTATCCATCTGCCGATCTTGTTCCTTCGGCTCAACCGCAATTAATATTTTAAAGGGGACCGAAACCAGAGATAGCGGATTGGTGGATGAATACATCCTACAGAATAAGATTAAGTTCAATCCCGTTCTTCAAAAGGGATCGAAAATTTTAATCCGGTAGAAACATCACCATTTCATTTAAGCAAATTTTATAATTTACAGATATTATAATTTCCCTGATCTCAATGCTTTGTTTCGCGCATTTCAATACTTTCAAATGAACTTGATCTTCGTTTATTGTCAGGTGATAGGTTCCTTTTATCCCTTTAGTCAAATGTTATTTAAAGGTTTTTTCGGGTATACATTTTTCCTCTCTTACACCTACACGCTGAATAACTAGAACTAAAACAACTTATTTAATGTGTCTCATAACAACTTAAACTCGCAAACTGCTCAATGAATTTTGCACTGGTTTGCAAGTATAACTGGCAATAGGCTTGGGGGCTAAGATATATTCAAATTTTGTAACGCTTTAAAATTGCAGACACATTTTAAAATCTTTCCTTTTAATAACTTAAATAATTTCTAAAAATGTTTAAATCAATGTTAAAAATATCATGTTGGTCGCACAGTGTTGTTGTTGTTGAAACCCAGACCGTCCGACCTACCAGAAAGGTGTAAGGTAACTTCTTAGACGGTCGGGAAGAGCCACCCAATTTAGATTGGAACCCAGTGGGGGAGGCATCCACAGGGACCGTACCCTCCTTCCCCTACCACCAACCTCTCGGAAGGACTTTCGGACCCACATGTTTAACGTGATCGTACTCCGCATGAACACGGCGGCAGTTTTGGCAGTGGCTGGAATCGAACCCGGGCCTACCGAGTGCAACTCTAGCGCGCTAACCAATGGGCTACCGCGCCCTGGTCGCACAGTGTAAAACAGCTTTTATAATTAGGAATATACCCTCATTATAGGTAACAGCATCCATGAACCGGTATCCCGCTTGTTATGTGGTCGTGCAGTATGAAATAGCCGACATTTGCAATGTCAGTAAGAAAACTTGATATATTCCACAAGTTTGAGAACCGAGAAATTCAATCCCACCACGTACTCTCTTGATTGATCTCAAATTTCGTGAAAATTTAGCTAAGGCTACACGGGGCTTTATTTAGCTAAGGAAAATTTAGCTTCAGGAAAATTTAGCTAAGTCTACAAGGGGCTTTATTTAGCTAAGGAAAATTTAGCTTTAGGAAAATTTAGCTAAGGCTACACGAGGCTTTATTTAGCTAAGGAAAATTTAGCTAAAGCTACACGGGATTTATTTAGCTAAGGAAAATTTAGCTAAGAATATAGTGGTTGGTCCAATTCTTAAAGTTTTATACATGATTTCTTTATGCACCCCGTCATTTGTTGGACATATCAGCTAATATGAAATGAGAATGCAGAGAAAGTCAGGTGGAACTTCTCACTCCATCAAGCATCTATTTTCCCCTTCCTAATCGTATTTCTTTCCAGGGTTACATTACGAAGGGTCGTCAAATCCACGGACACAGAGATGCGTCTTGCACAGCATGTCCTGGAGCAGCTCTCTACAAGAACGTCCAAAGCTGGGAAGGATTCAAGGGTGGAAAATTACCAGGATATAAATGCTGAAAGACACCTCCTTCTTAATAAGAGGCAAAGGTGCGACAATGATCAGATTTTTGCATTGCCATGGATCAATTCATTCTTATAATTAGCATAATAAAGTATCTTTTCAAAATGGAAATTGGTCTTACTAATTTATTAAATGATATTCTCACATATATGAAAAACATCCCCATCTAGCAAAAATGGGAAAATTGCGAGTCACCCCCTCCCCCCATTATCAAAAAAATTGCATCATACATTCATAGAGGATCCCTATTGGGAAACAAAATCCAATAATGTAAATCTTCCCTGTACGGTTACACACACCCTTTCCGACAGCGGCGTAACTGCACTTTTGGTGACCTGGAGCAAACAATTCCAGGGCGCCATTTCCCATAATACATAACTTTTGGGCCTTAAATCTAAACCTTATATGTTCATCACATTCTAATTTGGTGCCCTGGAGCGATCGCTCCGTGCCGCTTCATGAGAATATGCCACCGTTTTCCGAGATTCTGGTTACGCCTATACCCAATGGGGTTATGAAAGGCGAATATTTAGTTTATAAAACTCGGTAAACTAACTCGTAACGTCCCTGAAATTCCTTCACCTCTGAAATTTGAATCGTTATTTGTTGAAAGGGTTCACAGACCTGATTTTCCCTAACTATCCCTCGACTGGGGGAAAAACAGATCCATACATTCGTGCTTGATCTCGATAGATAAACTCCCTTGACAAAAGCTTTTTTACAGCAAATAACGATTTATTTATAGTTAAAAAGCTGCAAACCACTTTCTTATATATATATATATAAATAAAAATAAGATATACAGGAAACATAATCTTAACACTTCATAACATTAAGGCGCCATTCCGCTCTTTCATGTTTAGCAGGTATATAATAGTAAATACATCATCGAATTAAAAAAAGGGGGGGAGATACAAAGGAAAGGGGGAAAAGAAAGGAGAGTGTTTACAGGAACGACAGAAAAAAGGCCGGGGGGATAGTGACCCCCCGTTCCCGGTTAAAGCGCTTTTACTCTAGAAACACTCCCGGTGCCTATGTCTTCCTGAAGCACTCCTCCGTCCGATGAAATCTATGAAACATCCCGAAGTATATAGACCATGAAGCAAAAAAGGGGGGCTTAAGATGGGAATAAACCTAACCTGACTACTCAACAGAGGAATAGGGGGAATTTCAGGAATATTATAATAAATCATCTAAATCGATATAGACGTCTCAACACTGAAAAAGAAGAACAGCAACACAGCGTCAATAAATTACTCAGGGAAGCAGCAAAAAGCAATTACCCACTTCGGTATCTAAGGCACTATGTAGACTTGATATTTGACAGAAAGACAAACAGATTTATTTGATGATAGCAGGTCGGTGAGATATGGTTGTGCGGCATGGCTTGTGGACTTCAAGAATTCTGTTGAGTAATCAGGTTAGGTTTATTCCCATCTTAAGCCCCCTTTTTTGCTTCATGGTCTATGTACTTCGGGATGTTTCATAGATTTCATCAGACGGAGGAGTGCTTCAGGAAGACAGAGGCACCGGGAGTGTTTTTAGAGTAAAAGCGCTTTAACCGGGAACGGGGGGTCACTATCCCCCCGGCCTTTTTTCTGTCGTTCCTGTAAACACTCTCCTTTCTTTTCCCCCTTTCCTTTGTACCTCCCCCCTTTTTTCAATTTGATGATGTATTTACTATTATATATATATATATATATATATATATATATATATATATATATCCTTAGTCTTAGTCTATAGTTACTCATTTGTAACAGATATGCTAGAGATGGGGTTTTTTGTACATACAGTAGTTTATGCATAATTTTCGATTAAAATCTTTCAATTTATATATTTATATATATATTGGATTCTCAGAAGGTGCATTCTATAAATTTTACATAGTTTTAAAAATAAATTAACAAACGCACATGTTTACTGATAACTACAAAAAAGTCATGGATGTTAATATTTCGTTGAACCACCTTTAGCACAAATTACAGCATGTATTCGTGTGTAAGTTCATGCAATGTCTCAACACTTATTTGTGGCCAGATTTGCTGTAACATTTTGCCAAGTTCCTTGGTTGATGAAGAAAAAGTCAAATTACTTCTTAGCTGCTTCTCCAGTATATCCCACATATCTTCAATGGGGTTGAGATCGGGACTTTGTGGTGGCTAATTCAAGTGTACGAACGAAGTCTGGTGCTCTTTCGAATCAATCTTTCACAATTTTAGTGCGATGAATCGTGGTGTAGTCATCCTGGAGTATGCCATTGCCCTCAGGGAAGAAAAATGCCATTGATGGAATAAGATGGCCATTCAGTATACTCATATATTCAATTGACTTCATTTTATTGTTGTATAGGGTTGCTGAGCCTAGACCAGCCGAACAAAAGCAACCCCCGATCATAACACTTCCTCCTGAAGCCGGCACAGTAGGTACACTACAGGAAGGATCCAATTCTTCATGCTGTTCCCTTCTAATCCTGATGTGTCCATCAGAGAGTAAATTTGGACTTTTCGGACCACGTGATTTTCCATCATTGCTCAGTAGTCCATTCCTTATGTCCCTTGGTGAATTGGAGTCTTTTCTTCTGATTACTCTCAGTAACCACTGGTTTCCTTTTTCGAACACAGATGCTTAATTCCAGTCCTTTGAGTTCTCGCCTCATTGTGCGATTTAAAATGGTCTTGCTTCCACTATTGAACATGGTTGTGAGTTCTAGTGTCGATTTTTTGCAATTCGATTTTACTAAGCTTTTTAATGATCTTCTGTCACGATTATTTAGGACTATTAACGAAGTTGATGGTTCACTGCCATCTTTCCAAGATTTAATAATGCACTGGATCGTTCGTAATCCAGTGGCAGTGATTTTAGCAATCTCCTTGCACGTCTTCTGAAATTGACACAGGCCAAGAATTTGGCCCTTTTGAACTCTGCAGTATATTTTTTCGGAACCGTGTATAACGTATTCAGCCATGATCGCTGTGAAGAAACAGATCAGCTGCACACCGATTCCGTTACATTTAAAGGTTGCATTGCCCGCAGAATTACGTAAGTTTTCAAAATGCTCACCACTTTGTTCCTCCTCGGTATTTGTATGTTTCAACTGACAGCGCAACATTTTTTCATGGCCAGGTAGTGTAGAAGAATACTTAACATGTAAGTCGAATTTAAAAAGTACGACACGAAGTGTGGGTACTAATTTTAATGGTGCCAAATTTCATTTCTTTGGTAAATTATATTTCTTTTGCGGCAGCAAAGATATCTGATCAAAGATGCTTGGAACCTGTACCCGAATTATAAGAACTGAGCTGAAGCTAGCTTTTGCTCTATGCTTATAATGTCGGTCTTGTAAGCACGAGGTCCCGAGTTAGGTCCTGGCTCGGGACTGGCAACATCTTCCCGCCACAATGATGACTGGACCTTTGAAACACGCAACCTTTTCCAACGATCTCACCTCTCAACACGAGATGGCAGCACCACAGGGAGTCAGAGGCCTTGCCACTCCGTTCCTGGTTGACCACGACTGACGTCACGCCGCAGGCGACACGCCTCCCGGCCTTCAGCCCTCAACTAAAATTCGGACGAGGACACGCGGGGGTTTTCAAGGCAGCCCCCTCCTCGCCGAAATTCGACCCGGGCTTCTCATCAAGTGGGGGAGTGTGCGGCCACAAAGACATCTGATCAAAGATGCTTGGGACCTGTACCCGAATTATAAGAACGGAGCTGAAGCTAGCTTTTGCTCTATGCTTATAATGTCGGTCTTGTAAGCATGAGGTCTCGAGTTCGGTCCTGGCAACATATTTTCCGCCACACTTTGAATGAAATAATTCATGCATTGCACTATGGAAAAAATATCTGATGCGAGTAGCACATGACTTTACCAACTTAATGCATTGTTTTTACTTCCTTCACAGCGAAAAAATGGTATACAAGATCCACAGCAAAATGTTTTTGTAATTGAATTAGAATTATGTAAATTGAAATAGAGCGCTTTTCGCAACTTATTAGCACAAAACAGGATGACTTATGCATGATCATGCGCGAAGTCCTCATCAAAATGCAGCTAACAATTATTTAATGTCTCGTTAAATAAGACTATTGGCGAAATCTCTGGCGTTAAAATTCAAAAGTATTGTAAATAATATATCATCTCTCGTTAATGGAACAAACTACCGTGAGAATGATGTTAACGGATTTGTTGCATAATATTGAATATAGAAAATGAACATATTTAATCGTACTTGTTACTTCTTTTAATTTTATGTGACTTTTTTGTTAAATTTATTTTAAAAACTTGCAATACCTCGAGAGTGGTTCGTACCAGCTTTCTAACGTGTATGTCATTCGTTTTCTAATGAAAAATTACATACGAAATGATTATGTATCTAATATCTAATCATTTCTTGACTTTTATCTAAAATTCATACTAAAATTAAGAGGGGGGGGGGTTGAATATTTAATTGTGTTTTATATCAATAGAGTTACACTATTCACTGATTAATAATCGTACCGAATTATTTTCGAAACGCTTCATTCGTTCGTGAGATATCACAGACTCACAGACACAAACACACACGCACTTGCTTCACCTCAAAAATGTTCGTTTCGCGTTCGTGGATGCTTAAAAAGTGCTTTTTAGTCGAAATCTCGAATTTGAATTTTTGACCCCATCACAATTCTTACTATACATGTATACTTACTATACTAAACATTATATGCTATGTATGTAATGAAATTAATAATGACAAAGATTGACTTCAATCGAAAATTGACGTTATTAATCAAATATTAGGTGTGAAGATTCGTTTTATCTTGGAATTATTGCAATAAATCACAATAATAGCGACAAAGTCTCTGTGATCCGAACGATACTTATTAAAGTTGATATTAAGAAACTTAAAACAAAAGTTTAAGCATCAGTTCTGTAATTTACCATTACCAGCAGAATAAAACTTTGCTTCAAATTTGAGTTAGTAGTCATCCAATTCTATACGATATATTTGTTGTTTCTATGATAATCATCATATTTTCTCAATATTTCTGATTAAGAAATGAATGTATTTAGGTTGTAAACAGATATATAGTCATGCTGCCAAAGGAAGGATGCCTTTTATGAATTTGTGAGCTTCATTTACGTGAAATGTTAGGAAATAATAAAAATCTAACAATCGTAGCTAGTATACTTTTAACACTTGATCTTATACCCTGTGTCTTGATTCCGCAATATTCAGTGTTCCGGGACTTAACAGGTCTACAAACCAGTGACAACGAAAGGGAAGGACTTGGGACCTGCCTGGGGTCTGCATGGAGTGCAGGGTACTAACATTTTGAGAGTTCCAAATTAGTTAATAAATGTGTATGTATGGTCATGTATATATATATATGTATATATGCTATGCTTTTTTAGAACAATGATTTAATACGAAATAAATATGTTGCATTTTTCTTCAGAAATTAAAATAAAATATATATATTTTAAAAAAATGTTTTTATAAATGCCCATTGTATTTGCCATACAGATAATAGACATTACATGGGACATTAAGGCTTTCATAGCTGAGGGAAATCTGTCGTGTTAGAATTTGATGGTACACGAACTACTATTTTCACTACAGGCATAGCAGAATGTATTTGTAAAATATTACGATGGGGTCGAAAATTCGAAGTCGAGTTTTCGACGGAAGAATTCGTTTCAAACATCCCTGATCTCGAATCGAACGTTATTGAGGTGATGTTTGTATGTGTGTATGCATATTAATATGTGTATGCATTTTAATGTGTGTGTATGGTAGTGTGTGTGTATGCATGTTCATGTGCATATGGTAGTGTGTGTGAATATTAATGTGTGTATGGTAGTGTGTGTGAATATTAATGTGTGTATGGTAGTGTGTGTATACATATATGTTAGTGTGTATATGTATATGTGTGTGTTTGAATGTTAATGTAGGTGTGTATGTATGTTAGCATGTGTGTCTCCGTGAGTCTGTAGACGCAATATATCGCGAACAAATGAAGCGTATCGAAAATAATTTGTTACGATTATTGCAATCAATAAATACTGGAGCTCTATCGATTTTAAACACAATCGAAAGTTTGGAAACGTACCCCTCAAAATTCAAATGCATTTTTCAGAAAATCTTAAAAAATAAGGACTTTTACTAATGATAAGTGAATAATTATTTCATATGTAATATTTCTTCAGAAAAACAATGACGCCCAGGAATTCGTCCACTGTAATTTATTTCACAGGATATCAATTAAACGGCAACTGCATTTACTGAGAATTTTTCACGTGAGTATGAATTAGTCATTCTGTAAAGTCCCCAAAAGAACCCAATTTCAATTTACATGATGTTAATTCAATGCCAAAAATCATGATCCTGTAGATCTTGCACGTAATTATTTCGTATTGAAAGAAGTAAAGACATTGCATTACATAGGGAAAGTCGGGTACTGCGGGTACGAGGGCGTTCCGAGAGCCAAGCAGCCCAAGTGACTGCTTGGGCATGACGTTTACAGAAGGTCCCCAAAATTTTGCACATTTTTATTAGGACTTTCTTGAATTATTTTTAGATTTTGTGCATCCCAATCCAACGTTCACATAAATAAGTCATCGGATAATATATTTTTCTGATTTCCAATTTTCGGATTAGTAATGTTTTACTGTATATATTGATCAGACGAAGTTTTTTAAAAGAGCTCGCTTAGGAACTCTTAAAACTTGGGAGCACTATATACTAATCTTGGAAAGGGACAGATGATCAAATAACAAAGGGTAATATAGTTTAGTTAACTTGATATTAGGGGTCATTCCATATGGGGACACCCGATGAGTGTTGCTCTGTAGTCACAGATTTTTTTTAAATTTTTACCATGGATACACATGGTAATAAAACCCCCAAATCTGAATTTGTAATGTATATATCCCAATAATGACCCAGATACAGGCATTTGAAAAATGGTCGTTTTAGCGAAATGGTGGCCATCTTGGATTTTGCACTAATGTTTAAAAATATAATAGCATGAGAACTAATGGCTCAAATTAAATAATTCTGGTACCAATTTAAGGCTATTTATATCAGGAATATAAGTGCCATATCAAAACAATTAAAAAGATATATTTTAATATCGTTATTACATGAAAATTGCAAAAATCACCTTCGGATTGATGGGCAACTTAAATGGGTTATAAAAAAAATGGCCCCTAATATTTTTTTCTGAAACTTGGTACAAATACTAACTAATATGTGGGCTTTAAGTAAAAAAAAATTAGAAAGGTAATATTTCTTATTGCAGAGAAAATGGCTTTAAAACACATATACATTTAGTTAACATTTGATATGCAATGCTTTAATCATTTAAAAGAAAATATTTTTTAAAAACAAATAATGAGCAAAAATAAAACATAGGCATTTTTTACACACTAACTAGTACGTGTGCTTTAAGTAAAAAAAATAGAATGGTAATATTTAATTTAAATAATGACTAAAAAAATACTGTTATATGTATGGGAAATCAGTGTAAATTTCTGGAGTGCTGAAAAATTCTAATAAAAATCTTCCTAGAAACCACACAGTTATCTCTCTTGTATTTTATTTTCTTATTTCAAATTTTAAGAAGGTATTTTCTATATTCAGTAGAGCTAAAGGTGCACATTTTTTCAAAGTGGCCACTGGCTTCTAAACCAATTTCACCTTAGAGGCAGTAAGTACAATAATCTTTGGCATATTGGTTATAAATGACAACTATCACTTAATGCTGAAGCTTTACAGCATACATATAGTTAATTCCACAAAAAATAATTTGTAATTAGATAATATAAAACACTCATTTTCATGAAAAGCATTAAAAAAAAAACAAAAAAAAAACAGAACTTCAGCATGTTGATCACCAAAACATATCTTTAGCCTTCTGCCAACTCCAAAGGAAACACTAGGCAATATCCCCTATCCAGTTGAAACAGGAGCAGCAAACTAAACATAAACAAACAAGCTATTGGAGAAGAAAATTATCCTACAGCACCAATATTGTTTCTGGAACATTTAAAAACACCTGTTTCTGGTCTTTGTGTACATAAGACATCAGCTGCCTATAGCCTCCAAAGTTTCAACTCTAATACTCATAGTTCTGTTATATAAGTAATAGCAATTAACATATACCAGTTGTCAGTTCTTGAAATGATTACGTGTACTGCATCATCTGTTTTCTCTTAGGTTGAATTTAAAGTAAGATACAATATTACATTTCTGGGTGACTTATTCCTTTCAGAGCTCATTTTTGCTCAAGTGTTCAGAGCTGAGTATGTTCAACAAATAAATCAGTGAATTGTGCTTCAATGATTATTTCTTTTATTTATGTTCCATGATTAGTTCTTGTCTTGTTATAAAAATTGAATGTTTTGTATGCAAGAAAATCAATGTGTCATTAAGCCTTCCTGTTTATTCCTGTACTTGTGTTCTGAGTGGCAGTATATGCAAGGTTCACAAGGATGAATATCTGAAATGGTGCAGTTTAATTCAGAAAACTTGTGATCTATTTAATAAACCACCAAAATCAGAACTAAGTCCCTAAAACCAATTTCTCTCAGACTGTCAATGATAAATCAAGAATTACTCATTCCAGGGGAAAAAAATTCTGCATGTCTTGTTATTTTTCCTCGCATTCATCAATTAGTGAGTCAGAGGTTTCTACTGCTGACATGGAAATGACCAATGATGCAGATTATAGTGAAGTCACAATAGTAATCGAACAATTGAATAAAAGCTGTGAACTTTTGGATTTATCACTAATAAAGTTCAATAGATTTAACTCTAAGAGGAAACTTACTTATATGCAAGTTAAGAAATTAAGTAGCTATGTTGCTACTAAAACTGCTACAGTATTGGGTATTGAAAGTATTAATAAGCTACAAAATTCAAGACATTATTTGCCAAAATTGCATGTTTATGATGGAAAATTATTGAATAAGTTTTCTTTAGATGCATCATTTAAAGAAAACGTGCAGATTTTAAAATTAGTCCAAGATTCATGGATAGTCCAACAAACAAAGGCATGTTATATTACTACAGAGAATTTAGTTAAAAAAAAACAAGAAAAATTAAAAGAAACAGAAGGGATGTTATCAATGCCTAGTGAGATATAAGTGTTAAATTAAATTTGATACTATACAAAAGTTACTAGTTTTTATTATAACAGTCGTATGTGTCCAGGAAGAAAATATTGCATATCTATACCAAGTGAAAATGGGAAAATATTAAAACAAAAGAGATTACTTTTGCACAATTTAAAAGAATTATATGCTGCATTTAAAGAAAATCGTAATGAAATAAAAATACTATGTAAATTTTGCACACTACATCGAACAGAATATGTAACTGTTGGAGACAAAGTTATTAATTCTGTACGTGTTTGTATATACCATCAAAATATTAAACTCATGCTCCATGCCATCCATATCAGTGAATATATTACATCATTGTTAAAAGAAACAAGTTTATTGCACTGAATCATAAAAGTATGGTGAGCTGGTGTGATAACTGTCCATCTCAAATTCTTAAGAGTACCAATGCATCCCAATGAATTAGAAATTAGTGTGTGTTTTGTTTGTATTTGTTATGTTTATGTATTCTTATGGCCCAAATGCATTATATATATGGCCAAGACCTCTAGCTGTGTGCCAAAGATTATGATACTTGCTATTAGATGAAATTGGTTTAGGAGCCAGTGGCCACTAGGAAAAACTGAATATCTTCTGCTCTACTGAATATAGAAAATACCTTTTCATAATTTGAAATAAGAAAATAAAATATAAAATGGATAACTGTATGGTTTTTAGAAAGATTTTTATTAGAATGTTTCAGCACCCCAGAAATTTTATATTGATTTCCCAGAAATTTTACATACATATAACAGTATTTCTTTAGTCATTAAATTAAATATTACCATTCTAATTTTTTTTGTGCTTGAAGCACACATACTAGTTAGTGTGTAGAAAAATTCCTATGTTTTGTTTTTGCTCATTATTTATTTTTAAAAAATATATATTTTTAAATGATTAAAGTATCACATGTAAAATGTATATATGTTTTATAGCTATTTTTCTCTGTAATAAGAAATATTACCTTTCTAATTTTTTTTGTACTTAAAGTGCACATATTAGTTAATATTTGTACCAAGTTTCAGAAAAAAATATTAGGGGCCATTTTTTTTATAGCCCATTAAACTTGACTATCCATCCGAAGGTGATTTTTTTCAATTTTCATATAATAACGATATTAAAATATATATTTTTTTATTTTTTGATATGGCACTTATATTCCTGATATTAATAGCTTCAAATTAGTACCAGAATTATTTAATTTGAACCATTAGTTCTCAAGCTATTACATTTATAAACATTGGTGCAAAATCCAAGATGGCTGCCATTCGGCAAAAATGGAGAATTCCATGAAAACTGGTAATAAGTCAGACAAAAATAAAGATTTTTTCACCATATCCAATCCTACATTATTATGTTATCAAGATCTGGAATTTATTGTATTTTAAAATATTTTAGAGAAATCTTCAGGTATTGAGTGGCAACACTGGTTTAAACATGGCTATCCTAAGGTATTAACCATGTGTTTCTAATGGTACATTTTTCAAGCTCATTTTAGGTACAATAATTTCATTATGATCAGATTTCTCTGCAAAGTATAGAAAAGTAAGTATATGTTCTTTTCATTTTTCACTATTTAAAAGTGGTTTCTATAAAATAGAATCAGGGAACAAATATTGAAATTATTCAAGTCTAAGTGTCCCACACGTGACAGGAAATAGATTATTTTTAGCCTTGCAACTCAATAAATAATTTTTTAACTTTCATTTTTTATTTCCAAACAGGAATTGTTAATTGGCACTTAGATATTATATTGAATAGACTTAGTTTTCACCTGGAAAAATATTATTACAGTTTACTTTTTGTCCCACACGGGATGTCACGTGTGGGACAAACACACAACAGATTTGCTTATCCTACACAAACTTGAAAGCATAACCTAATTGAATAATACATTTTTTTATTTTTGGTCTCTGCAAGTTAACTAAGTATTTTATAAAATTAACTTAGTTTTCAGATTGTTTGAAGTTGGATTTTCTTTTACTTAAATTTTGCACACATTTTTTTTTTTACTGGCTAACATTGCAGAACATTTATGGCAGACGATTTTTAGTTAGTTAAAAATTAACATGAAAATAGCAAAGCTGCTTATTTCGGAATGTAGGTTTTATGAGTTTTTCTTAGAATTTTTTGTTCTTTCTATAGACCAGTAATGATGGATTGTTCAGACTTAAAAAACAAAATGGGTGTTGTGAGATCAACAAGTGAATCCAGAATGAAGGAAATGCGGAAACGAAGGCAAGAAGAAAATCCAAACTTCCAGGCTGAAGAAAATAAGCGAATCTGTAAGCTAAGATGTCAGAAAAAGAAACAAATGAGTGAAGCGAAAAAGCAGGAATTAAAAAGGTATGAACGAGATAGGAAAAGAATTCAGAGAGCTAAGAAGAAAAAAATGGAAAACACTGATACCGCTTCAGATTCTGCTGAATCCCCTTACAGGTGTTCACAAACTTATAGTAAGGCAGTGTTGAAAACAATCAGATCACTTCCAAAGTCACCACGGAAACGAGTCGTTTTGAGTGGATTAACAAAAAAAGTTAGTTTATGTTTAGAAAGCAAGATGGAGGGAAATATGACAAAGCATGATAGTAAAGCCTATTCTAAAGTAATGAATTTCTTCTTCAGACCTGATATAGTATATACATGTCCAGGAATGAACAATAGTATGTGTGTCTGGGAAGAGGGGAAAAAGAAAACTCTCCAGAAGCACTACCTAACAATGTTTTTAAAAGAGGCTTTTTGTATATTCAAGGAGGAAAACCCTGAATTTGACATGGGTTTCTCTAAATTCTGCAGCCTTAGACCCAAAAATGTTCTGCTCTTGAAAGGTACACCATCAGAGCAGTGCAAATGTAAGCTCCATGAAAATTTTGTGATAAAACTCAAATCTTTGAATTACCAGTATTCAAATAAATTTTGGGAAAATTGCCTTTGTGATACAAGTCTTGACTCTATATGTTGGAGAAATGAGTGTCTTAGATGTCAGAATGGAAAGCTTTTGATCATGCCAAGTGATCCAGCTAAAGAGCTGATTTGGAAAATATGGGACAAGTTTGAAGATCGAGTGCAATTATTAACAAAAGAAAATTAAGCTGGTGATCTTTATGAAAAAATGATTGAAGATTTGCCTACTATGATGAAGCATGTCAATATTAAAAGAAGTCAGCATTCAGAATTTGAAAAGGATAACAAAGATTCAAATGTAAGGGTTCTCCAAGTTGATTTTGCAATGTCTTTTTCGTGCCAGTATCAAAATGAGGTTCAAACTACCCTTTGGAGCAGAGCAAGTGTTTTGCTGTTTACTGCAGCTAAGTTTTTTCAAAGTCAGTGTCAAACATATATTATTTGCTCGGACACTGCGAGTAAGGACAAAGACACAGTGTTTGCATGTATGGAATTATTATACAATGAGATCGTTGAAAATAAATATCCTCAAAATATTCCCCTGGAAGAAATTATTTGGAGCAATGGACCATCTTCAGAGTTCAAGAATAAATACATGGTCAAACTCCTGGAATTATTATCCAAAAAATATAATCGGAATTTTTCTTGGAAATACTTTGCCACATCACACGAAAAGGGTGTTGTTGATTGTGTGGGAGGTAATATCAAGTGCCTTGTCCGACAAAAGATGATGGCACAAGGTGGACCAGTCATTCAGTCAGCAAAAGACTTTGCTGCAGTAGCATCCACACTGGTAAAAAGCACTAAGGTCCTTTTCGTGGCAGAGGAACAAATAAAAAATAAAATCGAAATGAAAAAGCCATGGAAAAATGTGCATACCATTTCTGGAATAATGCAGTTCCATATTGTATGTTGAAAAAATGAAAAAGTCTTGTGCAAGATAAAAGCAAATCAGTCGGAAGAATTCATCCCATCAATCAAAGGAAATTTTGCATAAAAATTTTAATCTTTGTCAAGGAGACTGGGTTATAGTTTCTTTTGAAGCGAAAACTTACCCAGAGGAGAGAGAAATAATAAATATTAAGAGTGCAGATCAAATTGAAGTATCGGTTATGCATGAAGCAAAAGGTACATCAGGGATGTATAAATGGCCAATCCCTGTTGACTGTATCATTTACAGGAAGACTGAAATCATTAAAAAAAATACTGCTCCCATAGCTGTCAACAATCGCGGCCAGTTTAAGTTCAATGGTGAAATTTAATTTGTTTAACTCTTTAAAAAATATCTTATTAGCTGCTTCATATATTTTGACTATATTTATCCAGGATTAGATAAACAACATTTTTGTAGTTTCTTAAATTGTAATATAAATTTATAATTTTGGAATAAATATTGCTTAAATTTTTTTCATTGTTGTTTATTGCAGTTTATATTAATTATTAAAATTGGTTGAATTATCCTACAAATTGTTTTAAGCATTCCAAATTCTATTAAATTAAAGTTATTAATGCTTTAAAAGAGGCTACAAATAATCGTACAAATCAGGTTTTCCCATTGTCACGTACGGGACAGTGCACAATTTATACAAGTGTCCCACACGTGACCTTCTATTAAAAGTTTAAAAGAAGGTTTACCGAAGTAATAACTTCTGGGAAATAATAAAAGCAAGTACATTTTGTGTAGAAAAGTCCATATTTTAAGAAAACAAATAAGTTATCGTAATATTTTTTTCCAGTTAGCTGAATTTTCATGATAATTAAAAAGAAACAAATTTTGTTAATTTAGCTCTGTCCCACACGTGACACTTATATAAACCATAACCCCTGACAGATTTTAGTATTTCCCACCAAAAAATTAGTCTTAAAAAATACAGAAAAATATATATTTTCATGAAATCATGTCAATTTTATATAGACACAAAACCTTTTACAGTCACAGTATAATTATTTACTAAAAAGCATGTGCAAATGTCTCACACGTGACAGTGGAATCCTCCAAATGGCCATTTTTCAAATGCCTGTATCTTGGCAATTATTGCGATATATACATTATAAATTCAGATTTGGGGGTTTTATTACCATGTGTATCCATGGTAAAAATTTTAAAAAAATCCGTGACTATGGAGCAACAAGTTTTTCTTAAAATGGGTGTTTTCACGTGGAATGACCCTTAGGCAATGTGATATAGATAGCCAACACGATCTGATTTAATGGATAGTGAATGTAATTATTCAGCAAATAGACTATACCCGACTACTCCAGTGCTGGTTAGACGAATCTGGTTTTTGGAATAGCTAAAGCTGCTCAAACAGAAAGAATTTCCGAAATAGCGGAAAAAATCTGTGCCATATTTGTATTGCATGATTCAAACCATAGAGTTAGAAAGAAGGAGATAAAACTCCTATGGATGAAACACTTGAGAATGCCATAATGCTTTGAGAATTATATCTAGGTGTCACTAGTGGTAGTAAAGTAGTTCCTAATGTTAGTTGACACAACAGAAAGGCATAATATTTGGTATATGTATGTTTGATTATTTTTAAATTACGCGTTCCCTAATTATGAGTATAATTAACCAGTCTTTTTTCATAGTTGCAGGATAAAATACAGAATATAAAGATAAAAATAAATTAAAAGGTAAAATAATTTTACATACATATAGGAATATTCTTTATTCTTTCAAGTCTACTTTGCATTGCGCTAATAATTTATTTTTACGAAATGGATAGTTTAAATAAATATTTCAAGCCTTTTGCCATAGAAATGCAGGACTATTTATCTTATCCCAACGCCACTAAATTATTGTCTCACACGATATTGGCGTTTCCTTAATATGAAGTTTTAACTCCTTATTTTTTTCCTCCAAAATAAGTGTATAGAAAAGATAAATAATTATTATACACTATTCAAATCCGTGAATTCCAGATTAAACCCAAAAATGTTACAATTCTACTGTTGAAACTATCAAATATAATCCTGACAAAACAATTATCGCCATGTTTCGTAACTCAATTTTACCGATCAAACAAATTTCAAATCAATTTTTCTCATGTGCAAATTAATATATAATTTCAGTAAACCTCACATAAGCCAGGTAAAATGATATAAGATGAAAATATAAATTCATTTACCTTTCAGTAATTAACAGATCACTTCTTCATTTAAAGCAATTCTGGGCTACTTCTACAAAACACTATAGCAAAAATAAATTTATAGGTGTATTGTTCATTCAAGTCTTGTGCAACTTTAAAAAGTAGCTTCCTTTTCAAGCAAGAAATTCTGAAAAACAGAAGTTAAAATTATAGTATTTTTTTTTCTGTATAAGATATTTTAATATTCGCAGACGATTCTAGTTTGTTGGTAGTTTTAAGTTCCTTTCTAAAATCGTTAATTTTTAATTTCAGCATTTTTGTTATTGAAATTTTCCTGCAAAGCTCAAGAAGTAACAATAAGAAAGATCAATCATGCATCAAGCACTGATTATGAAACACTTTCCAACTGAAATGCAATTTTATTTAGGCATCTCTAAAATGCGATACATTCAGTGATGATATTTTTGAATTATCACAATATTACAATAATTTATTATATTTGAACTAGTGAGACCTGTAGGCATTCTGCCTTCTAAATAATAAGCAAAAAACACGCAAGAAAGTTTCCTACTTTTGTTGAGTCCTGTGTCTCAAATAAAAATTTATAAAATGATAAGAAATAAAAGAACATCATGGTCTCACTTTCAGTATCTGATGGCATACGCTACGTAAAGCTTCATGGTTACATCGCAGTTATTTGCTGTGAAAGACGTACAGTCATTGCATTATGTAGGCAACGGGCCGCCCACATCATGGACTCAATTTCAGTAGCTGATGTCATACACTCATAAAGCTCCAGAGTTCATGAAAGGTTTATCCGTGATTAAAACACGTTTGGCAACATTTTGCAACAGCTTTACCCAGAGATAGATAGACAGATAAATCAAGGTGTTTATATTATTAAAACTTAAAACTTCATAAAAAAAATTAACTTTATTCGAATGACGTCATCGAAATATAAATCGTCTGATTTTCTATGTAAAAGCAATGAATATTTCACTCATATCACTGACCTTCCCGGCCGTCCAAACAGTTACCTTACACCTTTCTGGTAGGTCGGACGGTCTGGGTCTCAACAACAACAACTCATATCACTGACTCCAGAGGTAAATAATTTTGCGTGAAGAAAATTCAGCAATTTTTATACAACTCATCTAACAATCACTTGCTTACATTCTGCATCCATTAAAATAAGGCTTCGTTGTAGAAATAATCAAAGTTTGATGATCATTTAAACTCAATAAAATTGTAATTGCGTTGGTACAGAATATAGATGCACAGAAAATACGCATTAAAATTAAAGCAGTTTTAGGACGGATGCAATACTAAATATAAATTTAAAATAACCTAAAAAATCACGATTTTTACACTAAGATAAAAAGATGGATGCCATATTTTATTTTAAAGTGGGTCACGTGATTTCTTCATATAATATGGGTTGTTGTTGTTGTTTTTGATTGAAACCCAGACCGTCCGACCTACCAGAAAGGTGTAAGGTAACTGTTTGGACGGTCGAGAAGTGCCACCCAATTTAGACCGGAACCCAGTGGGGGAGACATCCACAGGGACCGTACCCTCCTTCCCCTACCACCAACCTCTCGGGAGGACTTTCGGACCCACATGTTTAACGTGATCGTACTCCGCATGAACACGGCGGCAGTTTTGGCAGTGGCTGGAATCGAACCCGGGCCTACCGAGTGCAAGTCCAGCGCGCTAACCAAAGGGCTACCGCGCCCTCATATAATATGGGTGTAATTATTTTTTTAATTTTTATTTAAAAACTATCGAACATATTTTGTTGGATTTTTTTTATATATTTTATGGGATAATTTGAATATTTCTTAAAATTTTCGAAGCAATTTGTGAATTTTAACTTTGCTTAAAATTTTTTGGAAAAATTAGGTCCCGTAGCGTTCAATGTATTTCACTTTTTCAACCTGGGTTCAATCCAAAACTAATTAGGTGATATTATTAATTTACGTTCCCGTATGTCCCACAGACCGTCTCAACAATATACTAAAACTTCATTTTGATAAAGTCATTTTTACGGCAGATACCTTGCGAACGGGAAGACAGACAGATTGAACAAAGTCATAAACACTTCTCAACTATGTGAAATCTATATAAATAAAATTGAAAATCTGTCTGTCTGTCTGTCTGTCTGTCTGTCTGTTTGTCCCATCATCACGGGAGAACGGCTGAACCGAATTTGATGAAATTTTGTGGGTAGCCTAGAAATAGCCCCACTTAAAATTTAGTCTATGGTTTGAGTTTCTACAACCAGTGGTTCTCGAGATATTGGTAAAAAACGAAATTTTCGTTTGTCTCATCATCACGGAAAAACGGCTGAACCGAATTTAATGAAATTTTGTGGATAGCTTTGAAATAGCCCCCCATAAATTTTGTCCAAGTTTCGAGTTCCTAAGATCAGGGGTTGTCGAGATATTAATGAAAAACGGAACTTTTTCTTAGGAGATCTACTCTCCAACTCCGTGGTTTATCCAAACGAAAAGGATGAAAATCGTTTGTTTAAAACGCCAAAATGAAATAAAACTTTATTTCCGAGTTTGGTGCAGGATTTTTGCATTAATTAGTCACTATAGGAAAACCTGAATTGTTTGAAACATGAATTTAAATGGAAAAATCTACCTCCATGGTTCATCTTTCCCAAGCTTAACGATGTAAAGTATAAAGAGATCAAAATGGCTATATAATTTCGCATTTTATGAGGAAGATTCTATCTTATATCCTGTTGCTCGGCAACGGAATGAAATTAAACGTGTTGTTAATATTTATTATTATTTTTTCTATTTGTATAATAAATAAATGGATGTAAAAATATATTTTATAAATGAACGGTTTGATTGTTCTTTTAATTATATATATTGCGGACTGCGTACATCACTTTTATTTATTTTAGCAAAGAGGTTTCAAGCTCATATATTGTGTTTAGCTAATAAACTCTTAATAAATGAACGGTTTGATTGTTCTTTTAATTATATATATTGCGGACTGCGTACATCACACTTTTATTTATTTTAGCAAAGAGGTTTCAAAGTTCATATATTGTGTTTAGCTAATAAACTCATATATTGTGTTTACCCAATAAATTCATTTAGCCGATTGTTGAAGCAGAAAAAGAGTAGAATGGATGTATGTATCTTCTAATACAATTTTAGTGTTTTCATTTAGTATATATACAAACGGGATATGGATATTTTATTCTTCAGATCTGCAAATTTAGAGCTACGAATTTAGCGGAATATCTCTAACTTGGTAACTTTTCTTAAACTTTACTAAATTAGAGGAAATGTCTCCAAATTGATAAAAATGACCCAAATCAATGAAATTAAATTTTTTTTTTAGAATAGAGTACTGAAATGATGTTTCTGTAGCATTTGTCGGTCAGTCCATCCATCCTACTTAGTAAGGCATTTAACTAATTTTTTTAATATCACTAAATTGATAAAAATATTTGTAAATCCATAAAAATATCATGGAATTGATAAAATCGCGCTTAATAAATGAAATTAATTGTGTTTTGTTAGGCGATAGTATTGTGAATTTGTCGCAAAATGGGACTATCAGTTCTACAGTCCCACTTGGCGATAAATTTGGCGATTTTTTAAGTTATCGCTAAATTGACGAAAATGTCACCAAACCTTCCATGGAGATCACATTATTCAGACGACATGATTTCCATCAATTTATTTGAAGCAGATGATATCATGTCGCTTAGCAACGAATCCAATGTGTTATGTGTCATACGATTTTTATTAAATCTAATAAAAATATGTATATAAAATAAATTTCATTGACATAGCATTTTTGACTGGATAATATCAATTACGGTCTTCAGGTTTAAACATCATTATTATTGATATTTCGGGGACAGTTGATTCAGGGATTATTGATATTTTCAAATTATTATGCCATTGTTTCATTATGACGAAAATTGTTGAAACTCATATATAGTACGTTGTACAAGTAATCTTCTACAAATGCACGGGTATATCTTCTAATCTACGAGAATATAAGTAGTACAGGTATATTGGCATAAATTTTGATATATATTGGCATATATTGGAATCAATTACGACCTTCTGGTATTAAGATTACGGGGATTTTTGATACTTTCAATTTATTACGTCCTTTTTTTATTTTGGTAAATATTTTTGAGACTCATATTACAATATGTTTAAGCTTCTACTAACACACTGGCATATTTTCTAATCTGCGACAATATATGTAGTACGTGGTTGCATATATTGATTCAATTCTTTTTTTGTGTGAATTTGCTTATAAAAGGGGCCAGGATGTTTTATTCTTCAGATTTGCCCGTGAAGATAATTTTGCATAGTGAGAACGATATTCTTAAACTTCTCTTTATGAGCAATAAATTTAATATTTTAACAGAATTTGCACATGATTGCGAATTATAAGTTTTTGTATATTATATACTCCGTACGAAGAACGGGTATGCTGCTAGTGGTGAATAAAAATGAGTGCAATACTAAGCTTTACTATCCTATTTTTTACACAGTTGCTAAAAGAACTTAATGAAACAAAATACATACCATGGAGTTAGAGGATAACCCTTTACCTCCATAATACATGCAATAATAAAACGCAAATCTATGGAAATATGTTTTTACGATTTAAATGCGTTACTTTGATTCCATTGTTATCCTGCATTCTAATTTGTTTAATTTAATATTTGAATTCTTGCTCGTTTGTATTAGGATTCTCAAATATTGAAATTCATTTTCATACTTCTAACTTCATAATTATTTGTGGTCATAACAGAGGTCACTGACCTCTGAGATTTGATGTATGAACCAACCTGTCCTAGACTAATATGGCTATATAGACTAATATAAAGAACGCGGTTTTCTTTAACTCAAACAAAGTAGAATAATCTTTAAAGCTAAGCTCTAGCATAATTAGATATTGAGATGTGGCCAAATTAGTGAAATTCGTAAAATTGGAGGAGCGATGGTTAATAAAATATAGGTCCGTAACCCAGTGGTTCTGTAAAAATTGGGGATACTAAACTTTCTTAAAATCAATACTACGTTCTCAATAATAAATGAAAATATTTATAATCCCAAAATAGAAAATAAAGTACTTTTAGCGAGGGAAGTAAAATTAAAGAAATTAGTACTCTTTAATTCTAAGCATTTCTTATAATTGAGGATATTTTTGAGAGCTACAATAATATAGAATAACTGCGAAATGAATTTTGTTTTATTATTATGAGTGATATCGCTAAATGATATCTTTAAAATACGAGATATAAATTCTAATTAGTAGCGAATAAGCTGTCGAATAAACTCTCCAGACCGTAATGTTCCCTCAACCCCCCCCCCCCCCCCCCTTCATCTTTCACTTTTACAAGATTCTGGCTGAGTGTCGGTCACAGTAAATGCAAAGGAAAACTTTCTTGAATTAAAGAAAAAGTCATAGAATTATTTCAATTAAACTGGTCTCATTGTCTGTATACAAACGAAAATCTTAACGAAAGTAAATAATTTTATCTCTATATCTTCACAAACAACAGTTCCGTTTCCTCGTTTATCTATGTATTTTTCGAACCGTTGCCGGGTTTTACCCATGGCTCGGCTTTACCCAGAACAGAATGATAATTTCGTGACAATATATATAAATGATGAATGCGGAGCGTCAAGTAAAAGCAGTGTCGCCCTACATGTAAAAGGTAAGTTAAAATTCTGATTGTGTTAAAGTCGCGGTTAAAATTGGTTGGTTCAGTAAATTAAGAAAGTAAAATATGTGTGTTTGAACATTCGGTGTATATGTTATAAAATAAATAATATATATATATATATATGCTCCACTAATTTCACAGAATATGCTATACTATTCTCAAAATACTGGCGAAAATAATTTCACAAAATATCAGCTGGGCGCGGTAGCCCATTGGTTAGCGCGCTGGAGTTGCACTCGGTAGGCCCGGGTTCGATTCCAGCCACTGCCAAAACTGCCGCCGTGTTCATGCGGAGTACGATCACGTTAAACATGTGGGTCCGAAAGTCCTTCCGAGAGGTTGGTGGTAGGGGAAGGAGGGTACGGTCCCTGTGGATGCCTCCCCCACTGGGTTCCGGTCTAAATTGGGTGGCACTTCCCGACCGTCCAAACAGTTACCTTACACCTTTCTGGTAGGTCGGACGGTCTGGGTTTCAACAACAACAAAATATCAGCTGCCAACGGCTCTACCGTACTGAAAACACCGGTTCTCGTTAGATCACCGAAGTCAATCAGCATCGAGAGCGGTTAGTACTTGGGTGGGTGACCACCTGGGAACACCGCGTTCTGTTGGCACATTTCGGGCGCGGTAGCCCGGTGGTTTGCGCGCTGAATTTGCACTCTGCCACAACTGCCGCCGTGTTCATGCGGAGTACGATCACGTTAAGCATGTGGGTCCGTAAGTCCATCCGAGAGGTTGGTGATAGGAGAAAGAGGGTACGGTCCCTGTGGATGCCTCCCCCACTGGGTTCCGGTCTAAATTGGGTGGCACTTCCCGCCCGTCCAAACGGTTACCTTACACCTTACTGGTAGGTCGGACGGTCTGGGTCTCAACAACAACACCAAAACATCAGCTACCATTCTCAAAATATTCCAATGTAGCTTATGTCACGTCAGTTCGTTAATTCGAAAACTCCACTCCAACGGAGCGATGAGCCCTTTTTATAGTCTCTCTATAGAAACTTCTGGAAATCTCTCCATACCTCCAAGACTTATCGTTCTTTTGAGATACTTCTGGAAGATTCCGGAACTCGCCAAATGTCATCTAATTAGCGATAAAACGCCAAATCTAGCAATCCTTCCTCGGGTTAGGAAATCCTGGCAACCCTGAGCTCACGTCGTCCTCACGTCATGGACTGTGTTTTCTTCGGCTGGCTTTCGAAACAGACGTGTTCACAACAATATATATATATATATATATATATATATATATTTATTTTTATTTTTAATTTTATCTTATTTATTTATTATATATATATATATATATATAGAATCATTAATTTGTATACAATTTTAATGCTACACCATTTGGTATAGGCGTGCGTTTAATTTTTAATGAAATTCATTTAATTAAATGTATCTAAAACATCTTTATTTGAACGGTCCTTACTTAAAAGTTTAAAAAGAATGTGTGTGTCTACGCGCTTGTATGTGTGTGTATGCTGCCTGTAGCGGAAAACCTAACAGCCGAGCAATTCGGCACTGTGTTAGCTGAACTCTCAGTGCAACAAATTAAATCAAAGATTTTTACTTTCCTTGTATACGTAATGTATAAGAAAAGTATTGTGACGGGGTCGAAAATTCGAATTCGAGTTTTCGACGGGAGAGCACGCTTCAAGCATCCCTGATCACGAATCAAACACTTTTGAGGTGATGTCTGTGAGTGTGTGTGTGTGTGTGTGTGAAAGTATGTGTGTGTGTGTGTATGTGTCAGTGAGTCTATGGAGACAATATCTCACGAACGAATGAACTTACTGAGAAGGAAATATCTGGTCTGGTAGCTATTAATAAATACATCAGAGAACCGATAAGGTTTCGATATATTTTCTGATCAACAACTTTGAAGTCTCACAATTTTCAAGATCTCCTGGACCACCCCCTGTTTTTACTGAATTGCAGTCTATAAGACTGTATTTTTCAAAAAAATTTCTAATATATTTCCTTTTAGAATTTAGCAATATTTCTTCTTTTTAGATCATTTCCTGTCCAAGAAACAAATTCTAATCCTTCACTTCCTTAATTTCTAAATGCTCCCCGATTTTTGCGTATGACATCAGGTGGAATTTGATTGTCAGTTGCTGCTACAAAAATATTATCGACGTAAACTTCAACAATTAGATATTTTTCCTCCCTTTGATAGTTATAATAAGCATGGATCACAATCTAATCTTTTCCAACCGATTCTGAAAAGGATTTCATTTAACTTGACATTCCAGCACCTTTCCGATTGCTGTAGTCCATACAGGCTCTTTCTGGATAAATCCCATAGGTTGGTCCAAATATGTAGTTTCTTTCATATCACTGTATAAATAAGTTGTTTTTATATTTTACTGTTTCACTTCAAATTGAACTTTACAGACAGTGGCAGAAGCAATTTTAGCTTTTCTAAGCTCATACCTGGTAAAAATGATTCTTCGTTATGAATACCTTCAAGTTCAGTACATTCCATGGCTATAAGTTTCCTTTCCTCTCAAAAAAAGATCAATTTGTGTTTACTTGATTGCTATACCCATTTACTCTTAATCACTTTTATGATAATGTTTTATCTGACAACATTAGTTTCTATGTACATTTATACGGTATATGGCAACAGAAAAGTTTAAGCCAGTTCAAGTTCTGCTTTATTCAAGTTCCACGAATATGTAGTCGTTTTGTGTCCCCTAGAAAATAAATACTCTTCGGTGAAATGTGATGCTGTATGTTTCTTTTCTATAATTACCAATACAGAATAATTAGAGACAAGGTGAAAATAAAAGTTACTGAACTGGATGTACATGTTTACATTTTGTTATGTTACAAATGAACACTCTGGTTGCATTTTATATAAGAGATTCTGATGTCCCTAAATCGTATGATTCACCTAAAGGTTTCGAGTAGCTGCTTGTACGTCCAGTGCATAAGATATGCTGTTAAACTTCATTATTCAATTCAAAAACGTACACAGAAACATTTGGTATTGACATTATATCATGAAGTCTCAAAGACATAGCGCTCAAAAACTACTATACCAGCAAAAGCGCCCCCCCCCCCCAAAGAAAAATATAAATAAAGGTGCACTTTTTCCAGCACCTTAGCTTCAGTGACATAAATACATCAAATGAAATGAAAGAGGCATGATGAGATTTGGATCTTGTATGGTTTCTCTCTCGATTTCTCAAAGAAACAAATGTAATTGAACTAGATTTTCCCGAAGAATTTGAGATTCCTTTCAGAAATGATTTTAAAAGTGCATAGTCTAGTCATCCATCTAACAGGATAATTACATGCATTATCCCAATTTTCCCTATCCTACAACTCAGTATGATTTTATTTATACATCAATGTAATACGCTCCAGGATATTCTGTGCCAGTTGTTGAGGTGCGATGAATGAGTGATACCACATAGCCAAAGAAACTCAATTTGTTCATCCAGAAAATTTTTCCAACATATTTCTTGGCCTTTGAAGTTTTTACCTCCAAAAAGCAGTACTTTTGTGTATTGGTCTGTATGTGTTGCGTATTGGTCTGTGTATTGGTCTGTATGTGTTGCGCATTAGTCTGTGTATTGGTCTGTATTAGACAGTTGTGCTTCGAAAATCCTTGTTCAGACTGAAACTATGGTCCACATTCTGCTGAAAGCGTTTTAAAAGGCAACCCTTCCAATTGCTCTAACCAGAGGAGTTAGATCAATTGGAATGATTTGTGAAGAAATGCAAACCCTTCAGTGGAAGACATTCATGAAATAAAGTGATAAAACGAAGTACTCTGAATTATCCTCAATTGTGAAACGCATACAGTTATCGATAACCTGAGTGACATCAAAAGAGATTTGGAGAAATTAAGAGGAAATGGCACTCAGTAGAGCAGGGTATTTTCTAATTCGGACCAGTTTGCCTTTTATTGATACCTTTTCTTCAAGATCTAATCCGAGCTGACGGAGAAAATAATTGAGACCTGAATGTATGTAGCATAGGAGCAACGTTGATTTTTATTTGACAGAACAAATTATGTACGATGGTGAATTCTGTACTATAATAATTGCTTGAAACTGAAAGAAGAGCACCGTATGATTCCTAAAACTTTTAGAAAGTTGTTTGCTCATTGATATTGTTTTTAACTTGTATGAAGAGAAAAGTATTAGAGGATAGTAACTCCCAGTAACAAAGACATGTCCCTTCCTGTCAACATAGGTACATTCTGGGGTTCAAGACAGAACAAAACGCGATTTTAAGAACTATTCATTGACTAGATTGCAAATCATGGAAACAGTAAGAAAACATATGTATTTGGAATGAGACCACAAACATAACCCAAAGATATGCTTAAAATTGTTGGAAGGTTCTGTAAGCTTGGTACAACCACTATTGTTAATGTTAAAAAGCTGATGATATTATTATGAAACACATCAGAATCAGTGCTGAAACAGACTCTTTTGAAGAGTTATGATTTTCTCTGCTGACACAGATGTCAAGGTCTCCGTACTATACCACTTCAAACAGAGTTTTAAAATAAAGATCTTTGAGTTTAAAAAAAAGAGAACTGTGAATAATGGAGGACACGCGAACATTTGTCATATGCAGATCACTTCACAAAAAGATTAAAAGCATGGACAATATCTATCTATATATACTAATTGCCAAGTGTCCGTCTGTCCGTCTGCCCGTCTGTCTGTCACGCTTTTTTCAGGCACTTCCCGAATAGATAGAGACTTGCAATTTGGTACACGACTCGGTCGTCCGAGAAAAACCCCTGTAAAAATCTAATTTTTCGAAAACGTTCTATAGAGGGGGTGTCCCATACCAAAACATTCGAAAAGTGAAATGATGGGAAATCATACTTTGCGATGAGGTAGATACTTCAAATTTGGTGTATGGGTAAATCGTTCGAAAGGAAGAAAGTGTGCAATTTCAGATTTCCAATATTTTCTACTTAAGGGGGTGCCGCACACCAAAACGTTCGAAAAGTGAAATGATAGGAAAGCATGCTTTGCGATGAGATAGAGACTTCAAATTTGGTATATGGGTAAATCGTTCGAAAGGAAGAAAGTGTGCAATTTCAGTTTAACAATATTTTCTATACTTAAGGGGGTGCCGCACACCAAAATGTTCGATGCACCGAATAAATGAAAAACGACTCATTTAAAATTTGATAGAGGCTTGAAATTAGGTACATGGACTAATCATTTGATGAAAACACCCAAGACGAATATAGTTTTTCAAAAACGTTCGTTTAAGGGGTGCTCTAGAGGAAAACGTTCGAAAGGTGAACTGATAAGAAAACATACTACGGGATGAGATAGAGATTTGAAATTTTGTGTACCGGTAGATAGTTTGGAAGGAAGAAAGTGTACAATTTCAGTTTTCCAATATTTTATACTTTTGGGGGTGTTGCAACAAAAATGTTCGATTTTCGGAATGAAGTAGAAATATCCCTTTTAGAACATGATAGAGGCTTGATATTTGTTATATGGGCGAATCATTTGATAGAAAATCCAAGAACATTGGAGTTTTTCAAAAATATATATTTAAGGGGGGTGGGTACTCCACAGAAAAACATACGAAGGGTGACATGATAGAAAAAGTATACTCCGCGATGAGTTGAGACTTCAAATTTGGTATACGGGTAGATAGTTTGAAAGGAAGAAGGTGTGCAATTTCAGTTTTCAAACATTTGCTATTGTAGGGGGTGCCGCACATTAAAATGTTCGATTTCACGAACAACTGAAAAACACCTCCTTTAGTGTGTGATAGAAGCTTGAAATTTAGTACGGGCTAATCATTTGATAAAGAAAAACCTAAGATTATTACGGTTATTCAAAAATCATTTAAGGGGGTGCAACACAGAAAAACGAAAAAACGTTCGAAATATGAAGTGATAGAAAAACATGCTCCACAATAGGATAGAGACAACAAATTTGGTGTACTGGTAGATTGTTTGAAAGGAAGAAAGTGTGAAAATTTCAGATTTCCAATATTTGCTACTTTAGGGGGTGCCGAGCGCCAATATGTTCGATTTTCGGAATAAATGAGACACGCTTGGTTTTAAATGTGATAGAGGCTTGATATTTGGTATATGGGCCAATCATCTGATAAAAAACGCAACACGAACAGAGTTTTTTAAAAATGTTCATTTATGGGGGTGCTCCAAAGAAAAACGTTCGAAAGGGGAGATGATAAAATAGTATGCTTTGGGATGAGATAGAGACTTTCGTTTAGTGTGCTGGTAGATAATTCGAAAGGCCGACGTGCGCAATTTAAATTTTCCAATATTTTCTTCTTTAGGGGGTTCTGCACACTAAAATATTCGATTTGCCGAATAAATGTGAAACACGAATTATTCAAATTATTATTCAGGGGTTGCTTATTGCGAGACCGTTGATTTTCAACGGGTATTCGGCTAGTTTTTTATCTATTCTCCGTACACAATTCAACTGGTTCTCCTCTTGTTGAGATAATGATACAAAATGTCGAAATTTTTATTGCAAAAGTACTTGGTTCATCAAAATGTGGTGGAGTACGTTTAAATAATACCACAAAACAAAGACAATATTTTTTTCTAATGTATCCACCTTTCTCTACAGTGTTCTTTTACATCAATGGTGCATACCTTCAACCTTCAATCCCACATATGAATGAATGTGGTGAAGGAAAAAACATTACTGACCCACTGAAATATGGTTACAAAGAACAAGAAGAAATCTGAACCCTCCTCAGTCTGTATTCCCTTGCATCTGCCAAAAATGCGCAAGAGCTAATATTTGCCCTTCCAAAGTTAAAAAATATCTTGCTAGGAGAGAAGGTTCTTATTGGTGGCAAAAAAGTTGCCATACTATAGTATTTTGAAAACATTTGCCTTCAAACATCTATTTATCAGGATTTACTAGAGATAGAGCTTAAATGACAATTGATATGTATTCAGCATCAAATTCTGAAGTGTGGTCCAATAAGAATTTTCCCTATTGGTTTCTTTTCCACTTCCGGTTCAAACATTTTTATTGAAACATCTTTTTCACATGACTGGTTATAGATAGAGCTTAGATAATGACTGATATAAATTCAGGATTAAATTATGTTGGATATGAAAAGACTCTCTAAAAATTTCCACTCCGGTTCTGACAATGTCAGTTCCTATTAAAAAATTTATATTTTCCTTGCAACATTTATTTCTCGTAATCTGCTGCAGATATAACTTAGATAATGACTGATATGGATTCAATAACGAATTCTTGAATTGTGGGAATGGGGAGATTACCAAGGATTTCCACTTCCGCTCAAAAAAAATTTGTTAAAACGTCCATTGTCCATTTCTTAAGATTGGTTATAGATAGAGCTTAAATATTGACTAATATGAATTCAACATTAAATTCTGAAAGAGATCGGGGGATTCACTGAAAGATTTCCACCTCCGTTTCTTTTCCCCTACCGGTTCAACAAAGAAAAATTTCTAGAAACATTTGTTTCTCAGAATTAGCTATAGATAGAGTTTAGATGACGGATGACTAATGTGGATTCAATATCGAATTCCAGAGGGGATACGGAGGGGAAGTCTCATGGAATTTCCATTTCTGATTCTGGAAATGGCACTTCCGGTTTTTCTGAAAATTCGAACTGTATACAAAATAATACTGTAAATAATATTTAACTACAAACAAAACAATATAACACTGAAAATAATATTTAACTATATACATAATAAGTAATAACTCTGTAAAGCAAAACGTGTAGTATCACTGTGAATAATATTTGACTGTATACGAAATAAGTATGCAAAATAGAATATAACAAATTCAAATGTTTTATAAAGGCATTCTTTCAGCTAAATCACAGAACATCAAACTTTATTGAACTTAGCTTGAGTATAGTGGCAATGACTCAAGGACTAGCTTGAGTAGTGACAATGAATAGCTTGAGTAATGGAAATTATTTGCATACGACGAATTCGAGATGTCTCTGCGCACACATAAGCAAGCTCAGAAAGCTTCAGAACATTGTTACTTTTAATAGCTACGCACTCCGCGCTGTTGTAAATAACGCTGTTTATTTAAGTTACATTTTATAAGTAAAGTTACATTTTATATATATCCTTCTCAATATGAATTTCCACATCGCAGATTCGCCATTGTGTAACCCTTTTACAGTACTCTCTGTAAACATATATTATGCATTGTAGTGAAATGTAAAAAGCAATTAGAAATTCTTGTATCGACTAAGAAAAGTCAATGCATTTTTCAGCAAGATAGCACCAGACATGAAGATTCATCTCTTGGTTGCTGTGTTTGTTGGCTGCTCGTTGTTTTCAAGAGCCTCCGGTAAGTTGAGCTGTTTGATAATTAAACTACATATTTAGGAAAACGTTGCAGTATTCTATCAATCTTGCCAATTCAACGAAATTAAGTTTTTCATTGAAATGCTACACTTATCATCAACCTCATTATTATAACCTCATTTTAAACTCGTTTTCAAATCGTCACTTTGATTAATGAGTTGCAATAAAATGCTGAGATGACAAAAAGGTTCAATCCGAGAATGACCTAAAAGTCCTTCCATGATTAAATGATCATGAAACAGATTTGAAGTCATTTTGTAAGTCAATGAAAAATTTAATTTAAAGCATTTAAATAACATTTAGTTTTGCATGCAAAGTTATATGTCATCAGAAAAGAAGATTAATAAATAGTCGCTCATTTAACATATTTGCGGGTAACAACAAAAAGTTTATTGAAAGCATTTAACTCGTACACGTGTCTAAAGCAATGATTAATCACCAGATAGTAGAACTTAAACATTTTCCAGTAGAAGTTAAACATTTTTCAGTAGAAGTTAAACACTTTCATTTCAACTGGGGAGTAATATTTATATACTGTTACCTTCAAGACAACTTAAGAGGTCCAATTTCTTACCCTATTCTCATAACGGAATATTATGTTATCAGTATAACGTAGGCTTAAATAACCATTATAAAAAATAATATTTGTATTTTTATGAGAAAAACCGAAAAACAATTAATTCACCAGATTTTTAAAATAGGTGACAAAATTTAAGAGAAAAATCGGTTTCATTACAGAACACCCGGGCCTCCTGGTTTCCTGCAATTTCGCCTAAGCTCCAGTGCAATAAAACTGTAGTAGTTTGTCGTATTTAATTTTAAAGGCTTTAAATGTACAGTAAATAAACATAGATACGAGAATATACCCTCTTTCAAATGTTTGTCCTACCTGACACTGTACGATTCCTTTCCAAAATATTATACAAAATCGTGGATTATACGTTTATTTATATCGCTACAACTCTTTCAATTTTCTCCCATCCTTTTTATAAATGTTCACTTTCCTTTCTCAGCTTGTCCAACGATAGTAACCAGGGCTGAATGGGGCGCCCGTTCATCCAGGTTGAGTCAGATGCGCTCACCTGTGAGTCACGTGTTTATTCATCACACCGCGGGGGCTAAATGCAGCAACAAAGACACGTGTGCGAGGATAGCCCGACAGACTCAAAACTACCATATGGACAATAAGAGTAAGTACATTTTCAATTTCTCTTAATATATCCTTCATCTTTAAAATAGCTTACGTGCCCTTAACAAGCTCACTAATGGGATTAGAGTGCCCCGTTGATCCACCACAAGCCTGAATATAATATCAGCAATTCTTTCATTATTTGTGAGGAAAAAGGAGTTTCTAGAAATTCTACATCGACGATGCATCAAATACCTACTACTACGTAAGACATTATTATTTACTTGTATCCATCAAACCGAGATACTGAGTTTGTTATCGAAAATGTTCGCCTTATGTTTTTTACAAACAGAACTCGCACCATTTCATGTTACCTTCTCTCTCTTCTTTTAAAGTATCTAACATAGGATCAAACAGAACAGATATATTATAAAAAAACATGCAGGGGCATATTCGCTATTGTTGAGCCACTAAATTTGCTGATTCTACAAGAGCTGCCCATGAGCTACTAAAACTGATGAACGAGCTACAAAAGCTATTGATGAGCGAGCTACTAAACTATTGATGAAGTTTGGTAAGATAAATAAGTCTAACTGCAAAGGAAATGTCGTTTCTTTAAACTTGAAAAAATGATATTATGCATCACTTTTACCTCTAAAGCCTCTAAAAAAATCCATTAACTATGAAAAGCAACACCACTCATCAGAGTCTTGCAGTTAGCACTCGCGTGTTTGTCCCATACTAGGTCTTAATATCAGACCTTGACCTTCTAGATTAACGTCAAATTTAAATATATTATTGTTGCATATCCTCAAAATAAAACGAATTGGCATTTGTATTAAGTTTCAATAATAACATAACAGCAACAATTCCAGCATCAAAAATTATCTCATTTTCAATAAACATTTCTGCCACGCTCCTGCACCAACGAAACACTTCCTAAAAAAACTACACAAAATTGTTTACGATTTAATATTAACTTCCTGCAAATAAAAAATTTGTAAAGATGAAAAAAAATTACATTTTATTTTTCTGTACATCTCTATATTTTAATTGCTGCACTCCGATAATATATGTTATAATAATTATAATATAAACATCAATAGATTTACAGCTTGAAACTATTTTTATGTACTTAAGTAGTTACATGCATACTAATAATAATTAAATTTGATAATACTAAATACGTAATATGAAACTAATTCATTTCTGCGACGACTCGTCAAATGTAAAACTGAAATTACTTTAATATTATGTCTTTCTAATATTTCAGCAAGATATTTCAGAAGTGAATTTTCGCGACCCGCTCAGAATTTTTTGAGCCCTCCCCCTTCCTTGATATTCTGTTTTTTATTCATGGCTCCGAAAAAATACGTCTGATATCAAGTTTAGAAAACAATTTGTATGAACTTCTAAGGATTTACGAATGTTACCACCACAAGGTCATCAGCAAAGTCTTGTAAATATTAAAGGTCTTTGTTTAGTAATGAAATTTCTTTAAAGTATATATTCCAAAGTATGTTGCAATTACAGATCTCTCTTACAGCGACTTCAAATGCTCATCAGTTAATTTGGATCTGTAAATATGTTTTGTATATTTCATTTTGGAGAACGTTTTTTCACACAGATAAGTAGTGCGGAAAGCGGAAAAAAGCAACGAGCAAATTTATGTAACTGATCAAACTGTGTGAGTGGAAGACTCTTATAAAATTCCAGCTATGATGACTTTAAATATTTTTCTTTAAAACATCGCTAAACTGCAAATCAATGATTTCCATTTGAAGTTCTAGGGCAGGGATTTCTATATCGGCGTTAAAAGGATTTTGAAAAATCTTGATATCGTTTGCAATTGCATCAAAATCCGAAAAACGAGACTCAAAATTTATTTTTAAAGCTCCCAAAGCTTCAATTGCGAAATCTATCGGAAATGGAGTCTCAGTTTGCTGACTGAATGTTTGGCATGTATTAAAATGCGTTCAATTGAGATTGAAACAAAACAATTTTTTGTCGAAAGGACTTAATATGAGTGTATAAATCAGGCAGAAGCTGGTTTTCTCCTTGTAATTTTAAATTAAGGTCATTCATATGTTTAGTTAAATCTGTATAAAATGATAACTTCCAAAACCACTCATTGTTTTGTAACTCAGTCAGAGGACGATTCCTTTCATTTAAGAAAATTTCGATTATTGCTCGGAGCTCAAAAAATCGCGTTAGAACTTTTCCGCAGCTAAAAGCCAGCGTACTGCAGTATAATATGGTAAGTCACTTTCTCCAATCTCTTCAATAAACTCGCGAAATTGACGATGACTGAGTGCATGTGATCTGATATAATTAACAGCTGACATACCTGGCTTTAAAACTTCTGACATATCCAAGCATTTTCCGCACAAAGACTGTTGATGAATGATGCAATGTACGATTAATGGTTTTGAACCACCGTCATTTTCTACGGCATTTGATATGAGAGCAACGATACCTTTATTTTTTCCACACATGTTTTTGCCACCATCATTAGTGATACACTTCAAGTTTTTCCATTGAAGATTGTTTTTCTGAACAGCATTTTCAACTCCTTTAAAAATATCTTCTCCAGTAGCTCCGAATTCAAATTTTGGAACTGTCCAACTCTCTTCCAGACAAGTGATCACGATGGCGCTGTATCGTTCGTTTGTTACTAATTCCTCCGTGGTGAAGGAGCGCCTACGCTCCACGTCCACAAGCCCCTCCCCCCCCCCAGGGTATCCCATAGCAAAGGGAAGGAGATTTGCAGCTTCACTTTATAAAGGCTCCCCGTAGGGCGGAAGTCTGACTTGGCCTCGACATTACAACATCCATGCCCGTTGACGGGATCCGGACCCGCAATCCGGTAATCCAGCGATCAGATGGAAACTCATGCCCCTGACCGCTCGACCACCGGATCGGCTGGCGTTGTATACTTCGACTAACCAAGCATAATTGACGTTTTTGCGTAATTACGCCGCGCCCCACAAGAGGGCGCTGTACTACTGTAGCTTTGCCACATCCTGCACTTAACTTTTCTACTCTCCGCAAGATGTCACTACTATACATTTAGCATGGTCATAAGTAGTCGTAACGATACGTAACCGACAGAGCGCGCATCGGCTATCTCCGCCGCAATAAAATGTCCTTGATACTTGCCCTTAAGTACCAACCGAAATTGCTAACGGAGCGAAGGCCATCCCCGCGCCCTGCGCCATAGATATCTCACTCGCCGGCTAATCCCGAAACAAAAATTTGCGCATAATTCAAAACTACAGCATGTTTGTATGATGAGCTAGCTAGGTTTAGGCCCTTGGGACTTAGTGGAGGAGTCAGTGTGGCCCTAAGGCTAAAAAGTTTGGAGACCCTTGGGTTAAAGGAAGAATGTTTCAGTTCAGAGCCCCACGAACATCTATATAGTAGTTAGAGCAACATGATTCAGTTGGATAAGATTTTTCTATAGCACTGATAAATTTATGAGTACTTCATTTTATTTGCAGAGTGGGGTGACTTAGGCTACAGTTTCCTAGTGGGAGGAGACGGCCGCATTTACGAAGGAAGGGGCTGGAAAGAAGTCGGTGCCCACACAATCAACTACAACAGAAAAGCCATCGGAATTTCCTTCATGGGCAACTTCGACAAGGAGCTCCCCAGCCCAGCCATGATAAATGCTGCTAGGAGTCTTATCGATTGTGGAGTCCGGAAAGTAAGAACAGAGCAATGATAAATAAATTTACAATTTGACATTATTAAATAGCAGCGGTTATTATATTTGCCTTAATGAATAGGACCTAATCTTTATCTGTTTATGAATAGTCTTTGCCAGTTATCTTCAATCGAGAAGTACGTCGGAAAGTAAAAAGGAATGCGCCCGGCAATATATCTGAAATGGCGCATTTTCATTCATTATTATTATCTCTATTATTTACGCAGCAAGTATTTCATCACGTAAATTTTTATTTATCTATTAGCGTTTAAGTGTATAGCCCGATTTATATATGCACTGCCTGCTTTCAATTGGAATTACCCCGTCAGAAGGCATGCATGGGTATTGAGCAATGGGCAACAGATCCGGAGCACACAAGAGGATCCATGGAGAGCAAAACATTGCTGACATTGCAAATGAGCAATATGCTGCCGTGTATTTTCTGAGTAACAAGTTTGATTCCATAAGTGCAGTGTCGAGGATGAAAGGTTTCGGTTTATTGGAATGATTGGAAGTACCAGCTTTTTCCTTCTAAGAAAATTAAGGGGAATAGAAAATGAGAATTTTAAAGGAGAAACGAACTCTCTTCATCACAGCAATAGAAAATTCTATTGCCGCCCCTATTAGAGTCTTAAATTTTGAATAACTGCGCAGAGAGTGAGCGAAAAAATTAATAACGTGTCCTTGATCAGTGATCTCTGCTAAAAGTGCGTGCTATGTGACGATATCTGAATGCTAAGGATACGATTCAACTCGAGGTCAAAAATATCGGAATCAGTTGTAAAAGACAAATAAAAGATGCTACAAATCAAGGACACTATGTCGCCGTTTGGCATGTAGGAAGGGGGTCTTCGGGCTTTCTGAAAATGAGTGCCTGTGGCCGTTTGGAGAATTTACGAAACCGTGGGTATCGAATTCCAAAAGTGCAAGAGCCCATAATTGAAATCAAAACTAAAATTCGATTCGTCAAATTTCGACCGCTTTTACAGAAGGGAATTAAAGTCGTTTATTTTCTTTCCGATGTATCCATCTGCTGATCTTGTTCCTTTGGCTCAACCGAAATTAATATTTTTAATGGGACCGAGGACCGAAACCAGAGATAGCAGATTGGCAGATGAATACATCCGAAAGAATAAGATTGAGTTCAAATCCCGTTCTGCAAAAGGGATCGAAAATTTTAATCCGGTTGAAACATCACCATCTCATTTAAGCAAATTTTATAATTCAAAGATATTATAACTTCCTTAATCTCAGTGATTTGTTACGCGTATTTCAGTCCTTTCAAATGAACTTGATCTTCGTTTATTGCCAAGCCATTGGCTCTTTTTTTCACTTTAGTCAAACGTTATTTAAAGGAAATTTTCGGGTATGCGTTTTTCCTCCCTTGCAACTACGTGCGAAATAACTAGAACTAAAACAACATATTTAATGTCTCTCATGACAACTTAAACTCGCAAACCATTCAATGATTTTTGCAGTGGTTTGCAAGTTTAACTGGCAATAGGTTTGGGGGCTAAGACATATTCAAATTTTGTAACGCGTTAAAATTACATACGCATTTTAAAATTTTTACTTTTAAAATTATTACTTTTAATAACTTAAATCAATGCTAAAAATGTCTACGTAGCTCACCGAGTCGTTTTGACTGTTGATCGCACAGTGTAAAACAACGTTAATAATTAGAAATATACTCCCATTACAGATAGCAGCATCTATGAACCGGTATCCCGCTTGTTATGTGTTTATCAGCATGAAGTAGCCGATATTTGCAATGTCAGAAAGAAAACTTGATATATTTTACAAGTTTGAGAACCGATAAATTCAATCCTACGTACTCTCTTGATTGAACTTCAAATTTCTTGAAAATTTAGCTAAGTCTACACGGGGCTTTATTCAACTGAGGAAAATTTAGCTGTAGGAAAATGTAGCTAAGGTTATAAGGGACTTTATTTAGCTAAGGAAAATTTAGCTTTAGGAAATTTAGTTAAGGCTACACGGGGCTTTATTTAGCTAAGGAAAATTGGAAAATTTATCTTTAGGGAAATTCAGCTAAAGCTACAGTGGCTGGTCCAATTTATAATCCCAGAACGCGCCTGTAGGGGGCTCTCTAAAAGTTTTATGCATGATTTCTTTATGCACCCCGTCATTTGTTGGCCATACCAGCTAATATGAAATGGGAATGCAGAGAATGTCAGGTGGAACATCGCATTCCATCAGTTATCTATTTTCCCTCTATTAATCGTATTTCTTTCCAGGGTTACATTACGAAGGGTCGACAAATCCACGGACACAGAGATGCTTCTTGCACAGCATGTCCTGGAGCAGCTCTCTACAAGAACGTCCAAAGCTGGGTAGGATTCAAGGGTGGAAAATTACCAGGATATACATGCTGAAAGACACCCCCTTCTTGATTAGAAGCAAAAGTACGATAATGATCAGATTTTTGTATTGCCATGGATCAATCGTGCACAAATTTGCAATATTTCATTTTCTTAATTAGCATAATAAAATATATTTTCGAAATGGAAATTGGTTTTACTAATTTATTAAATAACATTCTCACATATTTAAAGAAAATGAATCTGTAGTCACGTAAACATCCCTATCTAGCATTGACAGGGGAATTGCGGGTCATACCCTCCCCCCCCCCCCCCCCATTATCAGAAAACTTGCATTATGTATGCATAGAGTGTCCATATTGGTAAACAAAATCCAGTCCTGTAAATCTTCCCAATACGGTCACACACATCCTTTCCGACAGCGGCTTAACTGCACTTTTGGTGCCCTGGAGCAAACAATTCCAGGGCGTCATTTCCCTTAATACAGAGTTTTTGGGCCTTAAATCTAAGCCTTATATGTTCATCACATTCTAGTTTGACGCCCTAGAGCGATCGCTCCGTGCGGTTCCATGAGAGTACGCCACTACCTTCCCAGATTCTGGTTACGCCTATGCCCAATGGGGTTATGTAAAGCGAATATTTAGTTTATAAAACTCGGTAGACGAACTCGTAACGTACCTGAAAATCCTTCACCTCTGAAATTTGAATCGTTATTTGTTGAAAGGGTTCACAGAGTTGATCTTCCCTAACTATCCCGCCACTGGGGGAAAAACAGATCCGTACATTCGTGCTTGATTTCGGAATTTCCCGAAGATAAACTCTCTTGACAAAACTTTTTTTACAGCAAATAGCTATTTATTTATAGTTAAAAATCTATAATACACTTTTTCATATACAGGGTGTCCCAAAAAGATTAAAACGCGCTTTAATTCTTTACTTTGAGACAAGTGGGCAATGTAAATTGCAAAAATGTTGAAAGTAAGGGAGGAAATAAGACTGCGTTAATGAAACAGTCCTCCCATTCATTTTCAAAAAGTTACACTTTTAAATTTTTATACGATCCCCTTAGACAAATTGGGCCAATCAGAAAATTTTTATTTTTAAAGCAACAAGATCATTAAAAAACCCGCATATCTGTATCTTTAAAATCAACTGAATTATGATAAATGAAAAAATCTGACTTATGCCACTTTTCCGTATCATGTGAAAGGCTCTTTCATCAGTTAAAATGGGGATCATAAACAAATTGACGATGGAAATTGTTTAGATCAAAAATACTCTAATATGTGTCAAAATTTTTTATCACAAATGCATCTAAATAAAGCATCACATAGAAAGAGATCATATAAAGCAGTGGTACTCACTACGCAGTTGGGTATCCTATGTATTATCTCCAGTTTTACCCTTTTTGTGATATGCCACAAATTTACATTTCTAATTTGATATAGAGTCCCCATTCACAATGTTCAATTTTCAATTAAATATAACTTGCTCAATTTTAAAGATACAGATATGCAGTTGTTTTTTTTTTTAAACGATCTTGTTGAATTACAAATAAAAAATTTCTGATTCACCAAATTTGTCAAAGGGGGTCGTATAAAAATTTAAAAAGTGTAACTTTTTGGAAATTAATGAGAGGACTATTTCATTAACGTAGTCTTATTTCTTACCTTATTTTCGACATTTTTGCAATTTACATTGCCCTCTTATCTCGAACAGGTGAATGAAAGCGCGTTTTAATCTTTTTGGGACACCCTGTATACATTTTATAATATATATATATATATATATATACCTTCTATCTTTATCCTTAGTCTTAGTCTATAGTTACTCATTTGTAACAGATATGCTAGTGATGGGTTTTTTTGTACATACAGTAGTTTATGCGTAATTTTCGCTTAAAATCTTTCAATTTATATATATATATATATATATATATATATATATGAGATTCAAGTTATTCTGTTATGCTTATTATTACATATCACATATATATATATATATATATACTGGATTCCCAGGAGGTGCATTCTATATATTTTACATAGTTTTAGAAGTAAATGAACAAGCAACACACATATTTCTGATATAACTACCTGTCCCCCAAAAAAGTCGTGCATGTTAATATTTCGTTGGACCACCTTTAGCTCAAATTACAGCATTCATTCGTTGTGGCATTGTGTCTATGAGTTCATGTAATGTCTCAGCACTTATTTGTGGCTAGATTTGCTGTAACATTTTGCCAAGTTCCATGTTGATGAAGAAAGAGTCAAATTACTTCTTAGCTGCTTCTCCAGTATATCCCACATATCTTCAATGGGGTTGAGGTCGGGACTTTGTGGTGGCTAATTCAAGTGTACGATCGAAGTCTCGCGCTCTTTCGAATCAATCTTTCACAATTTTAGCGCGATGAATCGGGGTGTTGTCATCCTGGAATAAGCCGTTGCCCTCAGGGAAGAAAAATGCTATTGATGGAATAAGATGGTCATTCAGTATGCTCAGATATTCAGCTGACTTCATTTTATTGCTCTATAGTGTTGTGGCACCTAGACCAGCAGAACAGAAGGAACCCCCAGATCATAACACTTCCTCCTGAGGCCTGCACCTCTGTAATGTGCAATAAGTACACTACAGAAAGTGTCCAATTCTTCGTGCGGGTTCCCTTCTAATCCTGATGTTTCCATCAGAGAGTAAATTTGGATTCATCAGACCACATGATTTTCCATTATTGCTCAGTAGTCCATTCTTTATGTTCCTTGGTGAATTGGAGTCTTTTTTTTTCTAATTACTCTCAGTAACCAGTGGTTTCCTTTTTGGAACACAGATGTTTAATCCCAGTCCTTTGAGTTCTCTTTCCATCGTGGGATTGAAAATGGTCTTGCTTCCACTATTGAACATGGTTGTGAGTTCTTGTGTCGATTTTTTACTATTCGGTTTTACGAAGCTTTTTAATGATCTTTTCTCTCACGATTATTTAGGCCTATTAACGAAGTTGATGTTTCACTGCCATCTTTCCAACTTTTAATAATGCACTGGACAGTTCATAATCTAGTGCCAATGATTTTAGCAATCTCCTTGTACGTCTTCTTAAATTGACACAGGCCAAGAATTTGGTCCTTTTGAACTCTTTGGCATCTTTTCCGCGACCGTGTATAACGTATTCAGCCATGATCGCCGTGAACAAACAGATCAGCTGCACACTGATTCCGTTATATTTAATTGTTGTATTGCCCGCAGAATTATGTAAATTTTCAAAATGCATCACCACTTCATCCCTCCTCGATATCTGTATGTTTCAACTCATAGCGCGACCTTTTTTTTTTTGGGGGGGGGGGGGGCAGGCAGTGTAGAAGAATACTTATTCCGTAAGTCGAATTTAAAAAGTGCGACACGAAGTGCGGATATTAATTTGAATGGTACAACCAAATCTCATTTCTTTGGTAAATTATATTTCTTTGAATGAAAAAATTCATTCATTGCACTAATAGAGAAATAAAATATCTGATGCGAGCAACACATGACTTTACTAAATGGATTGTTTTTACTTCCGTCACATCGAAGTAATTGTATATAAGACCCACAGAAAAATATTTGTAACATTTTACAACATAGTCGAAAAGTATTTATGACTTTATTCATTCTGTCTGTCTGTCTGTCTGTCTGTCCGTTAGCACGAAAACTGCCGTAAGAATGACTGTATCAAAATGAAATTTTAGTATGTTGTTCAGACGGTCTATGGAACCTATGGCAATATAAATGAATGATATCACCCAATTGCTTTTGGATTGAATCCGGGTTGAAAAAATGAAATACATTGAACCCTATGAGAACTAATTTTTTAAACATTTTTTAAGCGAATTTAAAATTCAGAAATTGCTATAAAAGTTTTAGGAAATATTCAAATTATCCCACCAAACTATAACAAAAATTTCAACAAAATATATTCGGTTAGTTTTTAAATAAAAATGAAAATAATAATTACACCCATATTAAATGCCCGGCCACACATTAAACTGCCGTTAACCTCAGGGTTGGCTGTGTGGTCTGGGCCTTCAACCCATATTAAATGAAGAGATCGCGTGACTCACTTCAAAATAAATATGGCATCCATTTTGTGTCAGTATTGTGATTTTTTAAGTTCTTTTTAATTTATATTTAGTGCTGTATGCGTCCTTACACCGTTTATTTTTGCTTAAATTCTCTGCATCTACATTCAACACAATTACAATATATTTGAGTTTAAATGATCATTAAACTTTAATTATTTCTACAACGAAGTCTAATTATCATTTATGGAGAATGTAAACACATAACGATGTAGGATGAGCTGTATATGAATTGCTGAATTTCTTTAACTCAAAATTGTTTAGCTCTATGAGTCCGAAATATAGCTGATATGAATGAAACATTCATTGATATTTTACATAGAGGACAGACGATTTCATGGCAGACTTTTTTGATGAAGTTTTAAACTTAGAGTTAAATTACGTTTACCTCCATGGTTTTAAGTTTTTAAATAAAATTAATTATTGTAGTATTGTGATGAGTGAAAGGAATGGAATAAAAGTGCATTAATGAAATATTTACAGGTTTTACATGGAGAGTCAGACGATTTATATTTCAATGACGTCATTTGAATAAAGTTCTCATTTCTTTGGATGAAGATTTAAGTTTTCAATTGTAATAAAACATTGTATTACTGTGATAATTTTAAAAATATTACCGTTAAATGTATCGCATTTTAGAGATGTTTAAACCAGGCGACTTATATTTCAATGACGTCATTTAAATAAAATTCATTTTTTTTCGATGAAGTTTTAAGTTTTCAAATATAATAAATTACTGTAATATTGTGACAATTTTAAAAATATTACCGCTGAATGTATGGCATTTTAGAAATGTTTAAATAAAATTGCACTTCAGTTGGAAAGTGTTTCATAATCAATGCTTTATGCATGATTGATCTCTCTTGTTATAATTTAATTAGAATTATGTAAATTGAAATGGGGCGCTCTTCACAACTTATTAGTACAAAACAGGATGACTTATTCATGATCATGCGCAAAGTCCTTATCAAAATACAGATGGCAATTATTTACTATCTCATTAAATAAAAGACTATTGGCAAATTTTTTGGCGTTAAAATACAAAAGTATTGTAAAAAATATATCATCTCTCGTGAATGGATCAATCTACCACGAGAATGCTGTTAACAGATTTGTTGCATAATACTGCATATGGAAAATGAACATATTTGATGATATTTGCTACTTATTTTAATTTTAGGTGTCTTTTTTGATAAATTTATTAAAAAAACTTGCAATACCTCGAGAGTGGTTCGAAACCGCGTTCTAACGTGTATGCCATTCGTTTTCTAATGAAAAATTACGTACGAATTGTTTATGTATCTAATATCTATTCATTTCTTGAATTTTATTTAAAATTCATTCTAAAATTAAGAGGGGGTTGTCTAAATATTTAATTGCGTTTTGAATCAGTAGAGTTACAGTATTCACCGATTCAAATAATCGTACCGAATAATTATCGAAACGCTTCATTCGTTCGTGAGATATCGCATCCCCAGACTCACAGACACAAACACATGCGCACTTGCATCACCTCAAAAACGTACGTTTCGTGTTCGTGGATGCTTAAAACGGGCTTTTAAGCCGAAAGCCCTGATTTGAATTTTTGACCCGTCACAATACTTACTATACATGTATACTTACTATACTATACATTATACTATGTAGGGAAATTAATAATGACAAAGATTGACTTCAATCGAAAATTGACTTTATTAATCAAATATTAGGTGGAGATTCGTTTTATCTTGAAATTATTGCAATAAATCACAATAATAGCGACAAGGTCTCTGAGATCCCAACGATAATTAATGAAGTTGATATTAAGAAACTTAAAACAAAAATTGCAGCATCAGTCCTGTAGTTTACCATTACCAGCAGAATAAAACTTTACTTCAAATTTTGGTTAGTAGTCATCCAATTCTATACGATGTATTTGTCGTTTCTATGATAATCATCATATTTTTTCAATCTATATAAATAAAAATGAAAATCTGTCTGTCTGTCTGTCTGTCTGTCTGTCTGTCTGTCTGTTTGTCACACCATCACGGGAGAACGGCTGAACCGAATTTGATGAAATTTTGTGGGTAGCCCAGAAATAGCCCCACTTAAAATTATATCCGTGTTTGGAGTTTCTACGACCAGTGGTTCTCGAGATATTAGTAAAAAACGAAATTTTCGTTTGTCTCATCGTCCCGGAAAAACGGCTGAACCGAATTTAATGAAATTTGGTGAATAGCCTTGAAATATCCCCCCATAAATTTTGTCCAAGTTTCGAGTTTCTAAGACCTGGGGTTGTCGAGATATTAATGAAAAACGGAACTTTTTCCTAGGAGTTCTACTCCCTAACTCCGTGGTTTATCCAAACGAAAAGCTTGAAAATCGTTTGAAAGTAAATTAAAATTTAATCTCTGAGTTTGATGGGAGGTTTTTTGCGTTAATTAGTCACTTTCTGAAAACATGAATTGTTTGAAACATGATTTAAAGGGGAAATCTATCTCCATGGTTCATGGTTTATTTAAAACAAGCTTTTACGGAACAATGAGAAGTATAGAGAAATCAAAATCGTTATTTAATTTCGCAGTTTATGTTATAAGACATGACATATTTACCATGTTATAAGATTCTATCTTATGTTACTCAGAAACGCAATTAAATAAAATCTGTCTGTTAATTTTAATAATTATTTTTTCGATTTGAATAATAAATAAATGGATATAAAAATATATTTTAGAAAAGAACGATTTGATTTTTCTTATAGCATTTTTGACTGGATAATATCAATTACGGTCTTCAGGTTTAAAAATTATTATTATTTATATTTTCGGGGATTATTGATTCAAGGATTATTGATATTTTCAAGTTATTATGCAGTTATTTTATTATGACAAAAATTGTTTAAACTCATATATTGTATGTTGTACGAATCTTCTACAAATACACGTGTATATCTTTTAATCTACGAGAATATAAGTAGTACAGGTATATTGACATATGTTTTGATATATATTGGCATATATTGGAATCAATTACGACCTTCTTGTATAAAGAGTACGGATATTATCGATGTTTTCAATTTATTACGTCATCTCTTTTATTTTGGCAAATATTTTTGAGACGCATATTGTAATACGGGTAATCTTCTACTAACACATTGGCATATTTTCTGATCTGCGACAATATAATTAGTACGGGGCTGCATATATTCATTCAATTCCTAATTTTTCTTCTGTAAATTAGCTTACAAAAGGGGGCAGGATGTTTTATTCTTCAGATCTGATCGTGAAGATAATTTTGCATAGTGAGAACATATATTCTTAAACTTCTCTTTAGGAGCAATAAATTTAATATTTTAACAGAATTTGCACATGATTGCGAACTTTAAGTTTCTTTAAATTATACACTCCGTACGAATAACGGGTGTGCTGTTAGTGGTTAATAAATTTTAACATTTTAGGAGGATATATCATGTTGCTCGGCATCGCAATTAAATTAAATGTGTTTGTTAATGTTTTTATTATTTTTTTTCGATTTAAATAATAAATAAATGGATATAAAAGTATATCTTATGAATGGACGGTTTGATTTTTCTTTTAATTATATTAATTGCTGACTGCGTACATCAATTTCATTTATTTTGGCAAAGAGTTTTCAAGCTTATATCGTATTTAGCTACTAAACTCATATATTGTGTTTAGCCAATAAATTCATATAGCCGATTGTTGAAACAGAAAAAGAGTAGAGCGGGTATATCTTCTAATACAATTGTAGTGTTTTCATTTAGTATATTGAAACGGGATAAGAATGTTTCATTCAGATCTGCAAATTCACAGCTACGAATTTGGAGGGATATCGCTAATTTGACAACTTTTCTTAAACTTTGCCAAATTGACGGAAATGTCGCCAAATTGATATAAACGACAAACAAACAGCTGCCATAAACCTTCGGGTTGGTCGTGTGGCTTGGGTCTTCTACATATCAATGAAATTTTTTTTTTGTTAGAAGAGAGTACTGAAATGATGTTTGGTTAGCATTTATCTGTCAGACCAACCATCCTACTTAGTAATACATTTAGCGAATTTTTAAAATGTCACCAAATTGATAAAAATGTTTTCATATCTATAAAAATATCTTGAAATTGATAAAATTGCGCTACATAAATGATATTAATTGTTTTTTGTTAGGGGATAGTATTGTGATGATATTTCGTCAATTTGTCGCAAAGTGGAACTGTCAGTTCTACAGTCCCACTTGGCGATAAATTTGGCGATTTTTTAAAATGTCGCTAATTTGACGAAACTGTCGCCAAATGTTCCATAGAAATATAACTATTTAGACGATATTTTTTCTACCAATTTATTTGAAGCAAATGATATCATGTCGCTTAGCAACGGATTTAAATCCAATGTGTTTATGCGGCAGACGATTTTTATTAAATCCTTTCCGATTTGAATAATGAAGATATGTATATAAAATAAATTTCATTGCCATTTCATTTTGGACTGGATAATATCAATTATACTCTTCAGGTATAAACATTATTATTATTGATATTTTCCGGAATTATTGATTCAGGGATTATTGATATTTTTAAGTTATTACGCCATTGTTTTATTGCGGCAAAAATTGCTGACACACGCATATTGTACGTTGTACGAGTAATCTTCTAGGAATGCACGGGTATATCTTCTAACCTACGAGGATATAAGTAGTACAGGTATATTGGCATATATTTTGACATATATTGGCATATATATTGGAATCAAGTACAGTCTTCTGGTATGAAGATTAAGGGGATTAATTATATATTCAATTTATTACGTCGTCTGTTGTATTTTACCAAAAAACATTCGTGACTCATATTGCAAAACGGGTAGTCTTCTACTAATAATCGGACATTATAAGTAGTACGTGTATATCTTCCCATATAATTTTAGCACTTTAATTTTGACATATATTGGAATAAATGACTGTCTTCAGATTTAAAGATTACGGGTTTATTGGTATTTTCAATTTATACATGTAATCTACTAATACAGGTTATATTTTCTAATATTCGCGTATATAATTAGTACGGGTCCCATACAATTTTAACGCTTTTATTTTGCATATATTGATTCAATTCCATATTTTTTTTTATATTTGCTTACATAAGGGGTCCAAGATGTTTTATTCTTCAGATATGTCCATGAAGATAATTTTATATAGCGAGAACAGAGATTCTTAAACTTCTTTTTTGGAGCATTATATTAAATATTTTAACAGAATATTTTGATTAAACATGTCATTTAGTATACTATAAGAATTTGGGCATGATTAGGAATTTCAAGTTTCTTTATATTATATACTCCGTACGAAGAACGGGTATGCTGCTAGTCTATATAAATAAAAATGAAAATCTGTCTGTCTGTTTGTCTGTTTGTCCCATCATCACGGGAGAACGGCTGAACCGAATTTGATGAAATTTTGTGAGTAGCCTAGAAATAGCCCCACTTAAAATTTAGTCCGTGTTTTGAGTTTTTACAACCAGTGGTTCTCGAGATATTAGTACAAAACAAAATTTTCGTTTGTCTCATCATCACGGAAAAACGGCTGAGCCGAATTTAATGAAATTTTGTGGATAGCCTTGAAATAGCCCCCCATAAATTTTGTCCAAGTTTCGAGTTTCTAAAACCAGGGGTTGTCGAGATATTAATAAAAAACGGAACTTTTTCTTAGGAGATCTACTCTCCAACTCCGTGGTTTATCCAAACGCAAAGGATAAAAATCGTTTGTTTAAAACGTCAAAGGGAATTAAAACTTTATTTTTGAGTTTGATGCAGGATTTTTGCATTAAATAGTAACTATCTGAAAGCATGAATTGTTTAAAACATGAATTTAAATGGAAAAATCTACCTCCATGTTTTGTATTTCACAAGCTTTTACTCAACGATTAGAAGTATAAAGATATTAAAATGGTTATTTAATTTCGCATTTTATGAGGAAGATTCTATCTTATATCGTGTTGCTCGGCCAAGGAATGAAATTAAATATGTTTGCTAATGATTATTATTATTTTTTCGATTTGAATATTAAATAAATGAGTATTAAAATATATCTTATAAATGAACGGTTTGATTTTTTTTAATTATATTAATTGCGAACTGCATACACCACTTTCATTTATTTTAGCAAAGAGGTTTTAAGCTTATATATTGTGTTTAGCTAATAAACTCATATTTTGTTTACCCAATAAATTCATTTATCCAATTGTTTAAACAGAAAAAGAGTAGAATGGGTATATCTTCTAACAATATTTTAGTGTTTTCATTTAGTATATACAAACTGGATCACGATATTTTATTCAGATCTGCGAATTTAGAGCTACGAATTTGGCTGGATATCGCTAACTTGGCAAATTTCATAAAAGTTACCAAATTGATTGAAATATCCCCAAATTGATAAAAATGACGTAAATCAATGAAATTTATTTTGTTTTGTTAAAAGAAAGTACTGAAATGGTGTTTCGTTAGCATTTGTCTGTCAGTCCATCCGCCCTACTTAGTAACACATTTAGCGAATTTTTAAAATGTCACCAAATTGATAAAAATATTTATAAATCCATAAACATATTTTGAAATTGATAAATTGCCCTAAATGAACGAAATTGTGTTTTTTTAGGGGATAATATTTTGATGATGGTTCGTCAATTTAACGCCAAGTGGGACTGTCAGTTCTACAGTCCCACTTGGCGATAAATTTGGCAATTTTTAAAATGTCACCAAATTGATAAAAATATTTATATATCCATAAAAATATTTTGAAATTGATAAATTGCCCTAAATAAACGAAATTGTGTTTTGTTAGGGGATAGTATTGTGGTGATGTTTCGTCAATTTGTCGCAAAATGGGACTATCAGTTCTACAGTCCCACTTGGCGATAAATTTGGCGATTTTTTAAGTTATCGCTAAATTGACGAAAATGTCGCCAAACCTTCCATGGAGATTGCATTATTCAGATGATATGATTTCTATCAATTTATTTGAAGCAAATGATATCATGTCGCTTAGCAACGGATTCAATATGTTATGCGGCATACGATTTTTTTTAAATCTTTTCCGATTTGAATAATAAAAATATGTATATAAAATAAATTTCATTGACATTGCATTTTTGACTGGATCAATTACGGTCTTTAGATTTAAACATCATTATTATTGGTATTTTCGGGGACTGTTGATTCAGGGATTATTGATATTTTCAAATTATTATGGAATTGTTTTATTATGACGAAAATTGTTGAAACTCATATATAGTACGTTGTACGAGTAATCTTCTACAAATGCATGGGTATATCTTCTAATCTACGAGAATATAAGTAGTACAGGTATATTGGCATATATTTTGATATATATTGGCATATATTGGAATCAATTACGACCTTCTGGTATTAAGATTACGGGGATTTTTGATACTTTCAATTTATTACGTCATCTTTTTTATTTTGGCAAATATTTTTGAGACTCATATTGCAATACGGGTAAGCTTCTACTAACACACTGGCATATTTTCTAATCTGTGACAATATAAGTAGTACGGGGTTGCATATATTGATTCAATTCCTTTTTTTTCTGTAAATTTACTTACAAAAGGGACCAGGATGTTTTATTCTTCAGATCTGCCCGTGAATATAACTTTGCATAGTGAGAACAGATATTCTTAAACTTCTCTTTATGAGCAATAAATTTAATATTTTAACAGAATTTGCACATGATTGCGAATTATAAATTTCTTTACAGTATATACTCCGTACGAAGAACGGGTACGCTGCTAGTCTATATATATAAAATTGAAAATCTGTCTGTCTGTCTGTCTGTTTGTCCCATCATCACGAGAGAACGGCTGAACCGAATTTGATGAAATTTTGTAGGTAGCTTGGAAATAGTCCCACTTAAAATTTAGTCTATGTTTGGAGTTTCTACGATCGGTGGTTCTCGAGATATTAGTAAAAAACGAAACTTTCGTTTGTCTCATCATCACGAGAGAACGGTTGAACCGAATTTAATGAAATTTTGTGAGGAGCCTTGAAATAGCCCCCCATAAATTTTGCCCAAGTTTCGAGTTTCTAATACCAGGGGTTGTCGAGATATTAATGAAAAACGGAACTTTATTCTAGGAGATCTACTCTCTAACTCCGTGGTTTATCCAAACGGAAAGGATGAAAATCGTTTGTTTAAAACGTCAACGTGAATTAAAACTTCATTTCTGAGCTTAGTGCAGGATTTTTGCATTAATTAGTCACTATCTGAAAGCATGAATTGTTTGAAACATGAATTTTAATGGAAAATCTAACTCCATGGTCAAGCATTTACTAAACAATGGAAAGTATAAAGAAATCAAAATGGTTATTATTTTTGCATTTTATGGGGAAGAGATCAAAATGGTTATTTAATTTCGCAGTTTATGAGGAAGATTCTTTCTTACATCATGTTGCTCAGCAACGCAATTAAATTAAATGTGTTTCTTAATATTTGTTATTATTTTTTCTATTTGAATAATAAATAAATATATGTATAAATATATTTTGTAAATGAACGGTTTGATTTTTCTTTTAATTATATTAATTACGGACTGCGTGCATCACTTTCATTTGACAAAGAGTTTTTAAGCTTTTATATTGTGTTTAGCTAATAAACTGATATTGTGTTTACCAATAAACTCATTTATCCGATTGTTGAAACAGAAAAAGAGTAGAAAGGGTATATCATCTAATACAATTTCAGTGTTTGCATTTAGTATATACAAACGGGATCAGGATGTTTTATTCTTCAGATCTGCAATTTCAGAGCTACGAATTTGGCGGAATATCGCTAACTTGGCAACTTTTCTTAAACTTTGCCAAATTGACGGAAATATAGCCAAATTGCTAAAAACGACGCAAATCAATGAAATTAAATTCGTTTTTTTAGAAGACAGTACTGAAATGATGTTTCGGTTGCATTTGTGGGTCAGTCTATCCATCCTACTTAGTAACACATTTATCGAATTTTTAAAATATCACCAAGTTGATAAAAATGTTTGTGAATCTATAAGAATGTCATGAACTTCATAAAATTGTGCTTAATAAATGAAATTAATTGTGTTTTGTTAGGGGATAATATTATGATGATGTTTCGTCAATTTGTCGCAAAATGGGACTATCAGTTTTACAGTCCCACTTGGCGATAAATTTGGCGATTTTTTAAGTTATCGCTAAATTGAAGAAAACATCGCCAAACCTTTCATGGAGATAGCATTATTCAGACGATATGATTTCCATCAATTTATTTGAAGCAACTGATATCATGTCGTTTAGCAATGGATGTAAATCCAATGTGTTATGTGGCATACGATTTTAATTAAATATTTTCCGATTTGAATAAAAGATATGTATATAAAATAAATTTCGTTGGCATTGCATTTTTGACTGGAAAATATCGATTACGGTCTTCAGGTTACACATTATTATTATTGATATTTTCGGGGATTATTGATTCAGGGATTATTGATATTTTCAAATTATTATACCATTGTTTTATTATGACAAAAATTGTTGAAAATCACATATTGTACGTTGTGCGAGTAATCTTCTATACATGCACGTGTTATCTTCTAATCTACGAGAATATAAGTAGTACAGATATATAGGTATATATTTTGATATATATTGGCATATAGTGGAATCAATTACGCCTTCTGGTATAAAGATTACGGGGATAATTGAAATTTTCAATTTATAATGTCATCTTTTTAATTTCGGCAAAGATTTTTTAGACTCATATTGTAATAAGGGTAATCTTCTACTAACATACAGGCATATTTTCTAATCTGCGACAATATAAGTAGTATGGGTATATATATATATATATATATATATATATATATATATATATATATTCCCATATAATTTTAGTGCTTTCATTCTGGCATATATTGGAATCAATTACGGGTTTATTGATATTTTCAATTTATACATGTAATCTACTAATACAGGTTATATCTTCTAATATTCGCGTATATAAGTAGTACGGGTCCTATACAATTTTAATGCTTTCATTTTGCATATTCAATTCCTTTCTTTTTTGTAAATTTGCTTTCGAAAGGGGCCAGGATGTTTTATTCTGCAGATCTGCCCGTGACGATAATTTTGCATGATGAGAACAGATATTCATAAACTTCTCTTTAGGAGCAATAAATTTAGTATTTTAACATAATTTGCATATGAATCTGAATTATAAGTTCCTTTATATTTTATACACCGTACGAAGAACGGGTATGCTGCTAGTCTATATAAATAAAATTGAAAATCTGTCTGTCTGTCTGTCTGTCTGTCTGTTTGTCCCATCATCACGGAAGAACGGCTGAACCGAATTTGATGAAATTTTGTGGGTAGCCTAGAAATAGCCCCACTTAAAATTTAGTCTATGTTTGAAATTTCTACGACCAGTGGTTCTCGAGATATTAGTAAAAAACGAAACTTTCGTTTATCTCATCATCACGAGAGAACGGCTGAACCGAATTTAATGAAATTTTGTGGATGGCCTTGAAATAGCCCCCCATAAATTTTGCCCAAGTTTCGAGTTTCTAAAGCCAGGGGTTGTCGAGATATTAATGAAAAACGGAACTTTTTTTTATAGGAGTTCTACTCTCCAACTCCGTGGTTTATCCAAACGCAAAGGATAAAAATCGTTTGTTTAAAACGTCAAAGGGAATTAAAACTTTATTTTTGAGTTTGATGCAGGATTTTTGCATTAAATAGTCACTATCTGAAAGCATGAATTGTTTAAAACATGAATTTAAATGGAAAAATCTACCTCCATGTTTTGTATTTCACAAGCTTTTACTCAACGATTAGAAGTATAAAGATATTAAAATGGTTATTTAATTTCGCATTTTATGAGGAAGATTCTATCTTATATCGTGTTGCTCGGCCAAGGAATGAAATTAAATATGTTTGCTAATGATTATTATTATTTTTTCGATTTGAATATTAAATAAATGAGTATTAAAATATATCTTATAAATGAACGGTTTGATTTTTTTTAATTATATTAATTGCGAACTGCATACACCACTTTCATTTATTTTAGCAAAGAGGTTTTAAGCTTATATATTGTGTTTAGCTAATAAACTCATATTTTGTTTACCCAATAAATTCATTTATCCAATTGTTTAAACAGAAAAAGAGTAGAATGGGTATATCTTCTAACAATATTTTAGTGTTTTCATTTAGTATATACAAACGGGATCAGGATGTTTTATTCAGATCTGCGAATTTAGAGCTACGAATTTGGCTGGATATCGCTAACTTGGCAAATTTCATAAAAGTTACCAAATTGATTGAAATGTCCCCAAATTGATAAAAATGACGTAAATCAATGAAATTTATTTTGTTTTGTTAAAAGAAAGTACTGAAATGGTGTTTCGTTAGCATTTGTCTGTCAGTCCATCCGCCCTACTTAGTAACACATTTAGCGAATTTTTAAAATGTCACCAAATTGATAAAAATATTTATAAATCCATAAACATATTTTGAAATTGATAAATTGCCCTAAATGAACGAAATTGTGTTTTTTTAGGGGATAATATTTTGATGATGGTTCGTCAATTTAACGCCAAGTGGGACTGTCAGTTCTACAGTCCCACTTGGCGATAAATTTGGCAATTTTTAAAATGTCACCAAATTGATAAAAATATTTATATATCCATAAAAATATTTTGAAATTGATAAATTGCCCTAAATAAACGAAATTGTGTTTTTTTAGGCGATAATATTTTGATGATAGTCCGTCAATTTATCGCCAAGTGGGACTGTCAGTTTTACAGTCCCACTTGGCAATAAATTTGGCGATTTTTTAAAATATCGCCAAACCTTCATTAGAGATATTCAGACGATATTTTGACCACCAATTTATTTGAAGCAAATCATAACATGTCGCTTAACAACGGATTTAAATTTAATGTGTTTATGAGGAAGAAGATTTTTATTAAATCTTTTCCGATTTTAATGATGAAGATATGTATATAAAATAAATTTCATTGCCATCGTATTTTTGACTGGATAATATCAATTACGATCTTCATGTTTAAACATTATTATTATTGATGTTTTCGGGGATTATTGATTCAGAGATTATTGATATGTTCAATTTCTTATGGCATTGTTTTATTGCGGCAAAAATTGTTGAAACTCATATATTGTACGTTGTACGAGTAATCTTCTACAAATGCACGGGTATATCTTCTAATCTAAGAGAATATATGTAGTACATGTATATTGGCATATATTGGAATCAAGCCTTCCGACATGAAGATAGCAGGGATTATTGATATTTTTAATTTATTAAGTAATCTGTTATATATTGGTAAAAAAGTTTCAGACTACATATTATAATACGGGTAATCTTTTACTAACACTAGGACATATCTTCTAATCTATGACATTATAAGTAGTACGGGTTTATCTTCCCATATAATTTTAGCACTTTCATTTGGGCACATATTGGAATTAATTATTGCCTACCGATTTAAAGATTACGGATTTATTGATATTTTCAATTTATATATGTAATCTACTAATACAGGTTATATCTTCTAATATTCGCGTATATAAGTAGTACGGGTCCCATACAATACGCTATTATTTTGCATGTATTGATTCAATTCCATACTTTTTATAAATTTGCTTACAAAAAGGCCAGGATATTTTATTCTTCAGATCTACCCGTGAAGATAATTTTGAATAACGAGAACAGCCATTCCTTAACTTCTTTTTAGGAGCATTATATTAAATATTTTAACAGAATATTTTGATTAAAAATGCCATTTAGTATACTATAGTAATTTGTACATGATTGTGAATTTTAAGTTTATTTATATTATATACTCCGTACGAAGAACGGGTATGCTGCTAGTAATCTATATAAATAAAATTGAAAATCTGTCTGTCTGTCTGTCTGTCTGTTTGTCCCATCATCACGGGAGAACGGCTGAACCGAATTTGATGAAATTTTGTGGGTAGCCTAGAAATAGCCCCACTTAAAATTTAGTCCGTGTTTTGAGTTTCTACGACCAGTGGTTCTCGAGATATTAGTAAAAAACAAAATTTTCGTTTGTCTCATCATCACGGGAAAACGGCTGAACCGAATTTAATGAAATTTTGTGGATAGCCTTGAAATAGCCTCCCATAAATTTTGTCCAAGTTTCGAGTTTCAAAGACGAGGAGTTGTCGAGATATTAATGAAAAACGGAACTTTTTCTTAGGAGATCTACTCACCAACTCCGTGGTTTATCCAAACGGAAAGGATGAAAATCGTTTGTTTTAAACGCCAAAATGAAATAAAACTTTATTTCCGAGTTTGGTGCAGGATTTTTGCATTAATTAGTCACTATAGGAGAACATAAATTGTTTGAAACATAAATTTAAATGGAAAAATCTACCTCCATGGTTCATCTCTCACAAGCTTTTACTCAACGATGTTAAAGTATAAAGAAATCAAAATGACTAATTAATTTCGCATTTTATGACGAAGATTCTATCTTATATCATGTTGCTCGGCAACGGAATGAAATTAAATGTGTTGTTAATATCAATTATTATTTTTTTTATTTGTATAATAAATAAATGGATGTAAAAATATATTTTGTAAATGAACGGTTCGATTGTTCTTTTAATTATATATATTGCGGACTGCGTACATCACTTTCATTTATTTTAGCAAAGAGGTTTCAAGCTCATATATTGTGTTTAGCTAATAAACTCATACATTGTGTTTACCAAATAAATTCATTTAGCCGATTGTTGAAGCAGAAAAAGAGTAGAACGGGTGTATCTTCTAATACAATTTTACTGTTTTTATTTAGAATATACAAACGGGATCAGGATATTTTATTCTTCAGATCTGCAAATTCAGAGTTACAAATTTGGAGGAATATCTCTAAATAACTTGGTAACTTTTCTTAAACTTTACCAAATTAGTGGAAATGTCTCAAAATTGATAAAAAGGATCCAAATCAATGAAATTAAATTTGTTTTTTTAGAATAAAGTACTGAAATGATGTTTCTGTAGAATTTGTCGGTCAGTCCATCCATCCTACTTAGTAACACATTTAAGGAATTTTTTTAATATCACCAAATTGGTAAAAATATTTCTAAATCCATAAAAATATCATGAAATTGATAAAATCGCGCTTAATAAATGAAATTAATTGTGTTTTGTTAGGGGATAGTATTGTGATGATGTTTCGCCAATTTGTCGCAAAATGGGACTATCAGTTCTATAGTCCCACTTGGCGATAAATTTGGCGATTTTTTAAGTTATCGCTAAATTGAAGAAAATATCGCCAAACCTTTCATGGAGATAGCATTATTCAGACGATATGATTTCCATCAATTTATTTGAAGCAACTGATATCATGTCGTTTAGCAATGGATGTAAATCCAATGTGTTATGTGGCATACGATTTTAATTAAATCTTTTCCGATTTGAACAATAAAGATATGTATATAAAATAAATTTCATTGGCATTGCATTTTGACTGGATAATATCGATTACGGTCTTCAGGTTACACATTATTATTATTGATATTTTCGGGGATTATTGATATTGTCAAATTATTATACCATTGTTTTATTATGACAAAAATTGTTGAAACTCACATATTGTACGTTGTGCGAGTAATCTTCTATAAATGCACGTGTTATCTTCTAATCTACGAGAATATAAGTAGTACAGGTATATAGGCATATATTTTGATATATATTGGCATATATTGGAATCAATTACGACTTTCTGGTATAAAGATTACGTGGATAATTGAAATTTTCAATTTATAATGTCATCTGTTTTATTTCGGCAAAGATTTTTAAACTCATATTGTGATAAGGGTAATCTTCTACTAACGTACAGGCATATTTTCTAATCTGCAACAATATAAGTAATATGGGGATATATATATATATATATATATATATATATATATATATATGTATACATTCCCATATAATATTAGTGCTTTCATTCTGGCATATATTGGAATCAATTACGGGTTTATTGATATTTTCAATTTATGCATGTAATATACTAATACAGGTTATATCTTCTAATATTCGAGTATATAAATACTACGGGTCCCATACGATTTTAGCACTGTTATTTTGAATATATTGATTCAATTTCATAGTATATTTGTTTTCGAAAGGGGCCTGGATGTTTTATTCTTCAGATCTGCCTTGGACGATAATTTTGCATGATGAGAACAGATATTCATAAACTTCTCTTTAGGAGCAATAAATTTAATATTTTAACATAATTTGCATATGGTTCTGAATTATAAGTTTCTTTATATTTTATACTCCGTACGAAGAACGGGTATGCTGCTAGTTCTTATTAAGAAAGGCATATATTTAGGTTACAAGCATATATATGGTCATGCTGCCAAAGGAAGAATGCCTTTCATGACATACGACACGTAATGAGCTTCATTTACGTGAAATGTTAGGAAACAATAAAAATCTAACTAGTATACCAGCTAGTATACTTTTAACACTTGATCTTATACGCTGTGTCTGGACTCCATAATATTCAGTGTTTTGGAACTTAACAAATCTACAAACCAGGGACAGAGAAAGGGAAAGATTTGGGGCCTGATTTTTATGGACGGACCTACAGTGCAGAAGAGCAGGTTACCAAAATTTTGAGAGTGCCACATTAGTTAATAAATGTGTATATATGGTCATGTATAGTGTGTATATATATGTATATATGTGTGTATATATATGTGTATATATGCTGTGCTTTTTTAAAACAAAGATTTAATACGAAATAAATATATTCCATTTTCCTTCAGAAATTAAAAAAATATATATAACACTTCACTTAATAAGTCTCCGGTCTGACACATATATGGCAACTATGTTGACAGACCCATGTAATTTTTGGATAGTACCAACCTTCAAACGACACGTGTCAAAATTTCATGACATTCTGACTATTAGTTTATAGGTTACAGTGGTTTTAGTGACCCCAGATTTGTAATTTTCAAAACAATGGATAAAAAAGAATTTCGTGTGTTGATTAAACATTGTTTTTTGATGGGGAAAAATACTGTTGAAGCCAAACAGTGGCTTGATAACCGTTATGAAGACTCTGTACCAGGGAAATCAACTATTATTGACTGGTATGCTGAATTTAAACGCGATCGTACAAACATCGATGATGCTGAACGCTGTGGTCGCCCAAAATCGGCAGTTGTTCCGGAAAACATAAAAAAGGTCCACAAAATAGTTTTGAAAGACCGTAAAGTGAAGTTGCGTGAGATATCTGACACCTTAAAGATATCAGAAGGTAGTATGTTTATAATTTTACACAAAAATTTGAGCATGCGTAAGTTGCTTTCGAAGTGGGTGCCGCGTTTGCTCACACCGCACCAAAAACAACAACGCGTCGCCGATAAAGAGCGCTGTTTGGAGCTGTTCAAGCGAGATAAGAATGATTTCTTGCGTCGATATGTGACAATGAATGAAACATGGATCTATTACTACATACCTGAATCAAAAAGATCGTCAGATGAGTGGACAGCAGCCGGTGAAAGTCGTCCAAAGCGACCCAAAAGTCAGCTGGCAAAGTTATGGCATCCGTATTTTGTGACGCGCATGGTATTTTGTTCATAGACTATCTTCAGAAAGGTAAAACTATCAATAGCGAATATTACATGACATTATTGGATCGATTGAGTGTAGAAATCAAGAAAAAACGGCCTCATATGCAAAAGAAAAAAGTGCTGTTCCACCAAGACAATGCCCCGTGTCACAAGTCGATGAAAACGATGGTTAAATTATATGAATGGCTTTTCGAATTGCTTCCTCACCCACCGTGCTCTCCAGATCTGGACCTCAGCGACTGCTGGCTTTTTGCAGACATCAAAAAGATGCTCCAGGGAAAGAAATTTGGCTCAAATGAAGAAGTGATTGCCGAAACTGAGGCCTATTTTGAGAGCAAAGACAAATCGTTCTACAAAAAAGGCATCGAAAAGTTAAAGGAGCGTTGGAATGAATGTATCACTCTTGAAGGAGAGTATGTTGATGAAAAAAGTCGAATTTCTAAAAAAAAAAAATTGTTTTTCTTAGTTAGACCGGATACTTATTGAGTGGGCTTGAATTTAAAAAAAATATGTTTTAATAAATATTCATTGTATTTGCCATACAAATAATAGGTATTAAAATGTGACATTAAGACCTTCATACCTGAGGTAAATCTGCCGTGTTAGAATTAGATGGTACACGGACTACTATTTTCACTACAGGCATAGTATAATGTATTGGTAAAGTATAAGGCGGAGTCAAAAATTCGAGGTATAAAAAGGAGATTCTAATAAAAGACTTTTAAACCTATTACTTTCCTTATATACATAAGTATTGTGACGGGGTCGAAAATTCGAATTCGAGCTTTCGACGGAAAAATACGTTTCAAGCATCCTTAATCAGGAATCGAACGTTTTCGAGGTAATGTCTGTATATGTATATGCATATTAAAGTGTGTATGCATATTAATGTGTGTATGGTAGTGTGTGTGTATGGAAGTGTGTGTGTGTGTGTATGTTAGTATGTGCGCATATATGCTAGTGTGTATGTTAGCGCGTGTGTATGTGTGTGTTTTTCAATGTTAATGTAGGTGTGTATATGCATGTGTGTATGAATGTATGGGTGCGTCTGTAGACGCAATATATCACGAGCAAATAAAGCGTATCCAAAACAATTTGTTACGATTATTGCAATCAGTAAAGACTGGATCTCTATTTATTTTAAACACAATCGAAAGTTCGGAAACCCACCTCCTCAAAATTCAAATGAATTTTTTGAGAAAATCTTAAAAAATAATAATTTTTGCTAATGAGAAATGAATAATTATTTTATATGTAATATTTCTTCAGAAAAACAAAGACGCCCAGGAATTCATCAATTGTAATTTATTTCACGGGATATCAATTAAATGACAATAGCATTTGACTGAGAATTTTGCACGTGAATATAAATAAGTCATTCTGTAAAGTGCCCAAAAGAGCCCAATTTCAATTTACAAGATGCTAATTCAATGCCAAAAAATCTAATGTGGGCAGCACATGACTTCCCTTATATAATGCAATGAATTTACTACTTTTACATTAAAAGGAAATAGGTTATTCTTAGAGTGAATACTTATATTCTTTCCATTATATTGCCATTTCATCAATTAGTGATCATTTTCATTGATTTGGCGTCATTTTTATCCATTTGGTGAGATTTCCTTTGATTTGGTAACATTTAAAAAAGTCGCCAAGTTAGCGACATTACGTCAAGTTCGTCGCCAAAATCTCGCCAAGCATTATGGACGGAAAAATAATTTATTCTTATAGCAGATTGCCGTTCAAATACAAAAGTATTACTCAAAGTATCTTTTCTCGTGAATGGAACGAGCTAGATCTACGAGAATGATGTCACCCAATTTATCACATGATATTACATATGAAAAGTGAACATGTTTCTCAACAGTTAATATATTTTTTTTTAATTTATGGAATTTTTTTATAAATTTATTTGAAAAATGTGCAATACCTCGAGAACGGGTCATGCTAGCGTTCTAAAGTTTGTCAATCGTTTTCTAAGGGAAAATTACATAAGAAATGTCTATTTGCGTAACTTTATTAAAGATTTTAATTTTTTGGTGAATTTTTCAAAATTTCACTCGAGAATTTAAGGGGGTTCTGAACATTTAATTGTGTTTAAAAACAATAGGCTTCCAGTATTCACAGATTGTAATTTTGTACCAAATTTCATTCGAATCGCTCCATTTGTTCGTGAGGTTATCGTCTCCACACACACACATACACAAACTTTCACACACACACATACTTTCACACACACACACACACACATACTTTCACACACACACACACACACATACTTTCACACCCACACACATATACACACACACACACGCACACACATATACACACACACACGCGCGCGTGCGCGCGCACATACAGACATCACCTCAAAAATGTCCGATTCGTGATCAGGGATGCTTGAAACGTGCTCTCCCGCCGAAAACTCGAATTCGAATTTTCGACCCCGTCACAATACTTTCCTTATACACTATATGCATATAAGGAAAGTAAAAACATGATCCTGTAGATCTTGCACATAATTATTTCGTATTGAATGAAGTAAAGACATTGCATTAAGTAGGAAAAGTCGGGTACTGCTTACATCAGATATTACGTTTTCAATTTAATCTAGGTCATGTCCACTATCATAATTGCATCGTTATGAAAGGGTGCCATATGTCTATTAAGCCAGCATTATCTATGAGGACATCATGACTTCCATGTCAGGCTCTGAAACGGCTTGTTACTTTCCTTATATACAATAATGTATAAGGAAAGTATTGTGACGGGGTCGAAAATTCGAATTCGAGTTTTCGACGGGAGAGCACGTTTTAAGCATCCCTGATCACGAATCGAACATTTTTGAGGTGATGTCTGTGTGTGTGTGTGTGTGTGTGTGTGTGAGTCTGTGAAGATGATGACTGACGAACGAATGGACTGATTCCAACGAAATTTGGTACGAAAATTACAAACCGTAAATACTGGAAGCCTATTGTTTTTATACACAATCGAATGTCCAGAACCCCCTAAATTTTCGAGTGAAATTTTGAAAAAATCATCAAAGAATCAAAACCTCTAATAAAGTTACGCAAATAGACATGTCTTATGTAATGTTTCATTAGAAAACGATTAACATAAATTTCAAAACACTAGTATGAACCGTTCTCGAGATATTGCTCATTTTTCAAAAATATTATCAAAAAATTATATAAAATAAAACAAAAAATATTTCCTATTGAGAAATATGTTCACTTTTCATATGTAATATTATGCGTTAAATTTAGTGACATCATTCTCGTGAATCTAGCTCGTTCCATTCATGAAAAAAGATAGAGTTATACTTTTGTATTTGAACTCCAATAATCATTTATCTGCTATAAGAATAACTTGTTTTTCCATCCATAACGCTTGGCGAGATTTTGGCGACGAATTTAGTATAATGTCGCTAACTTGGCGACTTTTTTAAATGATACCAAATCAAGGAAAATCTCACCAAGTGGATAAAAATGATGCTAAATCAATGAAAATAACGACTATTTGACGAAAATTCAATATCTTCTAGAAAATATAAGTATATACTATAAGAATAACCTATTTGCTTTTCCAGTAAAAGTAGTGAATACATTACATTATATAAGGAAAACCATATACTGCCCACATCAGATTTTTTACTACTGTAAAGAACTTTGCTACATCAAACGAGAATCAAACTACGGATCTTCGTACTGGCCAGCCGGCGTTTTAATGTTGAGCGACTGGGGAGAAATGACAAACTCTTATTAACTCCTCATTACATAAGCGCGATAGATTACTATTCCAAAGTGCCCTATATATACTAAATGCACTCTATATCGCTTTAAATTGAAATCAAATGTCGTTTCAAACTTCTACTTTCAAATCTTTGACTGACAGCGACAAAAACGGAACTTATCCAGGATCTTGAACGATGGCATTCGGAGGGCCAAGCAGCCCAAGTGACCACTTGGGCATCAGGTTTGCAGAAGGTCCCCAAAATTTTGCACATTTTTCTTAGGCCTTCCTTGAATTATTTTTAGATTTTGCGCATCCCAATCCAACGTTTACATAAATAAGTCATCGGACAATGTATTTCTCTGATTTCCAATATTCGGATTAGGGATGTTTTACTGTAAATATTGATTAAATGGGGTTTTTCAAAAAAGCTCGCTTAGGGCCTCCTAAAACTTGGGAGCGCTATATACTGATCTTGGAAAGGGACAGATGATCAAATAACAAAGGGTAATATAGTTTAGTTAACATGATATTAGACAAACAATGTGATATAGATAGCCAACGCGATCTGATTCAATGGATAGTGAATGTAATTATTCAGCAAATAGACTATGCCCGACTACGCCAGTGCTAGATAGGCAAATCGGGTTTTGTGAATAGCTAAAGCTGCTCAAACAGAAAGACTTTCCCAAATAACTGAAAAAATCTGTGCCATATTTGTATTGCATGATTCAGACCATGAAGTTTGAAAGAAGGAGATAAAACTGCTATGGGTATAAAAGCTTCTATAAAACGCTTATAGCTACCCCTAAAGCTCCTCTATATACGAACTGACTCATCAAGCATTTTGCAGCGCACCACAGCTGGAAGCGCAATCCATTAGCATTAGCTCTATTCGTATTTTCACTTCAGGAAGTATAATTGAAATAATTATGGGTGGTGGTTCTGCACCGAACTGCTCTAATCATTCCAGAAAGGGTTTTTGGCTATTTCGCTTTCCTAGAAACGAAGAAAGAAGAAAACCATGGCTAATAGATAATTGGATACCCGGTACTGGAGCATACTTGTGCGAGCTAAGTTCTACAAAATTCTAATTGAAACTTCCTTTTTCATATGAAGTATTTAAAGATTTATTTTATAACTAGCCGCCTTCGGCGACCAGTCTGTTCGCTATCCTTGAAAATTCTGACCGTGGCAAACTCGCTGGCGCGACCTACCAGAAAGGTGTTGTTGTTGAAACCCAGACCGTCCGACCTACCAGACAGGTGTGAGATACCAGAAAGGTGTAAGGTAACTATTTGGACGGCCAGGAAGTGCCACCCAATTAATTCCGGAACACAGTAGGGAGACATCCACAGGGACTGTACCCTCCTTCCCCCACCACCAACCTCTTGCATGGACTTACGGACCCACATGTTTAACGTGATCGTACTCCGCGTGACCACGGCGGCAGTTTTGGCAGTGGTGGGAATCGAACCCGGGCCTACCGAGTGCAATTCCCGCACGCTAACCATTAGGCTACCACGCCCTCAGCCCCGTGGAGTTACAAAGTTTAGTTTAGTTTAATGACGTTAAAACTAATAATGAAATTTTAAGGCACCGCGACAATCTCCATAACTTTCTTTTTATTTATTTTTTTATTTCTTCAAAAATTCTGACCGTGGCAAACTCGCTGGCGCCATAACCCTGTGGGGTTGTTGGTAAGGTAACTGTTTAGACGGCCAGGAAGCGCCATCCAATTTAGACCGAATCTCAGTGGGGGAGGCATCCACAGGGACCGTACCCTCCTTCTTTTATTTATTTATTTTTTTATTTCTTAAGTTTTTCATTGTGGAGCCAACCACCACCCGATGTAAACAATACATCGCCACAATTCAATCCAGCATAATGAGCCAAAAACCTTATAAAAAAGCAAACACTTATTCGGTTTTTAATTGTCCCTAGGCCAAAATCCGTATAAAAAGCAATCACTGATGACATTTGTCCCATGCGAATATCCTCAAATATACCACCAATCATCTGCTAGGCCAAAAACCGTTTCCATGGCAACTGCGTCTGCGCGCGCAAGAAAAAATCGAATTTCTTGGGCCGTTCAGTGCGTTTGCGCGTCACCTGGCGCGGGCATGTAGGAGAAAAACTTCTTTTGCCGAAAAATTGAAAGTCGGAAATTCTTAAAATTCGGATTCTGCAGCTACTTTTTATTATTTCTTGATCAGATTGGGCTTGTAAGAATGCCTGATGTTTGAGCTTTTAAAATGCAAATTATTAGTCGAAATTGTAGGAACTTTTCCCGATGCGAGGATTTAAAAGCGAAAGTTCGTTTTTATTAGCCGAAAGTGACTTTTGTTTTAAAATCTTTAAAAAATATTAGAATTTGTCCCTGAGATTTGAAACTGATATATTTTTACTCGCAATTGTCTGCTCTTTCCGGTCGTGTGATTTGTTTTTTCTACGACGTCTGGATGCTGGAGAAAAAAGGGGAAAAAACGGTCTAAATCGCATGAAACATTAAATAACAAAAAAATAATTCAAATTTTAAAAATGGGTTTTCACGTGTCAACTCCTCCCCCCCCCCACCCGGGTCTCCGATTGCCAAATTTCGTAGCTCTGCCACACGCAGTCGCTGAACCTATAGTGTATAAGACAGACATACACACAGACAGACATTGCCTTTTATTATATAGGGAGGTTTCACCTACGTCACGTTCCCGTAGCAACCATTTGAGCAGACGACTGTTTTGTACAAGCAACAGCTAGAACGCCATGAAACAACAATATAAATCTTATTTTCCGCAGTTAGATTCTGGATATAAAAACTTATTTTAATCTAAAATCAACGAAATTGGAGGTGAAGATCCTTATAATTGATGAAGATTACTCACAAAAAAGTTATATTTTAATGTTTTTGAAAATCAATATGGTAATAGTTGGAAACTTTATTATATGGTAAAAAATGTTTCCATAAATCAATATCTTGCCAATTCAGAGAGTTTTGATGTAACTTCATGGTCACTGAAATCTCATGTCGGTTTTATGTCATGTCTGTCACGATGGGTTTTAATTTTATATTAAATAAGTAGACAAATTGATATTTTGAAACTTCCCAAGGAAATAGCTGTGATATAGATATACATATGTGAATAAAATTTATTTTCCTAGAAATATTATCTTCTATGTCAAATGTGCTATATTACACATCTGATGTCATGTCTGTCACAAACGAAATTAACCTACAGGCATCTATTGCTGAATTTAGTGATTGTAAGTTGATGTTGATTTTTTTTAATTTTAGATTTATGAAACAAAATGAAAATTACGGAATTGATTGCTAATAAATCAGTGATTCTATAATCAAATTATAAAATTAAAGAATTTACGTTTTTTTTTAAAGATTTATTAAACTTAAATTGAAAAGCATGCTATGCCACATAATGTACACACCAAGAATAAAATGCTGACTGCAAACTTTCCTGTGCTTCAAATTTTCACTATTCAAATCTTCTCTGTTGATTCTTGAAAGCCATTCTTTGCTTCGTTTAACAGACAAGTCCTTGATTTTATTCCCTTTATTTTCAATTATTCGAGGGCATGAAAAAAATGATACATTACAATCACGTACAGATTGTTTGCTGCAGTTAATTACGGCACAAATCGCCATTATTAAATTCAATTACTTTATCTTAAAGAAATTATTATTATATATGATATCGGCTAGATATTGTTTTAATAAAACGACTTTTTAAAATAAATCACACCAAAACGTATCAATTACATATGAACCTAATGCAAGTTCAACGGTTGTTTGTACAAAAAGAACTTAGGATTTTTGCCGCTAGATGGACGAAAATGATGTAGCTTAAGGGAAATGACGTTTGGGTGCTACATTTCATATTAGCTCCGCCCCCGCAGCCCTGTCATACTTACTGCTAGAACTTCGTTTCAATATATGTTGAAATGGTATTACGGCATTTGTGCTCTGTAGACTCTTCTGTGTATATTTACATTCTGTGTTTTGAAAAAAAGTTTTAATAACCATACTAACTTATAGCTGAATAATGTTTAATTTATAGTTTATTAAGAAAAATACGGCTAAAATGATTTCTCGGAATTCTGTAAATAGGTACCTTCGCATTTAGTTTAATTTAACTATTCTTGTCAAATCAGTGATAAATAATGGGTTTTGGTGTATTTTATATATTATTAATATAACTGTTTGTTGCCTGTTATACTTATGTGATATAAATTTAATAGATCGTATAACTGATATATAAATTTAATAGATCGTATAACTGTGATATATAAATTTAATAGAACGTATAACTGTGATATATAAATTTAATGAGCTGTTCTGTATTTGTCTCTTGATTAGTGATTTTCCATTGTTTGAATTTTCCATTTGCTATGAAAATTATTTAAAATACTACCACAAAACTGTCTTTTTGTAAAAAGACTAGGAAAATATAGATAAAAATTCAGTTTTCCATATTCATATCTGTAGATTGATTTTAAATTATCTCTGTTGCATCTTTATTTTGATAAACTTATGACTCCATCGCAAAAATAAAAACTGGAATCTAGATGTATTGTGTTGTTACAAATCTTTACTCCCAGTTCTGTTGACTGATAGTTAAGCCCAATGAGCTTACTAGCATGAATACCCGATTTAGCAGGGATGCAAACTTTTGATTCTAGAAAACCAGACAACGCTTCAACAATACACCCACTTAGAATCAAAAGCAAATAACTTGTGTGTGCCTAATGTGCCTTAAATAAGTGTGTAAACACACTTTGCTCGCTCCTTACAGCATAATATAAGCATGCAGTGTAAGTAAGCATGCAGTGTGCAGCATGCAATCCTGGTACATTCATTAACTAAAGCTAAAATGTATAATCATTAAAGGTAAACTATAGCATAATTGTTAAGCAGAGATATGATGAAAAATAGTGGAGGAAACATAATAGGTTGATAAGATGCACTATAAATTCAACCAATAGTTTTATAAAGAATAGCTATTATATGCATTAAAAATTAAAGTGAATTATTGAAATATAATGTACATGTTTTAAATCTATTTAGGTGGTGTAATTATTATATGAAAATTACTTGTTATTAATTATAAGCCTTTTAAATTTAAGTAATTTTAATACATTATTTAAAAATAAGTTTTGCTGATATACATGTCTTTTACCTTAAAAAGTGGTCCTGGGTTTAGAACATCAACGAATAAAAGACCTGTCTCTTCTTTGTACGATGACAGTTTTGATGTAGATGAATTAGGGGCAGAAACAGAAGCTGAGAAACAAATGAAAGTACTCTTGCAGAAACAACTTAATACCAAATTATCAATAAAAGAGTAAGTATTTTGGTATTGTGCATAAGCATTTAGTATTTAAATAAATTCCAAATTCATGCATGTGAGTTTCTTGGTTATTTTCTATTTTGTGCAGATTTTTTTAGAATGTAGTGTATGATTTTATTTGTTTTTTGTAGTCAATAACTATTTAAAACTAGGGATTGTAAGACTAAAATAAATTGAATTCAAAAATCAGTAAAAATCACAAAATAAATAATATTATGATTTTTTTCCTTGAAGTTTTTTAAACAGGTTTAAAGTGTTTCAATATTTCCTTTTTCTTTATTCAAAGATATGAAAAAGAACAAAATTTATCTTGATTTTTTTACCTGAATGAAGGTCTTTAAAGAGATTTAAAGTATTTTTATATATCAGAAGTATATTTTTATTGAGTAATCAAACATTTTTGCTTTTCATAAATAAAATATTTATATTTCTGGTATAAAGTTCTCTGGCAAGGCAGGCCCTGTTGAAAGTAAGCCCAGAACAGGCCAGAGTTGCAGTGTTGCTGCCTTTTTTTTTTCTTTCTTCTATTAATGGCTGTATACCTAGATCCTTCTATTTTCTTGCAGGGCTAAAAAACAAAATTTTTGCTGGCATATATCATTCCATCACTTGTGCAATAATTTTAGGTAAAAAGGACACAGTGATGCTGATGCTTTAGAGTAAATTGTTCATTACAAGATTCAGTTCATATCTGGACTTCTAAAAAAAGAAAAAATAATAATTTTAGCTCAAAATCTCAAAAAACTCATGGAAAATTAAAAAAAATTTTTTTCATAAAAAAATACTTTGAAAGCTTAAATTAAAACCTGAATAGAGCCTGTCGTTTTGTCATCTTGAAAGATTTAGGCTGTTTTTAAAAATGTTTTTTTCTTTGTTGCACTTGAAACCAAAATTTTGATTTTGCAAATTCTATTTCATTTGTCTAAAATCTACGAAAAATACAACTGTTGTATTTCCATTCTATAGATTTTGCTCATAGAAAATTTTCAGTTTTCTATGAGGATTAAACATCTTGCCTCCCTTTCCTTCACATACACCTGAAATAAGGCTCCAGAAGAAAAATAAAACTGTAAAGTTAATATAAGTTCTTATGACTATCTCTTTTATTGCTAGTAAATATTCATTTTTTCACAAGGAGTTTGCTAGTTACTACCAATCAAAAAGGGGTATTTATAATTTTGTTTCCTTTTTTCAGGCAGTTTTCTCAGCATCGTACATTTTGTTGTCCCAGCACTTTTAATCCTCTCTCAGAACTCATTCGAGGGTCCTGCACTCTTGAAGAATTCAAAGATGTCGAGAAATATGAAGAACTGCGCCAAGAATTGCAAAGAGCTGGACTTAGTGCGAATGAAATTATGGACTATATTTCTTTTAAAAGTGGAAAGGTATTTAGCTTTAATATAAAATTATACTTTTTATACTCTAGATTAATAATCTCCAAACTTTTAACCCCTTCAGGACCGCTGGTGCATATAATCAATGGAGAGATTCTCTCTTTTCTGGCTCATGGATACATATTCCGCTACACGATGTGAACGGCTATTCGATGCCAGTGCAGAACATAGGATTAGGATTGGGATTAATATTTTTAATAACACCAAATGACAAAAGAATCCTATAGTTTTTCAAAGCTAGTTTTTTGAATCATTGACCTTCACATTTCAGTTTCGGTTTTTGTTTTTCATGAGAATGCTGATTTGATTGTATAAACAAGTTGATTGTATAAACAAACACATGTTCAAGCTGTTGTGATTGTTCTGCAGGCATTGTTTAACAGGCATGCAACTGAGAGATTTAAAGAGATGGTTTCTTTCGTGGCAGTTATTCTGTGTTTATTTTAATGATGAGGGTTTTGGGTGGTACATTCAGAAGGGGATTAAGACAAAGATTCTTATTGCTGGTTTTCAGAGGGAGTGTGTGTGTATGAGCTAGTAACTATTTAGTCAGAAGAATGTTGCAGTAATCATGTAAAAAAAATAAAATGTACTTCTGAAACTAAAATTTAACAATTGATGAATGAATCTTAGTGATGCAAGTGAAGAAAGTGAAATAGTTGCTATGTGCTTTAGTGTGAAAGTTTATGTAAAAGACATCGATGTGTGTGTTAATGTTTTAGGATACTTTTGGTACAGATAATTAAAGTTTAAATGTTGAAGATCCAGCATCTCTTCAGTTTTCTAAACTTTGGATTAAATACAAACAGTTCAAAGCCCATTAAAAGGACATTATTTTTTTTTATTCTGTATTTCATTGATAATATTATACAAATGATAGTTAACAAACCAAAGAAGTTTTTAAGACTCATGTTTGAAAAATGATGGTGCAGTCAGGTCCCTCAAAATGCAATAACATCCTGTGTATTTCTATAATAATGATAGATGTATTTTAATGCAAAGTTTTTATAATATGATTTTTTTTTCCATGTTAGGCTTAGCATCAAAAAGTGCTTGGGCCTGGAGTAGCAGACGATTCTTGCTACACACAGCCTAGCTTAAATGCTTCTTCCTTCACACGGCAATTGAAAATGGGTTAATCACATACCCCTAAAGACCTACGCTCGTACCTCCTGATAAATGCAGATATAGGATTTTTTTTATATTTTTGGTTCTGAAGGACATTGACTCTAATAGAGGCTTAAGGCCAGATTAAGACTCTTTAGGGCCTTAAGCACAGACAATTTCGGTAGGCCTTGGTAGAAGAGGGGTTATAATAATCCTTTCATTTGCTGAAAAAAAAGTCTATTAATTTTTCATGGAACCCATATTGAAAACAAAAGTATATACTGTAACCCTCATTTAACCAGTACACAACCGGAGAGAGAAGAAAGCAGCATTTCCGCAGGATCATGCACAGTAAAAATTGTCTGCTACTCCAGGTCCAGACACCTTTTGCAGCTAAGCCTAATACAGCAAAAATATCATATTAAATCAACTTTTTTCAGAAATAAGTTTACAATTAGATTGTCATATGGACACCAACTTACCTATGGAATGAGTAATTGTTTAGCAATGTAAAATGTAAATATAATATGAAATATAGCAGAAATATGGTTATAAAGCAATTAAATGAAAACTTAATTCTAAGCTCAAAAATCTAAATATTACTACGAATCTAAAAATAGTACTTATTCTAAATGTAAAATATAACATTATTACAAACATATTATTATATATCCTCTCAGCAGAACTGGCATCAGGAGGGCTGTTGAGCTCCTTACTGGGCACTCCACCCTCAAGAGACACCTTAAAATTATGGGCGTCACCAAAGATTCGCTTTGCAGGGGCTGCAAATACAGCGAAGAAACTGCCGCTCACATTCTTTGTGAATGTGAGGTTTACTCTGCTCACAGATTTGAACACATTGGTCAACATGTGATTGAACCCTGGGAGCTGAATGACATTCCTGTCAAATGCCTGCTCATCTTTGCATCGGCTACTGGTCTCTTTTCGTAAGGAACTGTTCTGTCTGGGGTATGAATGAATGAATGAATGATATGAAGGTGGGTGGCTCCAGAAGAGCCTAGCACATCGACCAGAGGTACTGCCCCAAAAAGAAAATGAAGATCCCTAAGAAAAGAGACCAGTAGCCGATGCGAAAATAAGCAGGCACTTGACAGGAATGTCGTTCAGCTCCCAAGGTTCAATCACATGACGACCAATGTGTTCGAATCTGTGAGCAGAGTAGGCCTCACAATCACATAGAATGTGAGCTGCAGTTTCTTCGCTGTAATTGCAGCCTCTGCAAAGCGAATCCTTGGAGACACCCATAATATTAAGATGTCTCTTGAGAGTGCAGTGTCCAGTAAGGAGTCCAACAGCTCTCCTGATGCCAGTTCTACTGAGCCTGGAAAGTTCCTTTTGACGTGTACTAGGGCAATTACAGTTGAGGATTTTCGCTTGCCTTTGACCCTTAGTGTCACGCCAGTTCTCACACTGAAGCTTTCTGAAGATGTCATAGACAATTCTTCTGACAAGATCATTGGGAATACCCAAGGCCGGCTCAGGACCCACAAAAGGAGTACTAGAGCCTTTCCTAGCAAGTTCATCTGCCAATTCATTGCCAGGAATGCCCGAATGACCAGGCACCCAGTACAGAATGACACTATTATTACTAGCAATTGTACAGAGAGCATTATAGCATTCCCAGACAAGGGAAGACGTCACAGTGAACTTCCCTAGAGCCATAAGAGCAGCCTGGCTGTCAGAACAAATGAAAATCTGGCTATTCTCATACTTTCTGTCATAGCAAATTCTACAACACATAAGAATGGCAAATACTTCAGCCTGAAAGACAGTAGCAAAATTACCAAGCGGATAAGATAGTTCAGTGCCATCATCAGGGCAACAGACACCAGCACCAGTACTAGTGCCAATCTTCGAGCCGTCTGTGTACCATACAAAACAATTGTGTTTATTGTAGGTTGGAGTCCTCTTCCAATCATCCCGCGAGGGGACAAGAATTTCATAAGGCTTATCAAACGTAAATTTGACATGTATGCCGTCAGGTGGCATACAGAAATAAGGATGCCTAGCAACATTACTGTTAAGTTTACCCCAAGATAGATGCCTTGAGTAATCTTTCCAGTATTTCAGATATTTGAGTCTGTTCATGCAGATAAGTGCTTCTGCTTCAATGCGCATATAGAGCGGATGCAAGCCAAGTAGAAGTTCAAGAGTTGCAGTAGGAGTGGTTTTCATGCATCCGGAGATTGCAGTGCACACCATCCTTTGAAGCTTAACTAAATCAAGTTTAGCAGTTTCACTTCTAATTCTGGACCACCAAACAATGGACCCATATGAAATGATAGGACAGACTATCATCGAGTAAATCCAATGGATAGCTCTGGGATTAAGGCCCCAGGTTTTCCCAATAGCATTCCTACAAGACCAGAAGATTCTCCTGGCTTTAGTTGTGCAGTAGTCCAAGTGCCTCTTCCAATTAAGTTCCTTGTCAAAATAAATTCCCAAGAATTTAACCTCCTTGGAGCAAATAAGCTTCTGTCCAAAGAAGCAAATATTCCCAAGATTAAGTATGCGTTTCCTTGTAAACGCAACTAAAGCAGTCTTCTGCGGATTAACCGTAAGACCAGCATTTTTACACCATGTCTCAACCCTCCTAAGAGCAGTAGACATCATGTCAGAGACAGTGTTGCCAAATTTGCCCCTGGCAATGATGACAACATCGTCAGCATATCCAATGCAAGAGACACCAGAGATATTAATGCTTTCCAAAAGAGAGTCCACCACAAGACACCAGAGAATTGGTGAGAGCACACCTCCTTGTGGACAGCCCGAAAGTGCATGCACAGTCATACTTTCACCAAGTAAAGATGCACAGATATACCTGTTAGATAACAAGTTCTTAATCCAATAAGATATCTTGGTATCAACACCTTTTCTGTTTAGAGCAACAAGAATAGTGCCGATTGGTACTTTGTCAAAGGCACCTTCAATGTCAAGAAAGGTAGCAAGAGCGATTTCCTTGGCATTGAGATTTTTCTCTAAAATAAAGGAGAGACTGTATAGAGCAGTATCTGTAGATTTGCCCGGTTGATAGGCATGTTGAGAACTAGACAAGGGCTTAGAGGCCAGAATCACTTCCCTTAAATACCTATCAATAAGCTTTTCAATAGTCTTTAAAAGAAAAGACGTAAGGCTGATAGGTCTAAAAGATTTGGCCTCATAATAATTATCCTTTCCAATTTTCGGAATGAAGATTACCTTAGTATGCCTCCACGCATTTGGTATATGACCAAGGGCAATACAGGCTCTGTAGATATTGCAGAGAACGGGAGCAAGCATCTCAATTCCCTCCTGGAGAAGAATAGGAATGATGCCATCAGTTCCCGGAGTTTTATAGGGTTTATGGGAATTAATTGCCCATTTAACCCTATCAAGAGTAACAATGCTCCTAGCAATACTCCAGCTATTGTCATCAGACAAGGACGTGGAGCAAGCAATACCACTGTCACACTGTACAACAGGATGAGAAATCGGAAAGTGAACTCTGAACAGCTCATTCAGGGTCTCTTCACCAGTAACAGTAAAGTCACCATTGGACTTCTTGACAGTGTTAAGTTTACAATTTCTGTCTCTAGCCATCAACTTAACAAGTTTTGCAACGGCAGGGGCATCATTAATACCTTCGCAGTATGTTCTCCAAGAATTTCTCTTGGCATCCCTAACTGCTTTATTATCGGAGGTGAGGGCAGATTTATAAGTCTGCCAATCACCATTCTTCTTGGCTCTATTAAAAAGCTTCCTGCATTTCCCACGCAACCGGCTGAGCTCACTAGACCACCAAGGAACAATCCTTGGGGAGTCAGCTATGGTGGTTCTGCAGTTACTATGAAAAGTACTGATGATGGTCTGTTGCACAAAGTCAACAGCCAGATCCACGTTTTCAATAGAGGAATACTCACCAATGTGATTGGCCAAATTGGCCCTAAGATCTTCTTTGTAGGAACCCCAATTAGTTTTCCTAGGGTTCCTACCCTTGTCCTCTAAAGCTTTTACAGGACCTTTAACAGAAAAAGAAATTAATTGATGGTCAGACAAGGATATATCATCTAAAACCTTCCAATTAATTACCGAATCATAAGCAGAACTATTACACAGGCTAATGTCAATAACCTCGCGACGTTTTACTGTCACGAAGGTAGGAGTATTACCCTTATTAAGTAAATAGAGCTTATGAAGAAGGATCTGATTTAAAAGATCATCACCCCTACGGTTACAATTACTACTGCCCCAAACAGTGTTATGGGCATTTGCATCGCAACCAATGATAATTTTTTTACTATTACCATATTCAGTAAGATTAATAATGACCTTAGAAAAAGTTTCCTTATCTTCATAAGGAAGATAGGCAGAAGCAAAGATGTATTCCATCATATGTTCATCAGTTTTAAGTTTCACACTGATGGCAACATTGTCACCATCAAGGAATTTAACCAGATGAACAGCATTGAGCTTGTTGCTGACACCAATACAGGCTCTGGGTCTGGTACAGGATGTGTCATAAAAGACATTGAATCCTTTGATCCCTAGACCCAAAATCTTTCCATTACAGGTCCAGGGTTCTTGGATAAGAGCAATATCAGCTTTACCATTGAAAAGCCTTTTGCTAAGAATAGCAGAGGCAGATCGACTATGATGCAGATTAATTTGCACAACCTCAAGACAGCCCATAAGCAAAAACAAGAAAAGGGCACAGAAAACCTAGGAGAAAGAAATCCACCTAGTTTCACAACAATGATCAGCATCAAGCATGATATCATTGTCAAAATCCTTCATGCGTTTTTCCAACTCATCATCCGAAATCGGAGGGTTAGCATGAAGTGTAACATCGGAACCAGAAGCAATTTCCAGATCATTAAGTTTAGGTATCATAGTCTCAAGACTACCAATACTTACCTGAGAGGAGGTCGCCCGGTCTGCTGGCTGTTCCTCCATCTCCGTCTTCCCTTTAGGCTTTTCGTTTGGATCTCGAAGAATCTTAAAGACTCCACGGTCCAAACCGGTGAATGCACCCAGGTCAGCCTTGCGAATCGCATCCGCAGCCTCCGAATCCACCTCGAAGATCCATCTTACAGAGTGGGGTTCTACAAAATTTTGCAGAACACGCCACTCCTCAGACTTCAGCTCCGGGTTGAAACGGTTTAGCCGTTTCAGCAAAACACTCGGCTCCTTGGTGTACACGTCTCTGGTTTTGAATGCCACCTTGACAGGTTTGGGAAGGTCATTAGCACTCAAGACCATAAGTGCCTCTCCCAAAACCTGACTGTCATTATGGAAGGTTCTCTTGACCCATTCCACAGTATTTGCATCATTGCAATGAAGAATCAAAGCTCCAGCATTTGAGCTGAAGAAATGGATCTTCGGAAGTTGCTCACCAGTGGGGATCTCATCTATTTTATCGAGAGTCACCAACTGGATGATATCAACCTCTTCCTTGCTCAGCTTACTAGAAGGGAAGGACTTCTTGATGATAGGCATCTTAATAACCTGGACCGCTTGAGCGTATGTTCCAGGTTGGATGTCCGTCCTCGATCTTTTCTTGTCGACTAGATCTCTTGGAGAAGGTGTGGCTCCTGCCGACCTAAGTCGTTTGGTGCCTCCAACTTTCTCTGTGACAGTGCCAGCTTTTGCAAGCCTCTGGTCCAACTGCCTAGGCATGCGCCTCCTCCTGCGCCTCTGTGCTTTGGTGAGTATACCCTGCGTCACAGCCATGGTTTCAGTGTGTCGGTCACCAAGGTTCGCGACTCCACTTCCTTCCACAGCCGGACTGCAGGCTTCCTCCTTTTTACCAAGTTCCAACCCCAGAGGGGTTGTTCCAATGGCTGATTGGGAGACATCCGAAGATGAACCCAATCCTTTTAACACCTCTTCATCTACACTGTCGCAGCACGGAGAACCAGGAAAACTCGAAAGAGTCCAATCTGATTTCTCCATGCTGTAACCATAAATGAGAGAAAGAACCATGGATTACTTCCAGTTCGATCGAAGCCCCCGCTAGGCCTCGTCTCCCCACACTTTTCTGACGTGAAAAGTGTAACCGCCGGAGTCATTCGCAAAGCTAGATGATAAGGAGCGGGCCATAACGTGCACCAGGTACACAGAGCCCAGGGATCAGCAAGGATCCAAGGGGGATTTCTCGATATGAAACGCTCCCCACCATCCAACCAACGCAACCAAGGGACTCGACCTCTGGAACCGTTTACTACAAACGTTTCTTGAAAGCAATACTACAGATGCACGCCGCTTTGCCCTTTTCGCCACACAACCACCTGGTCCTGTTCCCGAGCCCAAACGGTATACCTTACAGCAGAGGCCGAAGAGTGGTACTAAGGCCCATAAGGCAGAAGTGAAGTTTACTGGGGGCTTGGCATTGATGCAATCTGCAGCTAGAAGAAAAAGTTTGCTCGGGTACCTCGGGATAGCAACACCCGTATCCACAAAAGAAATGGATCCCTGAGGATTTTACAGAGTGAGACTAAGTGCCACACTTCCAACCCCCAACCTGGAGGACCAGGATGCCTCATTTTGTCTGGAACCTCACCTTCGACCTTTCCGGCAAGGGAGACCCTACCAGTAGCCGAAGCTACCGCCAGCATAGCTCTTAGGATCATCGGAACACGCAAGCTCCACCACCTCGTCAAGGCGCAGGCATCAGTTAGTGGAGCTGTCTGGGGTATACAATAGACCTTTGATCAATGTGCTAGGCTCTTCGGAGCCACCCGTCTCTCATTTCATTTCATTTCATTATATATCCTGCATTTTTTATGTAATTAGACATCTCTATTGAATGTTTTGTAAGGTATGAAATTTTTCAAAACAGGGTTCAATACAGAGTCCTGCGTTGCAAATTTTGCACTCGTAAAACGATTGCTTGTAGCACTTTTCTTTCAGGGAACTTTTAAAACACACTTTACATATTCTTCTAGATTTTTTCCCATTTCTATTAACATGTAAGCTAAGAAAATGGCGACCAGTTAACCGTAAAGGATTAGGCACTAGAGATGTTGATGTTGATTTTCCCGTTTTAGGTTCAGTGTATTTTTCAATATTGATAAATAACCCTAGATTTAAATTCTAACACTGTAAGCTGGCTGTTGACCAGTTTCTTTCGTTAACAATATATGTGAATTTAATAATGCCATATCTAAGAAACCAAAAAATAACTTTCAATACCATTTTACTGTTTTTCTGAAAGCTGGGCAATGGTGCATTACCGAATCTCCCTTATATATTCCACCCATATTCTTAATATAATCAACCTCACAATGCAGTTTCAAAATGTCTTCTTGTGTGTTCCTGTCTTTTTTGCCAATGGATACTATATTATTTCCATGGAAAGTTGTTAACATTACTACATCTTTTTTCTTATCTTTGAAAAACTATTTACGCTTTTCTTCTTAAATGCCAAGATTTGATTTTTTGGAAACTTCAGGAGTAAATTTTTAGGCATGCCTTTCCTGTACTTTGACACAGTACCACAAACATTTGTTTGATTTGAAATAAGGTGTAATGCTAGTTCCAGAGAAACAAAAATTCTGTCGAGATACAGATTATATCCATGACCTGACAAATCCACTAATAAAATCTTTACTACACTTTCTCTGTACAATCCGCTTGTTTCTAAAAGTTGTATGTCTTTCTCTGTATACACAAAAAAGTTCCATATGTAACCTGAAATTGACTCGCATAGTTTATAAATTTTAATTACATATTGTGAGCATTTTTATGTGATTTTCTTTAAATATCTCAGTCAACATGCCTTTAAAAATTGCCAGATAACTACAAATGCTTGCACGTGCATTTGTTTATATTATCAACTTAAGTCAGCATCCTAATGAAAAACAGAAAATGAAACTGAAATATGAAGGTCAGTTATCCAAGGAACTAGCTTTGTAAAAATTACAGGGTTCTAGCACCATCTAGTGTTAATTAAGATTTTTGGTAGAAACGTTCTAGTTTCCCGATGCACATTTGCATCAATGGGCTCCAGTAGCCGTCTCACATTCGAGGCAAACTTGCACCGACGGGCTGAGGTACGAGGAAGCTCTTCGAGGCATATATGACTTGCTTGTCCTGAACAGGTTAATCGTCGAACATTCTTTCAAAGATCTTGCCAACACCTATGCCCCTAGGTATATGTATTTTTATCAAATTTATCAAAATACTTCTATGTCAGGGGTACAAGAACTGTCTCTGAACATGACATTTAAATCATAATCATGTTAAATGAAATATGTTTGTTCCTATGTCCCCCAAATCATTAAGGTGGTTGTGGGCCCCCCCCCCCCCCCCCCCCACACACACAGCTTAAGTGAATATAGATGAAAAAATTGGTGATGGCTCCAGTCTGATAGAGCCAAAATGATTTTGTATGAATAGCGTTTTGTAAAAAAAAATTCAACTTTTGTAATATCGGAAAAAAAAATTCGATCCATAGTCTGATTATATACACTTATAAGGATTTCAAAGAGTTGCAAATTTTTGTTTATTGTGTATAGCTATCACTTTTAGTTTTTAAGATATAAGTGTTACAAACTTGAAAAACGTTTGAATGCTGTTGGACTACAAATTTGGTAACTGCTCTCTTTGTTTGCCTGTTGACAACTAAACTGTGAATTCATGTGTCCTCCCTTTTATATGCTAGGCGAAACACACAGAATTATCTGGATGGTTCCAGATTGTTCTAGAAGGTTCTGTTACATTCTGGAATTATCTGGAAGCTTCCACATTGTTCCAGAAGACCTTTAATGATTTGGAAGGTTCTATGTAAAGAAAATCCAGAAGAATAAAAACATTTCACCAGTTCCAACTTTGTTTAATTTATCATTTTTATTCCATCACATTGAGCACATTGGTCCAAAAATGGATTTCTTAAAGAAAACAAAATTATGAAAAATTCCAGAACCAAAGTGGCTTGTTCTCCTATTCAGAAAGGTGTTTTTGAGAAAAATAATTAAAAAAAAATTTTTTTCATAAAGAAATTAGCCACGGAAGCTAAAACATGAACATTGTTTATAAACCTGTTAAACTTAAAAGTGGAAGTTCTCTTTTTCAGGGAATGTAGTTACTCTATGGTACTGATTAACAGCCAAAAAATCAAAATTTTTGGGATTAGCATGTTTGAAAAAAAAAATTATTTTTATGATTTAAAAAAAAAAATTAAGAAGGCTACAGCAAGAGAACTTGGACACATATTTCCAAATAGAGGATATCATTTTAATCAGAAAAATATTATCTTTCAAATAAAAAAAAACCACAACAAAATATCTTGAACCATTCCAGAGAGCATTTTAAAATTTTGACGAAAATCACAAGTGAGAAATGGCGCCATCTTTGGTAGCCTGTATCTCGGGCCAGGAATTTTTTTGAACAAAACAAAACAAGTATGTGTTTCTTACTTTTTCCTGAATTTTAATATATGTTAAATTCAAAAACATCTGAGACTATGATGGTAACCCCTTTGCCTGAATTAATATAGACTATACCAGCTAATTCTTTTAGTTTTAGATATATAAGCATTACAAACTTGAAAAACAGAAAAATTTCAATCTTCAACTTGACGAGATGATTACTCGAAAAATGTTCTTCTTTTTCGAAAAGAACTTCTTTTTAATAATAAATATAGATTTCAATACTAAATTTTCTAGTATAATAAATTTTAATTCTATATTTTCTGTCATTTACTATTTACATCTATCTTTTATAGTTTACTATAAATTTCAAGTGAAAGTTAGAAAAATGAGAAAACACTCTGTCAAAAAGCTACTTTTTAAAGATTTTTCGAGATAAAAACTCAAAATATTAAAATTCGGGATAAAAACTAAAATTATTTTTATATATTCATAATTTGGATCCTATTTTCGACAAAACAAGAAAAATTATTTACATTTTTATCTATTAGGCTTGAGGGTATAAGCGTCCAATGTGTTTACATTTTTCGTAACTCTTTGTTTTTCCACCAGAGAAACCTCAACCATAGATGTTGTTTACATCAAAATGTGTGTCATAATATTAGTACTTTTCTTCAAAATAAAATAATAAGATGTCACAGTCATCAGTTAAAGATAAATTTTTTTTACAATACCAAAGTCACAATGTGCATGATACATTTATTTTTATATCCAAATACTGGTATTATTTTTCCAATTTTTGTACCATTTATCCTCTGACCTGTGACAGCATTTAACAATTGTTTGATATGAGTTGCTAGAAAAAAATATGGAATATAAATTATTATTGTCAATGAATAAACATTTTACAATGTTAAAATAATAAAGAAATTACTTGTTCTTACATTCTTTATTTTTTAATTCATCTGCTGGACTAATCATCCTTAGATATTATAGCTTTTAACAAGCTTTCAAATCTTTTGGTATCATTTCTTAAAATATTCATATAATCCATGACAAGAGGACACTTTTTCGACAGGAGGACACTTTTTAAGCATTCCTAAACTCAAATTGGATGTTTTTGAAATGACATTTGAGTGCATATGTGTATGTGTCATGAGTCTGTGGATGGGATATCTCACTAACGAATAGAGCTTTCTGAAAAAATTTTGGTATGATTACTGCAATCAGAGAATACTAGAACCTTATTGATTTTAAAAGTAATCATTCGGTTATGGAATACAATCATATTTTCAAATGAATTGTTTTTTAAATTTAAAAAAAAATTAAAATATTGTAAAAGGACCCTAGTATGTTGAGAGCTCCAAATTATTTAGTTGACATTAACCCAAGGTCCGTAGAATATCTTATATATAAGGTTGTCTCGTTCGGGGGAAAAAGTTGTCCCGGGAAGGAAAGACGAGTGACGTCACTGCTAGACCCATTCTCTGACAGAGGCGAGAAAAACTATTGAGAAACGTTGATCGGAAACTATTTAAATATTTATCTAATAGTAACTGTGTGCAAGCAATATAGAATCAAATAAAACAGTACATGCATAGTAATGTGAAGTTTACGAAAATAAATTCCGTACATATGAAAAGAAATAGCAAATTTTTTATGAGAGTGGAAGCTATTAAAATTTTAACATAAGGGAAGTTTATACAAAGATTACTTAATGCTATGTTGAAAGATAATTGAATGATCAAAGGTTATGTATAAAAAAATAGTGAATGATCAGAGAAGAACCAATAGTTGTTAGGTGTGTTATGTGAATCGGTTTTAGAAGGATATAAATATATATTTCTAATGTGGCAAATCAGTCATCATTTAAATATTGACTGTATTTTGAAGTTTACAGGGATGAATAGCACAGTATAAATTAGAATAAATATTATTTCCAGGCAATGCAATGCATAGCTTTTGTCTAGTTCAAAAATTTTATATGTTTTAGAAAAAATATATCGTCTGGATTTGAGAGAAGGTCAGGAAACTTTCAAAATCATCTGAAGAAAAAACAGTAATTGATTTAAATTTGAAAACACATATTTTATCAAATCATTGCAATAATAATTATTAGTCACATCAAATGCAGTTTGTTAAGAATTTTTTTGTTAGTAAATATGTTAATAAAGTTTTGCTAAGGCATTTATATCTTGATTCGTCAAATTGAAGGGCTTCATCATAAGACGGTGTAGTTTCGATTCAATAAAAATGGTTTTTGTTCAAGAAAGGGGTATTCATAAGTTAAAAGAAACTAGTGTAATTTTATCAATAATTATGTAAAAACAAAATAAATTTATAGTTGCATTAAAATAATACATTTATCCCTATTTATTTTAAAGTAAACGGTGAATGGAATCTTTTTAGTTTGAAGCTCCTTCCCCATAAATATTGGACAAATTTCGGAGAAAAAAAAAATTCGTCTTCGAATAAAATGATAAAAATAGCCTTTGTTTTTTTTAGCATAAAATTCTGGATAATACCCCCCTATCCCCCCTTTTATTTTCCACGATTTTCTGTCGCATTTTAAAGTGCCAATTGATTGCATTCTACGGTAATATCTGTACCATAAAAGAAATTAAATGAATTCACAAAGACTTCAAATAAACAAAATTAAGCAGCAGATGTATATCATTAAATATATAGAAACGGGATTTCCTTTAAGCATATAAAATGAAAATATTAATTACATGCATTGAGCATGCAATGATACAATCTATATATTTTAAAATCAAATCGATGACATTTTTCAGAAAATTATAAAGTTCAAATATTTTTTGTATAGGAACTATTAGGAACGGAATGGTATGCTTACTTTTACTCGACAGAATAAGTACCATAGCATTTATATGCAGGAAATTTTAAATCATCCAATTTTTAAAGAAATAGAAATTTAATTGCAAATTGATAAAGATAATATATGGAGAGTTTTATAGAAATAAATCTTATTTAATTCTATTTTTGCATATTTCTCATTAGTTATATCCTATTTCAAACTTTTCATAGACAATACAGACAGTAAAGTGCACAGTCTCTATTTAATGAATTTGAACGGGATATTTCATTTAAAATCTTTAATGTGTTGTAAAAGTAATTGTTAAAAAATACTATATTAAAATCCATGTTCATGCAATATATTTGTGAGTAAAAATATTAATAAAGATTATCAGTTTACACATGAAATATGTAAATTTTGTGTAAAAAAGAAGATGAATGTATTTGTTATACGAAATCACCCGGAAAATCATATCCTTGTCTTAGTGTATAATTTGTCAAACTGCTGTTTTTGACTTCTTCATCCGTTAATTACAGCAATTTAATTCGTTTTGAATTCAAATTTGAGTTCATTTGTCATATTTCAGTATTAGCACATTATTTTAGGAAACATTTCATGTATCTCGTTGATGTTTAAAGCAAGGTATTTTTAAATAAAACTGTACTGTTTTCCAACGTTTTTCAATGAAGCGACGCTGGTCAACAGAACGGAAGGTCTAACAGTGACGTCACAGCTCGCCCAGAACTGTTACCATGGGGGGAATAGCGAACAAGACAACCTGTTAATATTCTATTAACCTTGACATTAACCAAGCCTTTGGAATTTAGCACATGCTCCAGAAACTTTTTAAAGACTGCCCTGGGCCCCTGAAGTGAGATGCAGCAGATGTTGGAAAATTCACTGCCCTCAGTGCTGTTTTAAACATCTCATCCTAGATCTTGGAATTTTCAAAGGTTCTATTCTACTGGATAGTGTCATTGTGTCATCCCAACCAGTATTTTGGTCTAACCTAAAAAACTTACCATCAACAGAAAAGAAGACCTCTCTACACTGTCCACACCGAATCCCTTAATTCTTAGCTCCCTTTCATTGCTTTCAGTAAAAGAAGATGCTAAAAGTCTAAACTTTGCATTGCACTGCAATTTTGACATTATTCTTCCGAGTATTTTCTGCAGTTGATGGATGGTCCCCAATAAGTTTAAAAATGATGCAGTTTTGAATATAAGTCTGTATTTCAATAAGTACTAAAAGGAATGAACTAAAATTTTGCACATCGAGGTTTCCGGCAGTGCTGAATCGATTGCCATTAAAATTTACCCACATTCTTATTAATTTTTTATTCATGTTTTTCCAAGTTTGACTTTTATAATTATTATTTAAAATATATTTGAAGATGATAAATAGTTTACATTTTATTTGGGTTACTTAATGTCACAATGTTTGATAGACTAATTATTTTATTAAATATAAAAGAAAAACTGTGTCACCAATTTTGCATTAGAAGCTCAAAATTTCAATCACTCATAACTCCTCAATGGCAGGAGTAAGATATATAAATATTATGTAAATATTTTATAGGAATTTGGGGTGCTTTGACCTGGCGAATCTGTTACCAAAAGTGGTTGTTACCTTTCAAAAAATGAATTAGAGAAAAGTTTAACAATTGCTGGTTAGATTAATACTAAAAACTAAAAATTTTTATAAACAATTAATGTGTAATAAACAAATTAAATACAATAGGTTTGGAATCAATATTTGATAAAAAAAACATTTTATATTAGAATGGATTGTATTTTAAATAAAATTTGACTGATGAAATTTCCTTTAAAATTTACTGAAACATATGTCAATATCCTGCATATTTCCACTTTTATTTTCATCCAAACTATTCATTTAAGTTAGTACTTATGGAAGATATATAATGAAATGAAAATTTTCTATTTTCAAAAATAAAATTATTTCAGTTTTGTGTATTGCAGAATAAAAAATTATAACTTCAGCAATTGTGCACCATGAAAAACTTAATTTCAGTGTATTGTGCCATAGCATGATTCTCTGTCTGAAATTGAAATATTTTTACAGTTTTTCTTTCATTTGCAGAGGAAGGGAAATATCACTATTGATCCTGCTGTGTGGGAAAATAACATTAAAGCAATTGAAGAAAAGATTAAGACTCATAATGAAGATTTGCAGAAGCCTCAAAGCTTTCAGAATACCAAGAAACTGACTAGGCATGAAATGGAAATAGAAAAGTCATTATACGCAGGTTGTCCTGATAAAAGTAAACTGTCAACTCTAATATCCGTTTTGGAAGATAACCAGCCTACAGATGTAAATGATGCTTTCAAACATATTAAGAGTCTGTCACATAAGCTGTTGGAAACAAGAAAAAAAAAGAATAGAAATAAAAATTATAAAAATCAGAACATATCTTCAGAAAATACTCATACAAGTAACCTGGAAGAACCCCAGTTTCAATATGATTCTAATATTCATCATGTAATTATTCCATTGGAAGAAAGTGAAGTTGAAGAGAAGCGATTGAATGTTGAAGAGATAAGAAAGCTGCCAAGATTTGAAAATTACAATACAGGAGATCCAAGTACAGTAAGAAAATATTTTTCTTTTTAAAGCAGTCTTTTTTTTTTAATTTACTCAGGCCCCTGAATAATATTAGTTAGTTATTAAGAAGTACAGCTAATCATTATTAAATAACAAGGGAAAATTAAACAATGTAATTATACACAAATTAAAATATAACACATACAGTGGTTTTGAGGATATCTTGAATTTGCTTTATTAGTGCTAAAAACAACAAACTCAAAGCCTAAAGAATGAAATAGATCTTTTCATTATTAAAATATTTTAAATCGCATTCGGATATTTTAGCCTATTTTCTTTTTTTGACTTTGTTGGTCTGTGTAGTATTGACGAAGAAGATACAAATTATCTTTAAAACAGCTGTATGCTGTATTTTATTTTAATTTGTATGTAATTACACTGCTTAATTTTTCCTTATCATTTGCATAAAGTATGTTTTACTTTTTGATTGTTGACCAAATATTTTTAGTAGTATATGCATTATAAAAATGCTAATACTAAATATTTGTTACAGACCAAATAATTGTATAATTATTAATATTTCTTTGAGAGTAGATATATATACATAGCTGCCAACCATTCCTGTTTTTCCGGATTCGTTCCGAATTTTTACCCCTGTTCCGAAAATCCGAATTTTTTCTACAAAATCTGAATTTTTGAAAATATTCCTGTTTCACCCCATTCCCCCCCCCCCCCCCCTCTGTGACCAGTAAAGTTAAAACATGCTGAACAACTGGTTTGTGATGTCAGAAAAACTAAGTAAAGAAAACAGCTATTTATCATGAAAAATAGCTCATTTTAGCAGGCAATCTACGAAACTGGCAACAATGCTTACTTAATCACGTTTTTTCTTTGTGCATTTTGAATATTTTTCTCCGTCATCGTGTATAAATTACACGGAATTAAGGTATGTGTGTTTAATCTTCTTATTAATACTTACATTTTATTAACATTCATAATGGCAAAAAATCGTCGGACTCAAAAATATCTCGAACGATATTCAACAGAATTCGATTTTATAACAAAATCTCGAAAAGGTGAAGCATTTGCTTTTTGCTTCATATGCAACACAGATATAAACATAGCTCATGGTGGTAAAACAGACATCGTCGTCCATGCTAAAGGTATGAAGCATAGTTCACAAATAAAAGTTGTGAAGCAAGCTTCAAAGTTGAACTTTATGCCTGCTTCAAGTAATGATATACAGACAATTCGTACAGAAGTGCTGTTTACAAGTTTCTTGCTAGTACATAATGTTCCTCAATTGCCTCTGTCGACCATGCTTCCAAGCTATTTTCAGCAATGTTCCCAAATTCTTTGGAAGCTAAAAATTATTCATGTAGAAGAACTAAAACATCCCACATAATTAAAGAAATAGCTTCAGAAAGCACCAGAGGCATGATAAATGCTTTAAAAACTGGCCCTTTTACAATTGCTACTAATGGTAGCAATGATGCAGATAATCAGCTATATCCCATCATTGTAACGTTTTTTGATAAAGAAACTGAACAAGTGTGCTGCAAACTTTTATCGTTGCCATGTTTGGTAGGTGATAGCACATGGGAGAATATTGCTAAGTTGGTGAAAGATGAACTTGATTGTTTTACCATTCCGTGGCAGAATTGCTTAGCATTATCCTGTGATAATTCAAATGTGATGATTGGTAAAAAGAAAGGTGTTGGGTCATTTTTGAAAGAAAAACAGCCAAATTTGATAGTTTGGGGCTGCATGTGCCACCTATTAAACTTAGCTGATGAAAAGGGATCAGCTGCTATGCCAATTTCTTTTGATAAACTTCTAGTAGATATATTCTATTACCTGAAGAAAAGTTCAAAGCGTAAACAATGCTTAAAGGTTTTTCAAGATTTGCACAATGCTGAGTCTAAAAAAATTCTCAAGCACTGTGTGACACTCTGGCTTTCTTTGGGCAAGTGTCTTGGTCGTCTTCTTGACCAATGGGATGGAGTTTTATTTCAAAGAAGAATCTGCAAAAACTGCAAAACAGAAATCTGCAAAACTCTGAAAGAATCTGCAAAACAGAAACTTTCCAATCAACTCTGATGTTTTACATCATGCTGAAGTCGCAGATGTGTCTCAGAGGGAAAAAGTTAAATTTGCTTCGATAAAATTTTTTATAGACAGATTTCCCTCTATACTGCAAAAAGACTCAACAGAATCAACGTTTGATATAATTGATAGTGTAGAGACTGAGTTTTTGCACTATCAAATGGCAGCTCTGCCAGAAGAAATAATTGCTGAAAATAGACCAGATGTTTAGTGGGTTAAGTTAGCAAAGCCAAAAGATCCTGTGTGTAAACTTTTGTATGGTAAATTGAGTAGTATCATGTTGGGGATACTGACACTACCCCATAGTAATGCTGCATGTGAATGAATTTTTAGTCTTGTAAAAAAAAAAACTGATTTTAGAAGTTCCATGGGTATTTCGACTTTACAGTCTACTGTAATTGCCAAATCTCAGATAAATGGTGCTTGCTATGAACAAACATATGATGCCACTTTCTTGAAAAAGGCCAAATCTGCTCCCTATGTATCAATAAACCAAAAAGATTCTTAATTTGTTTTTGTTTTACTTACTTTGTAATAGTGTATTTAAAATGTGTAATGAATTTTTTTTTCAAATATGAAAATAGTTTAATTTTACTTTTAGTTGAATATTGATGTATTTAAGGAGAACAAATATAGTTATAATTTTATGGGTGTAAAAAAATTATGCATTTCATGTATGTTTCAAAATTCTTATCTCATGAGGTATTAATTTTTTTTTATTAAGTAAGATTAATTATATAGTATATATATATGAGTTTCACCAACTTTCCTTCCAGGGGAGGATTGCAAAGTCACTGTCAATACATAATACATTGGCTAAGAAATACTGACATGCTAATTTCAATTGTGTGTGGTGGGGGGGAGGCAAATACTCCCATGCTGGAGACACCCATGTATATATATTTTGTGTGCAACTATTGCATGTCATTTTCCTCACGTACAGTGTGTGTTCCTAATTTTTTATTCTCTGGGTTGGCAGCTATGATATATATATTTTTTACTTTATTATTGTTACATTCATCATATTGCTGGAAGTTGGCTCTTCTTAGCTAAGTGTTTTAAATAGTAGCCTCTGAATAATTGGAAGTAAATTACCGGCTGAAAATGACCAGACACTTGATTATTAATTATTTGTCTATACAGCGACTGAAGTATGAGCCAATTTGCCATCATATATTGCGGCTCCAATACACCACAGATATGGAACACATTAAGCACTTAGCTACCCAATTTTTACCTGAATCCACAGAGACAGTACCATGCTGCTCCAATGCACTACAGGGTGGGACACATTAAGCCCTTAGCCATCAAATTTTCACCTGAATATAGTATGGGCAATATCCACAGAAACAGTACCATGCTGCTCCAATACACCACAAGGGGTGGAACACATTAAGCCCTTAACCACTCAATTTTCACCTGAACATAGTATGGGCTATATCTACAGAGACAGTACCATGCTACTTCGATGCACCACAGAGGGTGGAACACATTAAGCCCTTAACCACCCAATTTTCATCTGAACATAGTATGGGTAATATCCACAAAGACAGTACCATGCTTCTCCAATACACGACAGGAGTGGAATACATTAAGCCCTTAGCCACTCAATTTTCACCTGAACATAGTATGGGTAATATCCACAGAGACAGTACCATGCTACTCCGATGCACCACAGGGGGCAGAACACATTAAGCCCTTAGCCTTTAGCCACCCAATTTTCACCTGAACATAGTATGAGTAATATCCACAGAGACAGTACCATGCTGCTCCGATGCATCACATGGGGTGGAACACATTGAGCCTTTAGCCACCCAATTTTCATGTGAACATATTATAGTTAATATCTACAGAGACAGTACCATTCTGCTCTGTTGTACCACAGGGTGGAGCACATTAAGCCCTTAGCCACCCAATTTTCACCTGAATATAGTATAGGCAATATCCATAGAGACGTTACCTTCCTTCCCATGCCACTAACATCTCAGAAGGACTTTCAGACTCACAGGTTTAACTGCCTGTACTCCATGCACTCACGGAGATAGTTTGGACAGCTCCAGAAATTGATCTTGGGTTCTCTTAGTGCAATCCCTGTGTCTTCACCTCTGGACTATCTTGCCCCTGCAGTTAAATTGTTTGCAGCTTTTTGTTTTGTGTTTGTTATATGTACTACATTTTTAACCTTTTTTAAGCAACTGAAGAAGCTCAGTATGAAAGAATATTCATATTGTCTAAATTTAAGAGAAAATGAAGATATATTATTTTAAGTAAAAGAACTTGCAAAATTTTTACATTCTAATTAAAATAAAAGAATATAATCAGTCCTCAATTGACATTGCAGTTGAAATTGTAAGACGAAAAAGCATTAGTAGATGTCTTTATTTAATAAAAGGTACCTGTACGAGGTCTGTCCAAAAAGAAACTTAACTTTGAAATTAGAGCACTAATGTGTCAACCTAGCAACCCCACTGTGATGACGTTGTGTAACGTTAACCTTGAGCTTGCACCTGCTCTTTTCTTGAGAACTCCACGTCATTTTGTCACTGTTTTATGAGCAGTAAAGTGAACCAGTATTTTGTGTGTTCGGCGATTATTTCCATTTAAAAAATGCAAGATCTTGAAAAGCAACGAGTTTGTGTGAAATTTTGCCTAAAATTGGCAAAACCCTTTACTGAAACATTTCAGATGTTGCAACAAGCTTATGAATAGTACCAGCATTTTAAATTGGGCAGAATATCTACCAAAGATGATCCAAAAACTGAGCTTCCTTCTACATCAATGGGCGATCTTCACATCGAGAAAGTGTATGCTTTGATTCGTGTAAATCGTCGTTTAATTGTCTATGAGATTGCTACAGATCTAAGTATCAGCAAAAGCTCATGGCACACAATTTTGACTGAAAATCTGCGTTCGAATCTTTTGGGATCGTCTTTCATGGATGTTCTGCCTGATTTGTAACGTGGGTACCTTTCATAGCATTGGGACTGGCTAAAACAATCCTCTCCATAAGCTTGTTGCAACATCTGAAATGTTTCAGTAAAGGTTTTTGCCAATTTTATGCAAAACTTCATACAAACTTGTTGCTTTTTAAGATCTTTCATTTTCGAAATGTAAATAATTGCTAAACACACAAAATACTGGTTCACTCTACTACTCATAAAACAATGACAAAATGACATGGCGTTCTTGAGAAAAGAGTAGGTGCAAGCTCAAGGTTAATGCTACGTAAGGTCATTACAGTGGGGTTATTAGGTTGACGCGTTAGCACACCAATTTCAAAATTTAGTTTCTTTTTGGACAGACCTCGTATGTGATTGGTTTCATTCGGAAATCTTTTTAATTCTTTCAGACTCTTTTTAACTTGGTTATCATTTTTTTATTGTATTATTTTATATTATCCTTTCTTTTATTTTCAGACTTTGTATCTAAAGAATCTCCATCCCAAAATAACAGTTCATGAATTGCGTTCTTTGTTTGGAGCATTTCAAGAGGAAAACAAATTACCCATTGATTACAAAATATGTACTGGTAGAATGAAGGGTCAGGCATTTGTAAAGTTTTCTGGTTAGTAATTTTTATGTATACTATGGTATTATTTCTATGTAGATCAATTAAAGTAGTTTAATTTTAATGTGGCAGCTCTATATTAAATATATTGTTAAATAAGAGGCAGGATATATAATTTAAGAAGTTTATTCTGAAAATGGAATTTAAGAAAATCATAATTTTAGAGTATTTTGAAATAATTGTATCATAAACGAATTCATGTGGTATATCAATGCAAGATATAATATGTATCATTTAATAACATATTGCTTATCAATGTTACTGGTCAATATATGACTATTTTTTTAATGATTATGTCTTAAGTGTTGCCAATATGTTTGTCATTTGTTTCATTAATTAGAAACTTAATTACATTTTATATTTTTACAAAATAAATATCAGTTGCATTGTAAAGACTATTTCGTTATAAGTTGTTGCTATGCTTAACACTAAACCTACCACGATGAGTCAAATTACCCTTTTTAAACTTTCTGCAAAATTTCTTGCATACAACGTTATCACATCGCCATTTGACTTTGGGCCATTCCATGCTATTTCAAAGGGTTGTGCTGCACCATTTTTAATATTTTTTATATTTTGCACAAGTATTTATACATGTTTAGAGAGTTCAAAACCAATTTTAGAAAAGAAAAATTTCTTACCATGTGGCAGAGAGGTCCCCAGATGGCGCTTTAAACATGTACATTTTTGTGATTACAAGCATTTGCGCAAAATGCTATAACTTTCCTCCTAATTGAGCAAATTAAGAATTTATAAAAAAACTTTTACTCAGAATAAAGTACTGATAATTTTGGTTCAACTTTGTTTCATCATTTGATATATTTTTGAAAATTTAATGAAATCTGCCTTTTCTCATTTTTTGAGCATGTTTTTCACTAGGAAGGGGACAATACACTCAAACCAAATTTATTTTGCAAGTACTATAGTAACAGTAGATTTTGCCTGAGGGGAGGAAACTGGAGTGTTTTGAACCCTTCCAAAATTTTTTCACTGGTGAAAGTGGGCGTTTTAAAAAAATTTAGATTTTTCAAAATCTGTATCTCGAGTGGAGTTCACAGTAAAAATTTGAAATTTATATTTCTGAGGCTTCTATTAGGTAGCAACACCATAATAAAATTTGATCACTTTGTTTTGCATAGTAACAAAAATATTTGAGTTCAAAGTTGTGAATAAAATCAGTGTATTTCCATTTGCTTTGGTGGTAATTTTTATGTATATATACAAGAAAATTATCATTATAGTTACAAGAAATGCATTAAATGTTACTTGCTTACATGTTGTAAACAATTGAACAAACAAAAATTATATGTATATACAAAAACATTATCATTATAGTTACAAGAAATGCATGTTGCTTGTTGCTTAGGCCTACATGTTGTAAACAATTGAACAAACAAACAAAAATTATATCACTTAGCAAGTTTTTTTAGCTTGTTTCTTTTTATCTTATGTTGTATAAGTTCCATAAGCTCATTACACAACCTGGGTTCAATATTCCATGTTCGTCCAGTAGCAGTTGGCAACTCGGAAGGAGTAAGAACACGCAAGACATACAGCATCCAAACATTGTCATACAGCATCCAAACAGTATCTGCTTTAGATTTTTAAAATGATGTTGATGGTCCCACTGGATGGAAAAAAAGGACTTTGCAGTACTTCTATGATTGCTGCACCTCAATAACTTGTGTAAGCCACCAATGAGAATCATAAATGCATGCAATGTAATCCCTTTCTTTAACCCTTTCTGGATGGTCGAAGCGCCCGTGCGTCGGCTGCGAACTTGCATTCAAGGACAACCGTCACGCATACACGTTGAGGAAAAATTTACCCTAAAAGACGACGGCCACGTATGCGCGTTTTCATATGAAACATTCTTACTTGAATTTATTTGTCTACTAGATGGCGTTAAATGTCCATACGAACAAGTCCAATGTATTTTGCAGATACTTGACCTTGGCATAGGGGGGATTCAATGAGTTAATTCTCCATCTGGAGCGGTGACATGTGATTTTGTGATATAAACAAACAGAGCACTTTCGCAGCATCTACAGTTTTATAATTGAGTTTCGGTTCTCATTTTGTTTTTCGCTTCATGATTTCGTTGGTGAATCATAGGAATATAAGAGAGTATTTTTTCAAGTTTGGGTTTTAGAGAAATGCGTGGCAGTTAAATTATTAGGTTATTTCAGATCAAAGAATGACTGGGCCAGGACATTTTCTTTCTGTGAAAGAATATACTCGTATGATAAAGGAACTGGGTAGCAATGAAGTGATGCAGATAGTAAAGATTTGTGGAACTGTGATATTTCTGAAGATGAATATGAAAATGCAAGTGATTCTTCAGAATCTGAGCGTACTATTATTACAACATCACCAGCTTCAGTAGCTGTTTTGCAAATGATGTTTGGACGGGAGATTTGACAGATCTGAATTCTTTTGAGTTTTTGAACATACTTGGAATCAATCACAATATTATGCTGCCTAATTTAGATAAGGAAATTAATTTTTTTAGCATATTTTTAAATGATGAATAGTAGAATTCATAGTACAAGCAACTGACGAGTATTTTGTATTAAGATTCGTAGGAAAAATATGCATCAAATAGAAAATAAATATTTCTTTTATTCCTGAAAAAAGTAGATTTCTGTGTTGAATAGGTGATTTTTAGTGAATTTATTTCGAGAGTTAGGCTTAGCACAAAAAATTAGCCGTCCTTTGGGAACAGTTCGGAAGCGAAGTACTCCGTCTTTTGGGCCACGGTAGTTCAGGAATGCTGCTGTCCGGAAAGGGTTAAGTTCAAAAGAAAGATCTTGAAACTTTGGTGATGTTTATTTCTTCAAAATCTTGTGAATTGGATAGTTTTGTGAATTGAGTCTTTTTTGTTTTGTTTTCTTTTGACCATCTGTATTCCTAGAAACACAGTCTTTTGCATCAGTCTTTTGCACATCCTACTGTTTTCATCACTTTCATAAAAATCTACAACTTTATCAATCGCTTCCTCTGGAAAATTTCTGGACTTCCTTTGTTCTATATTAGGAAGAATGCCAAAGCTCTTAACTAATGCCTGCGTGTTTCTTACTAAGTACTGACTTGCACCAAATTCATGACATGATTTTACTACTGACCAGGACATTGGCACTAAACTTGATATTTTTACTTTCTCTGAAACTGTCAAACTTCCTTTAAATGTTTCTTTTAGCTTATTTAAGAGAATAGTGTATTCATCTTCCTTCAGATCAGCTTTATTTCCCAAAGACTCATTCAAACTTACATCAAAACTAGCACATAGTTTATTTTTCATTGCTAATGTAACTTTTTCTACTTTTTTTTAAAAAGATTTTGGTCTTTGTTTAATGTTAAGCTTCTGAATTTAACAGGTGAAAAAAACTCCCAGAACCATACATGCAGCATTTATGTTATCTAATGTCTGATACACTGGACTAAATGTCTCATCATTGGTTGCATTTTTGTTAAAACTATATATTTTTTTAAACAAGAAATGCAAAAACTTTTACCTGGAACTAATTCTAGGTTTGGATGACTTTGAGCTACATGTAAAGATTTTTCAGTAAAACCTTGTGCTGTAACTTTTGTATGACATCTAAAAGGATGAGAGCAGTTCTTTCCATATAAGTGATTGTATTTAACAATATATTTCTTCTCATGATACTGGCAAATATTTTCAAAGTCTCCTAATCTTAAGTCTAAAATAGTTTTTTCTTCATTGCTAAATTCACTAAAATCCTTTAGTGTTAGTGAAATTGGCCCATAAGTAGTCTTATGACAATCCTCATCAACTTTAGCTCCAACAGAACACATCATCTTTACCTTCACTTTATCACGCATACATACTATACTAATCAAAAGCCAACTGACACACAATGCAAATGCAGAACTCACACTTGCCTGTGACAGCAAGTTTTTTCTGAATCGAACAGGTTATATCTTGTTTCAACTTGTACACTCTTACACTAAACAAGATTGTACAAGGTGAGACATTCCATGAACTCTGCTCCTTTAGCAGTTATGAATTGTGTAGTATGTTTTTTTACATATTTTCTTGCCAGTGTACGCTATTTTCTTTAGTCCAGTGTATCAGACATTAGATAACATAAATGCTGCATGTATGGCTCTGGGAGGTATGGCTTTCATTTGGTTTTTATTACAACAAATAAAAAACAAAATATATTCATGCTTCATTACTTATAAAAAAGATTATAATTGTCCTTCAAAACAAAACAAAACAGAAAAATCCAGCAGATTTTGTTCACAACTTTGAACTCAAATATTTTTGTTACTATGCAAAACAAAGTGATCAAATTTTATTATGGTGTTGCTACCTAATAGAAGCCTCAGAAATATAAATTTCAGATTTTTACTGTGAACCCCACTAGCTTTTGAAAAATCTGAATTTTGTGAAAATGCCCACTTTCACCAGTGAAAAAATTTTGAAAGGGTTCAAAGTACTCCAGTTTTTTCCCCTCAGGTAAAATCTACTGTACTATAATAGTACTTGCAAAATAAATTTGGTTTGAGTGTATTATCCCCTTCCTAGTGAAAAACAGGCTCGAAAAATGAGAAAAGGCAGATTTCAATGGTAAATTTTGACTACCATTAAATTGTCAAAAATATATCAAATGAAACAAAGTTGAACCAAAATTATCAGTACTTTATTCTGAGTAAAAGGTTTTTTAAATCTTTTAATTTACTCAATTAGGAGGAAAGTTATACCATTTTGGCCAAATGCTTGTAATCACAAAAATGTATATGTTTAAAGCGCCATCTGGAGACCTCTCTGCCACACGGTAAGAAATTTTTCTTTTCTATAAATGGTTTTGAACTCTCTAAACATGTATAAATGCATGTGCAAAATATAAAAAATATTAAGAATGGTGCAGCAACCAATTTAAAAAAAAAATTGTTGAAATAGCATGGAATGACCCTTTATGACTTTTATTATAATTTACATCCAATATATTTTTCAATATGTATTTTTATCTTGTTTATTATTTTACTGAGAAATATATGCAATTGGACCTACCTACCAGACGGGTCATTTGACCCGTGTAATAGATTGTGTAATGAAATCATTTTTGCTATTGCATCAGAATTTTGATGTTTTGCATTATACTTGTTGATACCTATTGAGTGTTAGATTTCAGTTTTAGTTTGACAATTTCAAGTTATAGTGCTATTTTGTGAGTCAGAAATTCTTATTTCATTATTATGTTGATAATTCTTATCTCAAGAATATCGAGAAATTCAAGATATTTCAAATTATTATAAAAAGTAAATAATATAGCTGAAGAGTGATCAGGATCCAGTGAAGAGGAACTGTTTGAAAGTGAAGTGGATAACATAGAACAACATGATGACTCATTTGACAATACGGATGGATGCGAATCCTCAGGTACAGATGATGATGAGGAGAATATTTTGAATATGCCTAGAGGACAAAAGAGACCTATATTGTTATTCAGTTCCAAAAGTGAAAGTGATATAGAAGATCGATGTATTGAAATGTGCATTTTCAAGATTCGTAACAGAAAGAACAAGAAGATATTCAGGAAACGTCAATACATTCAGATTCAGTTTCTTCTGAGAAAAAAGTGCCAAATAAGATATTGCAAAGAAAACAAAACTACAAAAATCTGTTTCAAATGCAAAAAATATGTGTGTGGCAAATGTGTCTTCCAGGACCCAATCATTTGCAAAATATGTGCTGAACATAAATAAGGTTTGCATATTGTTTATTTCTAAATTCAGGAATAAATGGGGATTTTGTTCTCTTATTTTTATTCATTTTTTTAATTGAATAAATAAACAAATTAAAACCATTATTTGGACAAAATTGTTTTATTCACCCACCAAATTGTACTGAATAGTATATTTTTGCTATACATACATCGGAAAATATATGACTTTTTGAAGACGGGTCATTTGATCTGCTGTGATAGAAATAGGTATACATTAAATATCAGTAGATTTAGTGTTAAATTGCTTTTAAAATGTACATTAGATTAAATGATTGTTAATAGACCAGATAAGCTAAGTTAGATTTATATCATTTCTAATGGGTTAAATTTGGTTAATATTTTCAGAAAATTTTCTGGATAAGTAGTCAAGATTCTCAAACTTTCAGGACACCTATTGACATAGCCTAAGTAACCTGTTGGCAAAGCTTGTGTTATGCAACTACAATTTATTAATATAACAATAGATTTGATCCACTATTGTCATCATTGAAGCTCATTATAAAATATATTAACAGTTCTTGGAAGTTATACAATAATATCCAACTTTACATACACACTCTTAAAAGTTTTTTGCTGCAATGTACCAGTACCAATCCTTGTCTTACTGTATGTAATTTGGCTTACAAATTATTCCAAACATTAATCATATGACTATCCAAAGGTTCTTCTAAAAGTTGTATCTTCATATGAGCTTTTGTTTGCAAGTTAATCTTTTTTTTTTTTCAAATTTCTTTAAAATTCTTTGAACATTTCTTTTCTTAAATTTATAATGAATTAGCAAGGATTATGAATTAGTCACATTTTTAACTTGTATGTTTTAGTACATATTATTTTAATTTATTTTTAACACTTTCCAACATAGTTGAAAAGTGTTTATGATTTTGGTCATTCTGTCTGTCTGTTCACCCGATACTGAAAATGAGTTTAAAAAAATGGAATTTTAGTATGTTGTTGAGACGGTCTGTGGGATGTCTGGGAATGAAAATTAATAATATCCTCCAATTAGTTTTGCATTTAACTCGGGTTGAAAAAATGAAAAACATTGAACCCTATGGGACATAATTTTTCAAACATTTTTTAAGTGGAATTAAAATTTATAAATTGCTTTGAAAATTTTAGAAAATATTTAAATTATCACATAAAATGTGTAAAAAAAATTTCAGGAAAATATGTTGGGTAGTTTTTTTAAATAAAAATTGAAATAATAATTACACCCATATTAATAAAGAAATCATGTGACTCATTTCAAAATAAAATATGGCATCCATTTGTTTCTCTGTGTAAAGATGATGATGTTTGAAAATCATTTAAATCTATATTTAGTGTTACATCCATCATAAAACCTCTTTATTTTTGTGTATTATCTGTGTATCAAAATTCTTTGCTACTGCAATTACAATATTTTTTATTTTAAATGATCACTAAACTTATTTTTTATTTCTACAACAAAGCCTAATTTTAACACTATACAGAATGTAAACAAATCAAACGATTGTAATGTGAGTTATGTAAGAATTGCTGTATCTTTTCAAACAAAATTATTTAGCTCTGAGTCTGGAATATGAGTGATTTGACTGAAAGATTCATTGATTTTACATAGAGAGGCAGACGATTTATATTTGGATAATGTCATTTGAATAAAGTTCATTTTGTGTAACTAGCATTGTCTTTTTCGGTGAAGTTTGGGGTTTTCAAGTATAACCAATTACTGTAGTACTATGATAATTTTAAAAATGTCAGTTCTGAATGCATCACATTTTAGAGATATTTAGATAAAATTGCATTTCAGTTGGAATGTGTTTCATAATCAATGTTACATGATTGATCTTTTTTGTTATGAATAACAAAGTCCAAACTAATATTTTCTTGTATAAGCTGAAACTATAATTTCCTGCAAAAACAAACTGAAACTATAATTTCCTATATTATTCTTCAAACTGTCAAACCTTCAAAGAGAAAAAATATCAGCAAAATGATAAATTTTAAATAACAGCTTTTCAAACTGTGCAAATTAGAAAGAAAATTCTATCTTTTATCTATCTATTCAATTATTTTTTTATAATCACTCTGATTATAAAGTTTGATAGTGAAATATGTATTATTTCTTCTTATATTGTTACACTTACTTATATTGTTATTGTTTGCATACTCGCATATAATTCCAAATGTGTTTAAAGCATGTTCTGAAGATCTTAAAATATATATTTATATCAAATTCTTGAATTCCAAAATATTTGAGGAAATTAAACTTTATTACAATTATACGTGAAAAAGTAAAATAGGATTCAATTCCTCAAATCAAAGTAGCAATTTCTATCGCAGTAATTCTTCATTTGTTGTTGTACAATTTGCTAAAAACAGTGGTCGGTCTTAAAAAGATATTCATTCTCCCCCCAGCCGCTTGTTTCATTTTTCCAATGTTAACTTACAGAAAATAGTCCCTAACCTCTAACTCATTTGAGTTTTAGAATTTTTTCCCACTGTTTTTTGCTGAGCATAGACATTGAAAAGAGGAAGGTTTGTGCTTTTTTTTTAATTGATAAAATCTCAGTTAGTTTAATATGTATCAAAAAGTAATGCATTCATTTTACAAAAATATTAGAAATACTTATAATTATTTTATCAATTTAAAAAAAAAAATTTAAACCTTCCTATTTTCAGCATCTATGCTGTGTAAAAAATATCTTGAAAAACATTCTAAAACTAAAAGACCTAGAGGTTTCAGACTATTTTCAATAGGTTAACATGGGGGAAGTGAAACAATCATCTGGAGGCGAGTAAAATATCCCTTTAAGCTTAATACATGAATTTTTTAAAAATTCTGATTATACCCGCATCACTCATACTTGTCACCAACAGTAGTTCTAACAGGCCTAGTGTTATTTGTTCAAAGATATGTAACACAAAATACTACTGTAACACACACAACACAGAAATAAAATTTGACTTGTTCGCATTTCATATGAGTTTACATCTGAAGTACTTTGAACGCATAACACTAAAGTATCAGATTTTTATATACAAAATTTTGCTTTAAATAAAACATTCTCTTATGAAATTATTGTAGTTCTGTGAAAAAAAAAAATGTGGACTGATTGTAGTATAACATTAAAAGAATTATTGAAATTATTTTAGATGTCAAGATTGCCGAAAAAGCACTCAAGTATGTTAATGGCTATTCACTTAGAAACAAGCCAGTAATAATTGAATTTGGGAAAAAGAGCTAACACTCGTTTTTGAGCTTAAAAGTACTCTTATTCGGTCAAAGATGTTTTCTTCTTTTTACTGAAGGGTAAGTACATTTATGTTAATAACATTTTTCATGTCATTTTTAAACAAATTAAAATGTGTTTGGAAATATATCTTTTATTTGAATATATATATATATATAGCTAATGTGGACTAGAAAGTTAATTTTTTAATTCATGAAACAAATGTGCCATTTATCCTATTTATGCTCAAAATATTTATTTTCTAATTTATTGTATAGTATTATTTTTAATAAAATTAAAGTAATTTAGATAGAAAAACCATCGCATTATTTTTAATGTTAAATTTTTTCAATATGCATTATTTCATTTGCATGCATATGGTAAAATCCTGTTTTGTATGTTGCTTTGACAAAATATAAATAATTTGGATTGCCTATATTTTATCAAAGCAGAAAGTTTTAAAAATACATTTTTAGAAACTATTTTTAAAGACTGATATACCAATTTCAAATATCATCTGTCTTTTGTGGTTGTAAAATATACTTAGAAACTTTGTATTAGGCAGAGGGGATTTGTGGTTTTTAAATCTTTAATATGTTATAAGCTAATAAACAAAGTTTTATTGGTTTTATTGCATTAGCAGCAGTTTGAGCTGTATGTAAATGAGTAGTTAGATGCAATACTTGGTTAACTATAGTTACTTGTCATACCAAAAATTCCAATTTAGAGCAAAGTAAATAACTTTATTTATCAGTGCATTTATAATTATTATTCAAGGCATTACCACTGTCTGCAATAGGAGTCAAGAAAATAAATAAAGTTAATTTCCCTGGCATTAAAATGAAATTTCCTATATGCTCATTAACTAAACTATTTCTCATAAACTAATTATTGCAGCTAACCCATCAAACATTGTACAAAGTGATTATTCCTTCTCATCTCTAGAAAAGAAAAGACTTATAGGATTTTAAAACCAAGCAGAAAATTAAATCTGTGTATTCTTAACCAGTTATTAGAATTAATTTTGTCACCAAAATTTTATATTTAATCATTTAGTGTTCATTTTTAACACTTTACAACATAGTTGAAAAGTGTGTATGACTTTGTTCATTCTGTCTGTCTGTCTGTCTGTCTGTTAGCACAGTAACTGCCATAAAAATGACTTTTAGTATGTATGTATTTTTAGTACTTCAACATATCAAAATGAAATTTTAGTTTGTTCAGATGGTCTGTGGGACCTATTGGAATATAAATGAATAATATCACCTAATTAGTTTTGGATTGAACCCAGGTTGAAAAAAATGAAATACATTGAACCCTATGGGACCTAATTTTTCAAACATTTTTTAAGCGAATTTAAAATTCACAAATTCCTTCGAAAGTTTTAGGAAATATTCAAATTATCCCATTAAATATATAAAAAAAATTTCAGCAAAATATATTCAGTAGTTTTTAAAATAAAAATGAAAATAATAATCACATCCTTTAAATGAGGAGATCACATGACCCATTTCAAAATAAAATATGGCATCCATCTTGAGTCAAAATCGTGATTCTTAAAGTTCTTTTTAATTCATATTTAGTGTTGTATCCCTTCCAAAACCGCTTTATTTTTGCTTAAATTCTGTGCATCTACATACTGAAACAGTGCAATTACAATATATTTGAGTTTAAATAATCATCAAACTTTGATTATTTCTACAACGAAGCCTAATTTTTACATATGGGGAATGTAAATACCAAAAGTTGTAGAATGAGTTGTATAAGAATTGCTGCATTTCTTTAATTCAAAATTATTTAGCTCATGGAATGTGAAATATAGCTGATATGAATGAACATTTATTAATTTTACACAGAGAGCCAGACGATTTTTTTGATGAAGTTTTAAGCATAGAGTTAAATTACTTGTACCTCCATGGTTTTATGTTTTTAAATAAAATAAATTATTATAGTATTGGGATGAATGAAAGGAATGGAAAAGTGTTTATGAATGAAATGCTGCTTTTATATAAAGGCGATTTATATTTCGATGACGTCATTTGAATAAAGTTCATTTGTTTTGGATGAAGTTTTCAAATATAATAAATTATTGTAGTATTATGATAATTTTAGAAATATTACCGAAAAATGTATTGCATTTTAGAGATGTTTATATAAAATTGCATTGAAGTTGGAAAGTGTTTCATAATCAATGCTTTATGCATGATTGATCTTTCTTGTTATCTTTAGTCTGGATTGCATTGTACTTTTCATTTGAAATTGCGCACTGAAAATGGCAGTAAAATAAAAGCAGAACTGTATCAATATTCAAATTTATACCAATTTGCATACTTTTTAACAATAATTATTGACAGTTATAGGTGCACATCAAAATTGGCTTAGAACAGTGTTCTTGAAAGTGAGGGTTCCGTGACAGTATTCCATGGGTTCTGCAACTTGATAATTTCGTGCAAATTTTCTTAAAAATGAGCGAAAACATGTAAAATTTGAATGAGTAATTTAGACCATAATGGGCTTTTTCTCATTTTGGAGTTCCACTATCAAATTAAATTTCAAAAAGGTGTATCACGACTAAAAAAGTTTGAAAAACACTGACTTAGAACGCTATACAAAATTCTACCTACAATAAGTTATAATATATGGTTCGATAGAATAATAGTATCATTATTAAATTTCTTCATGGAAAATAGGAAAAACCACATGAAAGTATCATTGTAGATATATTGCACAATGTACTTTTACTCAGAATAATATCTATATTTTTTCTGTTTTAGATGCCTAATCTGGATTTTTAATGATGAAAATATTATACAGAATATGAATGTGATAGTGTTTATGGTAAATATGCAAATATTGCAGATATAAGTTATTGTATATAAGTATCAAGAGTAAATAAGTTTTGTATAGTTTTCAATAAAAATTGTTTTGCTATTTTTTTTTAATTGGAATTTTGTTTGTTATTTAAGTAGAATTTTTTTTATTTCTGTGGTTAGCTTTAAAATGCTTTTACCTGTACGTTTGTTTCAAAGTTTTTATAGTAAGTTCCATTGACCACTTTAGTTAGTCTCTAGAACAGTCTTAACATTTGTAATAGCTGTAGATATTATTCATTAGTCTAATAATCATATCACAATAGTTATATAGTGATAAAGATAAAAAAAAAAGTCATCTTTACCATTGATTGTAGTGGTAATTTTGAATGCCTGTTAATACTGTGCCTGCAAAAATATGCAACACTATACAGTACTGACCAAAATTGTGGAAACCTTTTAGAAAAAGTGTATTTTTGAGGTTTGATGGCTCATGACACCACTTTTCTTTTTGTACCAATACCATAAAATTATATATCAATGGAAATATAATTTAATCAAGATTGTTATGCAATAACATTTATGAATTATTTTTTAATAGACCAACATTTATAAAGAAGAAATGTGAAATACATATAAAAAATGAGATATACAAATATTCTCACCATGTCAGTTAATACTTGGTAACCTTTAGCCTTAATTACGTCCTTACAGCGCTTTCCCATGGAGTGAACCAAGTTTTTTAGTTCTGCAGCTGTTATAATGTGAAACCAAGATTGAATTAATGTTTATGTTAATTGGGTTTTATTGCTGGGTTGCTTCTGATTAACAAGTTTCTTTAGTCGGCTCCATAGATTTTGGATGGGATTAAGGTCTGGGCTATTCCCAGGCCATTTCAGCAGTTGAATATGATGATCTTGAAACCACTTTTTGCACACACAAACAACATGACATGGAGCTAAATCCTGTTGAAATATAAATGCTTCAATATCTTGGAAAAGATCACTTGCAGAAGGCTGCAGTTTGGGCTCAAGTATTTCATTTGTGTATCTTTGGGCATTTATTTTCCCATTGATCATGCAAATTCTGTCCACACCTCTTGATGTCATACAATCCCAGATCATAACACTAACCGGGTGTTTCACAGTAGGTGTAATGCAATCAGGATGCAAATCTTCTCTGATTCTTCTCCTTATGTATTTTATACCATCACTACCAAACAGGGAGATTTTGGTCTCATCACTCCAAATTACACTGTCCCCTTGTTCCGTTGTCCAGTTAACATGGGTTTTAAAAAAACCGAAGAATGAAATGCAGACGATTTATTTTTTAATTTAAGCATGTATTCCCAGTATTATTTCCATTCAATACAACTAAACTGTTTTTTAATATTATACCAAAATAAATAAGATTAAAAATCATTCAGTGAATCTTCAGCATGTTTAGTTCTGAATTGATGAATTAAGAACACGTAACTAGTTGTGCATTATGGCATTTTTGACGAGTTTTTCAAATTAACAATGATTTATGCTCTGTGTAATAAAAATACTGCAGAAACTGCTCGGGATTTTGGATGGTGATATCCAAACTTGCCTGAAATTTCATGTACATTTGTTTATCATATGATGAGAAGATTAAAAACTACCAGTTCATTTCATCCAAGACCTGGCCCTCGTAGAAATCATTTTTTCACGGAAGACCAAGAAGCTGACATCATCGCATATTTTTCTTTCAACCCACGAACAAGCATTTGAAAGGCAAGTAAAACTTTGGGGCTACCTAGGATGCCAATTGCTAGAACACGTGAAAAATACCATTTGTATTGGCTATATAATACCATTGTACTTGATTGAAAATACCATTTGTACTTGGAAAATACCATTTGTATCCATTTTGTATTCATGGACGTCAAGCACTTCATTCCTCCGATTTGGACTGGCATGTAGCATTTTGCAACTGGTTGTTAATCCAACAAGACATCAATTCAAACTTTGTTAAGAACATTCTGTGGACTGATGAATGTTTCTTTAAGGAAAATGGAGCAATCAACACTCAACGATCATTATTGGGATAATACGAAACCATTTTTTATCTGTGAAATACATCACCAGAGAAAATTTTCTGTGCCTGTATGGTGCAGAATTTGGAATGGAAAACTGATTGGTCCTGTGTTTTATGAAGTGACTCTTACAGGTGAAAAATACATGCAGCTTATTTTAAATGGTACTGTAGCAGATTTTTTATGGCGACAACAACATTATTGCTTCTAAAAAACATGTATCAACAAGATGGCAAGCTTGCACACTAAGCTATAATTGTAACAAACTGGCTCAATGAAAACTTTGATAAACAGTGGATTGGTTTGAAAGGAGCCACAGAATGACACCCCCCCCCCCACCACCACACACACACACATCCCCTGATTGAACCCCTCTCGATTTTTACTTATGTGGTCGTCTTCGAACAGTAGTTTATAATACTCGCCCACTAAATGCAATTAATTGACCTTAAACAAAAGATAATTTATGCTTGCAACAATATTAGTTGTGAAGAACTCCAAAATATTTACAGAAGCATTATTAAAAGAGCTCAATTATGTATTGGAGTTGAAGGAAAACATTTTGAGAATGCTTTGTGAATTGCATTTTGTGAATTGTATTTCTAGTATTTGTAACAAAATTTGTCCCTTTATACCAGTGGTCTTCTATCAATGTATGCATATTTTAATTAGGTGCATCAACCGTGTAGTGAGTACCACTGCTTTATATGATCTCTGTCTGTCGAAAACCCAGACCGTTCGGCTCATCTGTGGACATAGAGCAGCAATTTGAGCTGCTGGTGATCTCTGTCTGTGTAATACTTTATTTAGATGCATTTGTGATAAAAAATTTTGACACATATTAATGTATTTTTGATCTAAACAATTTCCATCATCAATTTGTTTATGATCCCTATTTTCACTGATGAAACAGCCTTTCACGTGGTACTGAAAAGTAACATAAGTCAGATTTTTCCCTTTATCATAATTCAGTTGATTTTAAAGATACAGATATGCAGTTTTTTTTTTAATGATCTTATTGCATTAAAAATAAAAATTTTCTGATTCACCAAATTTGTCTAAGGGAGTCGTATAAAAATTAAAAAAGTGTAACTTTTTGAAAATTAATGGGAAGACTATTTCATTAACATAGTCTTACTTCCTACCTTACTTTCAACATTTTTTCAATTTACATTGCCCACTTATCTCCAACAGGTAAAGAATAAAAGCGCTTTTCAATCATTTTGGGGCACCCTGTATAGAAGCTTGAGATCATACACATGATCTAAGTACAATATTTTCCATTAAAATGGCAGTGTACATTATATGACGTATTAGTGGTGTCCAGTATTTATTTTCCAATTTAGTCCCAATCCTAATTGTAAACTCAAAATGTTGGTGTATAGGTTAGAAGAACAAGATTTAGTTGATGGTGCATTTGTCAAAAGAACAAGACTGTTTAAACAAATCTTTGATAGTTCTTATTCATTTGAAAGACATCTACAACTATTACTCAACATTATCAAATAAACACAATACAAATATTTCCTATATATTTATATAAATAAAATTGAAAATCTAGCTGTAGGTATGTTTGTGTGTGTCCTATCATTAGGAGAGAAAAGCTGTGCCAAATTTCATAAAATATTGTGGGTAGCTGTGAAATAACCCCACTTAAAATGTAGTCCATGTTTCGAGGTTCTAAGACTAGGGGTTATCAAAATATTAATAAAAAACAAACCTCCCATGCAGATGAGCAGATTTGTTTATAAGAAAATGATATGTTGCTTAGCAACAGAATTATACTCAATGAGTTTATACAGTAGATGATTTTTATTAAATCTTTTCCGATTTAAATAATTAAAAAATGTGTATAAAAATAGAGTTTATGGGAATTGCATTTTTAATTACTGCTTTCTTGTTGAAAAGTTACAGGGATTATTGATATTTTCAATTTTAACCAATTGTTGAAACAGAATAAAAATGACATGGTATATCTTCTAATGCCATTTTAGTACTTTTAGTTTGGGATATTATTCCAATTTCATAGTGCTATGGTTTTGGCATATATTGATCCAATTTCATATATTTTGTGAATTTACTTACAAACGGGACCAGGATGTTTTATTCTTCAGATCTGCCTTTGAAGATAATTTTGTATAGCGATGACAGGGATTCTTATACTTCTTTCTAGGAGAATTAAATTATATATTTTTAAAAAAATGTTTTGAATAACTATGTCATTTAGAATACTATAGGAATTTGTACATAATTATAAATTTAAAGTTTCTTTATATTATATATTCCATACAAAGAATGGGTATATTGCTAGTTTGATATGTATAAATTTATTTTACAGAGGGATAAAACTATTTGTGTTAGAAACTTTCAGTACACAAAGACATTTGAAAGACATCAGCCAACCTGATAAATCGTTGGATTTAAACCCCATTAAAAAATTTTAAGTACTGTAATATAGCACTTGTTCTTATTTCTAGTTAATTATGAGTATTGCTTTGTTCTAGCATTGTTCTAGAATTAATTATTTATCAAAACCTTTTTCGAAATATTTTTCAACTATTGCTGTCTTATATGTTTGCTATGTTAGATTTCATTGTTTTGTAAAAATAATTGCAACATATTAGAAGAGAAAATGCCAGGGTGACTATTTTTTCCTCTTAAATAGGTATTTTCTTAAAATACTCAATTATTTGTGGACAAAATAATGAAGTAATAATGTAGACATAGCAAAGTTTAAGTAACAAATAATAAATAAACATAAAAATATGATTTATTAAATATATACAAACATCAACTTTTCATAAACATGTAAATTTGTTAATTTTACAAATTTGTTTTGAGCTTTAATTCAAAAGCCGTACTTAGACATTCTTTACAAAGTAAAAAAAAAAAAAAAAAAACTAACATTATTAGTAAAATTCAGCAATTTAGAACAAATAAGTATTTATTTTCTCTTGTCAATTCGATCAGATATACTCATTTAAGAAGGTCAAATGCTAACACAACTCACAACTTTTATAAAGCTACTACAATTAAAAGGAAACTATTTGTTCATTTTAATAAAGTTTTTAATGTTATACCTTTTATTGCTGAAACACATTTATAACATCCTTTTAAAAATTCATATAACTTGCCCAAGCTGAAGACTTCAAAGTTATTTTATCAAAATGTACATTTTTACAGTCTCAAACAATTTTACAACTTAATTCACAAACTAGTTACAGTGTTAGAGGTGACTACATCCAATAGAAAACCAGTATTAGCATACTATATTGCTCTAATATTGACATATAGGCATTGTGCTATTTGCAATAACTGCAATAACCTAATATATACAATATTTAGCTAATATTAGCTTTATATTAAAAATATTTTCAATAATTAGTTAGCATTGCATCATTACTCATTCAATATTGATTAAATATAAACTGTCAATATATGCCTTAAAACTGTCATAGTATTGGAAATATTTCTTATATAAAGCAAATGTTAGTGGTATATTGTATATTTTATACCAATTTTGATAATAGCAATTTTTACACACTCCAATATTCACACAGTATTATATGCTAATATCAGTTTGCTACAAATGTGGTATACGGTAATATTTTATAGCTTTGATATCACGTTTTTTAAACTTTTAATGGATGCTTGAAGGAGAAATATTAATTGATATTCCTCATACACATGAAGTCCTGTCTGGAAGCTCTTTTTATTTTGTAAATGAGAAATGGTGGATTTGACCATTTGAGCTCTTTGTAAGTCTAACCACCTCTGCACTATAGTATCCAAGATGTCTTCAGTATCATTTTGTGATATTTTAACATCTACAGGCCCCCAGAGCATGTACTCAAGGAAACCTTTCGCCTGCGATAAGGAAGATGCTTTCTCTTCTGATAGAACTTTAGCAATGGCCTTGAAAGTATGAGCAACAGGATCTGCTAAATGTTCTCCATTCACAATGCATGATTGCAAATCTTCTATTGAATTGATCTGCAAAAAGTGAAGCATTGTCTCTAGAGTGGCTTGGCATAAGGTTTTTCTGTTGAAAGATAAGTCAGATGAAGTTAAGTGTATTTTATCTTCTGGAAAAAGTACTAGTATAGGTGCTTTATCTTCATCTGTCACTACTAGGATTAGAATTTGTAAATCATAATTTATTTCTTCAATGCCTTCTGCTTGTAAGCTTTTAAGCGTGTGTATTAGTTGCAACAAAACAAAGCAGTAGTTTCGCAAGTGGATGTACTGATTAGCATTGTCGGTTGAAGAATGCTTTGCAAAATCACTGACGGTTGTGACTCTTGATTGTTGTAGAATGTATATGGAAGCTGTTTCTGACTCGTGTAAGATATAATTATCTGTACTGACAAAGTTCTTCGGTATTTGGTCATTAAAACTGGCCAAAACAGGATAACGAGTGTGATTTCTGGAATTCTGGGGAGATGCTTGTTTTCTGGGTGCAACCTGAAAAAGACAATAATTGAATTTTTTTTTCTTTGCTTCACAATACAATTTTGCATTTTAGTTTCATGTATTTTCTTGGCAACACAATGAAGATGTTCTCAGAGAAACTGCTATAATATCAAACTGATATTGGGAGTATGCATGCAATTAATTAAAAATTTGCATAAAATAAAAACATTTTGCAGATTTAAGTATTATTTACTTTAACAACATATAAATTGATATTTTTTAATCAATAATAAAATACTGGTTAAATATAAATTTTATATAATAGGCAAATGATATATTTTGAATTATTTAATTTTAAAAGCTTTATTGTATTTTAAGTAGTATATAAATTTGTTTTTTATTTTAATTCTTCATTGAGTCAGAAATGGATGTCCATCCGTCAAGTTTAGTTCAAAAGTATTTTGTGTTAATTTAATAAGAACTTTTGTATTCAGGTTATTAGCTAAAAATACAGATTTTTATACAATTTTTTTCAAGTGAAGTGACTATCTCATCAACTGAATTATATGATTGGATTATTGTGCCTTCATTTTGCTTATTTTTAACTGCTCTAGGGGCTCTGCTATCAGTCCCTTAGGCTTTACAACAGCCATAATTGCTTTGTTATAAAATATGCTGTGTTGCCTAAAATGAGTTTTAAAATATAAATGCCTAGTTTCATAAACCACAAACAGCTGCTAATACAAGAAAAAGTACTTGCCTAAAATCAAGAGTGGTTGGATAGCATGCGAGCAGGGTCAATTAAAGAGGTGAAGAAAAAAAGAATTGAATATGTCAGTGAAAATTGCATGTTAATCAGATTAATTAAATAGAAGCCAATATAAATGAAAATTTAGCATGAAGGGTGATAGTTTAAGTTATAAAGACCCAGGGGGCTAAATGCTAAATTCATATTCTTAGGGGGGTTAGTTTATAGTAAAATCAATTTCAAGTCTTAGCTTTTTAAAGAGGGCAACACCTTCAGGATTGGCCCAAATTCAGGAGGGGATAATAAATGAAATGTTGATAATTATGTGAGTTATCATACAATTAGAGACTTTTTCGCAGAACACTTCTGTAACTTCTCACATATTTAGCTTCCATTAAAAAAGGATAAGATTCCAGTGCAAAATTATTGGAGGAGATAGTGTTAAAAATGTTGTTTTGGGTAAATATTTAAAAATCTATTAATTTTTCAAACGTTTCGAGCAAATATTCAGATTATTAGCTCACTTAAACAATTGGCAGTGACACCAGTCTGATGAAGCCAAATTGGTTTTACATGGATAACATCTTTCTTTGTGGGTGGTTTATCTTCTTTATATTCAAAACAGCTCAAAATATTAAAATATCAAAATTAGAACCAATTTTTTTAAAGTAGTTCAAAGCCTACATACATACATACATACACACACACATGGTCAGACAGGTTTTAATAGTATAGATAGTTTCAAATTATTAGTTAATTTTGAAAATACATTTCGGGTAGTAGAAGACAGAATTCAAATACATCGCATTTATTTCGGCATATACAATCATAATACGCTTATTTTGTTATAGTTAAAAGCTGTAATACTCAAATTACTTACTGAAGTAGTTTTAGTTTATTTATCTAATTAGTGTGCAGAAATGTCACAATACTGACTGTGAAATGGTGGCCAACAATTAACAAGAAAATACTAATAAAACTAGTAACTTAGTTTCCGTCTATGAGATAAAATATAGGCCATACACTATTCTTGTTTATGTAGGTGTTATAATATGATTCCTGAATATAACAGTAATTTGCCTATAATCGTATTGAATCAAATAAATGTCTGCTGTATCTGATTTACTGTTGATTCCTTATAATTAGACAACAATGTACTTTGTAATTTACAAATAACTTTGTAATTTACATTTTTTCTTTCATTTTGCTTTGTTACCAAGGTCATGAATCATGATCCTAACTTCTTAAATTCTCCACTAAGTGCACTGCAATCACTTTTATTTGATTGGATGCTGTCACTTTATTATAATTATAATAGATAGACCTAACATGTACATTTGGGGACATTCATTCAAGGTTATTGACAAATATAAGAAAGTTTCTACCAATATTGACTATATTGAATTAAAAGTCACTCCCCAGAAAAGTAATTAAGTTAAAAATTGAGCATAATAAAAGTAGCTGATTAAAATTACATTTTTTTTAAAAAAGCAACTGAATTAAATTAACATGTTACTTTTGCAATTCAGATTTTAAATTCAAGTTTTAGAGCACAATATTTTTGACCAATTATAATACAAAATGAATCAACATTGAACAAAACTTCAATTTTATTAAATTTTAGTAACAATTTCATTTCAAAATGTTTGTCTGTGATTCATCATTGAATCCATGAGGTTTCCTCTCATGCTGAAGAGCTTTTCCACATGTGCTGAAGCTTGGGGCCAATGGCTGTACCATGCTGAAAACACCGGTTCTCGTTAGATAACCGAAGTCAAGCAGCATCGGGCGCGGTTAGTACTTGGGTGGGTAACCACCTGGGAACACTGCGTGCTGTTGGCACATTTCGGGTGCGGTAGCCCGGTGGTTTGTGCGCTGGATTTGCACGCTGCCACAACTGCCGCCGTGTTCATGCAGAGTACGATCACGTTAAACATATGGGTCCATAAGTCCTTCCGAGAGATTAGTAGTAGGGGAAGGAGGGTACGGTCCCTATGGATGCCTCCCCCACTGGGTTCCGGTCAAAATTGGGTGGCTCTTCCTGGCCGTCTAAACAGTTACCTTACACCTTTCTGGTAGGTCGGACGGTCTGGGTCCCAACAACAACAACATGTGCTGAAGCTTGAAGAAGTCCCAGTGTTATACTTAATGTATAATTCCTTTTAAGTGAAAGATAAGTGCTCAATCCTTTCGATACCAGAAAGCAGAGAGTTAGAAACTTTGCTGCTGTGAGTTTTCTGTTTTAAAACAAAAAGTCTTTTTTAGCTTATTCAGTCTGAGGAACCTGTCCTGGCTGCATAACAGCAGAATTCAGTATACTTCAAATGCCCTCCTGTGCTGTAACATGAACAGCACTTCTGACCCCAAGTCAGTCAACTTTCAGGCCAGGTGATATACAGCCGAGCGATCCAAAAGAAATTGGTGGAAAAGTTTGTATGTAAAAAATAACTTTTTAATTTAACTGAATTTTTTTTACTTTTTAGGGAAAAAAAGAACAAATTAAATTAAAAGTTAATGAATATAAAAGTAATAAAATAAGTTGAAAATTAACGTCAATTTTTTAAAAGAGTTATTTGCAAGTCTGATTATTGGAGTGCATAAAATCCTTCCTAGGAAACCCTATAAAGATTATTGGTTCTAAAAAAAATTATTTATCATGAAAGTTTAGCAAATTATTAAACAAACATTGAGTGTATGCTTTTACTGATTTGTTGTATCAATTTGAAAAGTAAAAAAACATACCACTAGTGTGACTTTATCTTGTGATTCATTTCTATATGCTGCACTGTATACCACCCTGTCTTTAATATTTTGAAATGGTTCTCCAGATTGCAGCACAAAATCTCTCCATTTCAAAGAGTGTTCCACTTTTTTGAAGTACTCAACCCCTTCATTCAGTGACTGTAGGAAGAAACAAAAGACTAAATATAAGATATATGAAATATTTCTATGCATTATTGTTAGTAATATTTTTATTAAAAGTTTTAATACAAAGCACTGTCATCACTAGATTAGAGTTGCAAATCTTACTAAAATCACCATGAATTTTAAATAATAAAACTGGCCTTTCATTTTTATGATCTAGCATTCTTATCACTAGAGATTTTCAAAATTATGGCTGCCACAGCAATTTTTCATGCTTCAGTACAATAGCAGCTATACAATTCTATTGCATTTTAACAAGAGCAAAACTGGTCAAACAGAAATAGTTGTTAACTGGACACATGATTCTAAGTGTTAGAAGGCCCCTATAAGCATATTTTGTGACTATAACTATATAAAATAGTTTGAGTTATTTTGGTTCATTTTACGATATATCGGAAATTCACAGTTTTTAAGTTTACCTTAGCGTATGAGAGTATGAAATATTCAACTTTATGGATAGAGCTTTAAATTTTAAGATATAAAGATTATAGAATTGTTGGTTATATGTGAAGCAAATTGAAAGTATGACTTATTCCCTTTTTTTATTTTAAAAATTTACAATTAAAAACATTTTATTTCTAAAAACTTACTATAAAAATAAAATTATGGTGATATAAAATCTTTAAAAAATCAGTAGCAATAGCATTTAACAAATGGGAATACACAATTTCTACAATCAAAATATTGGTCTGATGTAGATTAAAATGTAACTGTAGGTTTGAATAAACTGTAAATTTAATCTACCATGTTTAAATCATATATATGCATATTTTGAAACATCCAGACTTTTATCATATTCAAATCAAATCAAATTTTGTATAATAAGGTTTGTTAATATAAATTTTATTCAGCATGGTATAAAAATGTATTTATTCATATTATTAAGTGCACTGTAATGATTTATGACTCAGACAAGATGCACCAACTTGCCTTGCATGCAAGAGATGCACAAAAAGGTGCTAGCAGTTAGTTTGTGCCAGAGACAGAAAGAGAGAGGGTGATTGAAATGAGTTTTTGCTCATGTATTTATAAATATGATTTTTAAACCTGTAATTTGTAAAAAATAAATGTTTATGCACATTCTGTAAGAAGCATATGCTTTTCTGATATGATCTGCTACAGCACATTTGTAATTTGAAAAAATGAATAATAGTTCAGGTAAATGTCAAATTTGTGAGAAAAGTCTTGGGAACCATGTTCTACTCAACCCACTTATTAGAATATATATTGCACATTTTTATTTCACAATTATTATTTGACTTTAGTAACTGTATACGTTAATTAAAATGAATGTGAAAGATGTATATAAGCAATGCCAGAATAAGAATTTTGTGTGGCCCATTTGTATTAATAATTCAGCAGTTTACATTAACATATTTGCTGGAGAACATTTTAAAAAATAAATTAAAAATTCTGAGAAATAGTAATATCATTGATGGAAATAATAGAATAAATTATTTTCCAGGGTTACTTCAAAAATAAAATAAATTGCAAAATAAAATTATGGCTATGAAAAACTAAAAATATAGTCAAATAAATGAAAATAATCATTTTTAACACTTTACAACAAAGTTGAAAAGTGTTTATGACTTTGTTCATTCTGTCTGTCTGTCTGTCTGTCTGTCCGTTAGCACGATAACTGCCGTAAAAATGAGTTTATCAAAATGAAATTTTAGTATGTTGTTCAGTCGGTCTGTAGGACCTATGGGAATATAAATAAATAATATCACCCAATTAGTTTTTTATTGAACCCGGGTTGAAAAAATGAAATACATTGAACCCTATGGGACCTAATTTTTCAAACATTTTTTAAGTAAATTTAAAATTCACGAATTGCTTCGAAATTTTTAGGAAATATTCACATTATCCCATAGAATATATAAAAAAAAATTCAGTAAAATATGTTAAGTAGTTTTTTAATTAAAAAAAATATTTAATATAGGGAAAAAAACAAATTCAATTAAATTCTGACTTTGGGATATCTGCCAGAAAGAAAAGAAAGAGATATTATATAATAAATATCTCTCCATTTGTTTAAACGTTTTGCATATGGGAGTGGCTTCATATTTTAAAGTAAATTTGGTAGATAACAATTTTTCTTTTTTTTAAATTTTATATAACTCTTCATGATAAATTTATTTGATGGCATTTTAAATGCACTTCCCTACGTCCTAGAGAGTTAAAATTTGGTACACAGCTTAAATTTGTTGAACATTTTATTCGACAAAAATTTGATGGATCTTTAAATATAGATCATACATTTTTTTCGAAATGGCCTGAAAATAATCCCTGTTCACTTCTATAAATCATTGTTGTAATATTGTTAAAAATTCTGATGTGGACAGCACATGTCTTTCTCTGCAGACTCATATTCGTTCTCTTTATTTATTCAATGATAATTTGAGTTTATCTGCACAACATAAGTATTTTAAATGACATTGAATTTACACGTTAAACTTAAATTTGGTTCTCATTTGATAGCTGGACTTATTGTCAAAGGTGGCGTAGCGAAAACGCGAAAAAACTAGAATATCTCAAGAACGGCTAGTCCTAGAGTAATGGGGTTAGTCTTATTCTTTTTGTTGTCAAAAATCACATATAAAATAGGAATTTAATTGATATAATTGAGCACACGTAGTCTTTTATTTTTATATATAACGATTTTTGCTGGCCATTTCGCAAAAATAGCCCATTCCTTTTTCCCGAATCATACTAGAATAACCTACAAATGACTTATATACAAAATTTTGTTAAATTTGGTATATAAATCACTTGTCGGTTATTGAAATATTATACACCAAATTTTGTTAAATTTGGTTCATTAGTTTTTAGCTAGAGTGGATAAAGGCAATTTCTGCGGCCATTTCGCAAAGAAGGCAGATTCTTTTATTACGAATCGTAATATAATCTAATGAACATCAGGATTTCCCACAAAAAACATACCTACCAAATTGTATGAAATTCGGTCCATTAGTTTTTCAATTAGAGTGGATGTAATATCCACACAGACACACAGAAACATACACAGATACACCCTTACACACACAGACGTCTTCCTAAAAGTAGTTTTTTCGTGTTCTAGAAGTCCCAAAACGTGTAGATCCTTTGAAAATTCGAGTTCCGATCTTCGGCACGATTCCAATACTTTGAGTACATACACATACACATATATATTATCTGTGTATTATCTGTGTATCTAAATTCCGTGCCTATGCAATTACAATAGTTGTGATTTTAAATGATCCCTAAACTTTTATTATTTCTTCAAGGAAGCCTAATTTTAACATATGCAGAATGCAAATATCTCAAGCGATTGTAAGATGAATTACATAAGAATTGCTGAATTTTTTTCACACAAAATTATTTAGCTCTGGAGTCTGGAATACAAGTTATATGAATGAAATATTCATTGATTTTGCATAAAGAATCAGATGATTTATATTTCGATACAGTTTTAAATATTTAAGTATAATAAATTACTGTAGTACTGTGATAATGTAAAAGATATTACCACTGAATGAATCACATTTTAGAAATTTTTAAATGAAATTACATTTCAGTTGGAAAGTGTTTCATAATCAATGCTTATGCATGATTGATCTTTCTTGTTTAACACTTCCAACATAGTTGAACAATGTTTATGACTTAATTCTGTCTGCCTGTCTGTCTGTTCGCACGATAACTGCCGTAAAAATAACTTTATCAAAATGGAATTTTAGTATGTTATTGAGACTGTCTGTGGGATGTCTGGGAAGAAAATGAATAATATCACCCAATAAGTTTTGAATTTAACTCGGGTTGAAAAAATGAAATACATTGAACCCTATGAGACAATTTTTTAAGTATTTTCAAGTGGAGTTAAAATTCACAAATTGCTTCAAAGGTTTTAGGAAACATTCAAATTTTCGCATAAAATGTACAAGAAAATTTTCAGGAAAATATGTTGGGTAGTTTCTTAAATAAAAATTGAAATAATAATTACACCCTTATATGAAGAGATCACGTGACTTATTTCAAAATAAAATATTGTATCCATTTTTTGCCAGTGTAAAGATCGTGATGTTTAATGATCGTTTAAATTTATATTTAGTGTTACATCAGTCATAAAACCACCTTATTTTGTGCATTATCTGTGTATCTAAATTCTGTGCCAAAGCAATTCCAATATTTTTTATTTTAAATGATCACTAAACTTTATTTCTGCAATGAAGCCTAATTTGATCACTAAACTACATACAGAATATAAACAAATCAAGCGATTGTAAGAGCAATTGTATAAGAATTGCTGAATTTTCACGCAAAATTTAGCTCTGAAGTCTGGAATATAAGTGATATGAATGAGAGCACCAAGAGTACTAATGTGTGAAACTGACCAAAATATGTGAGAATTGTAGTAGGTTCTGGGAGTATGAATAATAAACTTATTTTCTCATCAAAATTAATCTTTTGCATCAGTTGCTATTGCACTTTCAATGGACATAGCATATATTAAGATAAAAATTAATTATAAATAAGCAACATTTTTTTTTCTTCAAATTTCTCATGCAAACTCTAAAATACTAGTGACCCATTTGCATTAGTAATTACACTTTCAATATGCATAACATATATTCAGGTTAAATTTGCTATAAATAATCAACTTTTTTTTTTTAAATTTCTTATGCAGGCCCCAAAATCCTGGTGGCCCATCCTGGTTCAATGGGTAATCTTCCTAGTAATAAGTGTTATGCCCATGACTGAATAAAAAGGGCAATCAATTGCTATATTGACTACTAAATTTAATATTTTGGAAATTTATGCCAAAATTAGAAACCCTTCAAGTAGTATAAAACAAGATTCATTGTTAAGATATCAAATGTTAAGTTATTATTCATAAGATATGTTCCATATTCATTATTAAGAGATCAAATTTAAAGAGATTTCTAAATGTAGTTTACAATTAACTTGACACTACAGAGGTATAGGAAAAACCATTAAGCCGCCGCTAAAGTTACAGAGTCCATCTTATAGATGATATTCATAATTAAAACTAAAGTTATTTTATAAAATTGATGGTTTGAGTTTTAAATCAATAAATTTCTAAAATAAATATTCAAAATTCTAATATTTTCCTATTTTCTTTTAATAAAATTATTTTAAATTGGCATTCAAAATGAATTTTGTTTCTGTGGAAACCATCTAGTCAGTGTACACATAATAGACGTATGAAAGCGAAACTGAGTCATTAGCAGGTCGTAGCTTTCATACACAATGTATTCAAGTTAGCCTTGCTGCGAACATAGTTCGTCTTATTATATTACTCTAATTCTCAAGTTTAAAATAACATATATGAAAAAGGTTCATGCAATATAATAGATTATCTGAATAACAATGGTTTTACAGTTGTAATAAGTTCTGCTAGAGATTCGTAATTAGCTGCTGCTATGGCTGCATAACTCGTCTGCAGGTCAAGCCAGGGCCTTCCGCATGGTATGGACTCTCCTCCGGTTTTCACTTTTGAAGTTGGCTCTGTGGTCTTCATTTTTGCATCTTTTAGTACCTTCATCTAAAAAGACATGTTTAAAGTTAATATAGAGAATTATTTTTTAAATTAGTTAAAAACATAAGTTAAGAACATGACTTTGCACACAATCATTAATAAATTGAATCACAACATAAAATACAATGGAAATAAAGTATAAATGTTAAATTAAGTAAGAGTAAAAGATAAAGAACACCCTTATTTGGGTGTTCTGTATAACTTAAATTATGCCTCTAGAGTTCAGTAACCACTGGCTAGTAGTCTTCACATCTTTACTAGCCACTCTTGACTTAACTAGCCAACTCTTGACTTTACTAGCCACTGGTGACTTATTACTAGCCAATGACTTATGCACAATTTACTATCGATGTAACAATATGAATTTTAAAAGTTATACTATACTCACTAAATGAATTTACAATTAAAAGAATATAAAAATAATTTCATAACGTATAATTACTTATGAAATGCTAATAATCTTGTATGTTAATAAAAGATACATTTTATTAACATACAAGAAGATTTCAATCAATAACTTTGACTTTATTTTTCACTCATTTGGCTAAGTTTTACAATTTTATTGGCTGTGCTTTGACTTTCATTACTGAGGTTAAAGTTACTAGCCACAGTGGCTACTAGTGCACAACAGTTTACTAGCCAAATTTAAAGTTATTAGCCAGTTGGCTAAGTGTCTACCACATAATTTATGCTATAGTGTTCTGGTCCAGGTTTGTTGCATTAAAAGAGATCTAATGATTTCCAAAATGTCCGTACACTAACTTATCCTTTTTTTTTTTTTACTACATTTTACATTGGGATTCAATTTATTATTAGTTATAAACATTGTCATAAGAAATGACTTTCTGCAACTCTCTTTTTAAGGGAAATAGAGAATCCAATCCATTTATTTCTGAAGTGTTTAAAAGAAATACTACTTTTTCTCACATTTTAAATTTTTTAAATTGGTTTACAAAGTAGGACTAAGATATTTTTATTCTTCAGATTTGCCTGTGCATATAATTTTATGTAGAGAAATCTAGAGATTCTTATACTTTTTAAGTTTTTATAAGGGAATTAAAGTAAATATTTTTATGAATTTTTTTAAAAAGTATAATATGAATGCTTTTAGAATTTTTACATATATTTTAAATCACGAACAGCATCAGGTATATCTGCTAGTAGTTAATAAAATACAGAGTTCCCTAATAAGTCCTTAACTTTTAGTTGCAGTGTTCTAGAGCTGTAAAAGCAGGGTCTACTAATAGGAAAGTGATTATGCGTTTTTGATTGAGAAAGTTTGCAATGCCTCTAACTCTGAGAATTGAAGAAGTTAGAATTCCTATCTTGAAAACGAAGTAAGATAGAAGAAAATATTTTCAATTACAAAGTTATAGAATGTTCTCTATTGAGCATGGAAAGATGTGTGGTTTGACGTTTGCACATAACATGTACACCGCCGATAAAGAATGAGGGCAACAAAAAGCGATAATTAAGCAAATGTCTCTTTATATTGAATTGTTCTTGAAAAAAAATGGGGAGAAATATACGTTTAAAAATAATAATCCATGTAATAAACTAGCTTTAATTTATTTAGAATTATCCGTTTCGCAGTAAAAAGTAAATATTGTATGTATAAAAATGGCAGACAAATGATGTAGTAGTACAATAATTATCTCTTTCGTTAACATCATTTTTTATCGCCTGTGTACATGTTATGTGTAAACTGTATGCTTTTCCATACTAAATAGAGAACATTTGAAAACTTTGTAATTAAACATTTTCATTTATTTTGCTTTGTTTTCAAAATATGAATTTTAATTTCTTCCATCCGCTACTAGAGGCGCTGCAAACTTTCTCAACTAATAGCACATAGTCATTTTCCTATTAATAGATCCTGCTTCTTCAAAGTTAAAGAGATGCATAAGAACTTATGAGGGAGTCCTATATATTACACATATTGAAATTTCCTGGGTATGCCACTCATGCTGTATGAATGCAGTTAGTTCTCAGACACACACACACACATATATATATATAAAATATATATATATATAATATATATATATATAAAATATAATATATATATATAAAATATATATATATATAAAAAATATATATATAATATATATATATATATATATATGAAAAAAACATTAATCCAAGCTTGCATAATATGCACATGTTTAGATATTTAGATGACATATTATGTGTATCCCCAAATAATATCCCTATAGTATTAAACTTTTATCCAAAAAATTTACAATTAAATGCAAGTAATAATGACTCAAATGTTGCAAACTTTTTAGATTTAAATTTACATTTACAAAATTGTAATATGGTTATAAACTTGTATGATAAAAGACAGGATTTTAAATTTAATACATCAAAAATTCAACATTTTGAGTCCTGTTTGCATATATCTGTATTTAGAAATATTATAATAAACCAGGCTCTTAGAATCAATAAAATTTGTGATGAATATTATAAATTAGCGCATTTTATGGAATTATTGAGTACAGCGACTAATAATGCATATCCTCCCAAGTTTGTTATTAAAATTATCAACTCAGTGTATCAACTTTCACTCTATAATATCCTAGAAAACTTTCCTAATTATAGTGGCTAACATACATACATAAAAAAAAAAATAATAATAATATATATATATATATATATATATAATTATTTATTAATTATATATATAAATAAAAAATAATAATAATAATAATAAACTAAGTCAAAAAAATTAGAAAAATCAAAAAATCGGAAAATAAGATGCATTAACATTAATGTTTTGAATTTTATTTTCGCAGAAAAATTGTAACTTTTGCCAGTATTGAAACTACGATTTGTGCGCCCTTATAATGGTGTATAGTGGCATTCTCGTTTATCCAGTTTTCCTATGAATTACTTGTTTAGTAAGAATTTTCATCTTTTATTCATGTTCATATTCAGGATTGCATATATGGGATGTTCATATTCTGAATTGCTTGTCGGGTCTCTAGCTTAGACTCACTGGACGGGTCTGGGAGTATTACTGTGAACGTTCGTACTGCCTCCCTGGTAAAATTTTGACTTGTTCATTCCGGTGCTTCTAGATAATTAAGCTGTTGAGGTTGATCGTGTATACACGTGGTGGAAGAAGAAGGGTTCATGCCGCATGGTAATACAAATTTTCTTAATGTATCCTACTTTCATTTTTTGATGCCTGTAGTTTGGGTTGGAGTATTTATAGTAATGTACTATTGCTCTATCTGAAACAGGCATGTGTTTGGGTTAGTTAGAGTTAAATACTCAGACCTGAGGAGGAATTTAACTCTGACTCTGACTAATCATCGAATTTGGACTGGTGCTGTTCTCTTCTCTTATCGGCATTATGGCCGTGAATTTGCATCTATGGTGATGTTAATATTACTTGAATTTTTTTTTTTATTATTACATAATTTTTTTATTATTACATATTTCTAATATATATATATATATTTATTATTATTATTATATATTGTGACTTTTCCTATTGATGAAAATTATATTCTATCACTTTCATCAACTAAGAAAGTTTTGAAAGTAAAAATAACGTTTGTAATTTTTTCCATGCAGTCTCAGTGGGTATTCTCAAAGCACAGTTTCAGAACAACAGATTTAATTCATATTAATTGTTCTACAAATCTAATTGTGGGAAAAAGGGGTGCGAGGGATTAGTGCACTTATTCATGTCAAATACTGGCAATGTTACTCGCATCCTTGCCAAACCTTAAGTCACACGTGCCTCCTGGGTGGTGCTAAATGAGTAACGACTATGGTATCTCTCATTAATTTGTAATATTCTTGTTTAGTGTTTAGTCAGTTTTCTCTGTTTTGTATGTCTACCTTTGTTATCTTAGTGGGATGCCAGTACTGTAATGAATTGATTTACAATAAAGCCATATGTAACAAATATTCTTGTCAAATAAAAAATACTTTAAAATTTAAAACCATTTTGAGTTTTACTCAGGGAATACAAAATGAGTACCTCGGTTTCATCCAGGTACGTGTAGTGATCTTCTTCTTCTTCTGCTACCGGCAATGTTTCGTAGATGTCTTCAGCATTTCTCTTGGATCCTATCTCACTGTCTCTGGAAGCAGAGAAGGCGGATGGACGTTGGGGCTTCTTCGGAGTCAACAGGGAACGAATGTCACCTGTGTGGGAAACATTAATCATCCGTTTCAAAGCTTAGTAGGATCTCATTCTTAAAATTGACGTGTTTATTAGTTTCACATATTATTGTGTAGAAAAAGTCTTGTTTTTTTTTTAAATTTTTTAATTTCAAATTTTAAAAGATGAGCATGTTTTTAAATTACTTTAACTCATCCTGAACAATTTTTGGGGAAATGTTTGTCTGTGTGTGAGGTGTGAACATGATAATGTAATGATGCATTATGGAAAAAACTATAACTAGATTGAATATTTTGTAATTCTAATGATTAGAACTCGGAATTATTCGAATTAAGATTTTCACGGCATTATTTCCAATGAAAAACAATAATGATATTTTCATGACATTTTTTTAGAAATTGGTAATTTAAACTACGATATGGATGTCAATGGTATCAAAATAATTTATATTGACACAGATAATCCAAATGTATCTATTGATGTCACTAAACTGTTGCCAATGAAGAAAAAGAAACATTTTGTGAAAGAATGCTCTTGAAATTCTAATATTATGTAATATATTTTTATACAATGCTTTAAAAAAATAACTTGAGTATGAAATCTGAAAAAAGATATAAATATATATATATATATATATATTTCATTCTGATAATGATTGTGAATGTACAAGTAAGCCTAAGCAGTGTATAATATAATGGTAAATTCAAGTGGACAAAAAAGATTTAGAAGGAAATCCGTATTATATCTCAAATGCAAGCAGCCGTAATAATAAAATAAAACTACAATACAATACTTTGTTATATTACCTTTGCAATGGAATCGATCTTTTTTAACACTTTACAACATACTTGAAAAGTGTTTATGGCTTTGTTCATTCTGTCTGTCTGTCCGTTCACACGATAACTCATGTTTTGTTTCATTGATGATCTCATTACTATATAGATTTCTATAATGCATAATATGCATAATTTCTGTAATAAAAATTACAATTGTTCAGACAGAAACGTAGATTTTCGGTATCTCCAAACAAAGTATGACCCTTGAGAACGTCACTGGTTTCGAAAATACTTATTTTATTTTATTTTCATTCTTAAGTGTGATTTTGTCACAATTTTATTTAGGTGCCGATAAAAGGCTCATTGTGTTGAATTTTGTGCTTGATGTTAATCTGCTCTTTACCATTTCTTCTACATTCACCATGTATGTTAATACATGTAACAATGGGTTTAGTATCTGCATTACATATCAGAATTTTCGTTGGATTTTAATATTTCATTTGGATGCAGTTACAGGCTTAACTGCTATTGTGGCTATATCTGCTTGATATTTTACTGTTAATTTATCTTGCACTTAACTTATATGTAGAACAGGGAACGAGGGGTTTAATACCTATTTTATATGTAACCGGCTGTTTCGTATACAGTTCATTGAATAACACTCATTTACATGTGCTCTACGAGCACCTGCCTTTAATAGGGGATAAGTCACAAGTATTAGACTATTATATGCAATTCAAATTATTACAATAATATATATAGAGAGTGAGAGTGACCAAATCCAAACATAGTTTTTTATATGTTTTGAACATTATAGAAGACGAATCGGCAATCGAAGAATAGCAGTATATGACTATAAGCGCTTGTGAAATTAATGTTTCCACTAAAACTAATAAATTACGTAATAAGTTTTCTAAAATTTCGTATCTACATAGCTTTCTCATCACGTGCATAAGGTACTGTAAATGAAAGGAACTGTAATGGCTTACAAAAAGGTACTATTATATATATATATATATATATATATATATATATATATATATATATATACATATATATATACATATATATATACATATATATATATATATATATATATATGCAGGGTGTATATAAACTGATGGTCAGAACCGTAAGGCGTTATAGAACTCACCAAAACAAACAACTTTCGCAATACAATGTGGGGTCGGAAAGCAACCGGCGAACCGCGAGAGGACGCTTTCTCTGGGAGTGGATGAAACGTCGCATCAAAATGGAGTGAAGTGAAGACGAATAATGGAAATTTATTGACAAAATATTTAGAACAAATGCTCAAATGAACGACCACCAACTGCGAGACAGGCGTCACAGCGGCGACGGAGTGAATCGCGTACACTTTGGAAGATTCCTAGCATTTCACGAACGTCTGCAGCTGCGACGAAAATTCGGGCGACAAGGTCCTCTGGTGACTCGATGGGCGTCTCTTAAACGGCGCTTTTTAGCTGTCCCCAGAGGAAAAAATCCAGGCAGGGACAGATCGGGAGATCTGGGAGGCCACGAGACTGAATAATCACCACGGCCAATCCATCTGCTCGGAAAGGCAATGTCCAGGAAGTTCCGCACAATCCTGGTGTAATGTGCTGGCGCTCCGTCGTGTTGGAACCACATAATCACTCGATGATTTGCTGGTACAACACGTAGTAAATCTGGCAGCACCTGCTGGAGGAAGGTGAGGTACATCTATCCGGCTAGGCGGTCTGGTAACTGATACGGGCCAATTAATTGGTCGTTTATAATCCTTGCCCACACATTCACTGAAAACCTTTGATGGTGGCATCTGGAACGTGTAGCATGCGGATTTACTGAGTTCTCCATTTTGACGCGACGTTTCATCCACTCCAGAAAAAGCGCCCTCTCGCGGCCCGTCGGTTGCTTTCCGACCCCACATTGTATTGTGAAAGTTGTTTGTTTTGGAGAGTTCTATAACCCCTTACAGTTCTGACCATCAGTTTATATACACCCTATATATATATATATATATATATATATATATATATATACATATATATATACATATATATATATATATATATATAAATAATAATAAAAAGAAAAATAGATGGCATACTCCCCCTTCCTTAAAGAAGAAAATGAAAACAGAATAGAATTGATGAAAAAAATGGCTTACCCAAGTTGGCATATTCTTTGTCCGAATGGTTTTGCTCTTGAAGTTCTTGCGCTGAAGAACCGCTAGAATGGTTTCTGGACTTGAGTTCCGGGACCTGCAATCACGAAACACCAGAGTTATCAGAAGATTGTTTTTAAACGCTCACCAACCCTTACTTTCAGTGAATGTGCACACATTCGAATTTCAAGGTAGTATATGCTTTCGATTATCACCAAATTATCTTCCGACAACTTAATCTACGTAATAGTCGATGTCTTCATGTTAATGATTCAAATAAAATTAATATATATATTTAAAGAACCTCAATTTTCTGTTTATTATGCATGATTTTTTTAATCTGCTAGCATCCATTTATTTTAATCTCTGCTAAAAGCAAAAATTAAACAGTACATTAATTGACCTCTTAATTAACATTAACATTATAGTACTCCTAGGATGCATAGGGAGCCATTTTTATAGGTTTTAAATATATCGCACATCACAAAGTAACAAAATTCAAAATTCAATAATTTTGAGGTAATATATTCAGTAGTCACTTGTATATCTTATTCTAAGAATACTAATTTTTCCATTCTTATTTTATTTTAATGTACATACGCTTTAACTACAAGCTTGAAAATTTTGCATGCAATAAAATAGCGGTCTTAATATGCTTGACCCCAATTTGAAAGCAATTAAAAACAAATGACATGTACTCAAAATAGAAATGAACAACTGTGGATAGAAATCCTCCCTTGTAGCATAAACCCCCTTGTAGCACTGTCCTCCCTTGTAGCACAAAGTGGAGTTAAACTAAATACAAAATAGCAGGTTTCCGTAGAAACAGGACCTTTTCAGGATAAAAATGACAGCTCTGTCTTATCCTGAAGAAAGTGGCTCAATTTGCCTCCTAAACCATTTGACATTTTTTTCTTTTTGTTTCATGTTGTTTAACTGTAAATATTGACTACAATTGTTGTAAAATAACTCTAAAGAGATAGTTAAATGGTAAAATGTTTATAAAATACCGGTTTCATAAAAAATAAACATTCGTTCAACCCGTCGTTTATAGAAATTTGTTCAATTTGTTGTCTGAAAACAATCTGAAATTAAAATATTTCATTGGTAACAGCATAAACAATTGATTAAAAGTATCAACTGGTTTCGAAGGCAAAAACAGTGTCCATCAGACAAATCAACTATACCAACAAAATACACAAAAAGAAAAGATAGAGTGCATTTGACAGGCACCCTCTATCTTTACGGATGTAGTTGCTCCGTCTTTATTTACCTGAAGAAGGAAGCTTTCTAAACTGGTTGTTACTTTTAATCAAGTGTTTATCTCGTTCGTAATGACTTCTCAAACTTCAGTTTGAATTATATTTCCTGTGCCGTAGTGATATCTGATTATAGCAGAAATCTGCTAAGAACTTCCTTAACGTCCCTTCTTCACCCACTCACTACCCTTAGGGAATTTGAAAATTATTTCCAGAATATAAAACTTACCTTTGGGGGTGGTGGCCTGGCTGGAGAATTTGTGGGTGGCTTTGTGGACCTTGGATGCGTATGAGGAGGAGGTGGTGGCGGAGGCGGGTGCATGGCTTTACACTTGGGAGGTGGAGGTGGTTTCGGGGGTGGTGCTCGATCATGACTCTGTAACGTTGAGGTGGTCGTAGTAGTTCTGTTTGGCAGAGCAGAACAAGATGGAGTCCGAACCAGAGATGGCTGTAAATCAGATTTGAATATAAAAATGTAAAATTATTATCATTTTGCGAAATGTAATTTAAAATATTTTTTGTGCTTATCGTAATATTTACGATATCGCCTAATTTAGACGTATGCTGTTTCTTAAAAGACATTATTGCAACATGGAAGTTCCGTCGTGATATTCGAATTCTATAAAACGTATATTTACGTAGATTTCGTTCAGATCTCGGTGAACGTTATTATTCTCAAATTTTTGCTGTTCCTTTTTTATTGAAATTTTATGCGTTTCTAAACAGTGAGGCGATATTCTAGGCACTATGAAATATTTGTGATACCTTTCTGATCATATTTATATAGTATTTAATTCATAAAATCTGGAATATTTACTAAGTTGGCAGGAAAAGTCGACATTCTGGCAGAAAACTGGAAGATTTTAAGTTGCTGGGATCGCGCTCCCATTACAGATACCAGCATCCGTAGATTGTTTTCGTGCTTTTCAGCAAAAATAAATGATTTAAAAATTTCAAATCCGATATAATTTTAAGAAGTATTGATTCCGAGTGCTTTCTTGTGCGGTAAATCTCATTATAATGCATGCAAATGACGAAATAAATAAAAAAAAAATATACGAGTCTGTAAAGAAAGTCATGTGCTGCCCACATCAAATTTTAAAAAAGTTTTTCAAACGTATAAGCTTTTGTTATACGAAAAATAACTGTCAGGGACTTCATTGCTGTTACTCAGTTAAAAGTTGATCTTACTTTTGTCAGAATAAAAATGCTCTCCAAGAGAACAAAAGCACTCTGAAGACTGAGAGCAAGAACGAAGCCGCACAAACTAGCCAAATATATTTTTTTAAATCTTCCTTATCTCTTTCAGAAAAGGAAGAAAAAAGTAATTTTTTTTTTCAAATATCAAACTTACGTATTTACTCGGATAGATAATAGAACATAATCTTGTTAATATATTCCAATGTAACAGTCTGCAATATTTTTTTCTATGCCTGGCAACTTTCTGATTGGAGTATCGCACCTACATGCAATTCTTACATCTTTCTGTTAAATGAAAAGACAAAAAAATATGTGGAACACATACATTTCCTTGCAGACATTCAACCATTTCTTCTTTCTTTCATAATGCATTATATTGAATGTTATTACAGAATAGTGCATGACATTGATACTTATATAAATTTTACAGTTTTAAAGTATTTTCCTTTTTCATTTGGAGATTAGGTGCATTTTAAAATGACGTCAAATCGCGATCATTGCGAAAACCTGAAACAGCTGAAAAATGATCTGTCCTGGCGAAATGAGAGTGGGTTTTCTCTGTTTTACAATAAAAAATTACTATTCATTTCATCATAAAAAAATTACTAATCGTTTTATTTTATTCTGAAGTCGTTGAAGTGCTTAAAGATTTGTAAGAACCCAGTAAACTCATGCAACATCGCCTCAAAAACTTTCGATTCGAGTTCAAAGTGTTCATATGCTCATACAATAAATCCTTTGAAAACTCGAATTTTCGTCCCTGTCATAATACCGTTCGCTGTACAATATACCAAGGTTTATAGATGCTAGGTTTTTAGATGTAGTATCTATCTATACACTAGTAGTATGTAGTATACCAAGGTTTATAGATGTAATATCTATAAATCTTGCAATATGTATTTGCAGGAAAAGTAACACATTTAAAAGACATGGCTAGCTACTCTATAAAGCTGCTAACTACTCGGATAAAAGGAATTTCGTACTATGTGCAGGCGGAAGTCACTGTTTCTTAGTCTGCGGACACACATGAACCATATCACACACCTCGAAGTCTTACTCTGAAAGAGAATTCAGTAATGAAGTGTAAAATAAAGGTGATTTTATAGTCACCCTCTGAAATATATACAGTTTCTGAAGCGGAAATGAATTTGTTTGGGAAAAATATAAGCAATTAGAGCTTTCTTTTTTCTTTCAAAAAATAATTTTGGTTATATTATTTCTTTGGTTATCTTTTTTTACAGTAGCAATGTTTAGTTCAATTGATGATAATTTCCTTCTCAAGTCATTCTCAACTTCCAATCTATTCCTCATCTTAGATTTCAGATAAGTGAGCTGGAATAAAGCCGTTTCACATAAATAGGTGTTGGGAATGTAATATTCTAATAAATAGAATGAATACACATCAACTTCAATTAAACTTTAAAATTAAGGACAACCAAAAATAGGTTTAAAAGTCATTCAATAAAATCTCCTTTCCTCGTATTTTTGTACGTCGAGGAAAGTAGATTTTATTAAAGGACTTTTAAACCTATTTTTAGTTGTCTTTAATTTTAAAATGTAATATTCTATTTCAATTTTCTTGTTTTTTTAATTATGGTTAAGCAGCTGATTGATTTCGTATTGTTTTGAAAGACTTTTTAGTAACTTTTAATTTAAAAAAGAAAGGATTTAACAGAAATATGATTAGTATAACATACACTTTTTGTGTTATCCGCGGACACCCTCAAAATTGCCACAGTTTTGGAACCGGTGTCATAGGTAATTTATACAGTGTTTCTGGGAAAATCCTTACACACTCCAATAATTTTGTAAAGAAAAGTTCATGAGTTGGGTATATCTATAGTAAAGTACGGCCCGGTCAATCAAATAAAGTGTTTGCAGCACCCCTAGCGTAGAATTTAAAAAGTTAGGATAGCAAACTCTTCAACAAAGCGAGATAGGCGAAAAAGTCCATTACAAAGTTCTAGGGCATTGCTAATGAATATGAATCAGGATAATCCAGGATAATCCACAAGTGACTTATCTACTAAATTTAGTCAATTAGTTTTTCTGCTAGAGTGGGTACATACATTGGACGGACAAACAGAGTGACACACAGATGTCATGCTATAGAGTTTTTTCGGTATCTAGAGTCCTCGAAACGTATAGATCCATCGAAAACTCAAGTTGCAATTTTCGACATGATTCCAATACTTTTTCAATATATTATCATGTATTTGGGGAAAGTAAAAATTGTTTATTATTATTATTATTATTATTTTTTTTTCCCACAAATACAAAGTCAGCTGCAAATAACATTGCCCACAACACTGCTCATAAACGTTTTATGCGCAGTTTGGTTTTAATTTGGAATCCATCCCTGCAGCACTAGTCAACAATCGAGGAAAAATCGTCGAATCGCAAGAAAATCCGATTTCGATTTTCCCAATTTGGTAGTTTTTTGCGTTACTTCTAGCCATGGGCGCCCATAAGTGTAGGACAAAGGGGGCACCCTCCCCCTTCTGAACATTCAAGGTCACAAAGGCAGCATCAAGCTATAGTTGATATTGCACGCCTTATTGTATGTACTTGTATATATTGTATGTTGTATGTATTGTATATATATATATATACACAAGTACATACATATATATGAATGAAGGAATTCCAAATTTTATTTAAACAGACTTTTAAATTGAAAGTATATGCTTAAAACCAATTGTTAAAACGCGAAAAGCGTGATCAACAATACTGAAACACCCTGTATACACAATATTCCTATATCACTCCTGTTTGTTTTGCAGGTATTTTAACGCAATTTCCGGAGTTTTCCACATAACAATCCTCTCAGCATCTAACCTGGTCTGTGGCAAAGTCATTGGGGTCTGTGGGACTGCCTAACTTGCAATTCAGTTTCAGTAGACGGTTTACAGACATGTGCTGTTTGACCCACTTTCGAAAGCGCATTAAATAATATTTGTGGAAGCATTATGTTGTGTTTCGTGCTCGTAAATGTATGACGGAGGCATTCGATATCGGTTCGAGACACATTATTCAGTCGCACTGGAAGGGGTGGTACACGTGTTGTTATAGTCCCAAATAAATATTTTTCGAATATCATAGAATTTTATGAAGCACACAATGCTGAATTACTCTTTTTTTTTTTTTTTTGTCGAATACTAGCAATAATTTGAAAATTGTCAAAATATATCTTGGAATATATATGACGTTTTTTGAATTCATGAATAGATTTTCCTCAAACATATCCCTAGAATGCTTTGTCTCTGATTGAAATTACATTGGATTGAAAATACATTTCTCTGATTGGAATTACATTTGAATTGCATTACACCTTTTCTATGATTGGTATTAAAGAATGTGTGTAGAATACCTCTGCTATTATTTATGAAGCGTGGGCGAAAGATATATGTTTTATTAACACGCGTTTGTGTAGTACAGTTAAGTAAAGGTTATTTCTGCAAATTTTCCTTCTGTATAATTTTAAGTCGGAAGAATAAATGGGAATGAACTATAATGTTTATTAAATATATATATAGTTCTAATATAGTATTTCCAAAAGAAAAAGGAGACAGAAATGTTCTTAGAAAAGTTTGATTTACTATTATTTTTAAATGCAGTTCTATCTACTAATTGACGCCAGTAGATATGCGTGGTACATTTATTTGTTTATTTATATTCGAGTCACGGTTATTCTTTATGATAATATTTTTTATTTTACATTTATTGCCTATGAATGGTTATTGACGGGATTTCAACAATCATTTCTAGATGTATTGCTGTATGGAAAATCTAAATTTTTCGTTATTTAAGATTTATTGCGGGCGAACAAAGCAGTGTTCATTGTTAAAATGGATCTTTGACATATGCGATTACTATTAGAGGGAAATTGTTAGTACATTCAAGAATCGTGAATTCAAATATATGTTTTGACACTCAAACAAGTCATTGCGACATCAGTACCACTGAGGTATAAATTTCAAGTGCAGTAGCACCTTGATGTTTAAAGAGAAAAAAACGATTTCTCAACATAGTCGTCGTAAGCATTTAAAAGTGAGGAATAACACCTAATTTTAATACCGTTATTTAGGTATATTTGCCATTATACAATAAATGTGTTGAATTCGACGATTTTTACACGAATAAGTTTTAATTACATATATTTTTAATAAATGCAATAAGTTTAATCATTAGATTTCTATACCTTAAAACTGTACTTACTCTGTTTTTCTTCCTCTCAGCAACAGTGCCAGCCTTCCGTGTAGGCACAGTGTCTGTCTTTCGACATTCCAGCAGAGCAATCCCGGACTGGTCATCTCCAGACAGCTGAGGCAATGCGGACAAACTTCTTGCGCGGCTGGTCACGCCTTTGAACATCATCCTGCCTGGATGAGTGGACACAATCTGCTTATGTTCTTCCGTGGGGGTACTATCAGCACTTGTTGGCACATCGCTGGTGAGATCCATAGGATGCACTATCTCCAGGCTCAGCCTGTTCCGGTCGAATGTCTGCTTTTTCCACGCTTTTGGATTCACCTCTTTGTTGGCAGGGCTGAAAGTACCACTGTCTTTATTTCGTTTGAGAAGTTTCTTCAAAGAAAATTTTGACTTCTTTTGCTTTGCTGGGGTCTCCTGTAGAACATCTGGAAGTATTGACAGTCGGGAAGTACAAGATATGGCACCGGGTTTCTTGATTGTGGGGTAATTTTCAGACGGGGAATGGTTGGGAGTACTGGATAAATTGTATCTTACTTTTACTTCTGGGGGAGGCATTGCCTGTTGAGAAGAAACAGAAAGCCTTGCAGCTTTGTTTTCAGAATCCCTCCGCGCTAGTTCAAGTTCTAATGCCAACGCTGCAAGCTTCGATTGTCGATCGACTATGGCATCAGGTGATTTATCATAATCAGAATGATCTTCGTAATCCTTAAACTCCTTATTTGGAAGGATTTGCTCTTTGGAATTGTTTTCATTGTCAGCCAAGTTCTTTTCGGATATTTGATTTGTTTGAACGTCTTGCATAATTTGAGTGTCATCTGTAGATCTCTCATGATCAATGTTAGATGAGGCAGTGGTAGGTCGTCCTTGTGAGCTTTCGAAAGCAGTGTTTAGTGTGTCAGATTTTGAAAACTCTTTTTGTTTGGATACTCCATTCTTTGAAAGTTGATTTTTGTTTAAATCGACATTGCGAGTATTTGAATCGGTCGTTATATGTGTCGTTGTTGCCACTTTAACAGTATCACCATCTTTCTTAGAATTATGAATAGTATGATTTGACGAATCGGTGCTAACGGTTTTGTCTAAAATTCCTTTATCCTCATTCTTTTCATTACTGTTGCAAATATTACTTTCAATTTGTGCTTTGCAATTTTTGTCTTTATTTGAAATTATCGTCGAAAGATCATGCTTTTCTGTTGGTGGGGATTGTTTTACATTGTGATAATTGACTATATTCTGACTTTTATTGTCCAATTTTGGAGATTCTTTCTTAGCTTTTGACGGCACATCGCATTCTTCTTTTCGGGATACTTTGTTTTCCGTCGCAGACGGTGTTACCGAAATTCTCGCACTTCGCGAATTATAAAGTGTTCTATCAGTGGATTCGTGTGTGTCCGAATCGTCTGAGAAATTCGAGATGTCACCGGATGTGGATGAACCAGCATCGTACTTTTTCTCAGCATCAGATTCGCTCATCTGAGATGACGCGTATTTACCGTGGAGGAATGATGATTTGGGCAGGACTCTAGGTTCTTCTGCATCGTGGAATGATTCAGAATCAGTCGAATCTCCCGTAGTATGCCTACACGTCGAATAATCAGAGTCAGAACTGTGTTCTAAGCTCACGTTGCTTTTATTCAACTCTGAAACGAAAGAGTATGTCCTAGTGTTCAGTGGCGTGAAGTCATCATTCAGCGCTATTTTTGCATTTTCCTTCTTTTCTATCTCTCGCTTACAGTTCTGAATTTTCATATTGCTCGTAACTTGGGATCGTTCATTGTTGTTCTTAATCACAGCTTCTTCTATGATCATCGTATTTCCGTGACCGTTAAGGTAGGATTTTAACGCATCCGTGGGCGAAGGGAAAAAGTATTGGTTAAGCTTTTTTTCGGTCTTTATAGACTGTATGTCGTTGTAGGTAAGGATGTGGATGCTTTTATCGGTTGTTTTTACCGAATTCTTGACATTGTTATTGATGCTGTTCAACTTCTCCTCTTCTTTCTTCGCACGCCTGGTCGAATCTTCTTCTGAGAGAAGGTTCTTGTTAAAGGAATTAAATTCTGTGTTGTTTCTTGTCATTTTTGTGATCTTCCTGTCTTCGTCGGTGTCATCCAGGAGGTCGAGATCGATCGACCCATCGTCGGAGCCCATTTCCCATGGGGAAGTGTCGGAATCGTAATCGTTTCCACCGTAGCCGATCACCAGCGCCTCTTCAACAGCAAAATCTACACTAGGACGGCTGAAATGTTAAAAAAAATATTGTAAATATAAATTGTTTAGATATAAATATGGATATATATTATATTTCGAATTATCGTTATTTATGTCTATACTAACAAAAGATAAACTCTTATAGTTCTTTTAATGTTGCAAATTACTCATACTCACTAGTTACAGTCAGTGGCATCGCTAAAGGGGGGGGGGGGGTACCTTCCCCAAAAGTAAATCGAAACAAATTAAATTTAGGAGAAATGGAAAATAAAATGTTTGGTTAACTACGACCGCCCCCCACCCCCACCCCCACCCCGAAAAAAAATGTTTTCTGACGACGTTATTGGTTACAGTTATAGTTGGTCCGTTTTTATCAAGGCCTCCTAATCATCCGAAATTGAGGTGGTTCCAAATTGATATATCTGAATCTATATAATAAAAGGCAATGTCTGTCTGTGCGTCTGTCTGTCTTATACACTATACGTTCAGCGACCGCGCGTCGGAGAGCTACGAAATTTGGCAATCGGAGACCCGGGAGGGTGGGAAGGGGACACGTGAAAACCGATTTTTAAAATTTTAATTATTTTTTTTGTTATTTAATGTTTTATGCGATTTCGACCGTTTTTTGACCTTTTTGCCCCTTTTTCTCCTCGATCCAGACATTGTAGAAAAAAACAAATCACACCATCGGAAAGAGCAGAGAATTTCGAGTAAAAATATATCAATTTCAAATCTCAGAGATAAATTCTAATATTTTTTTATGATTTTAAAGCAAAAGTCACTTTTGACTCAAAAAAACGATTTTTGGTTTTTAAATTCTCGCATAGTAAAAAGTACTCAGAATTTCGACTAATAATTTACATTTTTAGAAAGGTCAAATATCTGGCATTCTTACAAGTCCACTCTGGTCAAGAAATAATTATAAATATTCACAGGATCGCGATTTTAATGACCTAAGGATTTCCAATTTCTCGGCGAACCGCGTTTTCACCCTTTGAATTTTCTCCCCGTCTCCATGGAGACCACCGCCCTTCCGGTTTTAAATGAATTAAGATATGTGTTGTGTACAACGGGTGAAATGATTATATTTATATGATATTTTAAATGGATATTTTAATGGATATTTTATGGATATTTTAATTTATGGATATTTTAAATGGATATTTTAAATAATTTAAATGATTGCATTATGGTGGATTGAATTGTGGTGATGTATTTGAAATTATTATATTTATGTATTTGTGGAACGATATTGATGATTGATGGAACGTTTTAATTTATGGATATTTTAAATGATGGAACGATGGAATGAGGATGATGGAATTAGAGCTTAGCATATGGTCATTATAAAATTTAAATTAGCGCGCGGGAAGTTAGCGCACGGGAAATGCACTCGGTAGGCCCTTGTTCGATTCCCGCCAGTGCCTAAACTGCCTCCGTGTTCAGGCGGTGTACGATCACATTAAACATGTGGGTCCGTAAGACGTTCCGAGAGGTTGTTGGTAGGGGAAGGATGGTACGGTCCCTGTGGATGCCTCCCCCACTGGGTCCCGGTCTAAATTGGGTGAATAAAAAGAAAGTTATGGAGATTGTCGCGAAGGCGCAGTAGCCCAGTGGAGTACGATCACGTTAAACATGTGGGACCGTAAGTCCTTCCGAGAGGTTGGTGGTAGGGGAAGGAGTGTACGGTCCCTGTGGATGCCTTCCCCACTGAGTTCCGGTCTAAATTGGGTGGCACTTCCTGGCCGTCCAAACAGTTACCTTACACCTTTCTGGTAGGTCGCGCCAGCGAGTTTGCAACGATCAGAATTTGCCACCGTCAGAATTTTCAAGGGTAGCGAACAGGCTGGTCGCCAAAGGCGGCTAGTCATAAATATATAAATATTCAGAGGGGTATATTGTCGGCTTGGACCCCCTAAGGGCATCGTAGGAAGACGGTCCCCAGGGGCGACCTTGACGAGCGACAAAAAAGAGTTTTGCAATTTGGCGCATTTTATTTATTTATTTTAATTTTTACTTTACTTATATACATAGTATAATGTACAAGGAAAGTATTGTGACGGGGTCGAAAATTCGAGTTTTCGAAGGGAGAGCATGTTTCAAGCATTCCTGAATACGAATCAAATGTTTTTGAGGTGATGTCTGTGTGTTTGTGTGTGTCAATGAGTTTGTGCAGACGATATTTCACGAACGAATGGAGCGATTCGAACGAAATTTGGTACAAAAATTGCAGTTCGTGAATATTGGAAGCCTCTTGTTTTTAAACGCAATCGAATCTTCAGACACCCCCGCCCCCCTAAATTTTAGAGTGAAATTTTGAAAAAAATCATCAAAGAATCAAAACCTTTAATAAAGTTACTTAAATAGTAATTTCTTAGTATGAACAAGATATTGCACATTTTTCAAATAAATGTATAAAAAATATCCCATTAACAAAAATATTAACTATTGTGAAATATGCTCACTTTTCATATGTAATATCAGTAATATCATGCGATAAATTTGGTGACATCATTCTCGTGGATCTAGCTCGTTCCATTCATAAGAAAAATTCTTTGAGTAATACTTTTGTATTTGAACACCAATAGCCATTTATCTGCTATAAGAATAACTTATTTCTCCGTCCATAACGCTTGGCCAAATTTTATTGACGAATTTGGCGAAATGTCGCCAACTTGGCGACTTTTTTAAATGTTGCCAAATTAACGGAGATGTCGTCAAATTGATAAAAATGACGCTAAATCAATGAAAATTACAACTAATTGACGAAAATTCAATATGTCGGAAAGAATATAAGTATCTACTACGAATAACCTATTTTTCCGTCTGTAACGTTTGGCAAAATTTTGATGACGAATTTGTGGTAATATCTCCAACTTGCTGACTTTTTAAATGTTGCCAAATTAATTAACATTCGTCAAATTGATGAAACCGACGCTAAATCAATGAAATGACGACTAATTGAGTTCAATATCTTAGAAAGGACAAAGACTATAAGAATAACCCATTTCTCCGTCCTTCCGTAACTCTTTGGGAAAAATTTAGCGGAATTTCGCGAACTTAACGACTTGTTTAAATGTTGCCAACGTGGCAAAAATGTCGCTAAATTGATAAAAATGACGCCAAATGGGATATAATCTTTCGCAAATTCTTATTTCCGATCATATGACGGGCATACCTTCTAGTGTATATAAGAAATGATTTTCTGTCCGTTTGTCTGTAACACTTGCTGATGCATTTGGAAAACTTGGCGAATAATCTAGCGACGTATCGCCAATTTGGCGATATTTCACCCCAGATTGACGAAAATATCGTCAAAATTGCAAAAATGGCGCCTATTTGTTGAATTAATTATTGAAATATTTTAATATATTAACTATTTCGCTTATTGAGGATGCTATCGATATTGGTAATTGTTTATTTAGAGTTGCGCGAAATATAAGTTAATTGGGTACTTTGAAATAGTTTTACATGTTGTCATCCGGAAAATCGCCAAATGTACAATTCAACGTTAAAAGCACAGTACCGTGGGTCTTATACATTATTTTTTGACCGGAAAAGGAGTAAATTAATTTCATTATATAAGGAAAGTCATGTGCTGCCCACATCAGATTTTTTACAGATTGAGAAGGCGCATGAACTCTACAGAGTTTTCTTCTACAAATGTGTATTGTTTTAGGCTAGAAAGAAGAAGGGAGAGAGGGTGGGACAAACGTAGATCCAACAAAGCAGTAGAACGAAAGAGCGCGTGACAGAAGAAGCATAGAACGTATGAATTCACTTATTGTTACACAGTGTTAATGCTTTGTTTATGGCTGCATTTGCATCGTATGCTTTGTATTTTCTTTATCTATGCAATCTATTTCCAGTAAATGTGTTAAAATGAGCCAAATGGAACACAGGAACTTCAAAGCAACACAACATGTCACAATTGCTTGTAACTAAACTAACTGCTGATTTACAATGTTGAATGCATGCACATGACGTAGAAAATTAGGGGAAATGCCATGTTGAGAGCCTAACCTGTTCATTTCATGATCATTTTCAAATAAATGAAAATATTTTTTTGTATCTATATGTGACCTTGGGACTTGGTTTTTCAAAAAAATATGAGTATAGGTATATTAGGGTACAAAAATGGGATTTTGCAATAAGCACTCACGCCCTCTATTACTATAATGGGAAGTTTTCAGCGGAAATGCATTTGTTCGTAATTTAACAGCGATTTTCATATTTTTGTGCTCACGAAACAAGCTGCGTTTGCATTTGTCACGTGACTGTCTTGTCACGCTACCCGTGAGTGAAGCAAATGCGATTTAAAGATGAATGAGTACATGTAGTCTAAACTTAATAAAGTATTTATATGTGAGTGCATTAACTGACCAGATGTTTGTGGATCTGGTATGAGTTATAATTTTTTAGCAAATTCATCTTTCTCGAAATAAAGTATCTTTAGAATTTTCATTTGTAACTGCAAAGCCCACAAAATAAAACTGTTCGTTTTAGTACAGTCGCAAAAAATAAATGCATATATTGCAGTTGCAAATACTAGAGACACGTCCTGTGCGAACAACTAGAACTAGATGGAATATTTAGTAATTTTCATGAATAAAGCACAAATTATTCTAATTTTATGAAATTTGTAGTATTATTTCTTGTGGAAAACAATGTAACTGCTTTGTACAATGTAACTCTTACAGCAATAATAGTAGTATACAGTGTATGAAGAAAATTGATACTCTAAACCATGCTACTATGGATATTAAGGTATCACAATGTTTATATTATCACACCTAAGTTGTTGCGAACTTGAAAATATAAACTTTCAACAAATTTTTGAGATATATCTTAAAAGAATAACTTGGGCACGAAATCCGAAATAAAAATACTACTGATTTCGATACTGTAATGCTGAATCCTATCCAGATAATTTTGTTAAATACCACTTTAGAAATTTTGAATTCAATTTATAATCTGTTATTTATTGTTTTAGTCAAATTTGAAATTGCTATTGTATACTTTATTAAAATATTCTTTGAGATTTTAATTATCTTTGTGATAAGTTTTGGATACATGTTATATAAATATTAATTATTATTTAGTATAATTTGTAAACATATTTTTCTTTATATCTCTAATTCTTGGGTTTGAAACATGTCTATTTGTATATCTATTGTCTATTGGTTGAATATCTTATTCAGGAGTATTTCCTATAATTCACAACAGATGGCGCTCTCTGGTATTCTTTCCAAATTTATCCTAGGATAGAACAATGAAATATTAGGCGTCCTGAATAATGGTGAAGAAAGGTATGAGTTTTATTTTCTATCTGCATCCTTGTGGATTGTTGGATAGATTACTGATATGTTTGCTATATGCACTCTTCCTCTTCTTTCCATTTGCGTAATATTATTTGTTATTTCCATTTTTGTTTCTGTCTGGTAATGTGTCGGATCTTTTGACGATGCTTTGGCCATGTGGCTGTATCGTTGAGCGAAACACATTTGGAAGCTCTGTGGATGCAAAGATCCTTGAAAAGCTGGATCTATAGAGGTTCTATCCAATTTCATATTTTCGGATTGCATCTTTCTTTTCTTTTTTATATATTGTCATTTTAATATTTTGAGCCTCTAGATTTTGATAATCCTTTGATGTTTGAACTTGATTTGTATATATCGCTTTTGAAGGTTAATAAATTTATGTGTATTAATAATTTAAAATTAAGATCAATTTGCCTTATATGATAGCAATGGTTTCCTTTTGTTAGATATTTCCTTTCATATCCTTTTTACTTTATTTTCCTCCGGATTGTTTTTGTACCAGGGTATGACACTGTTCATGTTTTAAATTAGTCTTATTATATTTTTTTATTTTTATTATATTATATATATATATATATATATATATCTATCGCAGAAATCATTCAGAGACGAGGCTCTTTAGTTGCGAAAATCTACTTTATTAAGAGGGCAATCTTAGAACACAATTTCTTGCATTGGCCGAGCTCTCCGTCGGCGTCCATCTAGCAAGAGATCTGAGTGCAGTCTGCGGTAGTTTCACACAAATTACATTTATTTTATTTAAGGGGAATCTGATGTCATCATGGAAAACATGCATGTTTTCTATACTCAAAATGTGATGGGGATGTAGTTTAAGATGAGAAAGTTTATGTAGTGGGTCAGGTTAGCAGTCAAATATGCTGTTGTAGAGGAAAAGAAGAAGTACGGGCATTCTTTGTTAATATTAATAGCGTGGGATAGAATTTAATGTGGTTGCAATAAGCGTATGACATGAGATAGGAATTTGGAATGAGAACTATGAAAGAAAAGTGTACGTTAATTGGAGAAGCTTTTATATATATATATATATATATAAAGTGCAATATACATCGAGACAATCTTCATGAAATATGGAAGAAATTTGTTATTACTTACACAGACAAGGCGGCTTCAAATTTTACATTCATGTGTATAACATTTTACATGGAAATCCTTGCTAATTGTTATAACAATGTGGAAATTTATAAAAAACTCAAAGTTGGACAAAAAGCAATGGATGATCGTATTAGAGCACTTCATAAGCGTATAGGAGTCAATATACAGTATATACGGTACCCGTATTTAGTTATGATTCCAAAACTTCATAAGAAGCCCGTGAAGTTTCGCCCAGTTACAGTGGCATTTCGAGCTTATACAACATCTGCCAATTCGCTTCTTATGTCATATCTACAACGTATTATGAATCATTATTTAAAAAACGGATCAGTCATGATAAAAAATAGCGATGAAGTTATAAGAAACTTGAAGAAAATGCCAACCAACTTAATATTTAAAAGCTTTGACTTCCAAGATCTTTTTAATAATATCAATTTGGAGGATCTGTATAGTATTATGACACATATACATAGAGTCTTTGAATTACAGAGAATTGTACCAATGCAAAAGTTTAAACAAGTTTTGGACATTGTGTTATACGAAAATATGCTATACAACGGCATTGCTTTTTACAAGCAAATCAAGGGTGTGCCAATGGGAGGAGGATGTTCATCTTTATTGGCAAATCTATACTTACATCATTATGAACAAGGTAATCACATTTTAAACGAATTACCATACTTTCGTTTTGTCGATGACGTCCTTATTGCACAAGAAAATATAGGTGTCATGTTTGATTTCGGATTCTATCCAGCCGATTTAACTCTGATCGAAAATATCGCAGAAAAGTCAAAGGAAATTAATTTTTTGGATATTCGTATACATTTTCCAAAAAACATGTCTACGTATTATACAATTTACGACAAAAGACGGCAATACAAGTTCAAGATACATTACATTATAAATTGGCATTCTAATTTAAGTATTAAGATCTTTCGTAATATTTTAATTAATCATTTTAAGCGTAATGCACGTATGCATTCATTTAAAGAGGATCGGATTAGGCATGATACTTTATTTATAAAGGAAGCTTTAACGCAAAGTTATCCTTTTCTTTTTATAAGACAGTGTTACAATGTTGTGTACAGTAAATTTATGGATGCATTTCAAAAAGATTTTGGCAACACAGTTGTTTACATGTAATAAATGGCAACGATGCTGAGCGGGATTATGCGTTGGTCTTATCGAAGGTCTAGGTGCTTTGGTAGGTTGATTGGAATTGGTCAGGTATTTTATTGTAATTCGAGGTTTTAATTCAAATCTGTTACTTTTTTAAACCTTTTATTTCTTTATGGAGGCATTGCCGTCTACGGATGCACGTTCTTGTGTGATTTGCGTCTTCTACTTTGACGTTATTCTGAATTAGGACCACAGGTGATATATGGCTCCGGGAGTGTTTCCTAAGGTGTAAAAAGTCGACTTGTAACCGGGAACTAGGGGTCGCAATCCCTCTAGGCCTTTTATATATGCCCTGTTGGTCTTTTTCACTTTATTCATGTATTCACGTTCTTTCAATTTTTGACTTGTTATATATATATATATATATATATATATAAATTATTAAATCCAATGTTAGAATGTAAGTAGTAACTCATAATACACTATTTCAAAATTTTCTACAAAATACAAAGAAATAAAAGAAATTAAAACACAAAGAGGAAATTATAAAGCGTAATGCAGGTCATAAAGACAAAGACAATCAACAAATTTCAAAGATGAGGAATGAAAATAGGAAAACAAAGAAATCAAGCAAAAAAGCAAAAGAAGTTTTATTTTACTTGAATTATATATACCTGAGGTAGATCATTAATAGAAAATGTTCTGTATAGCATAAGTGAATGGAAGATGACTGAAATGTAAATGTGACATCAAAAATACTATACGACAAGCCATTGAATATTTAAAAAAAAACATGATAAAAAAACGTTATAAATAAAACAGGTACTAAATTGGTATAAAATGTCCCTTTTTCCCTGTTCCATATAAAAATTATGGAGTAGAATAAGAATTACATGTGGTAAAGAGGGGTGAATAAATTTTTGTACAACACATTAAGATGAAAGTATTGATATAAATCATATATGTAATGCAGGTACTTAAGGTACTAATCCCCTTGTTCCCTGCATAAATATACATTTTAAAAGACAGCTATATGCTAAATATGAGTTTTCTAGTTGGCTGGTTTTCGAATAATTCCCCCTAAACAAGTAAATTCCTATGGCAGGCTCAGAATGGGCTCACCCGATAAGGCTCAAAAGACTAAAATGTACCGCAAAACACAACGACACCGAATTTCATGTTACTATGGAACCTAATTAGTTAGGGCCTTAAAGATTTGAATCACAATGACAAACAAACACCATCAAGTCAAATAAAAAGTTGTAAAAATATGATCTTTAGGTCAAATCTTTGTTCCAAAGGTTTCCCGTGTCTCATATAATGCATCCTTAAAAATGGCCTATATCGAATAATAATTGATTTGACTGTGTTTGGATATTACGAAGCTCTTGAAATGGGCTGGATCTTTTGCAAAAATGTGAGCTTTTGCAACCTTTATTTCCTACCACTCGGAGCACGAGTAATCCAATGAAGGAAAGAGAGATTTACCTTCTGAATTTCTTTTCTGTCGAATCATTTTTCATTAGGATTCCACGATTTTCTGGTAGTGGTGGCGGTGTTTCTTGCTGGCTCATCCTGGTGTTCGGAGTCTGGGAGGCAAAATCCCTGCGCCCCACCCTGTCGTACAGAGATTCGTTCAGACGCCACTTGAGGCTGGTCGAAATGCCACGACTCTGAAAGGAAAAGGGAAGATTAAAACTAAATGGGATAAACAAATGAATAACGAATTGATAAAACGATTGCCTCACTGATTAAAAATAACGACCTGTTGCAGTTAAAAATACATTTGCATAAACGGGCACCGTTATTTATTCAACACTGTACTCTGAAGTTGGTTTGAAATAGTGTACGTGGCACTTCATTTTCAAGTCAGCAAGTCCTTAACTCGACTCATCATCATTATTGTTATTATTATTATTATTATTATATTTATTGTCCATTCAAATACTCGAATAAATTTCAACCTTCTTTTTGCATTAGACTCTTTTTTATTTAATATTAAATGTTTATTTAATATTTTTAGAATAAATAAAAGGCAAAATTTTGAACTTTTGTCATAAGGTACATTTCTGAAAATATAAAATTCTAGACTCAATTGTTCGATTGTGTTTTTCGTTGCTGAATGCTTACTCTTTTATTATGCTCGTCAATGAATTTTCCGAATATATATATATATATTACAGGGTGTCCCAAAAACATTGACCTCTGCTTTTATTCCTTAAATATTGATCTTAGACATATATAATAAATTACAAAGTTGCGTAAAAAAAGATACAGAATTTTATGAAATCGATAAAAAGTTTTAGGGGAATTAAATTTTAGGAAATACAAAATTCAAATTTTTATACGGCACCCGTACAAAAACATTTCCAACGAGTAAAATGTGCCCCATACACTAATAAAGTGATGTACAAAATTTCAGCATTTTATCATAAATCTAAGAGATATTTTTGAACAAAGTTGGTGAGGGATTAATCGCAAATTAAAATGTAAATGTTTACAGCAAGCATGCAAATGACGCAACGCAGAAATGCATCAGAGGAAAAATAATATCTGCCTCTTATCTTTAATGGATCTTTGGCATGGATGGAAAACATTTTGAACATGCTTTATAATCTTTGTGTAAAGTTATTATTTCTACACAGTATAGATACTTTTGTACCACTAAATAGCAAAATCATTATTTAGTTATGTAATCATTGTTTTCTTTCGTAATTTGTGTATGACCCCTGAAACGCGATCTGCCGACATGATTTTTTCCTTCTGAGAACCCATGTCGATGCATCGAAAAGTCGTTTAAGTCAGCCTTTTTATCTTTTCATATCTCTGGGACTTTTTATGATAAAATGCTGAAATTTTGTACATCATATTATTAGTATATGGGGCACATTTTACTCATTGGAAATGTTTTTGTACGGGGGCCATATAAAAATTTAAATTTTGTATTTCTTAAAATTTAATTCCCTTTAAAATGTTAATCGATTTCATAAAATTCTGTATCTTTTTTTACGCAACTTTGTAATTTATTATATATGTCTAAAATCAATATTTAAGGAATAAAACCGATATCAATGTTTTTGGGACACCATATATATATATGTGTGTGTGTGTGTAATAGCAGCTACAATAATCCAGTGAAGAGACTTTCCAGGTTACCAAAAATCTACTTTATTATATGACATTCGAAAATCCCGATCAGTTACATAAGGTCGCGCTCCTCGTAAGTGACATGTTCTCGAGGCATCTCAATGCAGTCTGCGTTGGTTCACACAATGTACAGTTGCATTGCAGGGGGGAAAATATGACGACATGGGGCACATGCTGCCTTCGCATTCTTTATGCTTTAAAAATGTCATGGTGAAGCAGTTTCATACGAGAAAGTTTACGCAGAGGTTAAGATTAGTGACCATATATGGTATGGTCGAGGAAAAGAGGAAGTGCTGGCAGACTTTGTTAATATTAATGGCGTTGGATAGAATTTTATATAGTTGCAATACGTGCTGGACATGAAATAGGAATTTGGAATAATAATCATGAAGGAAAAGGGCGCGTTACTGCGCAAAGATTTCTCCAATTTCAACCGATTTCTCCAATAATATCTATGGCGATTTCATACAAATCGAATCCTTCGATCGATAGGGTACTGATTTGTGTGAAAATTGATCAAATTCGATATAAAATACCTAAGGAACTAATTTGCATTAAAAGTAAAAGAAGAATGATACGAGATATCTTGTGACCTGACCTGAAATATCACTGTACCCAATTTCTTAGCTGAGGGTCGCTTAGATTTTCCGCTGCATGACCGACAGAAAAACAGACACATTTTATTATTTGGAAGGCACTCCCATTCAGTGGAATTTTATGGATATTTTGTGTAAAATTATTTTCGTGTTTATCGTATAAATCAGTTTAATGAGTCATAAATAACTTAATACGTATATATTTGTCATAATAACAATAAAATACTTTTATTTTTCAATAAAATTTTTGAGGAAAAAATTGTTTTGTTCTGAGAGCGCAAATATCCTAGCTTGTTCTGGACCCATATTTCTTGGACCCAGAACGGTCTGGATATTTCTTGGGCCCTTAGCGTCGCTTAGCGTGGCTTAATACCAGTTACGCCACTGCTCCCGTTGTAAATAACAACATCTATGGACCGGTTTTGCTCTTATTATGCGCTCGTCAGCATGGAATCACAGTTATTTGCAATGATAGCAAGTTATAAATCGCAATTTTACTAGCTTCTATCGAAACTGGCAATTGCTCAATTCAGTTCCCATACAAGCTCATAAAATTGCTGCATATAGCAAGTTTTCTTGCTACCATTGTAAATAACGGCCATTCCATGCTGGTGAACGTATAGTAAGCGTAAAACCGGTCCATGGATGCTGTTATCTGTGATAAAAGTGTCTTCCAAATTTTTGGGAACATTCATTACAAGCGGGTACTGTGAGTTTGATCTTTTATTATGTTAGATTTCACACCATAAGCGTAGCCAGAATCTCAGAAAGGAAGGATCGAATAGGGTCCATAGTGTTGGATTTCATTTCACAACATAGACTCTATGAAGAGCTAATGTAAGTGTTCAGCCAAAGGAAGGAGAGGGGTGTATGACCCACCTCAAAAACTCTGCCTGCGCCATGTTTCATATATCGTTTTACATGCAAAATTATCGCTTTTTTTTTTTCGCATTCATAATATAGTCAAAATTTTGTGACAATTGAAATTAAAAATACTAAAAATAATTCACTTTTTTATTTGAGATGCATATTCCCTTCAATGTTATTCATTGCAAGCTTTCGCAGAAAGTGTATAAATTCTTAAGAATTGTGCACTTTCTGCAAAATATTGCGGTATTTTAGAATAGTTAGACAGCTACAGATAGTCATTTCTTAACCCAAATTGTGAAAATATGACATATATCTTGCAAAAACCCAATGTGCCTTTATATGCCATATATTGCATGTAAACCTAATACAGTGAAATACTCGTAAAACGAAATTTGACTAAGACGGGATTCTACTTAACACAGACAAGTTTTACGATTTCAAAATTAACATATATTGTATCGTAATCTGAGCAAGATGGAAATCTGTTGAAGGCGGACGTATTATTACGGTCTTTACAATTCCGTCTTAGACAGATTTCTAAAATACAATTCTTCAATATCCGATCACATGCAAATTGTGATTAAATTCCAATTATTATTAATCCTAGTCTCGTTTGAGCGTAAAACGTAATCATGCCGGAAATGTTATTGGACTTTAACTTCTTTTAAACGCTGCAATTCCAATATGTTTCAGTTATACGCGCAAACAGCCCCTTGTGATTACCGTCGTAAACCATTCAGACATGGAGTTACCTCATCTAACTGAAGCGCATGCCCAGAAATAAAGATAGTACGGAATAGCAATTATTGACATTGTTCGCAACGAGAACTTTTATAAATAAGCAATGTGTAGTTCTAGAAGCTAATTTAAACTTTTACATTATTTTGGTCTAACATTACACGCCATTGTAGACGTTCAAGTTCTGCTTATGATACAATCTCACTTTCTGCAGCCATTGAAATTTTCTGGCACATTCTCGATGCTTTGGGTCAATCTTATGATCAAGCTGCTCGAAAAAAAAAGTAGCGTACTATTTGTACGCTGTGACTTTAAGAGAACGATCATGGTATTTTCATCGAAACTTTAACTGTGCCACGATTATACGATTAAAAAAAACTAATGATAGTTTTGGAAGACATAGAGACAAAACGTTTTGCAAATGATTCTGAAGGTGATAATTCGATATTTCTGAATGTGATATACAAAATAAAAATGTCCAGCATCCAAGAGAAAAGCAGTATCTCCAGTAAAAGTAGACATTTCAAATGTTCTGGAATATGCGCTCTTGAATTTAGGAGCAGTGATTGAAGGGAGCAGGGTTGGCTATCGTTTTAAAAGCGGTGAGTGGTTACTTCTTGCTTCTCAGTAACATTTTTAAACATTCGTAAAGCAATTGAAGGTGTGTTTTGAATTATACCATACTAAAAATTCTCATAAATATATTATGCATCTTATATCTCTTCGATTTAACTTTTTCAGCATACAAGGAAGCAATTGTTTACCTGCTCATGTTCACTGAACCTGCCTCTGAGTCCATTTCCATAAGAATTTGGAATACACCCCCCACTACAAATGGACCATGGATTTGTTTCGCGCTATTTATACACTTATCGGTATGGAATGACTAAATTGCAATGGTAATAAGAAAAGATGTGAACGCAGGAAACCGGCTCTTAGAGGATGTTATTTGCGCGATGCTTATTCCAAATGTTTTTTACTATTAGTAGCTCTCTACTCGAAGATCTTGAGAGAGATATTCGACATTCATGATGGCTTAGATGGAGGAGAGCGCCAATCCCTAAATGTTGAACAATTACATTAGTCTGCCATGCGATTCATACTGGAAAATGAAATACGGTTCATATTGTAAGAAATATTGGAAATACGATTTATATTGTAAAATGAAATCCAGCACTGTGAACCATCAATACCTCTTTTCGAAATCCTGACTACGTTCATGGACATGCATAAGATTAAATACTAGTAAACCCATAAAGATATCCAGACCCTTGATAAGAGGGAGAATCGGCGATCTAAAACGTGTTAAAGACCCAGACCGTTCGACTCGTCCGAAGACTTGAGCAGCAGTTTAGACGGCCGGGCGATCAAAACGTGTGAAAAACCCAGACCACACGACAGATCCGAAGGCTTTCTGTTGCTATATGTATGGCTGGGGGCGATCTCTCCGGCTCCTATTTAATGCATCTTTAATCCCCTCCCTCCCCCTGTCGGCGACCGGATTGTCCAGCCAGGTGATGTTGGTGTGTGTGTGTGTGTGGGGGGGGGGGGGGGGGGTTATAATCTTACATCCACACTTATGATTGTTACTGAATAAGCCACTTATCTTCCACTGCGATTTTGAAATTGCGTAAGTCTCTGTCAATGTTACACTGTAAAATATTCTGCAACCTTTGCTCATTTTTTTTCAGCTACTATGTTGATAATTTCAACAAATTCTCAGAAAAGCCACAATTACAGGCGTTCATGAAAATTCCAGCTTCATTTCTGAAATATTCAGCTAATTATAGCTTACCGAAGCATTATTTGTGTGTGTGTGTGTATATATATGTATATATATATATATATATTATCATAACTATTAGAAACCTTACACCCCATTACGGACAGTTGATTCCCCTGAAACTTTCAGTAACATGCTTGCACATGTTTTACATGTGTATGTGACATAAACTATACCTCTGGTGAAAGGGACTCAAGTAGACTATTTTATTTCTATTTCAGTATATGCCTGTATTTCTATCACTATTCTGTTATTTTCCAGTAAATAATAAATGCGTTAAAAATAATATATTACTTATTTTCCTAGCGAAAACGTCTGGGGTACGAAAAGACCCCACAATATAGTTTATGCCACGAAAGTAGCCCGATATCGACAGATATGCGTCGAATATATAATTTTTTTTTTTAATTCGCAGTATCAAGAACAACATCTTTGAACCAGTTTTGTCTTCATTCAGCAACCGCAAATAGTCGTCAACTGCAATTAAGGTTCAGCTGATTTTATAGAGATTTGCAATATTACAGCAGATAGAAAGTTTTGCTGTCTGTGGTAATTTACAATAAGAACGAACCAGACCCAGAGAAACTGTTTGTTGGACAAGAGTGTGATTCCAACTTTTGGAATGCAACTGAAGACTTGCTGAATGAAGTCCAAATGAAAACCCTGTTTACATATTAACATTTATTTTCCTCCGAATCGAAAATTAAAATGTTGTATGGGTTGTCGATTAAGATAATACATTTTTTACAGCATGGTATGGCACGAATTTCAGCAATTATTTATTTTTACCCACTCAACAGATTCAAACAAAATTTGTTCCAAAGAAATGCTGTTACATGAATCTAGAAAGAAGGATGAGATTTTTTAACTTTTCCCGAACATATCAAAACAAAATCCCAACTGTTATAACTCAACCTTATACACTGCACGGTCATGACCATTTCACACTCCAATACAAACTTTTGAATTTCTGTCTCATTTACGTCAAATTAAGCATATTAAGATAACTTGAGTAATTGCATACTCAAAAGATTTGGGGTAGATGAATGCATCATGATCGAATTGCGCATGCAAAAGCCAAATAGTAGCCTATTAGACGTCAAATTGGTGAGGGAAGTCACGAGAAAAACAATGCATCCTCAACTCACTTCTTTGTCATCTTTTAACACTATATAATGAGCTTACTTGGTAGAGCGAAGGTGCCTGTGGTACGTATCTGGGCATGGCCAGCTTCTCGCAGACATTCCTCCTGGCCGTGCCGTCCGAGTGGTCATCCAGCGACTTGAAACAGTTGGAGCAGAGGTCGCTCCGCCAGGCGTTTTGCACGAAAGTCCGACAGATGACCGACATGGCCTCGGATCAGCGGGCTGGAGAAAAGAAAAACTCAGAATAAATCAACAAGTCCAATGAGAAACATTTTAATTACAAAATGATCATACAAAATTTAAATTAATTCCATGTTATTTGTTCCACACTGGTGATATACACTGCCCGACATAGAAAAAGCAACACCATGAAACTTTGGTCGTATAATTATGCAAATTGAGAGACAAACGCAGTTGGTCGATGCATGCAAACGATCTGAAATGCAAGTAGGTCACGTGATTAAAGCGCTGGATAAAAAAGATGGAAACGGCAGATGAACCAACAGTTTATTACTGTCTGTCGCCTACGGAAATCCTAGCTATTTTTCATTTCAGAAGACACGTGCTGTTGAAGAGGGCGCGGTAGCCCATTGGTTAGCGCGCTGGAGTTGCACTCGGTAGGCCCGGGTTCGATTCCAGCCACTGCCAAAACTGCCGCCGTGTTCATGCGGAGTACGATCACGTTAAACATGTGGGTCCGAAAGTCCTTCCGAGAGGTTGGTGGTAGGGGAAGGAGGGTACGGTCCCTGTGGATGCCTCCCCCACTGGGTTTCGGTCCAAATTGGGTGGCACTTCCCGACCGTCCAAACAGTTACCTTACACCTTTCTGGTAGGTCGGACGGTCTGGGTTTCAACAACAACAACGTGCTGTTGAAGAAATGCCTAGCTGACGACGCTGAAGTCCGTTCTAGCATTTGGACGATCGTGCGAGGGGATTCATTTTAGGCCTAGTACGGTTGGGTGATTCTATCGGCGTATCACCGTTGAAACACGCATAGATGCGTCCACTTTGCAATGGACTTGGAGAAGATGAATTGAAGAAGATCATGTGAATCGTCGCAGTGATACAGGTTCATCCAGACGTACGTCAGCACGCATTGATCGACGCATTGGAAGGCATGCGGTGATGACCCCACAAACGACGACTATCGACACTCTTCAGAACTTGCAGGATACATTGCATGTTCCAATATCAGCGAGAACTGTTTCTAGACGATTGGTCGAAAGCGGCTTGCATCAAACCGTCCTTTACGAAGACTGCCATTGACGAGAAGACACCGACATGAGAGATTGTAATGGTGTCGGTCCCGAGACTCTTGGACTACTGAATGGGACAGGGTAGTGTTCAGCGACGAGTAACGGTTCTGTTTGTCGAATGACAGTCGCCGTGTGAGAGTCTGGAGGCGACGTGGAGACAGATCCAATCCTTCTCGGACCGATGGACCCCATACTGTGCGACATCATGGTTTGGGGTGCCATCGGCTTCGATAGCCGGCTACCTCTGGTTCGTATCAGAGACACAATGACGGCACGACGATGTGTGGATGAGGTGATGCGGCCGGTTGCACTACTCTACCTTCAGCGGTTGCAAAATGCTGTTTTCCAGTGAGATAACTCCCGACAGCAGACGGCAACCATCAGCAGACAAGACTTGCAAGGTATCCAGGTGCTTCCTTAGCCACCGCTGTCTCCAGATCTCTCACGCATAGAGCATGTATGGAACGTGATTGGTCGTCCTCCCCCCGCCTCAAACAGAGGACGACCTGTGGAGGATGGTTGAAGGCATATGACCATCCATCCCTCAGGAAACTATCCGTACCCTCATTGCATCTGTTGCTCGAAGGGTTGCTGCTTGTATTGCCGCAAGAGGTGGTCCTACTGCCTACTAATCACCTTGTCTATGCCATTACTGCATTGCATTATCCTTCTGGAATTAACATCACTTATTTATATATGCCATCTCTGTCTGTGTATCCCTTATCCTCCATTCGCTCTTTCATGGTGTTGCATTTTCTGTGTTGGGTAGTGTAATTAGAGTAAAGACAGCAAATCATAGAAACTATTTTATTTCTCTTCTAAAAAATAGGACCTACCCATTGATGAGTGGTTCTACCACTCGCCATTTGACCGTGAAAAATCTCTCAATTCAAATTTTAATGTGTGACAAAGTGTGTTATATGTTGATTCTTAACACATGTAACCAACTAGTCTAAAAATCTTGATTAGACTTTAATCGTAAGTAAAGTCGAAAATATAAGCCTTTTTACGTGCAATGATTTTTCCAAAGTTTGCTCAGCTTCGTTCACGAGTTCTCGCGTAAATTCGCAGCACCCCACTCCGTATTTTAGTTACTTCACGAAACAGCTGGACTCATAATGGAGCATAACATCCAAGTGTCGAGCCAATAAAAACCTTAGAAATATACCACTACTGAAGACAACTATTTAGAAAATGTGACTTTTCAGAAGTGACTGGCAAAGTATTTTATTGCAGCGACTAATGTTTTTGATAGTGGCGGTGGTATAGCGTGGAACGATCATTTCAGGCACAAAAACAAAATGGTTCGTATTAATTCTTCTGGGGAAATATACCGATCGAAAAATTATATACTCTAAATTCTCAAGTATAACACGCGCGTTATTGGTATTTTGAGGGACATTTAAAAAAATATTTGATTTGATTGTAGCTATCGCTGAGAATGCTTGGCTATACAATCAAATCAAATATCGACACATGTAATGCTCACACAAATATGAAGTTGAGAAACGTAGACGTAGGCCTGTCACTTTCTCACTATGTTAGTATACTCTTCCACTAGTCTAAGACAGAATACAGCTATTGTCGTTTTACCAAATTGAATTTTTAACGTGGAATCCATGCAAAAATCAATAAATTCATCTCATTTCTTTACAGCGGCCCCTCGTGAGGTGAAGCAGGATAAGCGCTGCTTCACTTAATGTTATCGGCTGAATGAGCTATTATTATTATTATTTGGCGAAATTGTTAGACACGTTTGGCTATTTTTAGATAATAATTATGTCAAATTTTGTCTTAGGTTACCATATTAAGAAAATATAAAATTTCGAATCCATTCTGAAGTTTTCGGTAGAATTCTATCAAGTTCAAGATTTTTTTTTTGATAAAGCCGGATATCAACGTTCGCAAAAATCCCATCATATTTGCAACAGCTATCGGGTGCACAAGTCATCGACTACAGACAGCCAGACATCACTATAAAAATAGTTAAAGCGTGTTCAGGAGATCCTTAAACCTATATTAGTATCAAAATCTCGGAATCGGAAATTTCCGTCGAAACAATGCTTACTTTCTATATACTATATTCAATAGTATGAGAAAGTAAAAATAAAATAACCAAATACCTGAAAAATATACCTTTCAAAAAACTTGTTTTGGGGTGACATAAGAAAAAAAAAATAATTTCTTCATCTGATGCAGAAGGTGATGGATATGTTTTCTCAATCGGGACCAGAGCAAAGACAAAATTCTACGAGGGCCGAGAATCAAGGTCGACCTATCGACCCACATATATGTAAAGGAGAAATTATGCGGTCTCGCGAAAGCTAGGGGGAAAAAAACTCGACTTTAAGCGTCTTTAACTGGGACAAGTGTTTATTATGAAAAACGCCGAGGTGAAAAACAATTTCTTTACACATGCCTAGGAACTAGACCAGTTGTAAAAGCTGATTTGAATTCAATACACAAGTTATCAATGTCGAATTAATATTTAGTGGTTTTAGATGTAAGTGTCTTTCGATAGGCTTGCATCGTTAGCCATCTAATGTGTTTAATAAGGATTTGTCTTGCATGTCCGTTATGGTTATGTCCGCATGTGGTTAATTAAGATTGTTTTGCATGTCCGTTATGGTTATGTCCGCATGTGGTTAATTAAAATTGTTTTGCATGTCCGTTATGGTTATGTCCGCATGTGGTTAATTAAGATTGTTTTGCATGTCCGTTATGGTTATGTCCGCATGTGGTTAATTAAGATTGTTTTGCATGTCCGTTATGGTTTTGTCCGCATGTGGTTAATTAAGATTGTTTTGCATGTCCGTTATGGTTATGTCCGCATGTGGTTAAATAAGATTGTTTTGCATGTCCGTTATGGTTATGTCCGCATGTGGTTAATTAAAATTGTTTTGCATGTCCGTTATGGTTATGTCCGCATGTGGTTAATTAAGATTGTTTTGCATGTCCGTTATGGTTTTGTCCGCATGTGGTTAATTAAGTTTGTCTTGCATGTCTATTCTGGTTATGTCTGCATGTGGTTAATTAAAATTGTCTTGCATGTCCGTTATGGTTATGTCTGCATGTGGTTAATTAAGATTGTCTTGCATGTCCGTTATATAAAGTGTTTCAAAAATATCGCACAACTTAATATCTTGTGAACGATGGAGTCGTAGACATCGTGGTTACAATTTAAAAAGTACATAAAATAGAAATAAAGAGCAGAAGAAATAAAACAGACTTTCAGAGTTCTAGTCACGTGACATGTTTTAGTAAAGAATGCTTTAGTAATGCAAAGTTGGCCTTAAAGACATTGCCAAATTCATAGAATTTACACCACTTTGACTCGATCAAAAGAAGCGGCGAAAACACAGATTTCAGAGGTTGTAAAAATTGAATTTCGTTAGATTAAATTTCTATCCGAAAACTTGCATAAATAACTATCTTTAACAAAAGTTTTATACAATTCCCAATTAATCATCGGAAGCTTTAATGATATCTCGGGTCATTTTCTGTTCTAATTGATTCTTCTGTTCTAATTGGGCTACGGAAAATTTATAGTTGACATTTTTTTCTAGAGGGCCCGTATATAAAGTTACATTTTGTACTTTTTTACTAGAAAATGCCGCATGATTAACATATGCATATTATGGTAATCTATCTTAAATAAAGCATTTATGTTAATTGGGTTTACTACCCATCATTTTACTATTAAATTCTACTACCCACCATTTAAGAAATATATTGAGTCGTGCAATCTTTTTAAACACCATCTATTTTCCCCTTAAATAATTTAGATTTCGAAAATTTGTGCAGAAATAATTTAAATCCCAACTTTTTTTTTATAAAATTACTGAATTTTTACTTTGCCGCAGTATAACGTAATTTAAAAAATTAAAGTTTGACATATATTTCTCAATTCCAGATTTTGGAGGAAATACACGTTTAAAGAGCTAACACGTTTCGACGACATTTAAAATAATGTTCTTTTATGCCTGTGTTATCAAATGCTCAACTCAGAAAGGAATAAATAGAATGGATACACGTCAACTTTAATTAAACTTTAAAATTAAAGACAACCAAAAATAGGTTTAAAAGTCCTTTAATAAAATCTCCTTTCCTCGAAGTACAAAATTTACACTGCCAGAGATCTTTCGGATATCACCATGCCCTTTATCAGTGGCGACACTTCGCCACTGAAGTTTTTATTAAAGGTCTTTTAAACCTAATTTTGGTTGCCTTTAATTTTGAAGTTCGAAAAGGAATGCTTATATCAATAAAAAATTATATTTTGATTGATTAAGAGAAAGTTTCTGAAAATGATACGATTTTTACCATTTTCATTCTGAGAGAATTTTCTGTGCAATGGTTTTATATTCGATTTCGTAGATGCAGTTCATTATTAAAATTATTAATGGGCAATTTCAAAATAATTATACCTCGTAGTGTAACACCATTGGAACAATCGTACATTATTATTTTGCTAACTGTGAACTAAAATTTGATTCATTATTACTGAAGTATATAAAAAAAAACCCATATCTTTATCTGTTTGTCATTCTTGGAAACAAATTTGGTTAAACACCGTCAACTTGACTACCTTTGGAAAAAAGTAGACAATTTGGTAATAATTTAATAGTACCTACCCTGAAAATTTAATTTTATTTCTGATAATCCCTGTCACTTTGCGTTTTGTTAGAGAGTCATATAATAATTGTGTTTTGTTAGAGGGGCCATACAGTAAATTATATTATACAGTTGAGTGATACTGACTGACTGCTGCCCAAACTGCTGAAGGTAGAAACTTGAAACTTTGCATACAAGTGGGACTTGGCCTGTAACCAGCGAAAAAAATCTAAAATTTTGGAATTTTGTTTAAAAACATTTTATAAAATTTTTTAGCTATAATTCGAAAACGGGTAGACACAACAAAATCTGTTTTTATCCAATTATATGGTAAAAAAAATCCGATTATTTTTACTTAACTCTATTGATATACAGCCAACCAACCATTGAGATATTTTATTTTATAGTTGCAGTAGATGATTATTTTTTTGTTATATTTTATAATTCATTATTTGCCTGGTTTGTGATTCCATTTGTAACTCTAGTAACAGCGTTACACTTCAAATAACGTTTATATTCTCTTCTCTTTTTATTTATTTAATAGTAGGTATACATCCGGGGTTTATAAGTGATTTAAAATAAGTAGATTCTAGTAATATTCTAAATAATATTGTTCTTCAAAATATTCTATTAAAATATTTAATTGAATTAAAAATATAATATATATATTAATCCCAGAAATATATATTAATCCGTGTTCTCGCTACTCAAAATTATCTACGCATGAAAATCTAAAGAGTAAAACATCCTGGTTCCGTTTGTATATATATATATAAAAGTTTGGTCTACATACGTCGAAATAAAAACGCTAAAATGGTAGAAAAGTTGTATTCGTGCTATTTACATCCCGTTGTAACAACCGGTTTAGCACAATAGAAAATATATAATTTGAAAAATCTTTGCCTAAATAAAGCAGATGACTTAAGAAATGAAAATATCAATAACACCCGTAATAGTTATATTCCAAATCCGTATAACTGATATAACCCAATGAAAAATATGCTAATACCGCTCATTTATAACAAAAAAAAATTACATCAATTTCCTTATTATTTAAATTTGATCTCTTGAATAAAAATCGTCTGCCCTAAAAACACATCTGAATTAATTCCGTTGCTAAACAATATGTAATAATTTTCAAATTTCTGAGTTATAATTTTCAAACTTTCGGAAAAAGAAATGATCTGTACTATGCTATTCCTATTAAAACTTTTTTTATTAATATCTCGACAACCCCATGGACAACTCGAAACATGGACTAACTTTTAAGCGTGGCTATTCCAAGGCTACGCACAAAATTTCATCAAATTCAATGCTGCTGTTCTCCCATAATGATGAGACAAACAAGCACACACGCACATACATACATGCATACATCATACATACATACTGACATATTTTCAATTTTATTTTTATAGATACTAGCAGTATATCCATAATAGCAGTAAACATGGATGGGGTTACCCGTAGTAAAGTAGAAAAAAACCATGCCAAATAAAAAAAAAAAAATCCGCCAAAAGCCGCGGATTTGTATACGGAATAGACAAACAAACAAATAAGTAAACAGACTTTCAATTTTATATGTAGATAAGCTACTGAGAATTTAATTCACAAAATGTCCGTTGAGCGACAATGACCAATTTCTGCTCTTCAGACAAAACAAAGAGAGATCAAAGTGGAACGCCGATTTCTTTACGAAAGTTCGCACTGGAAACTAACAAATGTTTTGAATATAATCTAATCCTGAAATCTATTCAATTATCTAAATTGAAGAGGAAAATTTCAATGACCTTGAAGATTATAAAGCTATGCTTTCTTTAAAAAAGAACACATAGATGCAATCTGTAGCTATGCATGAAAAGAAGTAAAAGAAAAAGGCCTCTCTCTTTCTCGATTCAATCAGCGAGAAAACCGTACAGCAATGAAAGAATTGGAATAATCAACTACAACATCTTGATGTTTGCGCTTAATCCGAAAATTCGCCCTGAAAGCGAAAGATGTGTTTAACGACCAGGAGCAGGCGGGAAAAAAAATAGCATGATTTCAAGAGGATTAAAAACAATTGGATGGGACAAACGCGTGAATTCCTACAAATTAGCAGCTTTTATTGTTACTCTTGCTCATTGGAATGCATTGTATTAGAGAGATATTGTTGTTTGTATCAAATGGGAGCATCTTTGAAGCGACATGACCAAAATACGTTTATATGTTTTGATGCGAAATAAATTGATGTGGCTCTGATGTGTACGTGACTTTAGCTATAGATTGACAAATTTTGATAATATGAGAAAATAATTAAACACATTAGAGCTACCTTATAATTTAACCTCCTTCAAAATTAATAATCGTTTTTGCATTAAATATTAAAATAAGCACACTGTTATGTCGTATGCTCTGGAATCGTGGGTGTACGCTCAGGGTACAAGAATGAGTTTTCTAGACAACTAACACTTTTATTCACAAGCACAGTTTAAACAGGAACGATATACAGTAAAACAGCACTTCAATGCTCTACTAATTTTACAAAATAACTGATACTATTCTCAAATCATTGACGTATTTGATTTCTCAAAAGAGCAGCTATTATTCTCAAAACAGCAGCTATTATTCTTAAAACATGGACGAATATCGCAGTTCAATGTAGCTCGTATCACGTTCACTGCTCTCTAACTGAGTGAGGACTCCTTTTATAGACTCTCCATAGAAACTTCTGGAAATTTCTCATATCACGTACAATATTGGTTATTTTGAGGTGTTTCTCGGACCTTCGCAAATTGGTGATAAATCGCCAAATCTGGAAATCCTTTTTCGAACTTCGGCATATGGAAACCCTAGATTCACGTCATAGGAGGATGCCCGTACGGGTTTTTTCTCCGTCTGGTCTTCGAAAGAGACGGAAGTGAGAGGGAGGGGGGTAAAAAGTATTTCAGAGTGTTTTACAAGTTCGTAACAATACTAAACTTCATGTAATTTACTTAATTTTTCCGAGAGATATAACGCCTCTTGGGGAAAAGTAAAGTTTCCAATATCTCAAGAACTGCTATGTTAGCATACTATTAATGATGCAATTCGTGTTTAAATAAATAATCACTTAAAATACCTATTTAATTAACATTTTTTTGCATAATTAACTTTTTATGACATTTTTTGTTTTCGATTTGGGAAAATAATTGTTCGAAAGATTTAGGGCTTATACATGATCTGTTCAATTCGAAAATCAATAGGATTCTGACACATTCAAATAATCCAATTTAATTCGATTTTCCCAATCTGTTCGAGAGATATAGAAAAGCGCAATTTCCAATATCTCAAGAACAGCTTGCTATATCTCTTAAACACTGCTGTCCATTAATTTTTGAATAAAAATACAAAACATTTCATTAATTCAACTTATTTGATAATAATGAGTCCAACTAATTTTTTTTTCTGTTTTGGATAAGAAATGTGCAATATCTAAAAAACGGAGAGTGTTAGCTTGTTATATTTGGTGTCTATTAGCTTTTAAATAAAAAAATCAAATCAAGTAACTAACATTTTTATAACATTTAAATACATTTTATGACATTTTAAATAAAAATTTAAATCAAATAACTAACATTTTTATAACATTTTTGCGATTTTCAAAAAGTTGAGAGACGTGATTGGTCCGTTCACATTGAAAATTGACATACCTTTTATGTTCATCGAAAATTAACTATATAAAATTTCATTCTGTTTGCTCAATTTGTTCGACAGATATCGTGAACATACACTCACAAACAGACACACTGACAGTTTTAAAAAAAGTTTTTGATTCGTATTCGAGTTTGTTCAAAACGTGTCAATCCATCACAATTAGAGAGTCAGATTTTTAATCCCATCATAATACTTTTCTGTAGTTACTATACTAGTTCTTGTAGTTACTGTACTAGTTCCTGTAGCTACTGTACAACAATTTCTTTACACTAGTTACTGAACAACGCAACTTTTTCTAATTGAACTTTTTTGCTCAAGAGAGCCTATAAAATTTTATTTCTATATTTTTATGTCTTTTATTGAGTTATTTTATTTATTTTGTGTTTATGTGTGTCAGTATAATTGGACTTTTTGTTGAACCTGATCTGCTCACTTTAATTTAAAAATAAAAAATAAAGATTTGTGTTAAAACTGCATGCAGAGTTCAAATTGGATATCTTCAAAAGTTTTCGGAAAACAAAATGTTCCTAGGAACAGAGAAATACTTTTTTCTGAAGAGCGGTTTAAAGTGTCAGCGCCAAGGTTCATCGATTTCCAAACACCCTTTCTCTCTATAGCTCTCCACGTTCTGCATTGTCTGCCTGAATTTTCCTCTTTCCTTCTGGACTTTTTCTTTTAAATCTGTGAAAAAACGTATTTTAGCGTTTTCACACGCTTCACTCCAATCTACTGAAAAATTTCAAGACCATTTTCTCATAGCTCAAAGCCTCTAGAGTACATAAAACTTTAATACCGTCGATGTTGCTTTTATTATACACAATAACACCATTTACTGAAATTGCTGCATTTTCAATCCAACAATTACTATGTTGGAAGTTCTTTTCCAGATTACATACTTTTGAAGCTTTTATAGGGATTTTGTTTCTCTGTCAGTGCGTTTCTCTTAAAGAAGTTTCGGATTTAACAGGCTTATGTATCTATTCTTAACCAAATACCTTATACACGGGAAATGTGCATTTTTTTAAATTTGTCACACTTTAAATTTAAACGAGGCCTTGTTTACATTTTTCCTAAACTTCATAAAAAAAAGTTTACTACAGTTTATACAGATTATGCAGACTAAAATTGTTGTGTGGTGTGTTTTATAAAGCAAATTTTTTGGGGGAAATTACTTCAGAAAAATTACATATTGTACGTTGTTATTTTTATCATTATGACGAAAAAAATCTGGCCCGGGCATAACTTTCACATACGAAACTTTCCCTGAGGACTTAATTTTTCAAGTTAATTTTTTCATTCTGATGAAAAAAAATCCTGATGTCGGCATGATTTTCAAGTCCCTGATTGCTAAATGATGTGTGTGTCTGCAATGCATGTATAGATTCTAGTTTTGAAACTATCCTTCCGAATTTCATGAAATTTGGTATTTTAGTAATCTAATGAGTTTACCCTACTACTGATTAGATTTTGTTATAATTCGAAAAAGTACAATTTGTCTTTTTTTTTTTAATGGTCCACAGAAATCGGGAAAAACAAAATAGAAGAATAAATATACCTAAATATATTGCTTAAATGCTTGGCTTTATACGTAATTTCTGACAACAAAAGTTATGAAACCACTTCTATGACGATAAGACAAACCGTTCACGTGATATTTCATTTATTTTAATTCTGATGATTTGGAATCATTTCAAAATACACCAAATGAAAAAGAAAATTACTTAAAATTGATTACAAATTCTCGATGTAGTTTCAAATAAATATCCGTTTCAGGTGTAATTTTGTGCGATAAAATTCAAATTAATGCATAGTAGAGCAGAGCGGGGCTAGTTGCCCCATGAATTAGTTGTCACAACGCTTGCTTCTTGGCCGCTAGATGGCGTAAACACTTGTACTTTCTGTGATTGAAAGGCGCTAACATTGCTATTTGTTGGACCTAGTTTAAGAGCTGTTGTCATTTCGAAATCGCTATGACAATTTTTGGCACTGTAAGTAAATATTTTGAGTCTTAGTATACTTATTCTGTACTCCTTATATTAAGCTTATGTCACTGAAGTTTATGTCTTTATGAATTATTTAATGTGTTGCTTTTGAATGTTGAAACACGGCAAATTTAGATAAACAAATGTTTAGTTTAAAATGGTGAGAAAGGGCATATTGCCTCATTTCACGAGGAGTTAATTGTCATATGTTAAGTTGACCCCTGAACATTTGAGTCCATTTTTTAAAGGCGGCTACTAGGCAATAATAATCGAAAACGTGAAACAGCTATTCTTACCGACTCTCCAGTGAAAAGAAAATCAGATGAAGAAAAAGTCACACGAGAAGGAAAGAAAAGAGAAATGTTGTAAAAATTGCTTCCTCTAGATCCAAGAATACCCCTAAGCAAAGAAAAAAGAAGAAAAGTAGACAAGTGCTAATCATGGAGAATAAAATGATGATCTCTACTACGTGAGCTGTCTAGAACTTTATTCCAATAATCGTTAGAAAGAAGTATGGATCATACGCCATGAGTGCAAGGATTTGGCCCATTGCAGTCCAATTTTAATCCAGCTCTATGTGTGGCGTGATAATGTTGATTCAATTGCCTGATGAACATAACTATAGTAGATGGGCATAATTTTGAAAGCTCTAAATTAATTGCAATTTTCATTCTTTAAATGTATTTTATTTTCATGTCGTAAATAGATTTTTTATTTTTTATTAGTACTTTATTGCCTTTTATTTTTTATTAAAATTTACTTATAATGGAATAAATATTGTTTCAATGTCTTCTACAGAGTTTCAAAATTTATACACGAAGCAAATAAAATTAAAAAACATAAACAACACAAAAAATCTGATGTGGGCAGCACATGACTTTCCTTATATAATGCAATGAATTTACTACTTTTACAGTAAAAAAAAATACATTATTTTTATAGTAGTTATTTATATTCTTTCCAAGATATTGAATTTTCGTCAATGAGTCGTCATTGATTTAGTGTCATTTTTATCCATTTGGCGAGTTTTTCGTTAATTTAGCAACATTTAAAAAAGTCGCTAAGTTGGCGACATTCCACCAAATTCGTCGCCAAAATCTCGCCAAGCGTTATGGACGAAGAAATAAGTTATTCTTACAGCAGATAAATGACTATTGGCTTTCAAATGCAAAACTATTACTCAAAGTATATTTTTTCATGAATGGAACGAGCTAGATCCACGAGAATGATGTCACCCAATTTATCGCATGGTATTACACGTGAAAAGTGAACATGTTTCTCAATAGGAAATATTTTTTTTTATTTTATATGGCTTTTTGATAATTTTTTTGAAAAATGTGCAATATCTCGAGAACGGTTCATATTAGCGTTCTAAAATTTATGCCAATCGTTTTCTAATGAAAAATTACATAAGAAATGTCTATTTGCGTAACTTTATTAGCGGTTTTGATTTTTTGACGATTTTTTCAAAATTTCACTCGAAAATTTTGGGAGGGTTCTGAACATTCGATTACGTATAAAAACAATAGGCTTCCAGTGTTTACGGATTGTGATTTTTGTACTAAATTTCGTTCGAATCGATCCATTCGTTCGTCAGTTATCGTCTCCATAGACTTTCCTTATACATTATGTATATAAGGAAAGTAAAAAAAAAAAACATAATCTCCATATGAAATACACGGGCCAACTTACCCCAAGAGTTGCGACAACTGACCTACAGTCGGGCAAATTATCAAACTTTTTTCTCAATCTTTAAAGATTAAAATTAATAATTATTGCTCGTATACATCCTCCGTAACTTTTCTATAGTTAGCTAAAAGATGAAAATTGCGAATGGCATTTATAAGATAAATGTGAAAATTGGAAATGTAAAAACTGGGACAACTAATCCCGCTTACCCTATAAAAAAAGAAAGAAAATACATAGGGTTCCTAGGAAAGTCCTTAAGTACCCCCAATAACTTGGTATATCTATAGTAAAGGGACCATGCCCGATTGAATAAAAGGGATTGCAGCGCACCTAGCAGAGAATAAAAAAAAATTAGAATGACAGACTTGGACATAAAGCGAAATAGACGGGAAAAATTACAAAGTTCTAAAACGCTATCTAATCAGTAAGAAATTACACCAGGAATGCACGGAACGCGTATATAGACAACAGTAAATATCTGTCGTACTTCACTGGTTTCTAGATGCGCAGCAACTAATTGTAAATAATTATTGCGATATTTTCTATCTCGTTAATTTAAATGTGCATTGTAGATGACTGAGAACATTTTGAACGCGTTGTACATTAGATCCCTGTGTACGCAAGTGTTGTGTAATTTAGCATTCCTGAGCAGGACAAACATTCGTCAATAACCCTACTGGTGTCAAATAAATGCAATAGTTTTTTCTGTAACAGTTATATTGTCGGTTTCTACTCATTGGATAATGTTCTAGAACTTTGTAATAGGCATTCTTCTTTAATCTTGTGCTGTTGCCAAGTTCGTTATCTTTACTTTTTTAATTATCTACTAGGGGGCCCTGCAATTGCTTTTATTCGATCGGGCATGATTATTGTACTATAGATAAACCTAACCTAATGTATACACGTATGCACCTTTTCTTACAAAGTTATTGGAGTGTCCCACCCTTAACCTTTTGCTTAAAGGTGGGACAGCAGGTGCAATACTTCTATCGGCGAAGACGCCAATGCCTGAAAAGGGGGATCGAACTGTTTGGGATAGGGTATGCCAAATACCTGTCTTTTTGGGAAGTTCTTCATTTGGGATGGACGCTGTCCCACCCGTAAGCAAAAAGTTAAGGACACTTCCAGGTACCCTGTATTTTATTTAGTCTTGGTAAAGTCACGTGATACCAGCAGAATAATCTAAAGGTGGTGTCCTTAAATAATTAAAATCTTTTGTGAGAACTGTTTCTCCCTATTCTATAGCTTTCTAGATCTCACAATGACACTCTCATAGGTTGACGCTCTTTTAATACTTCTTGGTGACCAATCACTCAAAGACACATCGAATTCCCTTCCCACTGAATCCATCAAAATTTTATCCTCATAGAATTTTATTAGGACAAGGTCGACCGTTTCAGGGTCGAAAACCAAAGCAAAGTGAGGCGAGAACGATTCCAGGGTCGAGAGAGGTGGAACAGGCAAGTAGAAAGAATTCAGGGTTGATAATTATTGAATAAGCAAAAGGATTTGAATTCCCATTAAGAATTAGAGAGAGAAAGAACAAATGCGCACGCTCTGGCTGCTGGTTTTCTCTTTTGTAAGTAAATAAGAAACTTGTGGTGAATGTGACAGCTGTATTTTCTGCTTTGTTTTGTTGTGCGTGCAGTGGTACATTACTCTGACAGTTTTTCTTGGTTTTTGTATGATTTGCATAATAATACATTTTCACTTTCTGTCGGAATGCGCGAACTTATTAGAGTAGTTGTGGGAAAAGGGAAATCATAAATAAATAAATCTTGATATAAAAAATGTCTTTAGAAAAGTGTAAATTAGGAAGAACTAGCGATACTGTTGTTTCCACAAAGGTTGGTTTTTCTAAAGTGAAATATGCCTTAACTTTACAGTAGTTACTGTATATTTGTACACACATATATACAGAAATTGTACATACATATATACAAAACTTGTACATACATATATACATCATGTAGGGGTATGCATAAGAGGGCCATTAAAAAAAAATAAAGCAGAGATGCACCTATTTGGGTTCTGAAGTACCTGTGTACCAAAGTTAATCGTACAACGTTTAAATTTTCCGCTACAGACTGCACACACACAGGCATCTTCCTTTATTAAGTAAGATTGATGAATTAGTAAGTTCTAGAAATAAACCGGAAATATATATAAAAATACCGGAATATTCCAGAACACTCGTGGGATCCTAATGGCACAATAAAACTTAAGTTGTTCATCCCAACTAAACATAAGGCCTCCTAGATAGAGGCATCATATTTATTTTTGAGTTTCCATATTTATTTTATGCAAGAATTATATTACGTTAATAAGTTTAAAAGTTACAGATTAGAACTTCATTTATTCTTAATCGCATGGAATGTTTCGATTTGAGCATCGAAAAACACAAATTTAAAGCAAGAGAGAAAAAATAAATTAAAAACGTTTCAGACTCTTAAAATAACTTTCATGGACGGACAAGAGGGGAGTTTACCGGGCCATGATCGCAAATTTTAAAGCCGAATTTTGTTAGAGATAAATATATAGTTAGATATAGATATACAACGCAGAAAGCTATCGGGTATTTTTCTAAAAGGATTAAAGTAATATAACACATACATTCTGTAGTTTGATATATGTTGCACTAGAAACGGCACGGATTACCAATTTGTGTTCCCAAAGCATGAAGGAATTCGCTACTTGTACCAAAAATAACTAAAAAGGAAATGCAGAGGGTATCTAGATATAGAGGACGTTGATAAAAGTAATTTATCATTCCTTGCTATTGTTTTTACAACAACATTAAGGTAATTACATATCCAAATCATGTAAGTTTTCCAGCACAGTAAAACGACAGCAAATAGTTCCCATTCTTGTTTGAAATAAGATTAAACAATGACATCTGCTTCATAAACGCTCGAAGCGATGGCGTCCATGAATATGACCGCGAAACATAAAATTCCACATACTTAACCTTGTAAATCTAATGGCCAGTACTCCTGATCCCGAGAAAACCTCAATTCTTGCTTTTCTGTTTTCGGTTTTTACCCTCCTATAAATCCGGTTGTTCGTTCGGCATCGTTCTCATTGCCTAAATTTACCCTTTCCATCTAGTGACCACAGGGCAGAATTTTCACTTCGTACCTTACAAACCTTCCATCGCCCAGTTTCGGACTCTTAAAAGTCTTTCCCCTTCACACATTTGTTTTCTTCGCACCACTAACCTGGTTCTAGAAGCGAATTCACGGTCACTTCCGGGTCATGCTGAGATCTCAAACACCGGCCGAGTCTCAGCCGAAGAGTAAACAGTCTTCTTCACCATCCTTTGACCTACGGATGGATGGAGAACTGGCAGAGTTACGGGAGAGACTGAAGTCTGAACAATGAAGTTTAGCTTTCTCTTTGACCCGCTTTCGGAATCGCCGTCATCTTGGATGCAAGCGCAGTCTTCGAAGGTGTCCCACTTTTGGCCCAAACTGCGGTTATCGAGCTCAGATACGATGGAGAGGAGGAAGCAGTTCACGCTGAAGATTGTTGTTCATAACGGAGGTTATCGTTTGTACGAGATGCAAATCTCGATGCCGGAGTGCGAAAAGTGTGAATGAAGAGGTTATTTCATCGATAATAGTCTTGATGCGTGTAAAGACGTGTAACGAGATAGTAAACTATTAACACTGTAGTTGTTATTTTTTTCAGTAACGGGTGATATGACGTGACCTGAGACAATAGATTGAGCTTAGATATTTCAGTCCGTTTCGAGATGAACAGGTCGGAAGTTTGGATCCTTTTGACAAAACTTCATGCTAATGTCTGGGATATGTTGTTTCTGATGTATGAAATGCAGATCTTATGGGTAACAATATAAAGGAGGATAAGAGAATGGATTTGTTGTCAACAGGACCTCAGTCAAAACTTAGGAGGAGAATGTAAGGATTTCTCAATCTAGCACAGCGGTTCACTTCAGTTCATGAAATCGGAGATTCAAATCTTTCTAAAAACACTTCATAACATTAACTCGACGACTCTATTCGCGCTCAAGGATACCTGTCGGAATTCAGTTATAGTGCTTTGGATTCCGATGTTGATTTACAAACTCCCATGTCCTCCTCCTCAGAAATCCTCCACAGACGCCCACATGTGAAAGGACTATGACCACGTTATCAATCGATATAAAGAAAATATATTTGTACCAAATATTTCCACACTTGTTTTGTGCGTGCTAATGGTTACTAAATTCGACACCTACACATAATAAATGGTCTGAACGTCAAAAACCGTTTAAAATTCAAGCATAAAAATGACACTCATTTTATAGTTATGTTAAGATGGAAATTGCTGCTCGTAAAATAACAATATTCCATCTCCGATCATCTTGGTTGCCTCATTTTCTTCGGTTTTGAGCATTATAAGCTAACTAAGCAAAAAGCCGGGCTTTGAATGGACTCGCACATAGAAAGTATGCTGTAAAATATTTCAAATTAAAACTTGATTTAACAATTCATTATGAAATTAGAAGTATAATAAAGTAATTTCAATATTTGAGATTCCAAATACAGAAAAGCATATAAGTTTTCAGAATTTGAATAAAGAAATTAGAATACAGGAAAACAATGAAATTAAAGTTACCCATTTAAATCGATAAAACGTATGGAGTACGTTTAAACCACATTACATGCAAGTGCACAAGTTTTAATTAACTGTTTAAAAATTGTTGTTTTACTTGTTTTATGTAGGAGGCGTAGTGAGCATGCGTAGTAAAAATGGCCGTTTCGCCTTGTTACAGTTTGTTTTAATAATTGAAATTGTGATTCTGCAAATAGGAGTGCACTTACACGTATGTATGTAAAATTTTATGGGTAATAATAGAAAATAATAGAAATGGAAAATGGGCTTCGTTTCGTTCGTCCATAAAAATCAATTCATTATAAACAGTTTATTTCAATAGTTTAATTTGAAAAATGTTCGTCAAACGATTTCGGTATTTGAAAAATTCGGTTACCGTAGTTACCACAATGGAATCAAAGACTATGAATACATTTATTGATAAAATATGATAAAAAAAAAATCGTCTATTGTAACTAAAAATTAAAACATTTTAAGAACGGTTCATTGCAAAGTTAATTAAGAAAATTTAGGATGTTTTTTTTTTTTTTGCATGGAACTATATAAAATCGAATTTTGTGCGTTTAGCCGTTCTTGATTGATAGCTGGAAGAATGTTGAAACAAAAAATTCCGAGAATTTTTCGAATTCCCAAATTCAGGATTTTAGATTTTTATACTTTTTATACCTTAGATTTTTATACTTTTTATACCAAGTGAAGCCCGCGTTTATGCGAGTTAAATTTCTACCTTCAGCAACTTGGGCTGTGTCATTAATTCTTTGGTCAGTCAATCAGTTTCACTGAGATGCATGTATATAATAATGCAGATACATTCATAATCGTGCAATAAACCTGCAAAGTGTTACCTGTTTTAAAGAAGGATAGTCACCCTTACCAGCATAAAAATCGTTGTTTGTAATGGAATATTCAAAATTTTATGGACCTGTCATTATTTCTTCAAATGATATCCTATTTTTAAGGTGTGTTGTCTTACTTTCTATTCATTACTACAAAAAAAAAAAAAAAAAAAAAAAATAGAAGATTGGTAGAACATTTTCTTTTTACAATAAACTAGATCGAATTTCCTAGCTACTAAAAAGAACCGGCGAAAAATCGAAAAATTACCTTTCAAACAAACTTCGCTCAAAATCATAGTAAAACATACAGTAATTAAAAAACTAATTCGAATTTTTAAAAATAACACATAGATATGTACTTTCTCGGGCCCTAAAGTAGTTGTGTACCAAATTTCATGGCCGTAGTTCACTCAGATTTTCTTCTATAGACGACATAAACAAACAGATAGACATCTTCTTTTATTGACAGTTTTTAAAAGTGTGTCTTGCGATACACATGCAGCCTGCAGGTTTCTTTATAAACTGTGACACATTCATTTCCAATTTTTTACTTTCCTTATATACAATAATGTATAGGAAAGTATTGTGACCGAGTCGAAAATTCGAATTCGAGTTTTCGACGGGAGAGCATGTTTCAAGCATCCCTGATCACGAATCAAACATTTTTGAAGTGATGTCTGTGTGTGTGTGTGTGTCAGTGAGTCTATGGAGACGATAACTGACGAACGAATGGACCGATTCGAATGAAATTTGATACAAAAATTACAATCCGTAAACACTGGAAGCCTATTGTTTTTATACGCAGTCGAATGTTCAAAAGCCCCCTAAATATTCGAGTGAAATTTTGAAATAATCGTCAAAAAACCAAAACCTCTAATAAAGTTACACAAATAGACATTTCTTAGGTAAATTTTCATTGGAAAACGATTGACATAAATTTTAAAACGCTAATATGAACCGTTCTCGAGATATTGCACATTTTTCAAAAAAATTATCAAAAAGTCATATAAAATAAAAAAAATATTTCCTTTTGAGAAGCATGTTCAGTTTTCATATGTAATACCATGCGATAAATTTGGTGACATCATTCTCATGGATCTAGCTCGTTCCATTCATGAAAAAAGATACTTTGAGTAATACTTTTGTATTTGAACGCCAATAGTCATTTATCTGCTGTAAGACCGTCCATAACGCTTGGCGAGATTTTGGCGACAAATTTGGTGGAATGTCGCCAACTTGGCGCCTTTTTAAAATGTTGCTAAATTAACAAAAAAAACTCGCCAAATGGATAAAAATGACGCAAAATCAATGAAAATGACGACTCATTGACAAAAATTCAATATTTTGGAAAGAATATAAATATCTACTATAAAAATAATCTATTTTTTTTTTACTGTAAAAGTAGTAAATTCATTGCATTATATAAGGAAAATCATGTGCTGCCCCCCCCCCCCCACATCAGATTTTTTTAAAATATAATCTCTTATAAGGTTATACTTTAACCTCTACCCAAAATTATATTGAAGTTTGCAAAAAAGACCATAAATTTTTAGGCAGTTTTGTGATAAAAAGTTAAAAATATCAAAACCTTTTATAGAATTTTATTTTTGATACATTTTTTTTTGTTTTTGACAGATAGCTATTTAAATTTAGGTATTGTGTGTGTATATATGCACTTAATACGACAGCATGCAAAGTTTTAAGATTCTGAATACATTAGTTTTGCGCCACAAGGTGCGGCAGGTTGAAAAATAACAGTTTTGAGTGAAACGAACTCAAAATCAGGGAGGCTTGTATGATTTGTGCACTTACGTCATCAATTTTATTATAAAACGTGTTCTAATTGGAATAGTTGCATAATTATTTTTAAAACATTCTTAACATTTTATTCAATAAATATAGAAAATAAAAATAATTTTTATTTTTAAGTGTGATTTCCTTCTATGATACAGAAGTTAATTTGACGTAGGCTCAAATTCTGCATGGTGTCCGTTAAAATTTTTTGTTTGTTTTTCTCCCACTTATACAGCATTTGAGTGAGTTGATGCTGATTGAAATTGAACAGCATGTGCGTAAAAACGTTTTGCACCAAAAATTGAAAATAAATTAAAGTTAGATGAATTGAGTTCAAAGAAAACATGATGTGAGATTGTTATAAAAAGAAATCCTTAGAATAATGAATTTTATTTTAAAAAACGATTCTGAAAGTAATTACAGTTCCGTTTCATTTCCATCGTTAATGTTCCGAAAATGTGCTGCAAGTTCTTCATAATGTTTGTTCAAGTAATGGAATGCCAGGGTCAAAGGCCCCTTCGTCGGTGTGATGACGGGAAGAGGGGCCCTGAGTACGGGAGTTTCCCAGATGGCACCCGCGGCAGGAAATGAGCGTAAAATAAACCTGTACATACTTGTGGCCCTCACAGAAAGAATAAAATAGGTATTTAAAAAATTACAGAAGAAAAAATATTCTGCCTCGAACTTAGCCAGTTAAGACTATGCTAGAAACTGCATATCTGAGAGAATAACCATTTCCACCCGTGCTTCGCTCGTTAGAAATGGCTAGTGGTCATTAAATGTTACACTAGCCACTTAATAAAAGTTGTGACTAACTCTCCTGCATATCAAAAACCTTCCCGGATTTAAACATAAAAATTGAGCACAGTTTTACTTTTCCTGCATACATAATATAATAAAAGAAAGAAGCATATCAAAAACCTTCCCGGATTTAAACATAAAAATTGAGCACAGTTTTACTTTTCCTGCATACATAATATAATAAAAGAAACTTATAAAAGATATTACATAAAATTAAAAAAATGCATTAATTATTTTAATTATGCTTACTTTCCATATTCAATATTTATCGACACATGCGTTATCATCATTCTCGAGGATCTAGTTCATTCCATTCACGTGATAAAATACTTTGTGTAATAGTTTTGTATTTTGACGCCTGAACATTTGCTAATATGTAGCCATTTATTTCACTATATATTAATAAAATTCTAATTGCATTTTGATGTGAATTTTGTCTGTGAGTAAGAGTAAGTCATTCTGTTTTAACTAATGAAGTCACCGAAAGCGTTCAATTTCAATGGATGTGATGTTTATTTAATGCCAATAATAGTTTGGTTTGGTTATATTACTTGTATACAAGAAAAGCGAGTCTGTCTGTCTGTTCATAATGGCTGGAGATAAAATGAGTGACAATTTGGTGAAATATCGCCAACTTGTCAATTTTTTTAGAATATCGCCAAATTGGTAGAAATGGCGTCTAATTAACGTAAATGAAACCACATCGATAAAAATTCCATATCTTGTAAAGATTAACAATTTCTATTCTCAACTTCTTATTCTTCAAGCAGTATCTTCCCCGGGGAAAGAAGAGTCTAAATTTAAATAGCGGACTCAGATTGCGGACGGCAGGTCGAACTGGCAACCAGGTTCTAAAAAATGCGAGGTGCGAAACACGAGATGGTATGACTTGGGACGTGGCATGTGTGGATGCAGCCGACAATAGAAAGGGTGGGCCATGTACATTCTAATTTATTATTTGTAAATTACGTTAATGGGTGTTTTTTTTTTTTTTCTACAGTTTTAAGAATAAACTTGTTGTTTTTATCAAAAGATGCCTGAATGTTCATTCCGCCATCTTTACAATCTTAAAAAATAAAAAATTTCAAAATTTTAGATTTATGCCTTGGTCTTGAAGCTAAGACAAATTGAGTGACACGAAAACCGAGATTGTAGCTGTAATGGAAATGATCGATCATTTTGATATCTCAACCAATCAGTCAGTCAGTCGGTTCAGTGAATAATATTATGATTCAAGATATGCGTTCAAGGCTTTCTTGACTTTGCCCCTGTTTTTATCCTAATTTAATTTTGCCATTTCGCATAAACAGTCATCTGTAGAATGATTAAATTTGATTTGCGGCATCTGCTCGAACTCGGTAAGCCCCGTCTTTAATCCGTCTGTGTCCATTATTATTGTTCTTCCAAAAAAGATGAAACAATAATTTGATTTTCTTTTCTCGGAACACCTTGTCACAGTTTTGCCCTTGAAAAGCATGGGAGGAAAACTCGAGAAACTCAAGCAAATTGAGACGAGGATTGAAGCGACATGGGCACGGTTGATGTCCCAGGACTCTGCCTCATCTAATTCCTTAAGCCAGGAAAGCGAGATAGCGGTCTCTGCACGGTCTGGTGGCCAACAAACACCCTTGCCGTCTTCACCGCAATGCGGGAATCAGCGGTAAAAAGAAAACTTGGATTAGATGTTCTTTAGGGGATGGATGGGATTTCATAACGTACACGGTAGTTAAATATCGATTGTGACCCATGGTATGTGAAGAAATCGAAACTGGAGCGGAATCCAATTAGGTCGTTTCAGTGTAGGTTTTTTGCTTTCTCACTGGATCGTTTAAAGGGGCGTATGGAGCATCGGGTTTGGATATCGAAGCATCAATAAGTCGGTTTGAATGAAGAGGTTAAATAAAACATAGAATTAAACACTCTTCAAAACTTACTTATTCAGATTAATAATTAAATAAAGTGTATTCAATAAATCAATTAGTAAGGATTAATATATTTCTATATCAAAATTTTGCTTCTTTCTAATGTTTTCCTGAGAGGAAGAGTGGTCAAAATCTGAATAAGTAGCTTTTGTGACTGCAACAAATAGTATTTATTGGGGTGGCAACAGTGGTTTCGATTCTTTTCGGACGACTTTGGTTCTTTTGGACTTTTTCTACGAATCACAAATTGCTGGATTGTGTGATTACAATATATATCGTTAAAGTTAATCTGTTAAACGATTTAACCTTTTTTTTCTGCATTCTATTATTATTTTTTATTTATTTACACACACCTAACCCTTGAACCACCTGATTAACCAAATGATTAGCACTCTGCCCTTAGGATCCACAGGAGCCGGGTTCGAATCGTCGGTACTGATGGAAAGCAGGGGGGGGGGGGGGGGGGGAGGGTCATGCCGGATATAATTGACTTCATTTCTACTTTCCCTGCAATACATGGTAATGTATAGGAAAAGTGCTGGAATCATACCGACAATCGCAACTCGAATTTTCGATGGATCTACACGTTTTAAGACCTATAGAACTCGAAAAAACTATTTTTAGTGTGACGTCTGTGTAAGTGTCTGTCTGTGCAATGTACGTATCCACTCTAACTGAAAAACTAATTGACCAAATTTCATAAAATTTGGTAGGTAAGTTACTTGTGGGAGATCCTGGTTCTGATTAGATTTTGATACTATTTGGGGTAAAAAAAAACCCGCCCTTTTTTGCGAAATGGCACGCAAAAATCGCAATCCACTCTAGCTAAAATACTAATTTACCAAATTTTACAAAATTTGGTAGATAAGTCAGTTGTGGGTTATCCTGGGGCTGATTAGATTTTGGTATGATTCGGGAAAACATAACTTTTTTTTTTTTTAATGGCCCGGAAAAATCATTAAAATCTAAAATAAGTCAATGTATAAATTAAATCCTTGTTTTGTACATAATTTTTAACGATAAAAAGAATAAAACCAACCCCATTACCCCAACATTAGCCGTTTTCGAGATGTTTCAGCTTTTTTGCAGTTTTGCTACGTAGCCTTTGAATATACGTGCAGTTACCCAATAAAAACGAAAATTGAATTATAAGTGCAAATTCAGTGTAATTTCAAAGAAGTATGCATGTTTTTTGCGCAATAAAGCTCAATTTAATAATTATTAAAGAAATAAAGAGAAAATAAATTTATGTCTGCAGGGAAAGTCATGTGCTGCCCATATCATGTTTTTTCAGTCTGGCTCTGCGCATGTGATGTCACGGGAATACCACACCTTTGGTTCTCTGGCTCTCTAAAGAGGCCGAGAATTTCCGTGAACGTCAGCAAAAATGGTGTGCACAGCACAATTAAAACTCTTTGCGCAGGTTGTTTACGTTCGGATATTGCCACTTCAAAATTAACAAACAATTTTTAATTGCAATAATGGGAAAACTTGGTGTGTTTTGGCAACAACTCTCCTGGTCCGTGTAAGGCTCAGATATATATATATATATACATATATATATATATATAAATATAAATTAGTAAATCCAAAGTTAGAATGTATGTAGTAACTCATAATACACTATTCCAAAATTTTCTACAAAATACAAAGAAATATAAGAAATTAAGACATATAGAGGAAATAATAAAGCGTAATGCAGGTCATAAAGACAAAGACAATCAACAATTTTCAAAAATGAGGAATGCAAATAAGAAAACAAAAAAATCAAGCAAAAAATCTTGCACATGGAAGAGATTTAGGCTTACGATACGTTCATTTCGAAAAAATTCTCTACGGGTCCATATATCCTCTCGAAATGAACACAAAAATGCTTGTTTCTGAAACACAAGATAGATTTTATCTATAAACTTATATATATATATATATATATATATATACATATATATATATATATATATATATATATATATATAATCCTTAGGTTCGTGGCGTCACAAATGACGAAATACTACTCTCGGTGACGTCAGGTTGACAACTTTTTGATTGGTTGTCGGGCTCATAACCCAACCTCAACCGTATATTAAAGAGCCTTGATGGAAAGGATGTTCAGAATCTACTTTAAATTGCAGATCTTAAGTCAATTTAGTTCTCGTTTATAAAAAAAATTACCTTAGATCAACCAACCATTTTAACCTCGAAAATTTAAACTATTTTGTTTTACATCATTGTTGTAATCATCCGTATTGGTAGCCGCTTATTATGCTCACTGGCTTTTGAATCAGTCGTATTATTGATTCAAATATGCACACACAGGCAGCTGAATTTCGTTATAAAATCGCAGCTTAATGGATTTAAAATGTTCTTGCTCAACACTATTAATCGCCAGTCACCGTATCTTCATGCCAAACTTCATTAACAAAATATAATGTGTTGCCCTTTCACTTGAAAATCGTTTGATTTTTTTTTTAAAGATACCGTGTTCCCTGTGGTCAGAGTAAATTTTCATACATCTCGAGACCGGTTTCTGGAAATTTTTGAGCAATGCAGTTCATTAAATTTTGGTTAACAGTACTTACAAAGAATTCGTTCAAAATAAGAACCTTTAAATTTTTATGATTTTTTTTTCTGTTTTAGATCGAAAATATGAAATATCTCTAGAACAGTGCTTCGTTAGCATCCTATATAAATGACAGCATTCGCTTTTGAATAAAAATTAATATTCATATAAATGTTGTTTATTTTAGCATTCCTGAATAGCACAGCCATTCGCCAATGATCCTATCGTGTCAAACTAATCCTTTCTGTAACAATTTTATGGTTGATTACCATTTAGACAATGATCTACAACTTTGTAATCGGCATTTTTCATCTATCTCGTTTTGTTGTCGGACACATTATCCAGACTTTTTAAATTCTCCGGTAGGGGTTCTGCTATCACTCTGGTTCGATCGGACATGATTATTTTCCGTATTTGTGAAAAACACTCGCATTGCAGATATCAGCATCCATGGACCAGTTTCACGCTTATTATGTGGCTCGTCAGCATGGTATAATTGTTGATATCTTCAATGACAGCAAGAAACTTGCTATAAGCCTCAATTTTTACGAACTTATAAGTGATTATATATAGTAAGTTTCTTGCTATCATTGCAGATATCGGGTATTTACATGCTGACGAGCGCATAATAAGCACGAAACCTGTCCATGGATACTGATATCTGCAATAAGAGTGTCTTCCAAATGTTGGGGAACGCCAGAGCCTGGTGTTAAATCGGGATCTCCATACACGCACGAAAACTTTTATGGAGACTTTAAAAGATGTATAATATTTAAAATTATTAACATGTTTTATAATTTAAAATAAAATCTAATATTACCCGTTTTTAATTACTTAAAAAACTATTTCTGCTTATATTTTTATCACATACAAAATTTAGGGGGATCTTTAAATTTTGAAGCCCGGAGGTCCGTACGTTAATCACGTCTTGCCCCAGGCGAGTTTTGTGATTATACACTTTTACCTAGACCACTCATGGATCTTTCCATGCAATTTTATTGGGGGTCTTAAGGTCTTTCCGAGGGACCCTCCTAGTGTCGGCATTTGCTAACATCTACATTACATTTGCAAACATTGCTACATTGCATTTGATTACATTTGCAAAATTCGCAGAGTAGGGTGCAATTAAAAGAAAATATGCACTCGTTTTTAAGTGTAAGGTCAGACACTTTATCATTTTATTTATTTTTTTATAATTAAGTACCACGGGTTTAATTTCTATATCTTTCATCAGAGGAATGATTATGCAAATGGATGTGTGGGCAGTCGGACATAAGCATACAATGGAAGTGGAACGCCATTAAATAACGGAAACTATTAAGCTGGGGAGACCACAACGCAATGCTTCCGCTTGAAATTAATAAACCATAAATATTATTTATTCCGGTTGCGAAAAGACGCAGTATGGATTGAGCATGGCCTGCTAGAGAAAAGGGCGTGTATATCACCGAAAAAAAAAATATAGTTTCGATAGTGGAAAAACACTTGAAGGTACGTTTTGTTGGAATCCGAGCGTTCAAATAGGTGAACGATAAAGATGACTGGAAAAGAGAAGGAGGAAAGTCTCAATGACCAGAAACAATGAGGTCATTTGATACTTTATGAGCTAACTGGCTGCATGCAGTCTATTCGACAATGAGTGTTTTGTTTATACAGTCCTGCCTTAAATGGAATTTCAGGGCCCGAGGGAATTTTCCATCTTGTAAAGGTTTCCGTTTCATTGTAGAAAGTGTTACTGCCCCAACCAGGAATCGAACCCTATTGGAACGAAATTGCAAGCTCTTATAGTCGAAGTGAACACTGTATTCTCCACTCTCTAATGTCAGATTGGCAAGCAACAGACAACCTGGCTAACCACCTCCTGCTATTTTTACCTCAGGTTAGCCTTCTGATATTACTATTTTTACCCAGGTTAGTATCACGTGTGGTCTTTATCCTCTCAATTTTGAAATCGGCGCTCCATCTTTCAGAGTCCACTGAATCCGTACTAGTCGTTCTAAGGTCACTTTCAGACCTCCGACATCTTTGCATTAAACTACAGGGTTGATTTGCTCGGGCCCCATTGTAGAGAACCTTGCTGCCCCAACCGGGAATCAAACCCTGGATCTTCGAACTGGCCAGCCGACGCTCTACCGTTGTGCTACTGGGACGAAATTGCAAGTTTTTATCTTCGAAGTGAATTCTGCATCATGCAGGTTATTTCAAGAAAAGCTAAGTTTAAGGTTTATCTGTAAGTGCAGATAGTCCATATGTAATTTGTCAACTATACATGACTTTGAAAATTCTGTCAAGTTTATTTAGACACACTTAATTAATACTATATTATACCATAACAGCTAATTTAGTTATTCTAAATGTATTACGTAGATTTTTGTTTACTGCAATCACAGGAATATATGTGTCATAGTGAATATGACATTTTGCTTAATTTTAATTAATTTAATTATGTTAAAACCTTTTACCTCTTTTTTTTATTTAATTGGGATTTTATCTTTAGCTCAAAATTTTAAGGAAAATGTGAATATAAAATTTTGAGCTAAAGATAACATTCCAATTAAATTTAAAAAAAAAAGAGTTAAAAGGTATTGACATATGTACATTAATTAAAATTAATCAAAATGCCATATTCACTATGACAATATATAAATATAAAAATACTATACCCTATGTTTTTGACTGTTGGCATATTACCATACCTTAAAAAATAGATAAATATGTTATCAGAAAAATATTATTGTTTACCATGAAACAAACATTTAGATAAAATAACAAAACAAACACTATACATTTTTATTGAGATGTACTTTTAAAATAATCCAAGATGGATTTTTGGACATGTGTATTACTAATGATGAAATTTTCAGTCAAAAATCGTGCATTGATTAATATTTCTAGCATTTCAGAATCGCCCTGATTAACTGAAAATTCTTGAAGTTCTGAAACAGATTTCAGAAGATCATTATATATAATTTAATAGAAGATTATTTTTGACTAATCCCGTTTTCATTTACGAGTGACACTTCATCATTGTCGGGGAAATAAATGGCTGAAGCAGTTGGATGATTTTTTCTGTTCTTAGTTCGTTACAACAGGTGCTTTAACCTTTTGCTTACGGGTGGGACAGCGTCCGTCCCAAACGAAGAGCCTCTCAAAAAGATAAGTATTTGACATACCCTATCCCAAATAGTTCGATCCCCCTTTGCAGACATTGGCGTCCTCGCCAACTAAAACATTGCAGCTGCGTTTGGGATTGATGCTATCCCACCGTTAAGCAAAAGGTTAATAACAAATTATGTGTCTAAAAATCCACCATAGAAATACATTCTTTCATGTACAACTATGTATTTAAGCCTGTCAACAAGTAGAAGCTAAACAACACAGTTTTTAAAGTATAATCTATTTTATTACTTAGAAGTAACTTAAATGTAGAAAAGTGTATTTATTAAGATATATTGTTACGATGTATCCTCTCAGATCGTGGGTGTACTTCCAGTATACAAAAATGAGTCCCAATTTCTGGATAACTAAAGCGTTTGTTTAAAAGCTCCAATAAGCGTAAACAGGAACAATATACGGCTAATAACACTAGCTATCCTACAAAATCATAAAATAACTGTCAGGTACAATAAAATAGCCATTAAATGCTCAACTAACTGTGAAACAGCAGAATCTGTTCTCAAAATTTTGACGTATCTCACAATTTAATTTGACTCGTATTACGTCAACTCTGTCCAACTGAATGATAAACACTTGTTTATATATTTTTCATAGAAAGCTCTAGAAAGAGGGCGTATTTTCGAAATTAATGGAGAAATCGAGAAAGTTCTACTGCCTTCCGAAACACGCCAAAAGTCACCAAGTTGACTACATTTTGCCAAATATGGTAGTAAGGTCACTAAAATATTGCAAAGATCAGGCGACCCGTTGAAGCAGCATTTTACGCATTCGTAACAATATGTAGCTTATATGGAAGACAACGACATATCAAATATACGAGCTTTCTAGCCACTACGGCTATAGAGTTATTCCCAAAAACAAGTAAATTCTTATGGCTGGCCCTAGACGGACTGGCCCGATAAATGTCAAAATCCAAGTAATTAAAATGGATTACAAAAAACAATACCATACGAGCTGCTCAGGTTTTGCTTTCAGGTTGCTCATGTTTCGCACTTGGAGGTCCCGAATTCAATCCTCGACGCCGTCCAAAACTATCCTCGTGTCTACCCGGACTGCGGGCACGATAAGTCTGTGGGTCCGAAAGTTTCTTCCGAGAAGTGGTGAGTCTGGGGAAGAAGGGTACGATTCCTGCGGCTGCTATCCCACTGCATTCCGGTCTAAATTGGGTAGTATTGGACGAAAGTCAGACTTCTGCTATGATGGGTCTGGACTCTTCAGATCAACAGAAACTGCGATTTCTCTCCTTTTACCGTAGACTACTGCCTTATGGGTTTGATATGGCATTTTCCTGATAAGTGGGATTAGTAACAACAGCATCTACCTGAAAGTAATGATCTAATCGAAATATTCTGGTTTCTCGTTGAGTTCGTAGAACAGAAGACATTCAAAATGGAAGGTCAAAAACTGTCATAAGATGGAAGTGGGCGTGTCGAAAGGATGAGTCGTAGGATGAGATCGGATGACCTCGCCCACTTCTTGGTTTTCTTTTTTTTTTTCTTTTTTTTTCTCATTTGGTGAGAGAATGCAGGAGATGTCAATAAGGCTAAAAAAAAAACACGTATTCTTAATCTAAATTTTAGCCGCAGCTTTTTGAAAACCCGTTTTGAAATCTTTTAAGTCTTTTCGTTTGATATATTGTTAAAAGTAAAATTGTTTGATGGTGTTTTGTGTAAAAGGTTTGATTTTTTATATTTTAAATTTTGTGAAAAAGTCTATAAACGTCCTGATTACTTCCAAATGCACCCAGAAAAGTACAGTATACAGAGTGTCCCAAAAAGATTGAAACGCTCTTTAATTCTTTACCTGTTGGAGATAAGTGGGCAATGTAAATTGCAAAAATGTTGAAAGTAAGGTAGGAAATAAGACTACGTTAATCAAATAGTCCTCCCATTAATTTTCACAATATTACACTTTTTAAATTTTTATACGACCCCTTTAGACAAATTTGGTCAATCAGAAAATTTTTATTTTTAATGCAACGAGATCATTAAAAAAACCCGCATATATGTATCTTTTAAATTGAGCGAGTTATATTTAATTGAACATTATGAATGGGGACCCTATATCAAATTAGAAATGTAAATTTGTGACATATCACAAAAAAGATAAAATTGGATGATAATGCATAGGTTACCTAACCGCGTAGTGAGTACCACTGCTTTATATGATCTCTGTCTGCATAATGCTTTATTTCGATGCATTTGTGATAAAAAATGTTGACACATATGAATGTATTTTTGATCTAAACAATTTCCATCATCAATTTGTTTATGATCCCTATTTTCACTGATGAAACAGCCTTTTACATGGTACGGAAAAGTGGCATAAGTCAGATTTTTTCCTTTATCATAATTCAGTTGATTTTAAAGATACAGACATGCGGGGTTTTTTTAATGATCTTGTTGCATTAAAAATAAAAATTTTCTAATTGATCCAATTTGTCTAAGGGGGTCGTATAAAAATTTAGAAAGTGTAACTTTTTGAAAATGAATGGGGAGACTATTTCTTTAGCGTAGTCTTATTTCCTACCTTACTTTCAATATTTTTGCAATTTACATTGCCCACTTATCTCCAACAGGAAAAGGATTCAAGCGCGTTTCAATCTTTTTGAGACACCCTGTAGATTTCGATGAGTAAAAAACCCTTCGTGCAAAGAATAAAGAACACTTGGGCAACGTATTTAAGTACAAATAAAAAAATAATGCGATATAAATATGTTTCGAAGATACGCTGGATCACTTTCGGTAGTGCAAGAGAACCAACAAACCCGAAGTCAAAGACGAAAAAAAAATGACGATTTAGTCTATTTCGTCTTGTTAACTTCGGGTTTATTGGTCCTCTTGAACTGACGAAGGGGATCTAGCGTAATCTCGAAACAGCTGTATTCTGAATTATTATTTTATTTGTGCTCAACTTTCCCTTACAGTATAGAGTCCCGATTATCCGATGTTCCTTTTTATCCGAGATAGTTTTTTTTTTCACTGACTCGTCACTTTTCCTGATGGAATTAAAATTCTCGTGAAATCAAGACAAAATTTTTCAATGAAACTGGTGGAAGAAGTTAATGATAAAGATAATCTTACGCCCAGAGAGCTAGTTAAATATATTCCAATTTCAGAGCCTATTACGGCAGAAAGCATTCAAGACTGGACGAACGGGAACGAGTAACAAGAGATGACTGATGATATGATTATAAATTTAGTGAGTTAGAGAAAACATTAAATTGAAGACGAGACTGATGTGTGTTCAGCAGGTGGCTCAAGATTTTCGCTTGCGGAAGGCCTAAATGGGATTGAGATCAAATTCTGACACATCGAACAGCAGGGCGATAGTACGTACAGTATGTACAAGGCAAACACATAGTTACATATGTATTTTGTACATGTTATTTTTCTTACAGTACATATTTCTTTAATGGCAAAATTAGGGGGTATTTTTAAAAAGAGGAATTGTTAGGTCAGCGCTAAACTGTGCAGTACAGTGCAGTATATAATGTTATTTTTTTTTTCGTGTTTTATCTATCGGGTCGACATTAGCTCGGCTTATCGAGACTTTACGGTACTCAAATTTAATGAATTAAGCTAAAAGTATGAAGACTTTTCGTAGATAATCATATTATTATCACAAAAGAGAACTAAAGACTGTCTGAGATTTTCCCTTTAAAACCTAACTGACACCTCTGACACACCTCTAGGGATGTTCTGCATGAGTCATAAAAAAGGGGATATTTCATTTCCCCACTTTTAGGAGGATATTGTTCCTCCAGCCTTTCCCCCCCCCCCCCATGTTAACCTATAGAAAGTAGTCCCTAATCTTTAGTTCGGAATTCTTTTGCCGAACATAGATGTTGAGAATAGGAATGTTTATCTTTTTGTAAAAATCGATAAGATACTTAGTGTTTCTAATATTCTTTTTTTTAAATGAACGCAACTCTGTACTATGCGTTATCATACTTTTGGCGATCGCTACAGCAAGGGTAGTGTGAGCGGTGCCCCCACACTATGCATCGCATTGATATGGAGGCGTATGAAAGAGGTGCAGTGAAAATTACTTCGTAACAAGCGTCAGAGTTTCTGAGGCATTGCTTTTAGCCAAAGTTTCTGTTGTTTCCAAAAGTCAACAGCTTAAGTACTTTATTAGATGCCAGTTCATCCCGCTCAGCCAATAAATACCCAACTATTTATAACAATAATTCATTTAAGACCACGGTCTAGGAAATAACGGTTGCAGCTTACAGTGCACTGTCCTCTGGCTAACATTGGATTCAGTAGTAATATTTAATATAGCATGGACAACTAGCCCTTAAAATTTCCGTATTATTATTTTACGAATAGTGTTATAAAAAGACAAATGTGTTTAAATATGCAAGTAAAAGGATCTTCAACGTTTTATTACAATGAATTTTCTCATTGAATCAATTCTTTCAGAAAGCATCAGATGAAATAATATGCAAAGTACATGCTTTGACCATTTGGCATTTGCTAAGGTACTATAGTGGTTAGGAGTAACTAGGTTACGGATCTCTTCTGCTAGTGCATAGGGAGTAGCAGAGTTGGACCCATCCTTATCTTATTCATTGGATTGAAATTTCTTATTATTTTCATCTGCTCGAATTATGCACGTAGAACATTTACGAGTATGGCCCCTGTTTAAAGAACTGTGGTTCTAGCTAATTGCGATTGCCCCCAAGACGGGCCTAACGATCTCATTAGTCCTTCAGAAAGTTAAAAAGTGTGAGAAAAATTGTTTGCTTTTCCTCGATAACCTTGAACCGGTGGGCAATGGTGGGTGAAGCCCGGACTTGGAGGAACATCGATATTGCTCTGGAGGAGGCAGGTAGGTCATGGGTGTCGGGCAATTTTGGGGACCACTCAGTCGTGAATGCTGTGGAAACAAAGTGAAAACAGCCGTAATATTGGCAGTGAAGGATTTCGTGCGGTTTAAGCCAAGATTGTTATCACTAGAAGACTGGTTTGGTTGACTTTTTTCGGGAAACAATGGAACACTGAACTCTTAATGATATTACTAGTGACCTTTATGGGTGCTGAATGTGAGATGGAAAGAATATTTGGTATTAATAAATGTCTCGTGTGCACTTAAAAAAGGTGCTCTTTTAATTTCACTGCTTCTGATCGGAGACTGCGCTTTTGTTGATTTGTTAGCTAGTCAGAGACTTCTCAGTATATACATTCAAGACAAATAGGACATTTCTAAGGCATTTAAAATATTTTTTCCTTTCTAAGTGTACAAGGGATATTCCTCGGAGCAGTAAACAATGCGAGGTAGTTTGTTCTCAGTACGTCTTAAGGACGCCCACTACCATCTTCTCCCAAATTGAGTCTAGTCAGTCTCTACAGGAAGTCTCTCTTTGCGAGCAGGGAATCTCCAAGGCATGTTTGGTTAAATGTTCAAAAGGGAACATAACTTGGTCCAAATTGTAGAACCACAAGATTTTTACATTGAACCAAATAAAAGCGTCAGCATTGGTTTATGAACTTTACACTACACTACAATCCTCCCTCCTCAGCGAGTAAGAGAGGGGCATTACATATTGCTTGCTAGAATAATACAATAGCTGTACAACTTGGCCTTGGCTATATTTTGAATCCTATAGATGTCCAAGTTTGCATCAAACTGTCAGAATATTCTTTGAACACGAGTAAAATTGCAAGGGCGTGTTGTAAAAGCGCTCTAAGGGTTCTCAAAACATTAATGAGTAAAATACACTTTGTGCAAAAAGATAAGGGAAACTTGATCAACTTATAGAAGAACAAATAACACAATAATGCAGCACAATCATGCGAACAATAATGCTGCATTGTTGTGTTATTTCTGCCCATATACGTTACTCAAGTTTTGCTCATCTCAAAACATGTTCTAGTCATCCAGTCTTCAAATCAAAACGTTCGGGATATAAGAAATTCCAAGATCCTGTGCAATGTAGGAAGTTTTGATGAGGTTCAATAGAAATCTTGTTAGAATGTATTTTAAATTGTTCCAGTTATATAGTTTAATATTTTGTTTAGGTTAGTGTTAGGGCATATGCTTATAATTCACAGTTATAGTCATTGCAGGTCTATATTCAAAATAGAGCATATATTATTATTTGAAATCTTGTTAATATTGAAGAATATCCAGTTTTGGTTAGAAGTGAACCAGTGGCGTATTAAGGATTTAATTATGGGGGGTGCCAGTAAGCCGGATAAAAATAATTTTAATGAAAATTCAATGAAATTCAGTAGGTGATTATAAAATGTATTTAATGAATAAAATCCAGTTTTCTCTCCTTTTTTTTACTTGAATTACTTCGGTTGTGCATACATTAATCTATATACAGCAAAATCAGTATGTATATACATTCAATCGATATTACGTCGGTGTAGATCTTAAATAAGTTTTTAAAAATAAGTTTTTAAAAGACGTAAGGTTGCAATTGGTCTTTGCAACTGGAAGTGTTGCAAATATTTTATTAAAAATTATCGATGTAGATATATATCATTTTGTTACACTTCGAAATTGCATCCACAGCTTTTTTGCATGGAATTATTGCAAACGGATTTTAACATATTTTATGCCTCAACTTGAATTTGGCGTTCGAAACTACTGGATTTGTAGAAGGCAAATCACGATCATAAAATGCACACAACTGTCTTCACCTACACTTGTATTGTAGCCTCATTCCCATTTGGGAATAGGATGAAAAATTGTCTTAAAATGTTGTGGTGCCACGTGAAATGTTCATGAAGTTGACTCAATAATTGGTCAATAATAGAATAAATTGAATAGTCCTAAAGTAATCTTCCACAGAACCTCTCCAGAACTTTGGACTGTAATGCTTGTTTCGAGATAGTCCGTGGGTTTTTAATATCAATATTAAAATTATCGTCTTTTACATAAGCTTCATCATAAATATCCTTAAAAGATTTCTATGTTTCACGAATGGTATTTATTTGAGGCACAATGTCATCAAAATTAAGGGGTGTTTTAGTTTCTGGTGTATATTTATCAATATTCTCAACCAGGACATCCTGTCTTTAAAGGAGGATTGGGGAAATAATTTATTATTATGGGGGTATCAAGGCACCTTAGCACACTCCCTAGGAGGACCACTGGTTAGAATGGTAAAAAGAATCTGGTTTCTCTGTCTCATTTAACGTGTTAGCTTACTTAAAAAGTTTCATGGTCGCTTTAAATCAGACAAAGTCCTATTAGAATGAATCGGCTAGGTGATATAACTTTAGGAACACGAGAGCCAAGTCATATTACAACAAGATAGACATACAAGATTCAATAAAAGTATCAACCGGTTTTACTGAAAAAAATGAGCCTTTTTCGTCAAGATAAATGAGACACAGCACCAGTACCAATGAAGGCAAGAATGCGTCTGTCCCTTGTTAAAGAAGGCTATTTTTGTCTTTGAAACTGATTAATACCTGCAGCCTTGTATGCTGTGCCAAAATTTTTTCTTTAGAATCAGTTCTACTATTAAACAAATTTAACTACATAAAAAACTATCTGCATGTATATAATAATTTGTAAAATCTATAATAATTTGTAAAATCTGTAAGCATAAAACCAGTGACTTCACGCGTTTAATTCAAAGTAGACAATTTAATATCTGAGTAGTATAAGTTTAATATGGGTCCACAACAGATTTGCTGTTATTCATCATAATCATCCAGATGAACATTTTATTTTTACCTAACAGATTATTCATAACAATAATATATATATATATATATATATATATATATATATATATATATATATATATATATATATATATATAATTTACAATTAGTTGCAAGTAATAATGACTCTAATGTTGCAAACTTTTTAGATTTAAATTTAGATTTACAAAATTGTAATCTGGCTATAAACTTGATAAAAGATTTTTAAATTTAATACATCAAAAATTCAACACTTTGACTATTGTTTGCATATATCAGTTTTTAGAAATATTATAATAAACCAGGTTCTTAGAATCAATAAAATTTGGGATGAAAATTATAAATTAGCACATTTTATAAAATTATTGAGTACAACGACTAAAAATGCATATCCTCCCATTTTCGTAATTAAAATTATCAACTCAGTGTATCAATTTCCACTCGATAACGTCCAAGACAACTTTCCCAAATATGGTGGCAAATAATATAGAATAAGTATATATTTATATATATAATAAAAATGAATAATAATAAAATAAAATAAAAAAATTAGAAAAATAATAAAATCGGAAAATAAGGTACATTAACATTAATGTTTTAAATGTTATTTTCGCTAAAAATTGTAACTTTAGCCAGTTTGATACTACGATTTGAGCGCCCTTATCATGGTGTTTAGTGGCATTCTCGTTTATTCATTTCTTCTGTGAATCACTTGTTTAGTAAGGATTTTTATCTATTCTTCATGTTCATATTATGTTCTACTTATATAGATAATTGTCCTGTCTCCTGCTCTGACACACTGGGTGGGGTCTGGGAGGGTCGCTGTGAACGTTTGTTCTACCTCCTAGGTTGTATTTCGTCATGGTCATTTCTGTGCTGCTCGATATTTTTCGTACTGTTGCGACTGTTCGCACTTACACGTGGTGAAAGATGAAGGGTTCCTGCCTCATGGTAAAATAATAGATTTCCTATTTTTTCTTATTTTCAATTTTTCCTCTTTTGGTGCCTGTAGTCTGAGTTTTGGCATTTATAGTAACGTACTATTTCCAAATCTGAAACAGGCATTTGTTTGTGTTTATTAGAATTAAATACTCAGACCTGAAGAAGAATTTAATTCTGGTTAATCTTCGAATTTGGACCGGTACTGTTCTCTTCTATTATCGGCATTGTGGCCGTGGTTTTGCTGCTTTGGTGATGTTAATATTTCATGATTACTTGAATTGATTACTTTTATTAATGCATCTTTCAGATATATATATATATATATATATATATATATATATATATAATATATATATAATATATATATATATATATATATATTAAATATATATATATATATATATAAATAAAAATTAAATGATTTTAATCGAATATTTTTTTGCATAAACTAATATATATTTAAGTATCCGAAATTCAACCAAATAAAAAGAAATGCATGCCACATATTTTTGAGAACTGCATAAAAAACCTTGGATGAAATCAAATCTTGCAAGTTCAACCATTTGAAGTTACACATCCACAATAACGGTTCACGAATTTCACTTCAGCGCTCACTATCCATTCCAACTTTTGATGATCCACGCCTGGCTGACTTTCCATCTTTACTCCGAACATTTTCGAATTTATTAACGACTTCGCCTGCTTCGCAAAAACGCGGTCAACGCGTTCTCTCTGCCGTTCACCGATAAATTGAAATCGAGTGAGAGGGTACCCTCGACTGGTTCCTGGTACGTGGACTATAGGTCAGAATAGGTCCCACACACACACAGGTCACGGTTCGCAGAGTATTTATTACTTTATACTCATTGAACCAGCAGTGATAGATGGATGATACGGTAATCGGTTTTTTGAAATTGAGGAAAGTTTCGGCAACGGGAAAGAAGGGTTATAAAAGGTGAAAATGAAAATTATTTTCGTAACATGGTTTCTCTCTTCAATCATTCATTTCATTCAAATCAATTTCTTGATGAAATATTGAAGATATTCCAGGTTGACATACCCAGCTCCAGTTGCAAAAGCACGGAGAAATTTAGCGGTCATTCCTCTCCCATATCCCCATAATTTAATGCACAATTACATTAGTTCTCCTCAGGAGCCACATTGGAAATCAAAATCCAACACCGTAAGCCTTTCATTTGGTTGTCGATCTCCCCTTTCGGCGAATATGGCGACGCGTATGTCCCGTCCCAACCTAAATGTGTAACAATTACATTAATCATCCATAAGGACCATATCGAAAAATAAATCCAACACTAAGTATTTCATTGGGTCGTCAACTCCCTTTCCAGATATTCTGTCTACGCCTAAGTCTCATCCCAACCTAAGTATGAAACAAAGAGTTAGACTGTGATGATATTTTCATGGTATATTTTAGGGAACAAAGATTCTAAAAATAAGTCTTTTAATTGGTATATTGTCTAAGTTTTCTCTTTCTGACAGTATTTTAGAAATAATATTGTTTTTAGTATGAAGTTTAGAATTCTTTAAATATGCGCTGGCTGTCGATATTGGTCTTTCCTCGGCATGTCTGGTCTTGTCGTGTGTTAAGAGGACATATACATTTGAGATATCCGAAAATTAAAGGTTTATTGAGCTTAAATTACGGAAAATTTTTATACGATTTTTTTTTTTTTTTTTTTTTTGAAAATGACATATGGAATATTTGTTGAAAGAAAAGTCAAATTCTGCAAATGGCAGCAATTTTTGTTTTTCTTCGTAATTGGCAGGATATCTTCTACGGATTTTAACTGCAATAAAAAAATATCAAAGTAAAACTTCAAAGTTTAGGAGTATACGTAGTTAATGTGCTAAGATTTTTATTTTACATTCAACGTGAGAAAAACGGCCATAAAAACGAAAATCAATCATTTCTTTCAGAAAAAAGTAAAAAAGTAAAAGTTTATATTTTGCGGTAAAATAACGAAGAAGTCTCAAATCTGAAATGAGCTGCGTAGATGAATCGACTACGCATATGAAACATGCTTATGCTTAAAAATGTGCTCAATCTGGTATGCGTTTTAACTATCGATGATTGCGAGCTTTCCATGCAATTCCTTATGATGCATCTGCCTCTGAAAAGAAAACAAATAGTTGTGCTTGCTAATTAGAATAATCAAATATTGTATTAATAGAATAATAAATCATTGTATGCAACATATTTTCTTTTTTACTTTTAATTTCATGTGCAAATTTCTAAGAGTTAATAGGGACAATCGCGATAAATTCTACACTTTTTCATTAGCTTCCTTGATATGAAAGGCCAGGAATGAAAATTTTCAAGAAACAAACTATGCAATCTGTATTATAGTAAAATTACGCACAATTTTTAATAAGCTTTCATAAGCCAAGAAAATAAATCTTACAAAGCTTTCGATATTAATTGAAAACCTTTTGAATTCATATAATCGGTGATTTTTTTTTTTTACCTCTCGTAGAATTAAGAACGGCTTTTGTATCCCTTTCCAAAGACTCTCCGTTTAGACACTGATGCTGTTAGACCTTTATTATTTACATTTTCTTCTTCATAAGGTAATTAATTTACGGTCATAATGGATCATTCGATACAATTATCCAAATATGAATATACGTGAGATAATAGCGAATTTTCTGTTAGGTTTTTATAGACGTGGTGGGTACTATATATTATATTGTTTAGTCGGATTCTTTTATGAAATAAAGTGTGGAAGTAAAAGATTTTTACGCACGGCTAGTTTTGCCATCCTGTTTCAAAGTAAAATAGGTATTACAAAGAAAGCCGAAGGTGAGTCACCTTAAAAGTGTTTGGTTTCCCACTGCGACATAATATATTTGAACTATTGAAAATAGTGTAGCATTTATCTTTATGAAGAAAAAAAATAATGAAATCATACTGTATTTATAAAGATACAATGAAAATGTGTATTGCGAGATGCTTAAAACTGGACCGTTTACAAACGTAGAATTTACCTTTCAAATCTTTTAAATATTATGATAATATCTTTAAGAAATTACACAATATTTATAAAAACATAAATAGAAATGTCTTACTTCGAATAATTTAATCAATACAGATTTGGATTAAAAAAAATCTGATGTGTGTGTGTGTGTGTGTGGGCAACACATGACTTTCCTTATATAATGTAATGAATTTACTACTTTTACAGTAAAAAAATAGGTTTTTCATATAGTAGATACTAATATTCTTTCCAAGACATTGAATTTTCGACAATTAGTCGTCATTTTCATTGATTTGGCGTCATTTTCATCCATTTGGCAAGATTTTCGTTAATTTTGCAACATTTCAAAAAGTCGCCAAGTTGGCGACATTCCGCCAAATTCGTCGCCAAAATCTCGCCAAGCGTTATGCACTAAGAAATAAGTTATTCTTGCAGCAGATAAATGACCATTGGCGTTCAAATACAAAAGTATTACTCAGAGTATCTTTTTTCATGAAGGGAACGAGCTAGATCCACGAGAATGATGTCACCCAATTTATCGCATGGTATTCAAAAGTGAACATGTTTATCAATAGGAAATATATTTTTTTTATTTTATATGACTTTTTGATATTTTTTTTTGAAAAATGTTCAATATCTCGAGAACGGTTCGTGTTAGCGTTCTAAAATTTATGTCAATCGTTTTCTAATGAAAAATTACATAAGAAATGTCTATTTGTGTAACTTTATTAGTGGTTTTGATTTTTTGACGATTTTTTCAAAATTTCATTCGAAAATTTAGAGGGGTTCTGAACATTCGATTGCGTATAAAAACAATAGGCTTCCAGTGTTTATGGATTGTGATTTTTGTACTAAATTTGGTTCAAATCGGTCTATTCGTTCGTCAGTTATCGTCCACAGACCCACTGACACACACACACATACTTTCATACACACACACACACACACACACACACAGACATCACTTCAAAAATGTTTGATTCGTGATCAGGGATGCTTGAAACGTGCTCTCCCGTCGTAAACTCGAATTCGAATTTTCGACCCCGTCACAATACTTTCCTTATACATTATGTATATAAGGAAAGTAATAAATGACAAACAATCAGGTATGGTGAGCAGATTATGTTCTATACACTCAATGATGATATACTTAAAAAATGTTTAGAAATATTTATTTTTACTCTCATTTACACTTACGCTAAAGAACTTGTACAATAAATAAATAAACAAATAAATAATAAACCACTAAAATTTAGAGCTGCTCTGGCCAATAAAGTCATTTATTTACACGCACATGATAAATCCAATCAGAAAATTAATTACATTCATATTTAATTATTTAAGTAAAATAATTAAATTTTGACGTTGGCATACAAAACTAAAGTCTTTTCTCGTGAATTGAACGTACTAAATCCATGAGAATAATGTCAATGAACTTAAAGCATAACACAACTCTGTAGTACTTATTTGAAGAAAGCATTAGCAACTAAGATGATTAAAATTGCTTCGTTCCTAATCACCTTATTTGCTTATGCCTGCTTTCTTCAAGGAAGTACTAGACAGTTATATTCTCCGAAGCAGCAGTTTCATTTATTAAAGCACTGGAAAACGTACCCACCGTTGCCCGGGATTTAAAGCAGAGATTAATTGAATTAATTCATTCAATTTTTCAAAAGGCGTGGTTGCATCCCACCCTGCCACGTTATCTTTATCGTCTGCCCGGAAAAACCCAACAACGCTTTTGCAATAAATACGTCACTGCTTCCAATAGCAACGGACGAGATGTAACGTCAGTTGCAAATCCTACGGCATAGTAAATCGAAGAAGGAAGGTCTTTCGACAGCGGAATGAAAAATCTCATTTTTTTATGCTTTTGTCTGAAAATTCACAGAAAATCGGAAGATATAGTATTTAAAAAATATTAAAATGTGAAGATAAACACCCATATTTTTGCCAAGCTATAAAATTATGCTAATCTTCCTTTATCGGATGCGGCTAAATAAGAATCAGATATCTAAAATATGCACATTTCGGTGTATTTAAAAAAAAAGAAAATAAATATGAAAGAATTTTTCTACGAATTCGGTTGAAAGATCATTGGAAAGAACGTCCTTTGATCTTTCAGATGATGTCGTAATGGAAACTCTGTGCTAATATGTTCGATCACTAAGGAACCGATTTGCGTGAAAATCGCTCAAAATCGTTCTTCAATATAAAACAATTAAAAAACTAATTAGGATTTTAAAAAAAATACGTCGACGTGCATTGTCCGAGGACCTGAAGTACCTTTGTAACGAATTTCACCGCAGTCTCATGCTACAATTTTCCGCTACAAACGACATAACACATACAGAAACAGACACACAAACATCTTCTCTTATTATGCAAGATAATATTGTGCGCTTTTAACGATACTTAATGCTGTTTTATTTTGATATAACTTTTTTTATAAATTAACTCAACCTATAATATCTCGAGAATGGTTCATGCAAACGTTCTAAAATGAGGGCCATGCATATTCTTACGGAAAATAACGTATAAAAGGATTGTTTTATGAATAATTGTTAAATGACATGACTGACCGTCCTGATTTTTTTTTTCTATATTTTCAAAAGAACATTTGAAAATTTGGAGGGGGAGATAAAGCACGAATCTTCGACGCGTTTATAATAAGTAGGGGTTCTGTATTCCCTATAATTAAGATAATCGCACCACATTGCATTTGAAAAGATAATTTGTTCCTGAAATATCGTGTCCACAATCTCCGGACATACACATAAATATCCCTTCAGAAACGTTCGATTCGAGTTCAGAGATGATCAAAACCTGTAAATCCATCGAAAACACGGAATTCGAATTGTTGATTCAGTTTCAAAACTTTTTATATACATTATACAATGTATGAAGGGAAAGTAAAAAAAAAAAAAAAAAAAAAAAAAAAAAAAAAGCAGAAAAGGAAACAAATCACAAAAAGGAAACAGAAAAGGAAGTAAATCACACAAAGAAATCCATATAAATATAAATCACAGAAACAATAACATCCACAAATTAATTCCTTCCGTCATTTTTGATAGATAGTAATATCCATCAAAAATGACAACAGCAAATCGTGTTTATTTTTTCCCCTCTCGTAAAAAGAGATAAATTTTTGAATGGATTTTACTCACATGCTTCACTCACTCTAGTGTCACTGCTCCATTCATCTATAGTGGTGTTTCTCCAATGCGCCTGGAGTGTTGCCAGTTTCAATCGGCTGTGAAAAGAATATTTTTTTTTTCAGAATTTCTTAAAAATAGTATTTTCAGTTAATAGTGCACATATATGTAAAAAAATATTTCATTGAATATCACGTGAAGTGTGTGCTACTTACAAATAAATAAATCTGATGTGGGCAGCACATGACTTTCCCTGCAGACTCAAATTCATTGTTTCTTTATTTCATTAATAATTCATTAAATTTAGTTTTTAATTGCACTAAATAACGCACATAAATAATGGACTCAAAATCGGCAGAGCAAAAATGCGAAAAAACTAAAATATCTCCAGAACGGCTTGCACAACTGTTTAATTGCACAAAATAACGCCCACAATTATTTAAAATGACATTGAATTGGCACTTTTAATTCAATTTTCGTTCTCAGTTGATAACTGGACGTTTTTTCAACTGTGGCGCAGCGTAAATGTGAAAAAGCTAAAATATCTCGAGAACGGTTGATCCTAGTGTAATGTAGTTGATCTTATTATTTTCATTGTTAAAAAGTATGTATAAAACAAGCATTTAATTGATATATTTGAGCATACGTAGTATTTTATTTTAGATTTTGACGATTTTTGCGGGTAATTTTGCAGAAACAAGCAGCTTATTTTTTTTTCGAATCGTACCAAAATCTAATCAGCACCAGGGTAACTAACAAGTGACTTATACACCATATTTTGTAAAATTTGATCGATTAGTTTTCCAGCTAGAGTGGATAGAGCAAATTGTCAGGGCTATTTCTCAAAAAATGGCGGGTTCCTTTATCCCGGATCGTACCAAAAACTAATCAGCACCAGGGTCACACCCAAGTGACTTACCTGCTAAATTTTATGAAATTCGGTCCATTAGTTTTTGAGTTAGGGTAGAATACAAAATCTACACAGACAGACACACATACAGGCGTCACGAGTGCGAACTCGAGTTGCGATTTTCGGTATGATTCCAATACTTTCCCTATACATTACCCATGTACTGCAGGGAAAGTAATAGTTTTACCATTTATACATTTTCAGGACTTTTTAAATACCGCTTGTTAAATGAGATCGCCTCTTACTATTCAAAAATATTTAGAAAAAGTACGGACACATTGAACGGCTTTTCTACAGGGGCCTTTGCAGCTAATGCTATGAATAGAGCTATTTTTCGCAAAAGGCTCTTGAGGCCCGGGTTGAAGGACTTCGAACTTTAGGCGGTCCATAACAAACCATTTTAGTCATAACTTTGTTAACACTAAAACGACGGAAGCGGTCATTTTGGCAGCATAACTACTTTGAGAAACGATTCCTCCAAAATGGCTAATCCCAGCCCATTGAAATTTTATGACTTTTCTTATTTTCTTAAAGTTATTGAAAACACAGAAAAAAAACTATTCTAGATTTTATAATAAGAGAACAAATCAACGATCTTTCTAGAACGACAGCAGCGATCAAAATGACCGCTAGAGATATTTCACATGATGATGCAATCCGACTGCGGCGTTGCGCTACTGTAAGCCGTAAGAATGATTGTATCAGCCTTTTAGCATTATTCGACGTGTTTCAAGAACGAACAACGACTGTGCCCGTCCTGGATGTAAATTATTGCATGAAATTTTGGCGCGATGTCTCGTGGGAAGCGACTGACTACTGATGAGTGTCTAGCACTTTTGCAACAACTTAGCGAGAATTCCAGTGATAACGGCGGTGATAGTGATGCAGATTTTGTAGTTTCTGATGAAAATGAAATTGCAGAGCACAGCGTCAGCTCCTCAGAGGAGCAAACAGACTCTGGCGGTAACGATACGTCCAATTCAACTCGTCTTCAACGCAATACCTTCTTCTTCGCAACTTCAGTAAATCTTCGTGCCAAAGATGGTACCGAGTGGAAAATATTGGATCCACTGATTTGGTTCTCAAAACGTCGTGAAAAAAAAAAGGCTGGCTCAACTTCGTACGCAAATAGAATTGTATGCAAGAACGCTTATTGCAAAAAGTATGTCAAAGAAACATCCTAAATGCTGTAACTATGATGTTTTGGTTTTGAATTAAAGGTATGTTGTATTTTTTCTATGGCGGTCAAATTGACCGCTGCCGTCCTTCTAGGTAGTTCAAAATATCCGTCGCTCTAGTGTTAATATAGAACTTGAGGGGGTATTCAATTACCATTTAAGGGTCCTTTGAAAAATTATGATTCAACCCCCCCCCCCCCCCCCCCCACCGAAATCGTAAAACTACTCTGACTTGTAGATTCAATTAATTCACTACATATTTTAGGTAACGATTTCAGGATTTCTCGATTCCTGAGTAACTGAGAAAGAAAAAGGCTATAATAAGATAGCTATTTCTTTAAATTATGTATCTTCCTATTTTCAGAAGCTGTTAATTTTATTATATTAAGCAAAATGACACATCATATTTTTTACCTTTTTTATTACTTTATATAAATCAAATTCCGACCCTTATAAATTTAGAATCTTCTTGAAAATGAAAATAAAAAAGTCGTTAAAATTGCAAACGGTATAGGAAGCAGATCATATTCATTCTGGGGTAAATATAGATATTATAAAAATGTTTAACTGTATGTGCGTGTGTCGATTGGGGGGAGGGAGAAGTACCAGTTTAGAGTTTCTCTGACTTATCAATGCTTATTTATTAATTGTTATAATCAGTTTTGATGTGAAAATACATAATGGATGTGAGACATACACATTACGAACATCCTAGAAAATGTCAATACGAAGTAAGCCTTTTTAATCAATCGTAGCATGAGACAATAAATCGTTACGAAAAGCAAGTGAAACTGCAAATATTCCTTTTCTAATAAAATATGGTCTCAATGCTCAGCGTTTAAGAGTTATTATCAGTCCAGCAATATTTTGATGTTTAAAATGTAAAAGTTTTAATTTTGCATCATTGTACAACACAAATAGCAGACGTTTCAATAAGTCAAATATACTCTATGCGAAAGGATAAGAAAAACTTGAACAACGTGTATAAGCACAAATAAAATGATGATGCGGCATACATCTGTTTCGAGGATACGTTAGATCCCCTTCATCAGTGCAAGAGAACCAACGGTTTCGAGAGTGGTTGGTTCTCTTCCACCGACGAAAGAGATCCAACGTATTCTCGAAACAGCTGCATGCTGCATCTTCATTTTATTTGTGCTTACACACGTTGCTGAAGTTTTCTTTAGCAGACGATTGGTTCGGAAACATTTAACTTTCTTTCTTCAGTACAGACATACCCAAGCCTGAACACCAAAAGACATTGGCTCACTCTTACTCCTTGCAAGCTCTTATAATGGTAACAAGAAATGAAAACAAAATTGCAGATAACAATAAATGTATAGAGCCTTCATATGGTGGCAAATGGCATGTATGTATGTACACTTCATTTGCGACGGAACTATTGAGAACTTTCATTCGCTTTTGCACACTTATTTCGTACAGTCATGCAAATTTTCGGGAAATCCGGAAGTGATATCTTTAGAATCATAAGTGGAAATCCTGAGTGAACTCCCTTCCCCTTTGATGCTGAATTCATATCAGTCACCATCTAAGCTGTCTATCTATATCCATTTCTAAAAAATAGATGTTGCAAGGAAAATCTAATTCTTTTTAAATCAAAATTGACATCTCTAGAAGCAGAAGTGAAAATTTTTAGAGAGCCTCCTACTTTCACTTGAATAGAATGCTGAATCCACGTCAATCATCATCTAAGCTTTATCTATAGCCGATTCCGAAAAAACAAAATATATGTTATAACGACATATTTAACCGGAAGTAAAAATGAACCAGAAATTATAATCCTTTGAAAATATATATATGTATATATATATATATATATATTTCCCAACTCCTCTCAGAAACTGGATTGAATTCATATCAAACGTCAACTAAATTCTATCTATAACCGATTCTGGAGGATGTTTCAAGAAAAATGAAAATTATTAAACTGAGATTGGGAAAATAGCGGAAGTGGAAGTCCTTAGTAACCCCTCCTTCTTCACTCCCTTTGGAATTTGATGCTGAATCCATATTAGTCATCAACTAAGCTTTATCTATAACCAATCCTGAGAAATAGATGTTGCAAGGAAAATACAATTTATTAATAAAAAGTAGCATCTTGAGAACCGGAAGCAAAAATTCTTAATGAATCATCCTACTCCCTCCAAAATTTTATGATGAATCCATATCTGTTGGTATCTAAACTCTATAGTCAATCCTGGAAAATAGATGTTTCAATGAAAATTTTTGAAGCAGAAGTCGAAAAGAAAGCGGAAGCGGAAATTCTTAGTAGGCCGCACTCCAGAATTTGATACTGAATTCCTATCAGTTATCACTCATGTTCTATCGATAGCCAATCTTGAAAAACAGATGTTTTAAGGAAAATGAATTTTTTTAACTGGAATTGAAAAACAGAACAGGAAGGGGAAGTCCATAGTGAACCCTTATCTCCTCCGAAATTCGATACTGAATCCATATCAGTCATCATCTAAGCTCTGGCTACAGTAGATCATGAAAAATGGATGATTCAAAAATTTTATTAAAACCATAGATGCCAAATTTGATTGCCACCAATAATTGAAGTCCCATATTTACAGTAACACACATAAAGACCAATTTTACGAGTCGTGTCCTTTGATGTTACCTGTTACATCCCTCCTGACACAAACCCGTTTTATTAATTTCCAAAACAATGCTGTTTGTCCTCACGACATGTGGAGTAGTTGCGGGGTATTTTTTTTTCCGTGCCTAAACATATTTTTAGCCTCAAACTAAATCGATTGTTACCCCGTTACCGACACATTCCGTGATTCTATTGACTTCGGAAATTGAACATTCCCTCGTTGGCAACACATTTGAACCGACCGGGTCGTTGCCCACGGTTGAATCTTCATCGTTACTTTCGAGGGCGGAAACAACGTCAATGGTCTTCCGCCGATGGAGGAAGCGGATTAAAAATGGTCGAATTTTGGGTCCATGCCGTGCTACTACCAGGTTGGGCTTGACCGGCCGAAATACGTTGGAGGACTGCTGCATGCAGAAGGATTCTTTGCTCGTTACTGAAATGGTGTTTCATTGTGTGGGAGCTTTTGTAGGTTTAAACAACATGAATTGTTGTTGGGAAAGGAAAAGAACTAAATTTTCGACCACCTTGGTTTTCAGAAAAAGACGACAAGAACTGAGGTGCACAGGCGGCGCCAGACTTTCACAATTGAGGGTGCTATGCAATTAGGAGTGCTGATCTTAGATATATAAATCCGTAAATAAAATAAAAATTAGAAAGAGAGAGAGAGAGAGAGAGAGGGAAACTGAAAATTGTTGGAATAAGAGGCAGTTGTTAAGTAAAATGGAGTGTTTGCGCAATTTGTAATAGGAGTGCTGAAGCACCTTCCCTCCCCCCTGTAGAGCCGCCTATGCTGAAGTGCCCGGCTGTGAAAAAACAGTTTTTTTTCCTACTTCCCCTACAATATACTCGGTTCCTAGGAAAGCCGTTAAGCACCCCAATAATTCTGTAAGAGAAGGTCCCTACGTTAAGTCCCACATTAGGTCTATCTCTACTAATGTGATCATTCTCAATCAGCAAAAAGGGATCGTAATATCCCTAGAGGTGAATTAAAAAGTTAGGGTATCGAATGTGGCAACAAAGCAAGATAGACGAAAAAAATACAATTACAAAGTTGTCCAGCATTGTGTAATGATTAGGAATCGACACTAAAACTGTTATAGAATGCATTTATTTGACACAGCAGGGTTATTGGCGGGTGTCTGTCCTTTTCAGGAATACTTAAATAAATAACACGTACATGAACAGGAATCTAATGCACAGCCTGTTCAAAGTGCCCTCCGTCAGCAACAATGCATATTTCAATTTGAGAAAGCATAGGACCGGGTCCGTTGACACGTATCACCGTGTTACAGTCCTTACTGATACGTCATTTTGACAGGTATTTATTGCATTCCATATACGCCTTTCGTTCGTTTCTGGTCTCGAATCCTACCTACTCACTAGACAATTGTTACTATCCTACTCATTGAACAATTGTTACTATCCTACTCATTAGACAATTATTACTACCCTACTCATTAGACAATTGTAACTATCCTACTCATTGGGCAATTGTAACTATCCTACTCATTGGGCAATTGTAACTATCCTACTCATTGGGCAATTGTAACTATCCTACTCATTGGGCAATTGCTACTATCCTACTCATTAGACAGAACTATGTTGCTGAGTTTGTTATATATCCTACCCTTTTTTTCATTCTTCCCTAGGGGCACTGAAATCCGTTTCTTTACATAATTGTTATTTGGGGTGCTTATAAGGATTTTACTAGTAACTCTGTATAGCGTATGCAAAAGGAGAGTATTGCTATAGGATCAAAAATACGACTTTCGGATTTGAATGGACATGTTTTGGGTATCTCTGAATACGAATCAATTATATTTTCAGTGTTGTATGTGTGTCTCTGAGCAAGGTAGCTCTCGGACAAAGAGAGCAAATCGAATACGATCCTTGCACCCACATTTTAAAGTTTCTATCTCATTGCAAAGTCCGTTGCATTATTTCACATTTCGAACGTTTTGGTGTGGAGCATTCATTAAATGCACATTTTTAAAAAATAGTTTTTGTCCTGGGGTTTTATCGATTGATTGTGTAAAAGATTTCAAGTCTCCATCTCACTTAAAAAGTGTTTATTATTTATACAGCTAATCGAACATTTTGGTGTGCGACAAACCCTCAAGTAGCAAATACTAAAAAACTAAAATTGCGTACTTTCTTTCTTTCGACCTATCTCCCCATACACGAAATTTGAAATCTCTATCTTATCATGAAGTACGCTTTTCTATCGTTTCACATTTCGAACGTTTTGATGTGGAGCACCCCTCTACAGAACATTTTTGAACAAGTCGATTTTTCTGGATTAGTTTTTGCTTGAAGCGATATGGTAGTTGCTCAACATTGGCAACAGTGGATCAGGGAAGGAACATGTAACCGTTGCAGAGGCTCAGGACATTTCAGACAGACAACTACTCGAGAGGATCGTGCAGTCAGGGTCGAAAGAAAGAAAGTTCTCCTTTAGTTGTGCTGCAAGCTAATCTGATCTGACGTCCGCTTACACGTCGACAATATTCTGCATCCGATTTTTCTGCCTATGCTGTCAAGCCGCCCAGGTTCCATTTACCAACAAAACAACGCTCGACCACATAATGCAAGACTGTCTCAATAATGTATTCGATGATTTAATACCCTCTCATGGCTATTCAAGTCTCCATCAATAGAACACGTCTGGGACATGCTGGAACGGTAATTGCAGCTTTCTCAGAATACCGCTGAATTAGCTGACCAGTTAGTTGCAACATGTAGCAGAATCTTCCGCAGAGGGACATAAGCCTTGTGTAGCCCATATAGGGGATGATTTACCATTTACTAGAATATCATCTTCTTGTTGCCACCATTTCGTACTAAAACATGTTTTTTGCTCACAAATTCTAATCATTTGCGTATCTTCTCAAACGATACATACATGCCGAGTTTCGCGGTTGTAGCTCAATTTCTTGTGGCTGCATATATATATTTTTTTATTGCAAGAGTGTATTTTGAATAAGAAAGAATATATTGATACGTTGCTCTCAACAAAACCAATCATTCTTTTATTCATTCAAAATAAAAATAAAAACAGCAGGCGGAGCCCTTTGCGCACGCTTCAGCGCATAGGAAATCCGAGATAACACGAAAATAAAATACAGGAAAAAGTGAAAGATCATGAGAGTGCAAAACCATCGGTGCGTCAATAGGTTAATACGTGACGTCGAACCTGATATCCTGATATCCACAACCTCCCTCCCGCCCCCCCCCCCCCCCCCGCTTCTTTTTTCTTCCAAAACTGCATGCTATAAAATAACTTATAGATGAATTATGATAGACTTGTGAATGGATCGAATTCAGTAAAGAATATCATTCTGCGAAATTTTGAATTGCTATTTAGTTACAGTGTAGTACTACCTAAGACGAGGAGTAGAACCAGTTTTTTTTTTTTTTTTTTTTTTACGATTCTAAAATATAAAAAAAATCTGATGTGGGCAGCACATGACTTTCCTCATATAATGCAATGAATTTACTACTCTTACAGTAATAAAAATATACATTATTTTTATAGTGGTTATTTATATTTTTTCCAAGATATTGAATTTTCGTCAGTCGTCATTTTCCATGTTGTCATCATCAATGACTCGTCATTAATTTAGCGTCATTTTTATCCATTTGGCGAGTTTTTCGTTAATTTGGCAACATTTAAAAATGTCACGAAGTTGGCGACATTCAACCAAATTCGTCGCCAAAATCTCGTCAAGCCTTATGGATGAAGAAATAAGTTATTCTTACAGCAGATAAATGATTATTGGCTTTCAAATACAAAAGTATTACTCATAGTATATTTTTTCATTTCGTCGCCAAAATCTCGCCAAGCGTTATGAACGAAGAAATAAGTTATTCTTACAGCACATAAATGACTATTGGCGTTCAAATACAAAAGTATTACTCACACAAGTATCTTTTTTCATGAATGGAACGAGCTAGATCCACGAGAATGACGTCACCAAATTTATCGCATGGTATTACATATGAAAAGTGAACATGTTTCTCAATAGGAAATATTTTTTTTATTTTATATGACTTTTTGATAACTTTTTTGAAAAATGTGCAATATCTCGAGAACGGTTCACGTTAGCGTTCTAAAATTTATGTCAATCGTTTTCTGATGAAAAATTACATAAGAAATGTCTATTTGCGTAACTTTATTAGCGGTTTTGATTTTTTGACGATTTTTTCAAAATTTCACTCGAAAATTTAGGGGGATTCTGAACATTCGATTGCGTATAAAAACAATAGGCGTCCAGTGTTTACGGATTGTGATTTTTGTATCAAATTTCGTTCGAATCGGTCCATTCGTTCGTCAGTTATCGTCTCCACAGACTCACTGACACACACACACACACACATATTTTCACACACACACACATACTTTCATACACAGACGCACAGACAGACATTACTTCAAAAATGTTCGATTCGTGATCAGGGATGCTTGAAACGTGCTCTCCCGTCGAAAACTCGAATTCGAATTTTCGACCCCGTCACAATACTTTCCTTATACATTATGTATATAAGGAAAGTAGAAAGGTATTACTTTCCCTGCATTACACAGAATATGTATAAGGTAAAGTATAGTGATGGAGTCAAGTATTGGACTCTAGGATTTTGATAAAATTTACATATTTTGATAAACCCGAATACGAATCAACGATTTTTTTCCCCCATACAGCATGTTTGTCTGGATCTGTCCGTGAGCACATCCCTCAAGCAAATTGAAGAAATCGACTGAAATTTGGTACGATTATTTATATCAATAAATGTCAATGACATGCTGATTTTCGAATGAGCGGATCAGGGGAAAACCTTCCATTTTTCAAACATTGCTTGTCAAAAAAGAAAGTTATAAAAAGATAAATACGTTAAAATATTACAGCAATAATTATTCTATATGTAGTATTTTTAAAATCTGTTAGATTTAAAATAGAAAAATTCATAAAAAAACATATATGTACACATTATTATCAAATAAATTAATTCTTTGTGAGTACTTTCAACAAGAAATTAATGGACCGTGTTGAAACCTTATCACGAGCCGTTCTCGAAATATTAGAAATTTGGATTTTTTTTTTCACACGAGAAGCATGATATTTCTCAAGCATTTAAGCAAATCGAACGAAATTTTGAGTTGAAGAAACTTTCATCAATTGAAATAACAATGCCAAATTTTATTCCATTGAATCCATTTGTTTCTAGATCTTACAGGTTTTCTTAGACAGACACACACAGAGCTATACACACAGACATCATTAAAAAATAGTTTATTCTCATTTAGGGATGTTATATTCCAAATCCATCAAATTGCGATTTTAGGCACCATCATAAATATTTTTCCCTTTGCATTATTATATATAAATAAATATCGAAATTATTACTATATGTAAATAAAAACCGGAAAAATAAAAATCAGCAGAATGAGGAGATCATAAGTTGCAGTTAGATCAGTATTCTGAAGGATGATAATGTGGTGTCCACTTCGAATATAGAAGGAAAAATAAGATATCAGTAGCTCAATGGATAGCGCGTCGGAGATCGGTTGTTCGATTTGTTACTGAGACAGATATTCATAAATGTAATGTACAAAGACGGATTAAGAAATAGGCAGACTAAATAGTCGCCACTACACCACGCCCATAGAAACCCCACTTAGATTAATTCCCCGAATTTCTCCGAACTTTATTCAATTCGAAATTATTACGGTTTTTAACTCAATTATTCAGATTAATACTTTATATATTTAAAAAATAAATAACATAAGAAAATACTGAAACGACAATTTCTATACTTGAAGGATGCACGGGACCAAAGCAAATTAAGACGGCAAAATATTACTCAATTTTTCCATCGTAATATGTTCCCTAAGAAGAATATTAATCAATATTTTTCTTAATTATCGTCTAAGAGCGATTAGTATACCAATTTGTTCTTACAGTATTTACTTTAAGATGATCATTTCGAATTATAAAAATACATTTATTTTTGGCTTTATCTGAACTAAACTAACGAATTAAAAGTGTGCATAATAAACGCAATTTGGCATTGGGTGATATCAGTGTGATGCCACCCCATACACTTAAATTCCCCATTGTTCTACTCGTATCATAATTAGTTCTACTTCTATCATAATCTATATCAGGTTATTCGCAAGTCATTCATTTAAAAGTTTGCTTAAAAATTGTTACTTTTTTTTTCAAGCCGGTAACCTGTGTGTCATGCCGATGAATTGAAAGTGTGGCGGGGCTGCAGCATTGCTTCACTCACTACTACGAAAGACACCCCAGATTATTCCTTCGGCCTCGAAGAATTCCTTTAGGCCTGATGGCATTGCGCGGGTTCAGCAATCTAAAGGTTCCGAGTTCGAACCTATCCTCGATCATCGGGAATCTGTGGCCCCCCACAGTTGGTGACCTGGAGGTCCGGGTTAATTTATTAAATCGTTTATTATGCAACTGATTTACAGTTTAAAGAATCGCATGCGTTTAAAAATATTTCTTGGACAATTATTTGCATATTTTTCTGTCAGACAAACACGTGCTTATACTAATTTGGAAACTCTTTATAACTTTGTAATTGACTTTTTCTCCATGTCTAAAAGGAAGTGTGATAGACCCCTCCCCCTATAAGAAAAGGGGTCGGCCATCCCAAAGTGGTCTTGTCGTGTAGCACTGTAGGGTTTTCCCACGCAGCTGCATTAAAAAGATAAGGAAAACTCTCCCCGTTCTCAAAAATAAATTACCTTGATACGGATTTTTCTAGCCACACTGTATACTAAACACTTCTCCTTCTTGTTGTGACAAATCAAAACAGATGAAAGTTTACTAACATTAGCGACACCTATACAAGGTAGGATCAAAAAGTTCGGAAACTGTGCTGATATCTCCAACCCTGATTGGAGGAGAGGGGAACTATTTTACTGTGGAGTAGAGGCACATGTGACGTGAGATGTGGAAAGGAAGAAACAGGTCCGCAGTGTAGGGTTTTTCCAGACAATGCGCATCAGTGAACTGTAATCGTTCGCGTTCGTCGAAAATGGAAATGGTGTTTGAAGGACAACGTACAAATATCAAATTCTGCCAGCGTTTGGGGAAATCACCGACAGAACCATTGCACCTGTTCTGACACGTATTGTCTGGGAAAATACTTGCTCCTTCCTTTTCACATCTCGCGTCATATGTGCCTCTACGCCACGGCAAAATAGTTCCCCTCTCCTCCAATCAGGGTTAGAGATATCAGCACAGTCGTCGAACTTTTTAATCCTACCTTGTATAATTCTCAAACCAATGGTATTTTCAAGCGTTTCATCAATAGGATTTTTATCTCCTTCTCTCAAACTCCATGGTATCATTTATTAAACCGTGGACTTCTAGTATCAAAAGAGCCCATTTGTGATCATGCGCAACCTCGCTCTATTCTTGGAATCTGATTCCCAGGTATCGTGTTCCATTCTATCTCTGCTGTTTCGCCCAGTTCTACTTTCTCTCTCTCTTCATTATATCACGCGGATGCGGAGCGGCCGAAGCGGATGCATCCATCCCCATATACGTGAAGGGATCGCATTACACAATGGCACCTAGCATAACAATGACATGGGCGAAAATGGGTTAACATGACCACACAGCAAGGTTGTTGCGAGTCTCGGGGAGAGCATGTTCGTAAAACGTTGAAATGGGGTTAATTAAAAGAACTGACTTTGATTGCGAGTAATGCATGAGGTCGTTCATTTTGATCTCCACATTATATGTATGGTGTGTTGTATCAAGAGGGGATTGTTATATCTGTAAAGGGTAGGTCGAAAACTATAACTGATACCGATAATAATAACATTTTTGACGCGGAAAACGTCTCTGGTCGGAGTATCTCCGGATGAAAACGGAACGCTATGAAAAATTGGAAACACTTTAGACATTTACATCTACGACCTAATAGAAAAAACAACATAGTCAACCTAATAGGGAAAAAAAGCTCAAAACAATCTTTACTTACTACTAAGTGTGGCAACACGTCATAACTATAAAACGATTAAGTAATAAATTAAAGACAAATCCTTAGATTAAAAAAAAAAAATTCCATGCGCGTCAAGCTGTTACAATGTTATCTCTAGGTTTTAATATTAATTACTTGTAATTTATGCTTACTTTGGAGCGTGATAATTTATCCTTCTAATTTGTATTATAAACGTGGTCTATGTAAATTTCTTGCTTGTACTTAACTTGATGTTTTAGTGCGTCTTTTGTTTTTTGTAAGGATGACGATTTTTATATGCAAATTTGGACTGCCAATGATGGTATTTAAGCATGTTGTTTGCGAATCTCAATGCTACAAATGACGGATATAAAGTTGTTCTGGCTTTCAATTTATATATACGTCTTTTGGAGGTTTATTAAATGACTTCTTAAAATCTAAGGATTTGTCTTTAAGTTATTACTTTACCAATCTTTACTTGTTTTGCCTTACATAGGGTGCATTTTATGTATCTATCAAATAATCTCAATGTTTTAATATTGTTTTTTTGCCGATCGATATTTTGCATCAATTTGCTTACTATTACTCGAAATATATAAACATATCTATATAAATAAAATTTGAAATCTGTCTGTTGTTGTGTTTGTCTCCTCATCACGGGAGGACTGCACCGAATTTCATGAAATATTGTGGAACCCCACTTAAAATTGAGTTCGTGTTTCGAGTTTTCTAGGACCAAGCGATGTCGAAATATTGATAAAAAACGAACCTTCCATAGAGATAGAATTATGCGTACGATATGTTTCTCGCTCCAAATTATATATTTATTCTTTATAATTCCGAAGATATTTCGAAAGAAGAAAAGTAAAAAAAACCTCACTGGGACAGATACATTTTTGAGATTTTTCCAAAAAAAGAAATAGTTCAAAATATTAAAATATTGAAATTATTTTGATATAACCATAATCTGTACCCTATTTCCGATAAAATTATTTACATTTTTATTTATAAGGTTCGGAGATATAAGCGTCCAATGTGTTTATATTTTTCATAACGCTGTGATTTCCGCCACAGACCCCCAAGCATACATATTATTCACATTTTAAAAAAAAAAGAAAGATCAATCATGCTTAAAGCATTGATTATGAAACACTTTCCAACTTCAATGCAATTTTATTTAAACAAGTCTGTCTAAAATGCAATACATTCCTCGGTAATATTTTTAAAACTTATCACAATACTACATTAATTTATTATAGTTACAAACTTAAACCTTTATAAAAAAAATGAACTTCATTCAAATGACGGCATTGAAATATAAATTGCCTGGTTTAAACATCTCTAAAATGCGATACATTCCTCGGTAATATTTTTAAAATTATCATAATACTACAATAATTTATTATATTTGAAAACTTCATCGAAAACAACTGAAATTCATTCAAATGACGTCATAGAAAAAATAACACGCCTGGCTCTCTCTATAAAAGCAACATTTCATTCATAAACATTTTCCCATTCATTTCATTCATCACAGTACTAAAATAATTTATTTTATTAAAAAACTGAAGACCATTATTTAAAAACTTAAGGAGCTTCAAGTAATTATACTCTATGCTTAAAACTTCATCGAAAAAAAACAGTCCTTCTCCCTGTAAAATCAATGAATATTTCATTCATATCAGCTATGCAGACTCCATGAGCTAAATAATTTTACGTTAAAGAAATACAGCAATTCTTATACAACTCATTCTGCATATTTTGCTCTTTACATTTTCCATAAGTGAAAAATAGGCTTCGTTGTAGAAATAATCAAATTTGGATGATCATTTAAACTCAAATATATTGTAATTGCGTTGTTTCAGTATGTAGATGCACAGAATTTAAGCAAAAATAAAGCGGATTTAGGACGGATGCAACACTCAATATGAATTAAAAAAACTTTAAAAATCACGATTTTGAGACAAGATGGATGCCATATTTCATTTTGAAGTGGGTCACGTGAACTTTTCATATCATGGTCGCGTGATCGCTTCATATAAGAGGTGTAATTATTATTTTTATTTTCATTTAAAAAACTACTGAATATATTTTGCTGAAATTTTTTTTAAATATTTTATGGAATAATTTGAATATTACCTACAATTTTCGAAGCAATTTGTGAATATTAAACCGGTTTAAAAAATGTTTGAAATATTAGGTCCCATAAGGTTTAATGTATTTCATTTTTTCAACCCGGGTTCAATCCAAAACTAATTGGGTGTTATTATTTATTTCTATTCCCATAGATCCTACAGACCGTCTGAACAACATATTAAAATTTAATTTTGATTAAGTCATTTTTACGGCAATTATCGTGCTAACGGACATACAGACAGACAGAATGAACAAATTCATAAACACTTTTCAACTTTGTTGTACAGTGTTAAAAAGAACCACCTTTTTTTGTGTGTACGTTTTGTTGTTGTTGAGACCCAGACCATCCAACCTACCAGAAAGGTGTAAGGTAACCTTTTGGACGGCCGGAAAGTGCCACCCAATTTAGACCGGAACCCAGTGGGGGAGGCATCCGCAGGGACCGTACCCTCCTTACCCTACCACCAACCTCTCGGAAGCGTGCAAAATCAGCGTGCAAACCACCGGACTACCGCGCCCGATATGTGCCAACAGCACGCGGTGTTCCCAGGTGGTCACCCACCCAAGTACTAACCGCGCCCGATACTGCTTGACTTCGGTGATCTTACGAGAACCGGTGTTTTCAGCACGGTAGGGCCGTTGGCAGCATTGTGTGTTTATGCAGGAGACGATTTTTATTAAATCTTCTCCGATTTAAATAAATAAGGAAATTTATATAAAATAATTTTTATCGGAATCGCTTTTTAACTGGATTGTATCCTTTACGTTCTTCGGGTTTAAAGATTAAGGAAATGATTAATATTTTCAATTTCTTTTGTCATCTGTTTTATTTTGACAATTAAACTCAATTGTTCAAACAGAACAAAAGCAGTAAGGTTATATCATCTAATACCATTTTAGAGCTTTCATTTTGGCATGTATTGATCCAATTTCATATTTTTGCAAATTTGTTTACAAACATGACCAGGATGTTTTATTCTTCAGATCGGCCTATAAAGATAATTTTGTATAGCGAGAACAATAATTTTTATACTTCTTTTAAAAGCATTAAATTAAACACTTTAAAAGAATGTTTTGAATAACAGTGTCATTTAGAATACTGAATACTATAGGAATGTATAAATAATTATAAATTTAAAATTTGTTTACATTATATATTACGAAGAACGGGTATGCTGCTAGTAAACAATAAGATACAAATATATTTAGTAAGAAATCCAGTGTCGAGATCAATAATTTGTCTTTACAAAGCTCACAGTTTTCGATCAATCGTCCTGTTTAAGAAGACTGGAAAATTTTCATTTTTAAAGTTTGCATTGCTTATATCTTGCAAACTAAAAATGTTAGCTATAAACAGTAAAAGAATAATTTGTAGCTCTTTGATAGCCCTACAAGGATATATAGTTAGAGTTTTGGCTAGAGGTCTTAGTTTTTGAAATACAGTGATTATAAGATTCTTTAAAGAATACTACATGCGGTCAAATAGACTTTATATTAGCTTGTAACTCAGATATAATAAGTTGTTTCAATTATCCATCTGTCTTACTTAAATTATCATAGGCTCTTATTATCTGCTGTAAATGAAACAAATGAGACGAATAACAAATGAACTTATTGCACTTCATTAACAAAACGTAATTCACATAAGACCACTTCGGATCCACCGGAGTGGAGTCACCGCCGATTACCTTTTTTCACTTTACAACATAGTTGAAAAGTTATTATGACTTTGTTAACACTTTACAACATAGTTGAAAAGTTATTATGACTTTGTTAACACTTTACAACATAGTTGAAAAGTGTTTATGACTTTGTTCATTCTATCTGTCTGTCCGTCTGTCTGTCTGTCAGTTAGCACGATAACTGCCGTAAACATGACTTTATCAAAATGAAATTTTAGTATGTTGTTCAGACGGACAATGGGATCTATGGAAATATAAATATATAATATCACCCAATTAGTTTTGGATTGAAACCGGGTTGAAAAACGAAATACATTGAACCCTATGGAACCTAATTTTTCAAACATTTTTAAGCGGATTTAGAATTCACAAATTGCTTCGACAGCTTTATGAAATATTCAAATTATCTCATAAAATATATAAAAAAAAATTTCAGCAAAATATATTCAGTAGTTTTTAACATAAAAATTAAAATAATAATTACACCCTTTATATGAAGAGATCATGTCACCATTATATGAAGAAATCACGTGATCCACTTCAAAATGAAATATGGCATCCATCTTGTCTCAAAATCGTGATTTTTAAAATTCTTTTTAATTCATATTGAGTATTGCATCCGTCCTAAAACCGCTTTATTTTTGCTTAAATTCTGTGCATCTACATATTGAAACAATGCATTGAGTTTAAATGATCATCCAACTTTGATTATTTCTACAACGAAGCCTACTTTTTCACTTATGGAGAATGTAAATACTAAAAGATGTAGAATGAGTTGTATAAGAATTGCTGCATTTCTTTAACGCAAAATTATTTCAGGAGTCTGCAATATAGATGATATGAATGAAACATTCATTGATTTTACATAGAGAAGCAGACGATTTAATAGCAGATTTCTTCGATGAAGCTTTATGCATAGAGTTAAATTACTTTGGCTCTCCATGGTTTTAAGTTTTTAAGTAAAATAAATTATTGTAGTACTGTGATGGATGAAATAAAAATGTATGAATGAAATATTTACTGCTTTTACACAGAGAGCCATGCCCGGCCGTCCAAATAGATGCTCTAAGTCCTCGGACGAGTCGGACGGTCTGGGTCTTCAACAGAGAGCCATGCGGAGCCAACGGCCCTACCGTGCTGAAAACACCGGTTCTCGTTAGATCACCGAAGTCAAGCATCATTGGGCGTGGTTAGTACTTGGGTGGGTGACCACCTGGGAACACCGCGTGCTGTTGGCACATTTCGGGCTCGGTAGCCCGGTGGTTTGCGAGCTGAATTTGCACGCTGTCACAATTGCCGCAATGTTCATGCGGAGTACGATCACGTTAAACATGTGGGTCCGTAAGTTCTTCCGAGAGGTTGGTGGTAGGGGAAGGAGGGTACGGTTCCTGTGGATGCCTCCCCCACTGGGTTCCGGTCTAAATTGGGTGGCACTTCCCTGCCGTCCAAACTGTTACCTTAAACCTTTCTGGCAGGTCGGACGGTCTGGGTCTCAACAACAACAGAGAGCCAGGCGATTTATATATATTTCGATGAAGTCATTTGAAGTTCGTTTTTTTCGATGAAGTTTTAAATTTTCAAATATAATTAATTATTGCAGTATTGTGATATATTACCGCTGAATGTGTCGCATTTTAGAGATGTTTAAATAAAATTAAAGTTGGAAAGTGTTTTATAATCAATGCTTTATGCATGATTGATCTTCCTTGTGATTTAATACTTTTCGTTGTTGAATAAGCCTGTGAGAAATAAACAATGGTGATAGTTTCCGTTTAAATTCAAATTTCAAATGTGACTAATACGTTCAATAAACTCCCACAAAACTCAGAGATTTAATTGATTTTCACGTTTTAAACCAACTATTTCCAACCTTTTTCGTTGGGAATCAAGGAGTTAGAGAAGAACTCCTAGGAAAAAGTTTTGTTTTCCATCAATATCTCGACAAGTCCTTGCTTTAGAAACTCTAAACTTGGACTAAATTTATGGAGGCTATTTCAAAGCTACCCACCAAATTTCATTAAATTCGGTTCAGCCGTTCTCCTGTGATGATGAGACAAACGAAAGTGTCGTTTTTCACTAATGTCTCGAGAACCAGTGGTCGTAGAAACTCGAAACATGGACTAAATTTTAAGTGGGGCTATTTCAAGACTACCCACCAAATTTCCTCAAATTCTGTTCAGCCGTTCTCCCGTGATGTTGGATCATAAATACATACATACATACATACTTTTCTTCTCGTATATATATTATTTTAGTATTACAATAATTTTAAAAATATTACCCAGGAATGTATCGCATTTTAGAAATGTTTAAACCAGGTATTTTATATTTCAATGCCGTCATTTGAATGAAGTTCATTTTTTTCGATGAAGGTTTAAATTTTCAAATATAATAAATTAATGTAGTATTGTGATAATTTTAAAAATATTACCGAGGAATGTATCGCGCCAAAATTTAAGAAATGGAAACACCTCTAGAACGGTTTATCATAGCGTACTGGGAGAAGTTATGTTCGTTTTGTTATTAAAAATTAAAACACATATTTCTTTAAAATATTTAAGCATATTTTTTCTTTATCTTTTTTCGGATAATTTCAATTTGTACTTAATTTACCGAAAAACTACTAACATTTGACAAGCTAAAATTTGTTCAACACAGGGGTAACGCATATGATTTACATCAATGAAAAACATCATGAACATCAGACTGATTGTTCCTACTGAGGGTGGATACATACATTGATCGTGCAGGCAGACACAGAAGAATTTCGTTAAAATTAATCAATTTGTGTTCTAACGTTCAGAAAGTGTACACATCAATAGAAAACTCGAATTACAATTTTCAACCCAATTCTAAAACTTTGCATTACGTGGTCGGCAAAGTAAGGAAATATTGATTAAAAGACTATAAAGAACCTTGCTGTCCCAACCGAGAATCGAACCACGGATCTTCGTACTGGGACAGAATTAAGCTCTTATTGTCGAAATGGATTCTACAAGTCAACTTATCTAAGACATTTTATTGAAGAGTCAAAATAAATGACAGTAAAAGTTCGTTTGGTTGGCAGTTAAAATTGACAGTCAGGGTTAAAAGCCACAGCGATACCGCCAGCCAAAAATAAAATACTCACTGATGTCATACTAAATCCCTGCGTGAGAACACGAAGGTGAACAATAATACAATGTGCATCCCCAAGGAGCTTTGCGAATCTTTCCATATACAGCAACAAATAACAATGGAATTACAATGCCTTGAGAGAAACCGAAGGTTTTAAATCCGAACGTCACATAAATATCAACCAGTAATAGACAAACACCGAAGACAGGGCCTCTTTAGCTGAAATGAAACGGTAATAAACAATAGATGATTATTGACGTGATATGGGGATAATGTGGCAATTTGATGAATAAACGGGGAAAGTGTCAGTCAAGAAGAGGGAAAATAACAGTTTATTTATCCCTATATAATCACCAACAATTGCAAGCGAAAACTTGATATTGATCTGCTAAATGTAAACTTACAGATCCCCATCTTGAAATATAGAATGCATCGATTTTTATCGGTAGCTCTCTTCAGGAAATCCGGAAAAAAATAGTGAGTAACTCTGTTACTTGTTGTAGATTGATGTGAAATATCGCTCCTTTCGCATAATTCTCACGGAAAACGATTTGCTACCCGTGATAATGGTAAAAGGTCATTATGGTCGTTATATATATATATATATATATATATATATATATATATATAATTGAAGATTTTTATGATTACTTGTAATATATATATACCCGAGAAATACCAAAGAAAATTGCTTGTAAACTGATATATATATATATATATATATATATATATATATATAGTATATATATATATATATAGTATATATATATATATATATATATGTTTGTTTTTATTGAAAAATTATATATATATATATATATATATATATATATATAGTATATATATATATATATAGTATATATATATATATATATATGTTTGTTTTTATTGAAAAATTATACAGTTTCAATAGTTTTATATTGTTACAATGGATTTTCGCGCAGGAGATTAGCATGTTGGATAATTTTTAAAAATACATAGACGCCCTTTATAAGAAAGGCTTATGTTATAATAACAAATCCGTTATAATGTCATCTCATAAGATTAGAAGAGTAACCAGGATAAAATACGCCCCGATCACGTGGAGCAAATTGCAGTGGCTGTGTGATATTTTACTATAGATTAGAAAAATATAATACAATGTATGCAATTGGTGGAGGGAATATATTGGAGGTACACACTTCGAAACTTAAAGAAATGTGTGAATAGAGAACAGAGAAAAGAATGAGTTAGCCAGATATTTTAGTCAGAGTTAGAAGTGAGAGATCGAAGTCAGAGAGAGGCAGAGTGCTAAAATAACAAAACAGAGCAATGACAGACTGGACATCAATAAATTCCTCGGAAAATATACAGACATGTGCCTTGCCTTAGCCTTTCTCGCAAAATTTGAAATCAAAATCTAATCGGAAGTTAAATTTGACCTTGACGATTTTGGATGTTAACTTTACTATACCGCTTCTGTGTGTTATCTGAAAGGGGTACTCAAATTACTGGGTATTTTAATTAACAGTACAATTTATTATTTCTGGTGGAGCATCAGTACAAGATTAATAGAATGTAGTTTATTTCGTCCGAATCGGACTACAAATGACTAAGTGATCGACGATGAAACGTTTCGGTGTAACGTTTGCAGTCGCTCCACCGGGCGAGCGTGCTTCGGCGCAAGAGATTGACGCATACTGGTTGATGCATAGACGTCGTAGATCTAAAATTTAAATTTATTTTACACCTTTCTATGATAATTGTTTTATAATACAACTTAAAGGGTATATATAACCAAAAGAAAAAATACATATTGAGTTATGCATTGAGTTTTTATTTTTCTTTCGACTCAGACCATCTGGCCTATCTGGAGGTTCTACATTGAGTTCCGCAGTGTAAGTATAGTGGCACTTCCGTTACATAATTTCCTTTCACCCCCGTCACACATGTCACATGATTTACCCCGTAACCTAAAATGTGTCACATCAAAAATCTAATGTCCAAGACCTTTCTGCAAATAAAAATTTATTAAACAATCTATATGAAAACAACCTATATTGTGGGAAGCAACCTATATTGCAAAACAACCTATATTGTGGAATAACAAGTGTTTAACTCTCTTATGCATAGATCTCGTTGGAACTCTATAAGTTTATTGTGGCTACTAATTAAAATGAACATATAAAATGTCATGCAAATTGCATATATCTTTTAAGAAATATAGCACTCGTTGTGGGGAAATTAAATTTCTAATATCTTAAGAACGACTTGTGATAACGCCCTAATGGTGTCCATTTATTTCAGGTGTAAATTTATTTTAGGTTAAAAATATTTACAGAGCACCCAATCCTTTTACATTTGGAAGCATATATTTAATTTATGAATTTCTTTATTTTATGTAACGGGGCATGTTAACATCCAATAAATTATGAAGTTTGCTTTGAAATAAAACATTACATATAAAATGATAATTTGTTTGGCAATTCACAATATAACTAATTGCTTAAATTTTTTTCCCATTTGAAAAAGAATTGGAGTGTTTGCCTTTTGCCTGAGATCTTTGAAAATCAACACGGCTACTTATGTTTGCCGCATAAAATAATTGCATCAAATTTTATTTAAAACTCTCAAATTATTCCAGAGATATGCTTATGCTCTCAGAATCAATCCATAAAAAAAGTATTTCATAAAAATTTAATATTTTACAATAAAATTAAATAAAAACATGTTTAAAGACGTCTATTTTTTTCCTTTTGAGGAAAACATAGTATTAACCATTATTGAATAGTTAATATAATATATATAATATAGTTAATATAATATATATATATATATTTTATATCCACGAAACATTCGTTTACTTGTTGCTAATTTGAAAATATTCTATCTGTATGAAGTTGTACATTTTTACTTATCCTCACACATCTAATATTACATTGAAATCCGCATAATATACTTAAGACCTTTACAGATGTCAAAATTTAACTATTGAAAATAATATTTTCCTATTTTATTCAAGCAACAGCATGTGATTTGTGTGTGCAATCAAACTCATGTGATTTGTGTGTGCAACCGAACTGAACGTATGTGATTTGTGTGTGCAGCAGAACTCATGTGATTTTCATGTGCAATGGAACTACACACACACACACACACACACACACATGTGATTTGTACGTGCAACAGAACTCATGAAATACGATTCTCAATTTCACAGACTCGATGTGATTTGTCAGATGTTGAGATTTTCTTGCACGTTTCGATATTCTTAAAACTTTTTTTTTTATATATTTTTAAATTTTAAGACTTTGTTTGGGTGCTCCCTACATTTGGAAAGAGGATAAGTCACAGCCCCGGAGCCTACACATAAATAGGACCCTGTTTCCACAGACTAGTTTCGAAGGGGGAAAATACAAGGTAATTCATAGGAATTCATTACATGGTTAGAGTGGTGTAGCTGGTACAACATACCGGGACGCAATCCAGGAGATTCAAGCCGATAGTTGCCGATAGTATTTTTAAGAAAAAAATAAAGGTAATACGAGTACTTTTAGTATATATATATATATAATCAACACCCTTTAAAACGTAACAGGAAAACATTACTTCCAAGGAAAGTAAGATGTTAGAACTGGACATCAAAGTAATCAACAAGCCGGTAAAATAATCTGACTAAGGAAACAAGTACGAAAAATACCGAACCTCATCTATTTCTAACATTCGAAAATCTATTAATTATCGTTTAATCTCGATATTTAAAATTAAACATGGTTATTAAACATAGCCAACAAATTATGCAAAAGCGAACTGAAGTGGAGAAACGTGTTATTTGCGGTCGTCGCATTCCTAAATCAAATAAGTGACAACAACTCTGTGTTTTAAAGAGAGTTTCCTGCTAATTAATGATACAATTTTTATTTTCACGCATTCACATATGCACGCTAGCATGGTCACACATACAGTTCAAATTAGATTTAATTCAAATTAACAGGTACGGTTACAGGGAAGTGATAATGTCTTCCAAATGCAGTCAAGTAAATTGGCCTGGAGGAAAAAGTACTACGACTTCCTCGACACGCGATTTTTTTTTCTCTGCTTTTCAAGGCATGAGAGAAACCTTAGAAAGATGCCGGTATCAATAACACAATCGCTGCGGGATTTCTGTCTGCGTAATTTGGGAATTCGGAAATGTTCAGGTCAATAGTGCTTACCGTGTACTTCCGTTCACTAATTATTTTTAATTTACTTTTAAAATTTTATTCATTTTTAAAATATTTTTCTGATATTTCATCTTAACGGCTAAAAAAAGTCATAAAGATTGTGTGTGTGTGTATGAGAGAGAGAGAGGGGAAGATTGGTTGAAAAGTGCTTGCTGCCAAAATTCAAGGAAAAATGCAAAATTAAAATATATCTAGATTGTTATTCTCCACTCGACTTTTTCAAACATTTTTATTTTATATTATTTTGGTCTACTTCAGCATCAAAACATTTATTTTTCTTCAAAAATTTGTGTTCAACATGTGTTTGCAAAATGTGTTTACAGTCACATTCAACAAGAATAAACTTGAAATTTGTTCTTGTTGAATGTAACGATGTCCCCTAACGGCGAGAAATGTAAGCATTGCACAGATATTGAACAAAGCAAAATACGTGATAAAAATACTATCCTTAATTCCAAAAGAATGTGTAATTACTTGTATTTAGACGTTTTGTGATGTTTGCTAAAAATAAAAACATGTCGTTCGAAACTCCATTTCTTTAATCCAAAAACAACAACCAAAAACCTGTGAACAGTTGTGACAATCTGTCACTCCGATAAAACGAAATCCACTATATGTCATCCTGTTTTGTCAAATGAGAACAGGTGAGACATTACTGACATTAGTGGCACCTAGATATAATTCTTAAAGTATTACGTTATTTTCAAGCTTTTCATCCATGGGAGTTTTATCTTCTTCTATTTAACATCATTATTTAAATTGATTGACTTTAAATTGGTAGCATAATTCAAATTATGATTTTCCAATATTGACTACCACTAACATTGTTCAGGGAATTATCCTGTTTTTCCGTAGGAAATAATGCTATAAAAATCTTAAAATCGTATAATTCGATTTCTAATCATGAAAATTACTAAAAATTCTAATTCTAGTTTTTTTTTTTACGAAATGTATCGACACATAAAAGTTCATAGTGCTTCATATTTAGTTGCAGTATTCAGAACTAGCAGCAGGCACACACATACATACATTTTAAATGGATTCAGATAGTTTTACAACGTGCTTATCTATCAAAGTCTAAAATTAAAAAATATTCGGGAAAACAATAATTTATACAATAGTATAAGAAAATAAAAACGTTCTTTTTTAATGGAAAAGCTAGACAATTTGAATTTATACTAGCGACAAGGCTAACTTAATACATTGTGACCTGCTAATGACTCAGATTTGTATTCATACTCCCATTATACGTACACTGACAAATTCGTTTCCTTAGCAACGAGATTATCAATTTAGAATATTTTTTATTGGAATAACAAAAAATATGAGTAGAATTTTGAATATTTGTTTTAGAAATTGATTTGAACTCAATCAATTGGTTTTATAAAAATAATTTTAGCTTTCAATTATTAAAAGCGTTTACCGCAGATCAACTTTATAACTTCGGTTTGCTGTAAGTATAATCTCATACTTCTAAATCTGCAAACAGCATTTGAATTATATTTCACTGCAACGATTTTATTTTTAAATCACAACAATAATTTCCTGCAGAATTTAACTTTTAAATATATATATTGTGACTAAAATTTATTATACAAAAGATAAAACTCTCGCCAATTCTTTTCTATGATAATTAAATAAATTAAGAATGCTTTTCGATGTTTTGCGTTCTATTTTCCTTTTCAGATTAGATTAAAACTACATTCAAAGAATTATTTTATTAGCGAGAAGAAACTTCTAACAATAAGTGTTCCATAAATAGAATGAAATTCAACGAAATATTCTGAAATAGAGTATCATAATTAAAACTATCTCCATTACTCTCTAATGGAAAATTAAAAGATAATTCCATCTATACTCTAATTTTAACATTTTAAATGAGAAGCTTTGCTTTCATGGGATGCTTAGATTCAATCATCTGCGCAAGAACATGCACTTAAATAATAGATATAATGCTCATAATACTTTTTTTGATTTAATTTTCCAATTTACTTCTTTTTATTTTGGGTCATTTGATTTAAATGGGAAAGAAACAGCATAGAAAATGTACAGTTATAAAGTTGATCATTGGTAGTTGACCTTATTATATAGTGAAAAAGCTATTCTAGAAGTTTGTGAGAGAAAATGTTCGCATTTATTTTGAAGCAGAAAAAAATACGTTAAAATAATAAGAATAACCATTTTCTGTATGAAAAATAAACTTTATAGACAAATTTATAATTCTAAAATATGATGCATTCTGTTTTCACGAACTATATGCTTGGTTATCCTATGCTAAAGTCAATCAACAAAATTAAAAAAGAAAAGAAAAACTGTATTATCTCTTTCCATATCATACATGGTAACGTATATTAAATGAATGCGAAATCGTGAATTGGAAAATTTGATTTCGATGGTTTTATACTTTCTGGAAATTTTAGAACACAAATATTCAATCTAGCTCAAAAATATCGGATCAAATATCATAAAATTTGGGGAAACAATTGGAAAATATAAAACTGGTCTTTTTTCTCGAAATGTCTCTCAACAATTTATAAAAACCTGATGTGGGCAGCACATGACTTTCCCTGCAGACTGAAATTCAAATTTCTTTATTTCTTTAATAATTCATTGGATTGAGTTTAATTGCACCAAATAACACTGAATTTGCATTTTTAATTCAATTTTTGTTTTCATTTGGTAATTGGACATTTTTCCGATAGAGGTGTAACAAAAGTGCAAGAAATCTCAAATATCTTGAGAACGGTTAGTCCTAAAGTATAATGGAGTGTGTTATATTCTTTTCCTCGTCAAAAATTGTGTATAAAACAAGAATTAAATTGATACATTTTAGCATACGTAGGTTTTTTTTTTTTTTTCAGATTTTGGCGATTTTTGCGGGCCATTTAAAAAAGGCAGGTTGTTCTTTTCCGAATCGTGTCAAAATCTAATCAGCACCAGAGTGTCCCACAAGTAACTTATCTACCAAATTTTGTGAAATTTGGTCAATTAGTATTTTAGCTAGAGTGGATACATGACATTTTTACGGACCATTTCTCAAAAAAGGTGGGTTCTGTTTTTATGAATTCTACCGAAAACTAATCAGCACCAGAGTCATACCCAAGTGACTTACACACCAAATTTTATGAAATTCGGTCCATTAGTTTTTTAGTTAGAGTGGATACTTACATTATACAGACATACAGACACACAGACAGATAGACACACAGCCACACACACAGACGTCACGCTAAAAATAGTTTTTTCGTATTCTAGGGGTCTCGAAACGTGTAGATCCGTCGAAAACTCGAGTTGTGATTTATGGTATGATTCCAATACTTACCATAGGGAAAGTAAAAAACTGAAATAAAATAAAAGTAATCTTAAATGTATTGTTTGAATACATTTTTTATACGTAATTTTCGATGATAAAACTCATCACTCGCATTACGCATTATGATTTGGGACAGTTTTCTGGAATTTTGGCGACTTGGCATCATTTTAAAACGCGTTAAGTCACCAAATGAAAAAAAAGAATTAAAACTAAAAATTCTATATAATTTTACACATAGATATTTATTTCTCAAACAGAGAAGTATCCGTCGGATACTGCTCTCTATTTGAAAAAAATCACAGGAACGTTATTTTGAATGTTTTTTTGTTTTTTTCCACATGCGCAACTATTTCTTCATGGTTAATTATTAATACCTTTACCCTACATCTTCATGAAAAAGAACATATGATTTTAATATTATTGTAAAATTTTCCCTTGAGTACAGGTAGCGTAATAGAGCATTGGTTTCGCGATGCAGAGAACGGGGTTCGAGTACTTCCCTGGGCATGACTTCATACTAGCACCCGGGGTATGCTGTTAATTCTAGTATACAAGTTAAAGATTGTAGATATGATAAAAGAAATGACAAATAAAGCAGGGGAGGGGTGTCTAATTGCTAAGGGGACCCAAGACATCTGCCTCTAACCGTAGATATGCTAAAGAGTAGATGAATTCTTCCTATCTTTCACAGTACTAGAAATACGGGGGTAACATCTCACTCTGAACTTTCACTCTGACCTCGTGGTTTTGACTAGAACGTTTCAAAAGTCTTCTGTGGTTGGCTACTTTTTCTTGACATTCCGTCAAGCATTAATCACTTTTTGTACACGTTTTCTTTTCCTACGCTAATGGGATTCGAACGTCGACCACCCGTTCAGATCATAAGTGCCGATACCCTTTCTTAATTCTTTCACAGAAGTAGGTGTCACCCGAAAATAAACCTTCTGTTTAGGCCCAACCCACCTAAGAAACATCTTTGAACCGTTTTGAAGACCTCTGTTATCCAACTATTATATCTAAGAAATATCTTTGAACCCTATTGGAGACCTCTGTTATCCATCTCAGATATCTACGCCTCTAACTACGGGGAGAAAATTACGAGATTTCTCCAAAGACCTGGTGTAGAATGCTGGTCTCTCTAAAGGTTCTAAGTACAAGTCTATTTATAGGCATGTATGCAAAAATTACAATTTTAGAAAAGTTGAGAATCTGGATAAAATTTGTATAAACGCTGATGTAGTTAGTATGATCAGTAAATGGGATATTTCATTAATTATAATCGTAAAAAAAATATATTATAATTCTCATATCATTTTAAAATCTGACATTTAGCCTGTGTTATTTAACATTTAAAAGCTTTTTGTTTCGCCCGCAAGAAATCAAATGCTTATGTCTGTAGCAAATGAAAATAAATTTGGTTCGGTTAGCGGATTTCCCGTAAAATTTTTTTATCTGTCTCACTAACTGCAAACTCTTACCATGGCGGATTACAACAGAAAACAAAAATCCAATCAAACCTTTCAAAAGCATTCGTTCTCGGGGTGTTAATGGTCTGCCTTTCAGCGCACCATTGAAAAGAACAACACAATCTCTCCCATGTAACACAACACCAAAGCTGATGAGAAGAACTTTCGATATTATCTTTAAAGACACTAAGATGGGGGTGAAAGCGAAAGCATTGGGAATAAAGGCGCGAAGATTATCGCTGCCCATCTTCTCGCAATAGATATATGTATATCTCCTCAGCGAAACACAATTCTCTGTTCGGCATTTTGATCTCACTGCCATTATTACCAGATGGAAAAAGTGGTCATTTTGCTTTCCTTTCTTCAGCGTTTTGCAGACTTTCTATTATCGTTCCTCATTAGCCCAAAGCTAATGAGAGTGAGAATGATAATAGACGTATAGAATAAAATCTCATCGAAAAATCGAGACATTCCCCAATTTGAGGAAATGAGAAAAGATGAATGCAAGTTGTGGAATGAGTTTGAGCAAGTTGTGGAATGAAGTTGTGATTGATTTCGGATCGATCTAAACTAATCGAGTAGGAAGTCGAATGGTAATGAAGATGTGCCATATCATTAACCCCGGTGTTTGGAAAGTTTTTCAAGTCGTGACATACATGGTGTTCTATTTCATTCAGCTGCACATATATAATTTTCGCCAAGTTAACTTAACAACAGAGATATATAGGAAAAACTGGGAACCTTCGCTAAGCAATATAGTTCATGTATTTGTTGGTTAGCTTTTTAGTAAATACAGAGATTGTTCATACATTTTTGCAACGATTTTGAAATATATATATATATATACTAGCAGCATACCCGTTCTTCGTACGGAGTATATAATATAAAGAAACTTATAATTCGCAATCATGTGCAAATTCTGTTAAAATATTAAATTTATTGCTCCTAATGAGAAGTTTAAGAATAACTGTTCTCACTATGCAAAATTATCTTCACGAGCAGATCTGAAGAATAAAACATCCTGGCCCCTTTTGTAAGCAAATTTACAAAAAAAAAAAAAAAAAAAAAAAAAAAAAAAAAGGAATTGAATCAATATATGCAACCCCGTACTACTTATATTGTCGTAGATTAGAAAATATGCCAGTGTGTCAGTAGAAGATTACCCGTATTACAATATGAGTCTCAAAAATCTTTGCCAAAATAAAAGAGATAACGTAATAAATTGAAAATATCATAATCCCCTTACTCTTTATACCAGAAGGTCGTAATTGATTCCAATATATGCCAATATATATCAAAACATATGCCAATATACCTGTACTACTTATATTATCGTAGATTAGAAGATATACCCTTGTATTTGTAGAAGATTACTCGTTTATATGAGTTTAAACATTTTTTGTCATAATAAAACAATTGCATAATAACTTCAGAATATCAATAATCTCTGAATCAATAATCCCCGAAAATATCAATAATAATAACGTTTAAACCTGAAGACCGTAATTGATATTATCCAGTCAAAAATGCTATAAGAAAAATCAAATTGTTCTTTCTTAAATATATTTTTATATCCATTTATTTATTATTCAAATCGAAAAAATAATAATTAAAATTAACAGACAGATTTAATTTAATTGCGTTTCTGAGCAACATGATATAAGATAGAATCTTCCTCATAAACTGCGAAATTAAATAACCATTTTGATTTCTTTATACTTTTCATTGTTCAGTAAAAGCTTGTGAGAAATAAACGATGGAGATAGATTTCCCATTTAAATCATGTTTCAAATAATTCATATTTTCAGAAAGTTACTAATTAGCGCAAAAAATCTCCCATCAAACTCAGAGATAAAGTTTTAATTCCACTTTCAAACGATTTTCAAGCTTTTCGTTTGGATAAACCACGGAGTTAGAGAGTAGAACTCCTAGGAAAAAGTTTTGTTTTCATTAATATCTCGATAACCCCTGGTCTTAGATACTCGAAACTTGGGTTAAATTTATGGGGGCTATTTCAAGGCTATCCACAAGATTTCATCAAATTCGGTTCAGCTGTTCTCCCGTGATGATGAAACATACGAAAATTTTGTTTTTTACTAATATCTCGAGAACAACTGATCGTAGAAACTCCAAATATGGACTAAATTTTAAGTGGGACTATTTCCAGGCTACCCACAACATTTCATCAAATTTGGTTCAGCCGTTCTCCCGTGATGACGGGACAAACAGACAGACAGACAGATTTTCAATTTTATTTATATAGATAAACAAAGATAAGAATTTTATTTTCTAATATGTTCAATTTGATAGTCTTTTTGTTGAACTATCATATTACATCTTGATTTCCAAGATAAAAGAGCTTTTCTTAAAATATCAAGGTCGATTTTGTTCCACTCCTCCACCATAATCTTCCAGACTCCATCCAATGTTTTGGGATGCCGCTTATAAAGAGCTTGTTTTAAAAGTCCAAATGCACAGTAATTCATAGGGGGACTTGGATGGGATGCATTTAAATGAAATAGCCTCAATTCCGGTTTCATTTCTCGTTTTTTTTTTTTAAATATAGCAGTAGATTTAGAGGTATGGCTGGTAGCCTTATCCTGATGGAACTTAACACAATGAAGATTGTTTGGGTAAAATGATGGAATGTCTTTTTTGAAAACAGGTGTTAAAACATATTTCTGATAGAAATCCGAGTTCATTTTGACATTTTTTCCTACTTTCCTTATTTTAAGTTTTTCGTTATTAGAGAGTCCAGCAATAACCATAAAACCTTTAGCAAAACTTTCCTTGTTTTCTCTGAACCAACATTTAGGTTTTAACAGTTTAGGTTTTTTCTCCTCTTTTTCAGTAGTAAATCGATCTTTTTCTATTGCAATCAGATAAATATATCCAAGCATCATCAATTGTAACTACATATTTCCATTTTTCACCTGCCAAAACAATCTGCATATAGTCTTACGCTGAGAAACATGTTTTGGCTTTAGGCGATGAACATCATATTTTTTAGCTTTAAATCAGATTTTAATGATTAGCTTTAAATCAGATTTTATAATTCGTTTACAGTTCTTATAGAGATGTTTAAATATTTTGCGATAGTTCTTTGAGGGGTTGGATTTTCTTTTAAAACATGAGATGCGACTTTAGATATAATAAGAGGTGTACGTACCTTTATTAGGTATGCATTTTTTACCTTTTTCTCAGTCAAATGTAAACTTTGACGTTGCTTTCCTTTTTTATTAATTAGGTCACTTATCTTACCTGTATAAATATTAAAACCATGCTTTTCACACCTTTTTTTAATAATCGAATAAGAGTATTATAATTTAATAAGAGTATTTCTCTTCGTAAAGCGCAAAAATATAGCCTTTGATCCATTCTTTATTTTCCAGCGGCATTTTAAAACAAAGAATATTTTTAATGATGCAGACGATAATTAAACCCTATTCCGACTTGATGCCAGTCAGGTTTTTTTTTCATTTAAATTTAATTCATGGAGAAAGTCAAAATCGTTACAAAAATGTGTGAACACATTCTGTATTAATTTGGGGAGCAATATTTTAGACAAAGATATTCAATTGACATTTCAAATATTCTTTCTTTTTTTATTCTAAATATTCATTCATTTTATATACCCTATTATGTAATTGTGGCTCAAAATGGCGCATGTTCGTTCTCTTCAACTTTTAGTAATTTATTTTATTTATCCAAATTATTGTGCATTTTATTATTTTTTTTTAAATTCCTTCCTTTCATTTAAAACTTAATTTGTACTTTTCAGTTATGAATTAATTCAATTGTGGTGATGTTTCATAAAATAGTAATTCTTTGGTAAATAAAAATTTTCATTTCGACGACCTACTCACGAGGGAGTTTGACATTTCAAGTCTTTCTTACTAAGTTTTCTTCTTCGGTTTAAAATCTTGTGATTTGTTGAAAGTGAAATCGTCTGTTGTTAAAGTTTCTATTTATTGATTCGCTTCGAGGAAAATATCGGTCTGCTCTTTTATTATTTAGAATCAATCTTAATATTTGAATTTGAGTCATATAATGGAGTATTATACTTTTATAATTTAGGTTTGAGTTCAAATTGGTCTATTCCCAAAATTAAAATTTAAAACATTTCAATTTAACATTCAAATAAGCTTTCAGTTTTTCACCATTTAACATTTCAATTAAAAATAATCTTAATTTATTTTCTACAGTGAAGTTTATTTTCTACCATGACAACTTTGTCATTAACCCATGTTGTGCGTATGAATATCGGTTAAATACACTCAAGGTGGTTCTATCTGCGTTACGATTAACAGACTTATGGTTGGATTTTTCTACAATATAAAAATATAAAAATAAAAATATTAATGGACAATCATAACTACATCAGTTTTAAAGATAAATTAATTTAACTCATTGCAATGACGTATCGTAAAGATGGGGGAGGAGGAGGACCATACTCTCAATCGACCATAAAATTAAGCGGGTTCTCCTTTGGGTACTCCCATTGGTTGAACAAGATCTATTGTAACCAGGGCCATGTCTTGACCTTAGATAAAGTAGGCAAGTAATGAGGACCCACAAAGCTCTAGGGGCACATCATTTGTCCTAAAAGTAACATTTTTACTGTAAAAATTTTAAAGGGGGACCCCAGATTTTACTCTTGCCTAGAGGCCTCGGCAAGGGCTAATGTGGCCCTGGCTGATATTTTTCCATGCGATTCCATCTCCTTCGAGATCCTCACTGCGTATATTACTTCTCTAAAAATTTCCACACAAGGTCCTAAAGAAAAATTATTTAACTTCCAAATGTAAGAATTACCTATTTTTCCTCTTTGCTTCACCCTCATTCTAACGTAATGCTTACAAATATACTAACCAACCAACATCGCCACTTAACGAACGAGAAATAAACAATTATACAACAAAATTATTTTCGGTTAAAACTTCCTCCAGTGATAACTATCGAAATATTTTTAACGAACGATAACTGCTAAAGTTACCACTCATTTTAACATTTCCGCATCTATACAGATACTTGATAAATTGAGAATGCACAAATAGAGCACATCAAATATCCAACATTAGCACGTTTCACTGCGCATAAAATGCTAAAAATATGCGCAATCGCCAATGCAAAATAAATACCCTTTTAAAACCATTAACCATAGCAATATTTCCGTTATGATTAATATGCACGAAACCAGCTTCTTCCACGCACGCTTTCATTTGCATGAAATCGCCATCATGCAAAGTTTCGCCAACGATTAAAAATCAAACTTGATTTCGAACTCTCTTATCTCAACGACTGCCGTGACTAATAATTCTATTAATCATTTCTCCCGAGTTCGCGATCTTGTTACATTAGAGGCCCACTCCTTCGCTGCACTGGAATTTACCATTTCACTTCGTTTCACGATGCGTTTTCTGCCCACAGCGACTTTCTTGGATGGGCTTGGAAAGTTTTTCTTTTCATCCCCGGAGGCATTCCAGAGCAACCTCTAGGTGAGGCCACCGCCGCCTACGGGCTCATCAAACAGTCCGCCCCTGAGGAAGCGGCCGTTCTTAATGTGCGCCCACACGCGGCCTAACCCAATAAACCAGAGCTAGCTGAGTGACCACCTCGCGCTAACCCAGGTTCAAAGCTGGTTTTTCAATCCTTATAGAGACGTGGATATGAATGTGTGTGTGTGGAATTTGTTAGTAAATGGTATATTACGCAGCATTTCCTAATTGAAAAAGGGGGACTACTTTTATAGAAGTACTGCTTTATGACGAGTAAACTTTAAATAACGTTAGGCTCAAGTTAATATACAATGCAGCGTCAGCTGCTTCCAAAATAATATAGTTATCACTGGAGGAAGTTTTAACAGAAAATAATTTTGTTGTATAATTGTTTATTTCTCTTTCGTTAAGTGGCGATGTTGGTTGGATAGTATATCCTTCTTCAGTGCTAAACAGACCAACAAACCTGAAAAAAGAATGATCCCAGGTTTGTTGGTTTCGTATTGAAGAAGGATAAACAACTTATCTTCGAAACAGTTGTATGCTGCATTGTATATTCATTTGTGCTTAATTATGTTGGTTAAGTTTTCCTTATCCTTTGCACAGTGTTTATTTATATATTTATTACTGCTTTATAGGGTTTTTTTTTCAAAGTTTGTATACAAGTACTTTAACCCTCTTTTTACACATGAATTGTAAAATAAACCAAAATAACTAAAAACCTCCTTGTCTCAGTTGGGAATCCACTTGTCGATCTCCGCGACTGACCAGACAAGAATCTATCTACTAAACTGAGACGATTATTTTCCTTTATATATTTGAAGTGGTACAGATTTTCAGATCGAAAAGAAACTTCTGATTTCCAATTATGTTTTATTTTAAATTACAGAATGATATCTTGTTGTAACTGTCCGTGAATTGAAACCGCTGCAATAGATTGTAAGACGTAGGATCCTGGGAAAATGCCGTCCTCAATCAAATCTCATTGCCGCCCTCAATCAAACTTCATTGCTGTCCTCAATCAAACCTCATTGCCGTCCTCAATCAAACCTAATTGCCGTCCTCAATCAAACTTCATTGCCGTCCTCAATCAAACCTCATTGCCGTCCTCATCTTCCATAACCCTTCACTGCAAACCGCAGTCGCCCCTTCATCTAACCTGCAGGTTTGAGTTATTGACATTATTGCAATGAATTATTGTGTCAGCGAGGAATCGAGCCACGGATCTGTGGCTGATGGGCAGACGATGCACTATCCATTGAGCTATTGAAATGCTTATTTCCTTCTAAATTTGAAAGAAACAACAAACCCGAAGTCCAAAAGTGTGTCCCATTCCTCTTTTGGACTTCGGGTTTGTTGGTTTCCTTGCACTGATGAAGGGAATCCAACGCATCCTCTAAACAGCTGTATGCTGCATTGTCATTTTATTTGTGCTTATATACGTTGCTCAAGTTCTCTTTATGACATTCACTAATATTGAATCCCCTTTCAATAGCCAACCTTCTCACTTTCCGAAATCATGGCTACGCTTTTGTTATGTAGAGTGACAATAGAAACCGATCTAAACGTTATAGGACATAAAATTGTTATGAGGAAGTATACTCAACTGATATCAATGCCTGATATTATCAAGATCATTTTCTGAGACAGTTTTCGCAAATCTTCGCCGATTAGATTTTTTCAGTATATGTCTACACAGAATAGGACATGGTATAACTATGTGAAGAGTTCATATACCTACACTACATCTTCGGCCATAGCCGGAGTTTGGCGTGTCAAGACGGAACGATTGCTTCTTCCTCTCCCTTCCTCCCCTCGCGACAATGTTCCACACTGCCTCTTCAGTGTAGTATGTATTGCATATTTTTTTTAAATCAAATATAATGAATTTTGTAACTTTAAATATATGTTCTAATGCTACATTTTATCCAAAAAGCTTTGCTTCTGTTTCACAGATATGGAATTTTGGTGGGCATTACCGATATTGCGTATGTACATTGCATAGGGGCCCAAGATGCATAACAGTCCAAGACGCACAGTTTATGAGAAGGGTCAATAACTGGTAAAATAAGGAGTAGGGCGCGCATTTGTTGCATAGGAGCCCTAAAAATTCTGTCAGCGGCACTGAATATAGATATGGGCAGAAGTGTAAGGGATGAATCCGCGAATAGCAGAATGCAAGATATTGAAAATAAAACATAAGTAATAAAGTAAGTTCCTGCCCAAACCACTTTATTATTTGTACTTTAAAGTTTTCCCCTAAAAATCTCTATAAAAGTCATTCTTCTATATAAATCATAACTACACGTGGCATCTGCCTAAAAGTAGCTTGTATTTCTCGATGTGAGTAAACATAATTTTTAATAATAAATTTAAAATTATAAAATAAAATTTAATAACTGAAAACTGTATATAAAAATTGCTATAGTAACGTAATACCTTAAGATTTTTTCAATAACTCAAATATTAAACTTTACCCCTCCAACTACTACTACACCATTAAAACGCGTTCGACCATGTATGTCAGGATGTCTATCCTGGGATTTGCAACGTGAATACTGGGTGTAGAAAATAGAGGTTGATCTTAAATGAGAGATACAGATCCTGGATTGAAAGTTATCAATGTGAGATTTAGATTCGCAACTCGTTGCAAAGATAAGTTGAAACTTTACTTTCAACCTATAGAGCAAGAGAGTTTTTTTGTAGAGCAAAGGAGTTATAGAGGGGAGGGAAGCAAAATTTTCCCCTCACAAGGGAGTACAAATCTTAGCCACACACCATCTTTTCTCAGTTATTGCTCTAGATGATACATTGACTGGGACGTAAAATTAGAAAATTCAAATTTTCTGAAATATATATCTTGAAATTGAAGCATTCCATGCTGACGACTACAACAAAAGCGCTAAATGGTAGTTGTTATTATCTGCAATGAAAGAGCTATCCATGGGTTAATTTACATGGCAAATAGGTTTCAAAAATTTAAGTGCAGAGTAAAAAGTTTGGTTACCACTGCTCACAAACCGCAAATTCCTTGAACCAATGAGGTAACAAACTGCTACACGAAGAAAGGTGGGGTGGTAAAAAACAGTAAATTTAATTAAGATGAAAAACAGTAAGCTCAATTAATTCTTCCAATATCCAAGAAAATTTCTGCTACAATAACTATCAAACAAACCTCTGTCTAGAAACATCTATAAATACGCGCTCTTCATTCAGTCTACAGTTCACTGAAACTGTGTAATAAGCATATGTAGATGTAAAAATATATGGTTCATGTGGTGTTGGATGTATGACAGCATAGATATAGGGTGATGTATTGTTTCCGCCTTAACTGCGACTCCGACTGCGTTTCAGATTTTAAAGATTGCATTTCATTGTGTTTTCTCTTAAATATCTCCATCATTACTAGTAAAGTTAGTGTGCGTGTTGCTGACAGCGCGATATTCTTCCTGATAGTCTTTTGTTTCAAATACAAGCTGCCATAAAGTTTATTCGGATCAATGAGTTATCGAACTTGATAAACACATGTACTGCACGTGTACACTGACCGTCAAAGTGTAAGACCGCACAAAGACTGCGGTTTTTTTAATTGAAAAAGCGCATTTTTACTTTCTCTACACATATATTATGTATCAAATGATGACCCGTAATATGACGGATGACATGCAATTATGTATAGGATTGATTCCCACTTTCATCTGTTCACCTTCAGATACTGAGTTCCTAAAATCTCCGGACATACGTAAACCACGCACCTTTCAATACTATTAATTACTATAAAATATAATCACGTACTAAACGACCCTCTAACAAAACACAATTTCATTATTAATCCCGAACAACCCCTCCCCCGTACCATCCTCGAACACTGATCTCGTTGTATTGTGAATTAATAATATTGAATTTGTAATTAAAAGCGATAGGGATAAAATATAAATTCAATTTGATTTTTGGAGGTATTGAATTATCATTACCTTGGCGACATATCACCAAAGTCGCCAAAATAGCAATATTGCGCAAAGTTTATCGCCAAGGCCCTTAAGGTGTCGCCAAATGTTTCGCCAAGCGTGATAGAAAAACGAATAAAAGGATTTTCTTATATAGTGTAAGGAAATAATTACAACAAGGTCTAAAATTCTATATTCAATATTTTGATGATTTGCTCTGAACCTAAATCGAACGTTTTTGAGGTGATGCCTATAAACTTTGTCTTTATTTGCCAGATTTGAAAAGCCTTCACAAGATTCCCATACGTATCTAAAACTATTTTACAGGTTGGAATAATTTTACAGTGCAACAGATAGAAAAAAACAATAACGCAAAAATTCATATAATAAATACTGTAATAATGGTGGAACTTGAACAGTTTTGACAGCTTAAATAAAATTGACTTGCTATCGTGAAATAATTTTTTTCTTACCCTACAGCACATAGAATATATAAAGGTAAGGTTTTGTGATGAACCAAAAAATTCGACTCTAGGATTTAGACGAATTTATATATTTCGACCATTTCTGAATACAAATCAACCATATTTTTAATGGTTTCTATGTCTGGCTGCCTACGTCATTTATGGACAGGTAATCTCTCAAACGATAAACTTCCAACTTGGCCTAATTACTTCAATAACGTAAATGGACTATTGAGCTTCATGGAGTTCGGATCAGGAGTAGATTTTTAATTTTTCCATGGTGAAAGTCATATGTTGAACACATCAAATTTAAGTTATCACGGAATTAACATTTCACTTTTATCACGGAACTCCCCGAGTTTCCCATAAAACCTGTTTACATATATTACTAAAATCCTACCCAAAATTGAATTTTGAATATTTTAAGAATATTATACTTGACATGGCAAACCCCAATTTTCAGATGTCTGTAACCCATCCCCTAAGGTAGCTAAAAACGTAATTATTTTTCCTCTGTAATATGCTCACAAAAATGAGAAAAACAGAACAAAAAATTACAATCAGTGCGGTAGCATTCGAGAAAATAGAACTTTAAAATGACACTTTTCACGGTTATTATTTTCCCTATTTTATAATGTATACGGAAAGCATTCTGAAGGAGTCGAATATTCGAATTAAAGTTTTCGACAAAAAAAAAAGTTTTCAAGAATCTCCGAACTCGAATAGAGCGGTTTTGGGGTGATGTCTGTGTGTGTACCTATGTTAGTGTTTATGCTAGTGTGTGTGTACATATAGTGTGTGTGTCCATAAAGTACATATTTTTCTTTCAAACTTTTTTCTTCCAAGATAAATTTGAAGAAACATGATTTTCGGCCGTTTTTCTTAAGGTTAACGGACTTACAGCCGAAACTATTGAACCGATTTCAATCAGTAATGGGTTTTCTACGGTGTGTTCTGGCTGAAGGCACATATTTTCATTTCAAAACTTGAAGATGAGCTTGATTTAGAATTTCAAAAATTGAAAAAACATGAATATATGGTGTTCGAACAACTATAATTTGCAATGCTTGATATATCATTGTTGAATAATCATAGTCAAAAATATCCCTATAAAAAGTATTGGAATTTCACAACAAGAAAGATCAATCATGCTTAAAGCATTGATTATGAAAAACTTTCCAACTTCAATGCAATTTTATTTAAAAAAAGTCGAAAATGCAATACATTCCTCGGTAATATTTTAAAACTTGTCACAATACTACATTGATTTATTATATTTGAAAACTTAAACCTTCATTGAAAAAAATGAACTTCATACAAATCACGGCATTGAAATATAAATTGCCTGGTTTAAATATCTCTAAAATGCAATACATTCCACGGTAATATTTTAAAAACTATCATAATACTACGATAATTTATTATATTTGAAAACTTCATCGAAAACAACTGAAATGAATTCAAATGACGTCATAGAAAAAATAACACTCCTGGATCTCTCTATAAAAACAGGATTTCATTCATAACTTTCTCCCATTCATTTCATTCATCACAATACTATAATAATTTATTTTATTTAAACATTTTATTTAAGACCATGGAGCTACAAATAATTAAACTCTATGCTTAAAACTTCATCAAGAAAAACCGTCCTTCTCTTTATAAAATCAATTAATATTTCATTCATATGTTTCTCCATGGTCTAAATTATTTTAGTGTTAAAAAAATACAGGAATTCTAATACAACTCATTCTACATATTTTGCTGTTTACATTTTACATAGGTGAAAAATAGGCTTAGTTGTAGAAATAATCAAATTTAGATGAGCATTTAAACTCAAATATACTGTCATTGTGTTGTTTTAGTATGTAGATGCATAGAATTTAAGCAAAAATAAAGTATTTTTAGGACGGATACAGCACTCGATATGAATTAAAAAGAACTTTAAAAAATCACGATTTTGAAACAAGATAGATGCCATATATCATTTTGAAGTGGGTCATGTGATCGTTTCATATCATGGACACGTGATCGCTTCATATAAGAGGTGTTATTATTATTTTAATTTTTATTTAAAAAACTACTGAATATATTTCGCTGAATTTTTTTTTATATATTTTATGGAACAATTTGAATACTGCCTAAAATTTTCGAAGCAATTTGTGAATTTTAAATCTGCTTAAAAAATGCTTGAAAAATTAGGTCCCATAGGGTCAATGTATTCCATTTTTTCAACCCGGGTTCAATCCAAAACTAATTGGGTGATATTATTCATTTATATTCCCATAGGTCCTATAGACCGTCTGAACTACATACTAAAATTTCATTTTGATTAAGTCATTTTTACGGCAGTTATCGTGCTAACGGACAGACAGACAGACAGACAGACAGACAGACAGAATGAACAAAGTCATAAACACTTTTCAACTTTGTTGTAAAGTGTTAAAAACACTTTTGGTAAATAAAAAAAAACTAAAAAAAAAAAAAAACTGCGGACACTTGGCGCAAACCAGTTCGAGATTTCATATTGTTTGGGGAAAAAAAGGTTTTTTGCTGTTTGCACTTGGCGGGAATTTTTTCCATGAATTATTGTCTTTGTGAGATACCAAAATATGCACTCCTTAAAAATCGATATACGCAATGGTTTACACTCTTTGTCTATTTTTAAGTAGCTTTATTGACCCGAGTCATTTAATCGCACCCTAGGATGTAAGGCAATGGGCCAAACGTAGAGAGCGCCATTTTCCCCTACAGGGCTCATTACCATTAATTTCTTCTCGTTACAAGTAAGCGGCTTCTACAAGGCAACATCTTCGCAGTGATCAGACATGGTTCCTCATCCGAATTAGCCCTCTGTCGCGTTCCACTTCTACACCTCCAAGACAGGGATAGTAATTCCAGTGTTTTTTATTGTTTTCCTTTTTTTTATTGAGACGTTTCTCCTCGTGGCCTCCTTTTCGACAGCTAGGAATCAAGGCCACGAATTGGTGTTGGTGATAAAAAAGAATTTATTGGCACCACCCGATTTCACCTGAAGTGAGCTCTGGGGATGCATTTGGTTTGCGATCTGCTTTAATCCGAATGTCCTTGTTGGAGAATCTTTTCATAAATTGAAGGAATGACTATTTACTATGTAAGGTGAAGACTATTCTGGCTGGGCTGTCTATTAGGAGGGACAGGTAGGATAAACATCAGGAGTCCGGTGATTATAAGGACCAGTCGAGGAAGTATAATTGAATCGGACAGGGACAACGTCCGGGATCGACAGTCCAGTAGCTAGCGCAGGGATTGCACTAGGATGACCCGAGTTCGATTCCCGCCACCGCTCAAACTGTCGCCGTATTCACGCGGAGTACGATCACGTTAAACATGTGGGTCCGTAAATCCTTTCGAGATGTTAGTGGTAGGGAAAGGAGGGTATACGGTCCATGGGGTTGCCTCCTCCACTGATTTCCGGTCTGCAGAATCGGGCGCGGTTAGTATTGGGTGGGTGACCACCTGGGAACACCGCGTGCTGTTGGCACATTTTGGGCGCGGTAGCTCCGTGGTTTGCGAGCTGGATTTGCACGCTGCCACAACTGCCGCCGTGTTCATGCGGAGTACGATCACGTTAAACATGTGGGTCCGTAAATCCTTTCGAGATGTTAGTGGTAAAGAAAGGAGGGTACGGTCCATGGGGATGCCTCCTCCACTGAGTTCCGGTCTGCAGAATCGGGCGCGGTTAGTACTTGGGTGGGTGACCACCTGGGAACACCGCGTGTTGTTGGCACATTTCGGGCGCGGTAGCTCGGTGGTTTGCGCGCTGGATTTGCACGTTGCCACAACTGCCGCCGTGTTCATGCGGAGTACGATCACGTTAAACATGTGGGTCCGTAAGTCCTTCCGAGAGGTTGGTGGTAGGGGAAGGAGGGTACGGTCCCTGTGGATGCCTCCCCCACTGGGTTCCGATCTAAATTGGGTGGCACTTCCCAGCCGTCCAAACAGTTACCTTACACCTTTCTGGTAGGTCGGACGGTCTGGGTCTCAACAACAACAACTGAGTTCCGGTCTAAATTGGGTAGCATTTTCAAACAGGTACCTTACACTTTCGGGTAGGTCGGACTGTATGAGCCGAAAAAGAAGAAGGACAACGTCCCTTGCACCAAAAATGACACAACTGAAAAAAATTGACAATTTTTCTACAATACATAGTTATAGTATTGGATATTCTATAACTATGGAATTCTGGATTTTCTATATACATAGAAAAGTATTGGAATCGTGTGAAAATTAGCAACTCGAGTTTTTGACAAATCTACATGTTTCGAGTGCTATGCAACACGAAAAAACTAGTTTTAGCATGACGTCGTATGTGTGTCTGTCCATCTCTTCAATATCTGCATCCACTATGACTCAAAAACTGATTGTTACCCTGCAGCTGATTAAATTTTGGTACGATTCAGGATGAAGAAACTTGCCTTTCTCTCTTTACGATATGGTTCGTAAAAATCGTATGTGTCCACTTCAGCTGGAAAACTAACTGACCAAATTTCACAAAATTCGGTAAGTAATTCACTTGTGAGTTGCCCTGGCTCTGTTTAGATTTTGGAAGATTCTGAATAAAAAGAACATGCATATTTTGGCGAAATGGAAAAATCTCCAAAATATAAAATAAAAAAACTTTATTATCAAATGTGTGAATCAAATGTTTGTTGAATACGTAACTTTTAACTACGAAAATAACAGGACCAACCAAATTACTTTACAACTAACCGTTCTGGAGATATTTTAGTTTTTTCGCATTTTGTAACGTCGTCTTTGGAAATACGCCCAGTTGCCCAACGAAATTAAAAATTTAATAAAAACTGCAAATTCGGTGTCATTTTAAATTAGTGTCCGTGTTATTTTGTGCAATTAAATTAAATTTAATGAATTGTGAAAGAAAGAAAATAGATTTGAGTGGGAAATGTCATGTGCTGCCCACATTAGATGTTTTTCACTTTGTAATCATTTCGTAGGAAAAAAATAACAAATAAATAAATAAAAAGAGTGCGGTTTTCCCCAGAATTTACTCCCAGCATTGTAGCTCCCTCCCGAAGGTCAGATATTTGGCCACACATTGATCAGATATCCATATAATATGAACACATTGATCAGATATCCATATAATATGAACATATTGATCAGATATCCATATAATATGAACACATTGATCAGATATCCATATAATATGAACACATTGATCAGATATCCATATAATATGAACACATTTATCAGATATCCATATAATATGAACTCATTGATCAGATATCCATATAATATGAACACATTGATCAGATATCCATATAATATGAACACATTTATCAGATATCCATATAATATGAACACTTTGATTAGATATCCATATAATATGAACACATTGATCAGATATCCATATAATATGAACTGAACTAACTGATTGAGTGAGTGAGAGGAATCAAAATTATCGAGCACTTCCACTATATGGAAAACACTCCCATTACAGTTACCAGCATCCATGAACCAGTTTCACACTTATTATGCACTCGTTAGCATGATCGGCTATGCCATGCTGACGAGACTGTTCCATGAGTGCTGGTATCTGCAGTGGGAATGTCTTCCAAATTTTTCCATATGTGACAGTCCATAAAGCACAAAACCCTCTTATAGGCGGATTTTCTGTTTTTTATGAACTTTCATTATAAGTAGAATCCTGGTTATGATGTTATTCGACCATCCGAACTTTGAAACTAAGGAAAAAGTATAAAATTTCAATAATTCGAATTAAGAATTATGTTGCAAAGGGATGATCTAAGCACTCCAAATCACTATGCTTAATGATCGAACGCTTCCACTCCAGCTAGAATTTTGGTTTTGGCCTCGTTCGATCCGCCTCAGCTTCCAGACCAACAACAAAAAAATATAATATTTCGAAAATTCGAATTAGAGGTGAAGATGCAAAGGAATAATTAAAAAATTCTAAACCACTTTTCAAAATGTTCGAGCGCTTCCACTCGAACCAGAATCTCGGTTTTGGCCTTATTCGATCTCTCCCATTTCCAGATCAATGAAAAGTTGTCAATTTCGTAAATTCGAATTTGAGATGATAATACACAGGAATTTTCATAAAACTGACATACATCACTTTGCTTCTCAAAACCAATAAATACACAATATGATATCTTTTGGCTGCAAACAATTAAAATTAGTTATCAACATCTTTGATTGTGTAGGAGTTACATTTAACGATCACTAACCTTTGAGAAAGCGCAAAAGGGTAAAATGGCTAGTTTGAAATACAAATGCAATAAAAAAAACTGCATGACTGTATACAAAATTCGTATTTTCGAAATTGCGCTTCCTGCGATTCATTTTTACTTCCTCATAGTATAGAATATTTTTTTTTTCAAATGGCCAGGCAGTTAGTATAGAATATAGTATGGAGAAAGTATTGTTTTCCCGAAAATTTTTCGATTTCGAGATATATATTTTAGGACCTCATGAACACGTTTTGACTATTTTTAGTATGATGTCCGTCTGTCTGTGGTTGATTTCTTGTATACACAATAGCTGCCACAAATATTAATGGATTATCGCGAAACTTTTTATCAGACTTTTGTATCGAAAAATCTAGAATTAGATAGAATGTTTTGAAATTCAAGTGGAAACTTCGAAATTGATTCGAAATTTTATATTTTCTTAACATGGCAGCATAGGACAACGTTTGATATAACTATGCACAAAAAGAGTTGTTTATAGCTCAATTATCACGAAACTTCATAGTTCCAATCATTGTAGTAAAAAATAATCGCTATACAGTTTATGTGTCTGTGACATCACTAACCCCCTTGGGGGGGGGGGGGCAAGTTATCATCGAGGGGTGCATTGTCAAACTTGATATGAATCGAAAGATTTTTTTTTTTAAATAAATGGCAACATGCTATAATTGTGATCCTTTTACAGACAGATTTTTAAAAGTTTTTCTAGCAAAATTTGCAAAAAAGAAAAATATTACAAGCTACCTAAAAATGAATTCTGGTCTTAGAAAGTGAAGTTGAGCCACACTCAATTAATTTAAATTTTGTGCAAATTTAACAACCATCTTATATTCGCAAATCTACAGATTCTTTATTTCACGGTTGAAACCTAATTCACCTGGGAAATAAAGTATTAAAAATATTCGTCTGATCGCAGCTATTTGATGCGTTCTTTGACATACATTTGGTATTCAAACAGCAATTCTAATATTAGAAAAGTATTTTGGGCTTTCACAGATGCATTTTCTATGTAATGGCTGTTGAAAGCGTACAGAACTCAAGCAATAGTAAATTAATAAAACTATATTTTATTTTATGTTCCATACAATACAATTTAAATTAAAATTGGCATAGCTCTGTTCGCATGGCACTGTTTTTTTTTTCACATTAACCTATTTTTAAGAAAAAAATTCTAATTTTGTGAAAAGAAAAAATATTTTGTTTTAAATTATAGCGAGCAAAGCAGAAAACTCCTACCAAAGTTTCTTATTAATCATAGATTTCATTGCTCCCATTTTAGGAATTATTTATTTTAACTGGTTTGTCGACTCATGTAAAGTGTCCTCCTGTTGGGTTTTAAATCCCCCTTCCCTTTTCTAGATCCTGCCTACGCCTATAATTTAAAAGTATAATGGGTTAAATAAAAATAAATGAGAAGCATATTTGTTACATACAACAATTAATTGATAAAAGTTATCAACCAGTTAAGGAAAAAAAACAGCCTTCTTCTCAAAGATAAAAAGACAGAACAACCACCTCAGTCAAAACAAGAATAGTGTATGTCTTCAGAGACTTATACACGTAATTTACGTTATATGGCGCCGTTATCCAGAAAAATAAAATAGAAATAAGAACCAAGGAGTTGTTTAACTTTCATTCCAAGGAGTTGTTTAACTTCCATTATAAATATGAAAGGAGCCGCCAAAACAGTTTATTAACTAATTGTTGTCCTTGGCGAAGTTTTATTTTTTATTTTCCTATCAGCAGATTGAACTTCATTTTTTACATGGTAAATTACTACCTTGTTTGATTTTCGAACCCAGAGCCCTAAGACAGGTATTTTAACCAGTAAACTGAAGACGGTTAATAACTTACTACAGTATATTTCCGTTAATCCGGTATCTAATGATTCAGCACGCCTGATAGTCCGGCACGCCTCTCAAACTGAATTCGAATGCGTTCGGCTGCACTAAGGCAGATTTACTGTACTACACTAAACGATTTTATATGCAGATTTCTGTTCAACTTATTATTGTTAAATTAATTGTTGTAATATGCAGATTTCTGTTCAACTTATTATTGTTAAATTAATTGAAATGCTTTTCATTATTGTATAATATGTAATCTAATCTGTATAACGCGGTAGGTAAACAAATATAACATTTACTTTCTGTTATTTTGTTTGAAATAAAAATGTTCCTTCTTATTATCCCCTTTTAGTTTAACATCCGATAATCGGGAACATTTAATAATCCGACACAGTCCCGAAAGAGCTAAATTATTAGAAATTTACTGTACTACTTTACTACGTAAAAAGCAACATAAGCAGACCCTAAAAAACTGTCGTTATTAAATTAGGCCCTGTACATCGAATATATAATTTACCCCAATTCAAATCCTCGCATTATTTTAACCCTCGTTTTTCTTTTCATGGTCTGATAGATCCACGACGACGTTCAAAAAATAAATGGACCGGAATTGTTGAGGACCTATTATTTTCCATTCGCCAATTTGGTAAATATTTTTAACTCGTACCTCTCCGTCTCTACACGAGGGAGAGTTATATAGTTCCAGCCTTTCTGATGTTGATCTCGATAATAGGATGATGTTACAAGCCCGAAAAAATGATGTTGCGTGTCATTTTGCTTGTTTTACTCGCAATCATATAATCCAAATCGTTACTTGAAATGTGGATTATGCTTCAGATAAATTTTGACAAGGGGTAATAGTTTATTACATGAATAAAGAGAGAGTTTACGGAAAATAAAACTGGATAAGTCACTGCGCAATTGTTGTAGCGGAGCATTCCACAAACTGTTTGGCATATCCTTGAAGAATTAGCAAAAATGCGATAAAGAGAAGTTTATTGACTTTTACTATTGAAGGATAATGTAAACCATGCCAATGCAATTTATAGCGTTGTTAAACAGTGTTAACGCACATTATTACACGCTTTCCAGAATGGGTTCAGTTGTTACAGAAAGGAAACATTCCCGAAAATTGTCAATTCCAAAACTCTTAAATACTGTAGTATTCTATGGAGTTCAAAAATGTATCTCTATACTCGCAAAGCTAACTTGAATGCGTTGTGGAAGTTGTGAGGATTGCTTAAATTTAGATGAGCCGCATGGTTAGAATCATGGCAAAATTCGCTAGATTTCATTAATAGCCATTATTAGCTGCAAATGTAACCGTTTTATGGTTAGATGATGCCATTTTGGATGCTAAACGTTCCAAAAAAATGGTTACATCTAACCATAAAAAGCCTAAGTTGGCAACCTCGGATATGACCAGCTAATTACTCCGTTTTATCTTCATAGCCTATTATGCCTAAATTGGCTATATGGTTTCCAGACTTTATTTTTCCAACATAATTCCTTTAGAATATCAATTTAGAATATTTTTATTATTAAAATATTACGAAACATGAATATAGTTTTGAATTTTAATGATAGAAATCGGTTAATTTGAACTCAAACCACCGGTTTATAAACAGCATATTTTTACTTTTGAATTATTAATAGCGTTAAATAATAGACAAACTCTAACTTTAGCAGAGGTTTATAACTTTCGTTTACTTCTTTGGTGTCAAATTAGATTTGCCGCCAGTATATATAAAATATTTAAATGATCACGTGACTAATCGTTCCCTGTAAAATCTCATTTTTAAAAAATAATCGAGTTTTCGACGGGAGAGTACGTTTCAAGCATCCCTGAATACGAATCAGACGTTTTTGAGGTGATGTCAGTGTGTGTGTGTTACTTATATTGTTAACATTGTAATTTTTTCAAATTATTTTATATTGCACTTTTGTAGTATCTTTACATTGCGAACAGAATTTTATATTGTTAAAATCTTGGAAATATTAATAGAATGCACATTACGCAATGTTTTGAGAACAAAAAATCAACTTCGGTCCAGACAAATAGGCAATAACCACAGCAACAAAGGCAAGAAAGTGCCTGTCTCGAACAGACCGATGCATCCGAAATCGGGTGATGTCATTATTTATTCGTTATACAATATTCCGTATTATTAACGAAGGTTTTGCTTAAAATTCATAGAAATACGTGCATTCGTTCTTAAGTTATCTTGTCTAAACTGGAGAGACACAGAAACGGATATATTTCCGAAAGCATTTGGAATGCGATCAGATTTTTAAACTCGAATTCGAAAATCAACACATTTGAACCATTTCAATAGTTGCGAGACTAGAAGGATGAGATTATACAAACGAAAGATCAAATTCTGCATAATCTATGCCACTGCCAGACCTAAATCTCACTTCGTACATAGGGAAATATCTCTATTTTGTGCTGTGCGTAGAGTCATTTTAAAAATTACCATTATTATCTTCACACAGTCTAAATCTATCCAGTTCAATTTGGGGTTGACTATACCGAATCCCGGATGAAGTATTTTTGTAAGTAAGCGCATAAAAATATATAGTTATAAGGCACCCATTGTGACTCAGTGGAGCATTTGATGGAAGCTCTGTCACTACAAAAAGAAAATAACGGCGGCAGTTTCTGTTGATTTGTAAAATAGGATAATGACGAGCCGAACGGTGAATGTGATACCATCCCCTTGTTTTAGTCTCAATTGTTGTCAAATTTGACATCCACAGGAGGGAACTAGTTACCATTATGTGAGATGATAGAAACGGCCTCAGCCCTGAGAAAACAATGTGTGGGTCTCTGATGTGGAGGTTATTATTATTATTTTTTTGTGAATTATTGACTTATTTTTTCTTCGGGTATCAAGGTTCGGGATATATGGCTAGATCACCTTTCTGTAGACACTGATAATGTTTCAAGAACGTTTCAAGTTGCACCGTCTCTCAAGTTACTTTTATATGTATGAGGAGGAGAGAGAGAGTCATTACCAGCTAATAGTTTTATTTAAAAACATTATAAAATATAAGGAAAATTAAGCAATATAATGAATCACACCAATTAAGTTGCAACGCATCGTACAATTTTGAGGATACATTACAGATCCCTTTCGTAAGTGCTAAGAAAGACAAATGTTGGTGGTCTGCTGACAGTAACAATGGGGATCGAAAGCATTCCCAGAACAACTGTATGTTGTGTTATTTAATTTGTACTTAATTCCGTTGATTCATTTTCCCTTAACCTTTGCACAAAGTGTTTGTACTTTTTAAACCATCTTTCAAGGAATTTTTTAAGAAGAACAAAGGGTATTAAACGCATTTTTGTTGTGAAACATCTTTACGTGTTTATGAGCTTGTTAGGGAGCAAACTCACTCTTATGGTATGAGCTTCAGAAAAATCTATTACAGAAACCATGTAAATCTGGTACATGCATTGATATCTATATTAAAACAGGCAACACACTTTGTTGTCTCACACATGTCACAGTCATCAGGGTCTCTGTACTATCTATATATATATATTTCACTTATAGTTACGTATTGGGTACGTTGGACAATAATAGGGCCTAATTATTATTTTCTGGATGGCAACGATTTTAGCCTTGGTATAAATAAATATGGCCGTGCAAATTCTATCCTGTTAAACTTATGTGTCCCTCAAATAGGAATAAATACAGATTTAAATAACGTAGGAATTTAAAGTTGACATCAAAATTTGTAATTCGATGAGAAAATTACTAAGATGTACATTTTTCGAACTTTCAATGAATATTTGCGCAATTAAACATGAAGAAACTCTGAGACTGTTATAAACACGACTACAAAATTTTTCTAAAGTAAACTGTGCATCATTATAAGAAGTTTTATCATCTTATAATACTGAAGAATTTTTATCAATTTTTAAAGTCACATCTCATTGAATCACCGGCATATGCCCGGTATAAGTATTTTATAAATGTTTTTCTTGATTCAAGTTAGCATTAATTTAGTTACTATTTTAAAATTTTATTATTTTGCAGTAATATGTATATCACAGAAATATGGAATATGTGTATACATTTTAAAGTCTATGTTACGTATTTCCACAGTTATTAGTCGTAATGTTCTATGGCTACTTTTGTCTTTACTTTCGATAACGGCCGATGACATGCTTTAGTACTTATACATTACACATTGAGCGGCTAGGAAGATCTGTGTTCTACAAATCTAATAATATACTAATCTATTATCTCATCTCTCAATGGTATGGTCATAGTCTTTTTACATAGACGCCTATGAAGGATTCTATAGAAGCCATGATTCCTAACCTGCTTTGTTTGAAGGAACCCTTGGAATATTTCGCAAACTCTCAAGGAATCTCTGGATGACAAATATTAGATTCTGCAAGGATAAATTACAAAATAGCAGTGTAAAGCAACTTTTGTAAATTCTCGCGGAGACCCAGTGTTACGTGGAACACTGATTGGAAATCCCTGTATACTGCAAATGGAAATGATAGGTATAAAGGATAGTTAAGGGAGCTGAAATCTGAAAGAGAAAACGGTTATAATGAAATTAAATTCTATAGAAGCGTTTCACATAGAACATTGTTCGTGCATGCCTGATCTACGCATTTTTTTTTTAACGAAAATTAAATTCCTTTCTTTTTTCTGCAATCAATGATACAGGGTGTCTCAAAAAGATTGAAACGCGCTTTAATTCTTTATCTGTTGGATATAAGTGGTCAATGTAAATTGCAAAAATGTTGAAAGTAAGGTAGGAAATAAGACTATGTTAATGAAATAGTCCTCCCATTAATTTTCAAAAAGTTACACTTTGTAAATTTTTATACGACCCCCCTTAAACAAATTGGGCCAATCAGAAAATTTTTATTTTTAATACAACAAGATCATTAAAAAACAGCGTATCTGTATCTTTAAAATTGAGCGAATTATATTTAATTGAAAATTGAACATTATGAATGGGGATCCTATATCCAATTAGAAATGTAAATTTGTGACATATCACAAAAAAGATAAAATTGGGTGATAATACATAGGAGAACCCCAAACGCGTAGTGAGTACCATTGCTTTATATGATCTATCTCTGTGTAATGCTTTATTTAGATTCATTTGTGATAAAAGATTTTGACACATATTAACGTATTTTTGATCTAAACAATTTCCATCGTCAATTTGTTTATAATCCCTATTTTCATTGAAACAACCTTTCACATGGTACAGAAAAGTGGCATAAGTCAGGTTTTTTCCTTTATCATAATTCAGTTGATTTTAAAGATACAGATATGCGTTTTTTTTTTTAATGATCTTGTTGCATTAAAAATAAAAATTTTCTAATTGACCTAATTTGCTTAAGGGGCCGTATAAAAATTAAAAATGTGTAACTTTTTGAAAATGAATGGGAGGACATTTTCATTGACGTAGTCTTATTTCCTACCTTACTTTCAACATTTTTGAAATTTATATTGGCCATTTATATCTAACAGATAAAGAATTCGTTTTTCAATCTTTTTGGGACATCCTGTATACTGCCACTATTAGGGGATGAAGTATACGATCGTCAAAAAAAATGTCTTTTAAAGTGAATACCTCGAGTTCCAACTATACGACCAATGCCCTTCTGCTGGCTATAATTTAATCATCCTATCCAGTTCTATCAACTTTATTGGGGGAGGGAATTAAACTTTCCATGCTTAAAGCAGGGTTTAGGTTAATCTATTGATTAGTTGTATCAGATAAAACCCCAAACCTAAAGTTTCGTGTTATTTCGGTATAAGCTTTTGGCAATGGCAACAGTAATTTGAACCTTATGTCCATTTTTGAAATATATTCATGTCATTTATCGCTCCTAGGAAACAAAAAAAAAAGTTAGAATACGTGAGCATGTGTCAAAAGGAATCTCGAATAATACAGACGACGGGTATGATGTTCCTAAATATGCAAAATGCCTTATTCGATTAACAACGTCTCAACGTAAGACAATGCCGAATTCTCGTTCTGACTCAGTGTCCTCGTTACGATTGAGGCAAAAAAATAATATATTTTGTTTTGTATGCTTCCTTGAATAATTTTAGAGCTGCTTAAAATGACGTTTGGGAAAGACTGGAAGAAGAAAACGAATTCTTTAAAATGGAAAGTTGTCGATGCTTAGAATTCTCCCTCTAGTAAAAGTATTTTTGGAGGGAAGGGGGATAAAAATTTTGCTGAATTTCACAGGAAACTCATTGAACATTTGTAAGGGATTTGCATTACACTGATTTTCTGATCATATATACTCTATAACCAAAAAAATCGACGCATCAAGAAGGAGTTGTCAGATTGTGGTGAAAATTAGTGGATGTGAAGAACATACATAGAAAAAGAAACGATTAAAATTTCAGAACAATTTAATGATTTAGAGTTTGACCGTATACAAAGGGAGGAAGTCAATAAAGCGCTGGTCCACCTCTGGCCTGGATGCAAGATGTCACCCGGCGTGGCATAGACTGATAAAGTTCACGGATGGTGTCCTGCAAAATGTCTTACCAAATTGTTTCCAACTGTCGGGCTAAATCGTCAACATTCCCGGATGGTTGCAATCGCCTTCCCATAACGCCCTAAATTTGCTCTATGGAAGAGATATCAGGAGACCTAACTGGCCAAGGAAGTGTTGGGCAAACTTGAATACAATTCATAGCAACATGTGCCGTGTGCGGTCGGGCATTATCTTGTTAAAAAGTAAGTCCGGGGTGTCGCAAAAGAAACGGTAACACAACCGGTCGTAGAATGTTGTCTACGTACCGCTGTGTTGTCAGTGTGCCAGAAATGACTACCAAAGACGTAAGATATCCGCAGTCGAAATGCAACAGAAATTTTGACCACAGATTCAGAATCGCTCCTTATATACACCAGCTGAATGCGCAGTTCCGATGCACTGGAACTCAACAGAATTTTGGCGTGAATTTAGGTTTAAACCTACTCATTCCACTGTTACCTCTTTATTTAGTCGCATTCGTACTGATAAATTTAAGGATGGGAGTAATTTCCTGTGTCAGGATGGGGTATATATTGTCCCCCTCTTAACTCCTGATAATAAATATAAGTTCTACATTGTAGTTCTACATTTAAAGTGTACAGTCGGTGTTCGTTTATCTGAACATGCCCGCGATATTAAACATAAAAAACTGTCTACTACTATGTTCCATTTTGTTATTAATGATAATTTTACTCTTCGATAAAACTTTTCTATTAATTAGCTGCAATAACCCCCGTAATATTTTACTTTTATAATTCCTTTTCATTTATATTTGTCACGACTCTATTTGTAATTTCGATACCTTTCAGACCCTCAGTTTAGATTCGTCTGATTCTCTGATTCTCTTCGTCTGATGACGTCTGATTCTCGACTCACTGCGTGTTAAACCGTTGTATAATTTTCTGGATATATAGTCCATTTTCCTTTGCTCTTGACGACATGTTTATTGGTTGCCCTGTATTTTATGATCTACTGTTACTTATTATATATTTTGTAATTTAAATACATTTTAAATGTATCGGATTTTACGAAGATCAATAAACAAATCTTGTCTCACGGTTGCGAGCTGTGTATAAAATCTCACGTTCGTCACATCATAATTATTTACATTGTCACTGATGGAAGGAAGTAGTGACGTCAGAAAGCGCTCTAGATTTATAATTTTATGAACGCCATAGATGGTGCTTACATTGAAGACCATTTTCTTACCAAACAGCTTGGTTGTCTTTACTATATCGTTTTAAAGATTTTGCTAGATTGGCATGTTTCATAAAACAAGCATACATTTTGATAAAACACGCATTTACTTTATACAAGTATAAATAAACATAAGTAAACACTTGTATAAGTAAACATAATATTTTATTTCTTTTACTTCTGTGTTTTAAGCCATTTCAACTTTGTTTATTCGACATAAGATCATGCAAAAACTAAAGTTTTTTTCAAATGAAACATTGTATACGCAAATGACTGAAATTAGCCAAGACATTAGGACATGTAAAAGCTAAAGTATATTCCAAATGAAACATTGTATACACAAATCAACGAAATTAGCCAAAGGCAATTTTGTCCAGATTCTAAGATAGTATTACGCCGTGGGCAATATTTCGAAAATCACGTGTTCCTGGCTCGGAATAAGCAAAAATGCGCTAGTAACAATCCCTGCTATTTGGCCACAAAGTACGATTCGTTAGAGCGTGTGATGGGGATGACTGTCAAGAACAACAAAAACTAAACGTATGATTTCTCCAAAAACAGCTGATATAGTAATTGATGCAGAATAAAAACATCCGAAATTTTTGTTACGATTCAGTGCCCTGTTTCCGCCTACGAACGCTTTATTTGGTTGGAGGGCATTGTTTTGGGTGCATTTTCGCCAAATTCCAGCCCCACGAATAAAAATATTACATGCAATTTTTGCGGTGGTTTCTGGGAAAAGATGGCAACGGCCTTTCAGAGAAACCAGGCTTGTTATATAGATATTGAAAGAATAAAATCGGGACAAAGGATCTAATTCTGCTGCAATTTTTTTTTTATGAAAAATATATCAAAATATTGCAAACGATAAAAAATATAAAATAATATGGTGTCAGCACTCGAATTTTCCTATAAAAAGTATTTTTTAATGTTTTACAATTCACTTTTTCAGTTTTCAAAGCTATTAAGAAAAAGCCAGTTCATTTTCCTTTATTATTATTATTATTATTATTTGTACAAAATTCTAATCAGCAGCAAGGTAACACATTGCGTTTGCTGGCTGTGAATTTCTTAAAACTTTTTAACATATCTTAGGAAGATTGCATACACACACACATACACATAACTCTAAAAACAGATATTAACTCTAAGAGATTACTCTAAAAGCATATATTAACTCTAAGAGATTACTCTAAAAATATATATTAACTCTAACAGATTACTCTAAAAACAGATATTAATTCTAAGATATTACTCTAAAATCAGATATTAACTCTAAGAGATTACTTTAAAATCATATATAAACTCTAAGAGATTACTCTAAAAACAGATATTAACTCTTAAGAGATTGCTCTAAAAACAGTTTATTCATCTCTAAGATGCTGAAACGTAGAAATCTGTCAAAACGCGGATTCGCATATTTCCTTACAAAATTTTTCCTATATTACACTTTTTATTGTATTGAAGGCAAAGTAAAAAATCTGATGTGGGCAACACATAACATTCCTTATATAATGCAATGAATTTACTACTTTTACAGTAAAAAAAAATAAGTTTTTCTTACAGTAGATACTTATATTCTTTCCAAGATATTGAATTTTCGACAATTAATCGTCATTTTCATTGATTTAGCGTTATTTTTATCCATTTGGCGAGATTTTCGTTAGTTTCAAAATGTCGCCAAGTTGACGACATTCCGCCAAACTTGTCGCCAAAATCTCGCCAAGCGTTATGGACGGAGAAATAAGTTATCCTTACAGCAGATAAATGACTATTGGCGTTCAAATACAAAAGTATTACTCAAAGTATCTTTTCTCACGAATGGAACAAACTAGATCCACGAGAATGATGTCACCCAATATATCGCACGATATTACATATGAAAAGTGAACATGTTTCTCAACACTTAATATTTTTTTAATTTATGGGATTTTTTGATAAATTTATTAGAAAAACGTGCAATATCTCGAGAACGGTTCATGCTAGCGTTCTAAAGTTTATGTCAATCGTTTAAGAAAAAATTACATAAGAAATGTCTATTTGCGTAACTTTATTAAAGGTTTTAAAGGTTTTGATTTTTTGATGATTTTTTCAAAATTTCACTCGAAAATTTAGGGGGGCTCTGAACATTCGATTACGTTTAAAAACAACAGACTTCCAGTATTCATGGATTGTGATTTTTGTACCAAATTTCATTCGTATCGCTCCATTTGTTCGTGAGATATCGTCTCCACTGACTCACTGACACACACACACACACACACACACACACACACACACACACACACACACACACACACACACATACTTTCACACACACACACACACACGCAGACATCACTTCAAAAATGTTTGATTCTTGATCAGGGATGCTTGAAACGTGCTCTCCCGTCGAAAACTCGAATTCGAATTTTCGACCCCGTCACAATACTTTCCTTATACATTATGTATATAAGGAAAGTAAAAATAAAATGCTCAAGATATAAAAAATTTTGACGAGAAATGTTGTTTAAAACAACTGTTATACTTTTGTATTCCAAATTCTATTTTGGATTAATTATTAATGATCAAAGAAATAAATTGAAAGCAATAAAAGAGAAACCTGTGAAACGCTCAATTTATGAAAGCTTATTATTTATGAAAACTCAATTTATGAAAACTTATTCAGTTTATGAAGATTATTTTAGTTTACAATGAAGAATGTCAGAATTTTACCCCCCCATTTTTTATTTGGAATAAATTTTGATAGGAACACATATGAATGACAGAAAATAAAAGATACATAGAATACTCACTTGATTACGGAATAAAAAAAATCTAATGTGGGCATCACATGACTTTCCTTATATAATGCAATGAATTTACTACATTTACAGCAAAAAAAATAGATTATTTTTATAGTAGATATTTATATTCTTTCCAATATATTGAATTTCAGTCAATGAGCCGTCATTTTCATTGATTTGGCGTCATTTTAATCCATTTGGCGAGTTTTTATTTAGCAACATTTAAAAAAAGTGCCAATTTGGCGACATTCCACCAAATTTGTCGCCAAAATCTCGCCAAGCATTATGAACGAAGAAATAAGTGACTCTTACAGCAGAAAAATGACTATTGGCGTTCAAATACAAAAGTATTACTTAAAGTATCTTTTTTCATGAATGGAACGAGCTAGATCCACGAGAATGATGTCACCCAATTTATCGCATGGTATTACATATGAAAAGTAAACATGTTTCTCAATAGGATATATTTTTTTTTATTTTATATGACTTTTTGATAATTTTTTCGAAAAATGTACAGTATCTCGAGAACGGTTCATGTTAGCGGTCTAAAATTTATGCCAATCGTTTTCTAATGAAAAACTATATAAGAAATGTCTATTTGCTTAAACTTTTTTAGCGGTTTTGATTTTTTGACAATTTTTCCAAAATTTCACTCGAAAATTTAGGGAGGTTCTGAACATTCGATTGCGTATAAAAACAATAGGTTTCCAGTGTTTATGGATTGTGATTTTTGTGCCAAATTTCGTTCAAATCGGTCCATTCGTTCGTCAGTTATCGTCTCCACAGACTCACTGACACACACACACAAACATCACTTCAAAAATGTTCGATTCGTGATCAGGGATGCTTGAAACGTGCTCTCCCGTAGAAAACTCGAATTCGAATTTTCGACCCCGTCACAATACCTTCTTTATACATTATATATATAAGGAAAGTAAAAATAATGGGAATATTTTAGAACAAAGTATCTAAATTAATTCCAATTTCTATTAGTGGAATTAGTTCATTGGTAATTATTTACAAGTCATAAAAGATAAATTACAGTCAATAAATGATAAATAAAATGCTCACGCCGTAAAAAATTTAAAAAGAAATTTAATATAAACTCTATATTAGTTTAATAGAGAAAACTATTAAACATTAACTAACAAACATTATCTGTTCTCTACGTTCACCAATACCCCGATTTCACTGGGCACAGAAAATGTTTTAAAATCGTACGGGTTACGACTGGCTCGTATTTCGTGTGAGGTACGATTGGTTCAAGTTTCGTAAGGGGTACGATTGGTACGAGTTCCGTAAGAGGTTTAAGATTGGTTCAAATTTCGTACGAGGTATAATTGGGTCGAGATTCGTTGGAGGTGCTATTGGTTCAAGTTTTGTATGAAATCTCGTACAATTGTTTCGAATCTCGTACAATTGGTACGAGTCTCGTACAATTGGTTCGAGTTTATATTTTTTTTCTATTTTAGATCACAATGCAATATGTAGTAAAAGGTGCATATGCCGTCCTAAGTCATTTGATTTAAACAAAACACATATTTAATTCCATTTTTACTTTCCTTATATACATAATGTATAAGGAAAGTATTGTGACGGGGTCGAAAATTCGAATTCGAGTTTTCGACGGGAGAGCACGTTTCAAGCATCCCTGATCACGAATCAAACATTTTTGAAGTGATATCTCTGTGTGTGTGTGTGTGTGAAAGTATGTGTGTGTGTGTTTGAAAGTATGTGTGTGTCAGTGAGTCTGTGGAGAAGATAACTGACGAATGAATGGACCGATTCGAACGAAATTTGGTACGAAAATCACAATCCGTAAACACTGGAAGCCAATTGTTTTTATACGCAATCGAATGTTCAGAACCCCCTAAATTTTCGAGTGAAATTTTGAAAAAATCGTCAAAAAATCAAAATCGCTAATAAAGTTACGCAAATAGATATTTCTTATGTATTTTTTCATTAGAAAACGATTGGCATAAATTTTAGAACGCTAAGATGAACCGATCTCGAGATATTGCACATTTTTCTAAAAAATTATCAAAGAGTCATTTATCTGCTGTAAGAATAACTTATTTCTTCGTCCATAACGCTTGGCGAGATTTTGGCGACGGATTTGGTGGAATGTCGCCAACTTGGCGACTTTTTTAAATGTTGCTAAATTAACGAAAAACTAGCCAAATGGATAAAAATGGCGCTAAATCAATGACGACTCATTGATGATAACGACATGGAAAATGACGACTCATTGACTAAAATTCAATATCTTGGAAAGAATACAAATAACTACTATAAAAATAATCTATTTTTTTTACTATAGAAGTAGTAAATTCATTGCATTATATAAGGAAAGTCATGTGCTGCCAACATCAGATTTTTTGTAACGATTTCGTCATAATCATTTTTACTTTCCTTATATACAATAATGTATCAGGAAAGTATTGTGAAGGGGGTCGAAAATTAGAATTCGAGTTTTCGACGGGAGAGCACGTTTCAAGCATCCCTGATCACGAATCGTACATTTTTAAGGTGATGGCTGTGTGTGTGTGTGTGTGTGTATGTGTGTCAGTGTCTGTGGAGACGATAACTAACGACCGAATGGACCGATTCAAACGAAATTTGGTACAAAAATCACAATCCGCGAATACTGGAAGCCTATTGTTTTTATATGCAATCGAATGTACAGAATCCTCCTAAATTTTCGAGCGAAATTTTGAAAAAATCATTAAAAATTCAAAACCTTTAATAAAGTTACGCAAATAGACATTTCTGATGTAATTTTTCATTAGAAAACGATTGACATAAATTTTAGAACGCTAACATGAACCATTCTTGAGATATTGCACATTTTTCAAATACATTTTTTAAAAAATCCCATAAATTGAAAAAAAATATTAACTATTGAAGCATGTTCCCTTTTCATATATAATATCATGCGATAAATTGGGTGGCATCATTCTCGTGGATCTAGCTCGTTCCATTCACGAGAAACGATACTTTGAGTAATACGTTTGTGTTTGAACGCCAATAGTCATTTATCTTTTATAAGAATAACTTATTTCTCTGCCCATAACGCTTGGCGAGATTTTGGCGACGAATTTGACGGAATGTCGCCAATTTGGAGACTTTTTAAATGTCGCCAAATGGATAAAAATGAAGCTAAATCAATAAAAATGACGACTAATTGATAACAATTCAATATCTTAGAAACAATATAAGCATCTACTATAAGAATAATCTATTTTGTTTTTACTGTAAAAGTAATAAATTTATTGCATTATATAAGGAAAGTCATGTGCTGCCCACATCAGATTTTTTATAATGTTGTATATTTAATCCTATCAATACTTTATATATACTATGTGTTGTATTGAAAATAAAAATAAATAACTTGCAATACATTATCACAATATTATTATCATGGGGAAATGTGTAATATCGATAAATATTAATAAAATTGCACTTTCAACAAAGACTTCATTAAATTAGTAAACAAAAATTAAAGAAACAGTTGAATTTTAAAGTAACACCATGTGAAATAATTAGCACAGAAAGTAAATATTAATTCAACCGCAGAAAAATAATGTTCAGAAGAAGAAGGTATATAATACCTGATTTAGAATAGCTACCTGCATTGGAAGCGTCTGTAGCTATTAATCAGCATATATTAAACTGCATTATCGAGGTCGAGACCTACAGCCTAGGGTCAGCTTTCAAGTGATTTTATTTTTCTATTTTTGAAAAGGACGATGAACTGAAGAGTCTGGCCGCAAGAGCGATGTTATGCGAAAAGTTACGTGTAGATGCTAAATACATGATGAAAATAACAAATTGAATTTGGTGTGCAGCTCTTAATTGAAATGTAACCTGTTAAAAGGAAATTACAGATATCAGTGGTATTACCCCCCCTCCCATATAAAGAAAAAAAGGAAGGGGGTAACCAAATATTTTGTTTCTCATTTTTCCGAATTTCAATGGGTTCCTGGGGGGGGGGGGGAGGTAGGACCCCCAAAACCTCTCTTGGCGACACCATTGGCGACACCTCTCTTGGCGACACCTATTTCATAAAGCTGGAATTTATTAGCATGAGAACACAAATAATTTCCGACATTTTTCATACAAACAATGAAGAATAGAATTGGGAATAAATTGTCTGACGCGTGGTAAAAGTACAGCAAGAAAAACAAGGAATAAAAATTTTAAATATTCACGTGTTTGAAGACATTTAATGCGCCTTAATTTTCAATATGTCTTCGATTTTTTTAGAATAATATTCAATTTAAGGATTAATTTAAATTTTACCAGTTATAAGGAAATTGTAAATATAGTATAAAACTTGAATTTATTAGCATGATAAAAATAAAAATAATGTTTGCCATAAATAATGTTTGTCAAATAAATAATGTTTGCCAATCTATATAAATAAAAATGAAAATCTGTCTGTCTGTCTGTCTGTCTGTCTGTTTGTCACACCATCACGGGAGAACGGCTGAACCGAATTTGATGAAATTTTGTGGGTAGCCCAGAAATAGCCCCACTTAAAATTATATTTGTGTTTTGAGTTTCTATGACCAGTGGTTCTCGAGATATTAGCAAAAAACGAAATTTTCGTTTGTCTCATCATCACGGAAAAACGGCTGAACCGAATTTAATGAAATTTGGTGAATAGCCTTGAAATATCCCCCCATAAATTTTGTCCAAGTTTCGAGTTTCTAAGACCTGGGGTTGTCGAGATATTAATGAAAAACGGAACTTTTTCCTAGGAGTTCTACTCCCTAACTCCGTGGTTTATCCAAACGAAAAGCTTGAAAATCGTTTGAAAGTGAATTAAAATTTAATCTCTGAGTTTGATGGGAGATTTTTTGCGTTAATTAGTCACTTTCTGAAAACATGAATTGTTTGAAACATGATTTAAAGGGGAAATCTATCTCCATGGTTCATGGTTTATTTAAAACAAGCTTTTACGGAACAATGAGAAGTATAGAGAAATCAAAATCGTTATTTAATTTCGCAGTTTATGTTATAAGACATGACATATTTAACATGTTATAAGATTCTATCTTATATCATGTTACTCAGAAACGCAATTAAATTAAATCTGTCTGTTAATTTTAATAATTGTTTTTTCGATTTGAATAATAAATAAATGGATATAAAAATATATTTTAGAAAAGAACGATTTGATTTTTCTTATAGCATTTTTGACTGGATAATATCAGTTACGGTCTTCAGGTTTAAAAATTATTATTATTTATATTTTCGGGGATTATTGATTCAAGGATTATTGATATTTTCAAGTTATTATGAAATTATTTTATTATGACAAAAATTGCTTAAACTCATATATTGTATGTTGTACGAATCTTCTACAAATACACGTGTATATCTTTTAATCTACGAGAATATAAGTAGTACAGGTATATTGACATATGTTTTGATATATATTGGCATATATTGGAATCAATTACGACCTTCTGGTATAAAGAGTACGGATATTATTGATGTTTTCAATTTATTACGTCATCTCTTTTATTTTGGCAAATATTTTTGAGGCGCATATTGTAATACGGGTAATCTTCTACTAACACATTGGCATATTTTCTGATCTGCGACAATATAATTAGTACGGGGTTGCATATATTCATTCAATTCCTATTTTTTCTTCTGTAAATTTGCTTACAAAAGGGGGCAGGATGTTTTATTCTTCAGATCTGATCGTGAAGATAATTTTGCATAGTGAGAACATATATTCTTAAACTTCTCTTCAGGAGCAATAAATTTAATATTTTAACAGAATTTGCACATGATTGCGAACTTTAAGTTTCTTTAAATTATACACTCCGTACGAATAAAGGGTGTGCTGTTAGTGGTTAATAAATTTAAACATTTTAGGAGGATATATCATGTTGCTCGGCATCGCAATTAAATTAAATGTGTTTGTTAATGTTTTTATTATTTTTTTTCGATTTAAATAATAAATAAATGGATAAATGGATATAAAAGTATATCTTATGAATGGACGATTTGATTTTTCTTTTAATTATATTAATTGCTGACTGCGTACATCAATTTCATTTATTTTGGCAAAGAGTTTTCAAGCTTATATCGTATTTAGCTACTAAACTCATATATTGTGTTTAGCCAATAAATTCATATAGCCGATTGTTGAAACAGAAAAAGAGTAGAGCGGGTATATCTTCTAATACAATTGTAGTGTTTTCATTTAGTATATTGAAACGGGATAAGAATGTTTCATTCAGATCTGCAAATTCAAAGCTACGAATTTGGAGGGATATCGCTAATTTGACAACTTTTCTTAAACTTTGCCAAATTGACGGAAATGTCGCCAAATTGATATAAACGACACACAAACAGCTGCCATAAACCTTCGGGTTGGTCGTGTGGCTTGGGTCTTCTACATATCAATGAAATTTTTTTTTGTTTTGTTAGAAGAAAGTACTGAAATGATGTTTGGTTAGCATTTATCTGTCAGACCAACCATACTTAGTAATACATTTAGCGAATTTTTAAAATGTCACCAAATTGATAAAAATGTTTTCAAATCTATAAAAATATCTTGAAATTGATAAAATTGCGCTACATAAATGATATTAATTGTTTTTTGTTAGGGGATAGTGTTGTGATGATATTTCGTCAATTTGTCGCAAAGTGGAACTGTCAGTTCTACAGTCCCACTTGGCGATAAATTTGGCGATTTTTTAAAATGTCGCTAATTTGACGAAACTGTCGCCAAATGTTCCATAGAAATATAACTATTTAGACGATATTTTTTCTACCAATTTATTTGAAGCAAATGATATCATGTCGCTTAGCAACGGATTTAAATCCAATGTGTTTATGCGGCAGACAATTTTTATTAAATCCTTTCCGATTTGAATAATGAAGATATGTATATAAAATAAATTTCATTGCCATTTCATTTTGGACTGGATAATATCAATTATACTCTTCAGGTTTAAACATTATTATTATTGATATTTTCCGGAATTATTGATTCAGGGATTATTGATATTTTTAAGTTATTACGCCATTGTTTTATTGCGGCAAAAATTGCTGACACACGCATATTGTACGTTGTACGAGTAATCTTCTAGGAATGCACGGGTTTATCTTCTAACCTACGAGAATATAAGTAGTACAGGTATATTGGCATATATTTTGACATATATTGGCATATATATTTTAATCAAGTACAGTCTTCTGGTATGAAGATTAAGGGGATTAATTATATATTCAATTTATTACGTCGTCTGTTGTATTTTACCAAAAAACATTTGAGACTCATATTGCAAAACGGATAATCTTCTACTAATAATCGGACATTATAAGTAGTACGTGTATATCTTCCCATATATTTTTAGCACTTTAATTTTGTCATATATTGGAATAAATGACTGTCTTCAGATTTAAAGATTACGGGTTTATTGGTATTTTCAATTTATACATGTAATCTACTAATACAGGTTATATTTTCTAATATTCGCGTATATAATTAGTACGGGTCCCATACAATTTTAACGCTTTTATTTTGCATATATTGATTCAATTCCATATTTTTTTTTATATTTGCTTACTTAAGGGGTCCAAGATGTTTTATTCTTCAGATATGTCCATGAAGATAATTTTATATAGCGAGAACAGAGATTCTTAAACTTCTTTTTAGGAGCATTATATTGAATATTTTAACAGAATATTTTGATTAAACATGTCATTTAGTATACTATAAGAATTTGGGCATGATTATGAATTTCAAGTTTCTTTATATTATATACTCCGTACGAAGAACGGGTATGCTGCTAGTCTATATAAATAAAATTAAAAATATGTCGATATGTATCTTCTATGTGCGTGTGTGTGTTTGTCTCATCATTATGGTTGAACGGCTTTGCCGAATTTTATGAAATTTTGTAGGTAGTCTTGGAATAGCCCTAATTAAAATTTAGTCTGTGTTTCGAGTATCTAGGGCCAGGGGTTATGGAGATATTAATAAAAACGAAATTTCCATAGAGATAACATTATGCAGACGATATTTTTTCAGCAAATTTATTTGAAGAAATTTATATCATGTTGCTTTGCAACGGAATTAAATTCTATGCGTTTATCCTAAACAGTACACGATTTTCAAATATTTTTGATGTAAATAATAAAGAAATATATATGAAAACAAATTTTATCGAAATTACATTTTTGTCTTTATATATTAATTGCGGTCTTTGGGTTTAAAGATTATGGGAATTATTGATATTTTCAATTTCATACGTCATCCGTTTTATTTTGGCAAAAATTTTGAAATTTATATATTGTGTTCAGCCAATTAACTAACATATTGTATTTAATCAATTATGAGAAACAAGCAAAACAAAAGTAGTACGGATATATCTTTTAATACCATTTTAGCACTTTCATTTTGATATATATTGGACCAATTTCATATTTTTTTTAATTTGTTTACAAACGTGACCAGGATGTTTATTCTTCAGATCTGCCTATGAAGATAATTTCGTATAGCAAGAATAGAGATTCTTATACTTCCTTTTAGGATAATTAAATGAAATATTTTAATAGAATGATTTGATTAACAATGTCATTTAGGATACTATAGGAATTATAATATTAACAATACTATAGAAATTTACACATAATTATGAATTTTAAGTTTCTTTATATATTCCGTATGAAGAATGGGTATACTTATCCACCTAGCTAGACAAGGAAGGTGCTATGAGATCCATTAAGCTACTATGGGAAATATATATCCTTCTAAATTTGAAGTGGACCCTACACAACTTTCAATAAGGACTCAGGTTTGTTTGTCTGTGTATAGTTATTTTAAATTATATTTGCTTCGTCGCACGAACACTACATATACTTTAAATTTCATTAATTTCATTTGTCATTTGGCTAGATGTCGATTTTTGAATAACGCAAAATTCTCAATTAAAAAAATGGCAATATCTTGAGACTGATTTGTTTATTTTAGCATAAGAGTTGTTGTCCACTAAAAATTTATATAAAACACAAGTATTGACAAACAACCATTTTAAGCAAATTTATGTTTTTTTACTCAATTGTTTTTTAATTTTACGGGTTTTTCTTAAAAAAACCATTTCTACTATTTCTATTTACAATAAAATCTTATTGGATCAAGCTTAAACCATAGCCTAGAAAACGAAATATTGTAAATAATTTGTAGGGACACATTGAATGAGAAGGAAAGATCAATTGCGCTCTATGTCCAGAAGATCAATGGATAGAACGTCGTTTCATGAAGCCTGAGACCAGTAATTCGAGCCCCGGCTGAGAGAAAAGTTCTTGTACAAAGTTTTTAAGATATAATTAAAACAAAGTTCTGTGCATTCACATATAATTCTCAAAGTAGTTGGTTCAAACCGATAAAATCTGTCGATAATTCGAATCTTCATTTTCTACCCCATTACGTTACATTACCTATGCACATACTAGCTGTAATAAATTGCAAAATATTAATTTAAGTGAAGTATTTAGTAATTCAATCATTAGTTAATGTCCCACTGATCAAAAACAGATATTTTTTTTTAGATTTTTTTGTAAATCAGACACATCTACAATTCTCATAAGTCGCTAATTTTCATTATTTCGTTCTAAAGTACGTGGAGAATTTTAAAAGTATCATTAGAACTTTAAACTGAATTATTAATTTCATTTTTTAATTTCACGTTTAAAAGCCATAGACACTTTCTTTAATTGCATAACCAGCAATATCGCACTATAAATAATTTAATAGAAGTATTTGGTAATTAATTTAAGATAAGTATTTGGTAATTCAATCATTAGTTAATATCCCACTGATCAAAGACAGATATGTTTTATTTTTAGATTATTTTATAAATCAGAGACATCTACAATTCTCATAAGTCGCTAATTTTCATTATTTCCTTCTAAAGTACGTAGGGAATTTTAAAAGTATCAATAGAAATCTAAACTGATTTATTAATCTCATGTTTTTAATTTTACGATTAAAAGCCATAGGCGGTTTCTTTAATTGCATAACCAGCAATATCGCACTGTAAATAATTTAATAACATATCAATATTAATATTTTCATCTGCAATAATACGGTATTCATAAATTTAAGTGAATTGTTCATAATATATCATCACTTTAACACAATGAAGCAGGAAACGCGTACTAAGCTCATGCTTTTATTTTTCTTCCAGAATTTTTTAAAACCGGCCTTGAAAGAAGTTCAGAAGAAAACTACATTTCCCGTTCATTGGTAGTAAAAAAAATATATATTATATAATCGGGGCAGCCCTCTTCGTAACACGTTTGCTTTGTTGAGGGTTTCCGCTTTGCCCCCCCCCCCCCACACACACACACACACACACTCCCTCCGATATCTGAAGTAGGAAACTCAGATAAGAGCTCAGGTACTTACTTCGCAGCTGAGGTACACCTGAGGTGTACCTCAATTCATTAAATCGGTAATTCCCAACATTTTCTGAAATTTAGTAGGATTGTTCTAATCGAGCAAAGAATCTAGTTGATTTTCAAAGAGCTCGAAGCAAGCCCCTCCGTTTTTCAATTTCTTTTTTACAACATTTTAAAAACATGTAAAAATATTTATTTTAAAATTTTTAGACCATTTTATAAATAACTTTTTAAAAAAATGAATGGCATCATTTGCGAAAATTAACATGCACCTTTCTCATGATATCATACGTTTTTAATCTGAAATGCAAAAAAGAAAAAGAAAGAACATACAAAAATTAAATATGTTCAGTGTTTTTTTCAATAAGTCAATGTTTTAATTACCGTGAACCAGAAATTATACACTCTCGTTTAGGAGTTAGGAAGAGCCGTTCTCAAGATATTAATTTTTTTATATTTACACAGTGAGTGCAATAGCCTTCAATATAGGCGATTTTCGTAACATTTGGTATAATTATTTATATTAGTAACCAGGAATGTCAAATTAATTGTTAGCCAGACTGAATTTTAAGAAAACTCTCATTTATTTTATTGTAACCCTACAATCAGTGTTGGCGACCGCTTCCCACCGGGGCCCCTAACGACAAAATAAAAGGCTCCAAACTATAAAAATGTATTTTTTTCTCTCGTCAGGGGCCCTCAGCGACCTACTTCCCACGGAGCCCTTAGGGGTCCAAGCAGACACTGCCCACAGTATTAAAATTTGAATCTGCTGAGAAAATCACGTGTTAGAAGTGTATAATTTCCTTTTATCGGATTCAATTCAAATGCAGAACTCCTTAGAAAATTCCAATTTTCGTAATTGTCAACACATTGCTTCCAGCCTGATATAGACTCTTCAGTTCATCGTTCTGTTCGAAAATAGAAAAATTTACTCGGAATCTGACCCTAAGCTGTAGGTTTCGGCCTCGATTATGCGGTTTAATATAGGATGATCGATGACGACCGATGTTCTTCATTCAGGTAGCTATCATAATATTTAAATCAGATAAAAAATATTCTGTGCTGCGTCCATTAAATACTCGTTTGCTGATAAAAGTAATGCAACAACTCTCGTTATGCTGCGATAGAACTTATTTCAATATTTACCTAAACTTATCGACATCTTCGTTGTTTCAGCGAATTAGCGTCCCTTAAAAAATGCGCCAATTCGCCAAATAAGTTATCTGGGGTGTGGCTCAATTCGACTATCGCATACCAGAATCCATTTTTAGAAGCCTTTTTTTTCAAATTTTACAAGAAAAAATTTGTATCCTGGATCCAAATGATTACAATTATAACGTGTTACCCTTCACTTTAAAGAGCTTGAAAAAATATTTCGATACCCTACTTGACAGTGGGGCGGGTAACTTTCCCCTCGAAGGGACTAATGGCGTCACAAACACAAGAATTCTATCGCGGCTATTTTACAAGAATGATTCAAATTATTGAGTCTCGTGATTATTGGACCATAAATAAACCCTTTTATATATTATTATGTCAAATTTTGTTCTATGCTGCCATGTTAAAAAAACATGAAATTTAAAATACATTTCGAAGTTTTCGCTCGAATTAAAAAAAAAAAATTCTATCTAGTTCTAAATTTTTTTATAACAAAGCCGGAAATAAAGTTTCGTGAAAATCCATTAATATTTGTGGCCACTATCGTCTACACAAGAAATCGACCACAGACATACAGACAGACGGATATCACTCCAAAAATATTCAAAACGTGTTCAAGAAGTCTTAAAACATGGATTGGCATTAAAATCTCGAAATCGAAAATTTTCGTGCAAACAATTCTTTTTCAGTACTACGTATGAGAAAGTAAAATAAAATATTTAAAACCACAAATTTGATGCCATTTGATATATGCCATTTGTTGATGCCATTTGTTTTCATCGGCATCGTACAATATAGCTGAGTGAGACACACTGCCTAAAGGTTGAATTGCATAGTCCAAACTGCTGAGGGCAGAAACTTGAAAATTTGCATAGACGTGGGACTTGATCTATAAGTAGCGAAAAAAAATTTAAAATCTTGGAATTTTGTTCCGAAAAATTTATAAATCACAAAATTCGATCCAACATTCTTTCAGCTATAATTCAAGAACGGTTAGACACATAAAATTCGTTTTTAACACTTTACAACAAAGTTGAAAAGTGTTTACGACTTTGTTCATTCTGTCTGTCTGTCTGTCCGTTAGCACGACAACTGCCGTAAAAATGACTTCATCAAAATGAAATTTTAGTATGATGTTCAGACGGTCTGTAGGATCTATGGGAATAGAAATGAATAATATCACCCAATTAGTTTTGGATTGAACCCGGGTTGAAAATATGAAATACATTGAACTCTATGGGACCTAATTTTTCAAACATTTTTTAAGCGGATTTAAAATTCACAAATTGCTTCGAAAATTGTAGGTAATATTCAAATTATTCCATACCATATATAAAAAAATTTCAGCAAAATATATTCAGTAGTTATTTAAATAAAAATTAAAATAATAATTACACCTCTTATATGAAGCGATCACGTGACCATGATATGAAAAGATCACGTGACCCACTTCAAAATGAAATATGACATCCATCTTGTCTCCAAATCGTGATTTCTAAAGTTCTTTTTAATTCATATTGAGTGTTGTATTCGTCCTAAAACCGCTTCATTTATGCTTAAATTCTGTGTATCTACATACTGAAACAATGCAATTACAATATATTTGAGTTTAAATGATCATCCAAATTTGATGATTTCTACAACGAAGCCTATTTTTCACTTATGTAAAATGTAAACAGCAAAGTATGTAGAATGAGTTGTATAGGAATTGCTGTATTTCTTTAACGCAAAATTATTTAGCTCATGGAGTCTGCATAGCTGATATGAATGAAATATTCATTGATTTTACAGAGAGAAGGACGATTTTTTTCGATGAAGTTTTAAGCATAGAGTTTAATTACTTGTAGCTCCATGGTCTTAAGTTTTTAAATAAAATAAATTATTTTAGTACTGTGATGAATGAAATGAATAGGAAATAATTTATGAATGAAATGCTGCTTTTATAGAGAGATCCAGGCGTGTTATTTTTTCTATGACGTCATTTGAATGAATTTCAGTTGTTTTCGATGAAGTTTTCAAATATAATAAATTATCGTAGTATTATGATAGTTTTAAAAATATTACCGAGGAATGTATCGCATTTTAGAGATGTTTAAACCAAGCAATTTATATTTCAATGCCGTCATTTGAATGAAGTTCATTTTTTTCGATGAAGGTTTAAGTTTTCAAATATAATAAATTAATGTAGTATTGTGATAAGTTTTTAAATATTACCGAGGAATGTATTGCATTTTAGACTTGTTTAAATAACATTGAATTGAAGTTGGAAAGTGTTTCATAATCAATGCTTTAAGCATGATTGATCTTTCTTGTTTTATTAATAATTGATTTTTAGAGTAGAATGTCTAACGAATTTTAAAATAAGGCGAAACACAGGAATCTGAGATGAAATGTTGTTTTACATATCGAAATTCCATGTTGACAGATCTATAAAATGTGTGCCAATTTCATTATTCAATTTAAAACAGTTTTTGATGTTTAAAACTTTTATTCAGTGCATAGATGTCGTGGGAGAAATGACTAGTTTTCTATGTTATTCAATTTGAAAAATTATTTGATGTTTATTTAACTCTTTTATTTAGTATACAGATATTGTGGGAGAAATAACTAGTTTTATATGTTATTTAATTTGAAACAGTTTTTGATGTTTAAAACTTTTATTAAGTGTACAGATATTGTGGGGAAAATAACTAGTTTTATATGTTATTCAATTTGAGACAGTTTTTGATGTTTAAAACTTTTATTAAGTGTATAGATGTCGTGGAAGAAATAACTAGTTTTATATGTTATTCAATTTGAAACAGTTTTTGATGGTTGAAACTTTTATTAAGTGTATAGACGTCGTGGGAGAAATAACTAGTTGCATATGTTATTCAATTGAAAGAGTTTTTGATGTTTAACTTTTATTAAGTGTATAGATGTCGTGAGAGAAATAACTAGATTTATATGTTATTCAATTTGAAAAAGTACTTGATGGTTATTTAAAACTTTTATTCAGTGTACAGATATTGTGGGAGAAATAACTAGTTTTATATGTTATTCAATTTGAAATTGATTTTGATGTTTAAAACTTTTATTAAGTGTATAGATGTCGTGGGAGAAATAACTAGTTTTATATGTTATTCAATTTGAAACAGTTTTTGATGGTTAAAACGTTTATTAAGTTTATACCCGAGACATTTTGGGATGTAACTTCAGTAATTACGGGAATTTTTTTCAACTGCATTATTTTAAGACGTTCGAAAAAGTTTATATTTCTCGCCTTCTCAATGGTTAGTGGTCGTTATAACTGTGGCACTTATATACTTCATCAAATTTGTTGATAAACAGTTTTAATTATTGGCAGGGAAAAGATATCAAATTGTGTATTTATTGTCTTTGAGAGGAACTATTACTAATTTATTTTAAAGCATGCATTCAACCAAAATTTTACTTTTCAGATTTTTTTTTTCATATGTTTGCTTTGTTGTTGAACCACTTTTAATGTGTATGCTAAATTTAAATATTGTTGGATGGACTGTTTGACTATATAAAAAGAGAGAAGGGGGTTGTCAGTGCCGTCAAAAGAATTTGTTGGACACCCCTACCACCGCCTATCATATAGAAGTTTTCTTAAACTATTTATGCATTCCGGGTTCTTGTCCTCACTCCCCCCACCCCCAGTCGGTGGCCCTAAATTATAAACGGGAAAAAGCAGTTGTCAATAAGGATCATGTTTTTACTATAAAACACTAAAAATAGTGCTTTATAGTCAAAACAGTATGTTTTACTTTGTTATATGTTTCAATTTTCTTTCCACTTTCGAGCAAGGAGCTATATAATTGTCGTTAATGGGAAAATGTAATATATATATATATACAGTATATATATTTAATATATATATATATATATATATAGTATATATATATAGTATATATATTTATATATATATATATATATAAATATATATACTATATATATATATATATATATATATATAGTATATATATATAGTATATATATTTATATATATATATATATATATAAATATATATACTATATATATATATATATATATATATATATATATATATATATATATATATATAATAGTACTTTGAAAATCCAATGAACGAAAAGTATAAGAGGCTGCAACACGATAAACCTAACTTTCTAAAACACCCACAGAATAAAATATAAAACAGCAAATCATCAATCAAATGAAAAAAAATACAAAACACGAGTTATCAAGTTATAGAAAATCAATAAAATTCAATGGTATGGAAACGAATAAAGAAAAACTTAAAAAATCAAGCTATATCGCTATACACGTGGAAAAAGGGCCTATGCCTAAAAATATGGAAATGTTCACTTCGTAAAATTCGTTTTCATGTATGTTTCTGAAGAAATAGATAGATTATATCTATAAACTATTTCTACTTGGACGACATACATAAAGAAGGAATAAAAAAGAAAACATGAATACCTGGAAAATGCACAGCATATGACCAAGCGAGTTGAAACCGGGAATTTTAGTATATTTTTTTAGTATATATATATATATATATATATATATATCCTGTTGGCTATTTATATATATATATATATATATATATATATATCCTGTTGGCTATTTTTCATATATTGTTCTTTATAACACTTATATTATACAGGGCGTTATAGTGCAGCATTGAGCCTATAGTCTTGATATTATACACTTTTCAGGTTCAACGTTATGTAGTAATATTGACTTTCCTATATATATGTATATATATATAAATTTCGCAACTTTTTTAATCATTCTTTTATTGATTTCTACATGCATGCACGCATGTGTGTGTGTGTATAGGGGGGGGGGGGGGGGGATCGCCAATTTTACACCTCGACCAAAGGTGCCATTCTATGTAGCCGCGTCTTTCTTTGCAATGGGACAGAGCTACAGTGAATGAAGCTTAAGTCTAGGCAGTTATTTATTTAACAGTAAAAAGGCACAATTGAAAATGATGCCGTGACCTTTTGACTGTGTACAGAGCGAGCCATGTCGCGCGGTGAGCCCGACAGTGGGTAGTTCTTTAACTCAGGTTATCCCCAAGGTTATGCCTCCGTTGAAAGAACTGCGCTCGTTCAGGAAGTGTTGAGTGAGTTCCCATTCATTACATTCGCCACACTATCAAATATCCTTATTCGCAGGGTGCATGCGTGCGTATGCTTTGCTCACCTATGCACGCATGCGCATCGCTAGGGATATGTCAAAAAATTGGCAACTCTGCATGGATATGTTATTATATTATCACGACTATCCGTTATCTTATCCATATTCATGTGAAGGGCAGTCGCGGATCAGGAGTTTCGAGAGCCTTACGTTAAACCTCATTCAGGAGACCTTAGTACGTCATATATCATAAATTGTAGATTCATTATTTAATAGTGACATCTTCAATAGGTTATTATTAACATGATATTTTTTAAAAAGGGTCTCAGATGTTTCTGCTACATGACTGCTTTAAACAAACTACTTGAGAGATGGAAACATACTTTTCCGCCAAAAACTCGAATTCAAATTTTCGATTCCGTCATAATACTTACTATATATGTATAGGGAAAGTAAAAATGGCATATTTGGTAATGTCTGAATTAATATTGATAATGATTTACTGGCGTCTCTTTTACCGCTCATCACTTTTACTAACTTGCAATATCTCAAGAACGGTTGGTTCTCTCTTAAGCTATAGAAAAAAAACTTAATCGAATTTCAATGTTGTTTTTTTCTTTGGAAAGCGATTAAACTTGATAACACCAAACATATTTAACTATTATTATTTTTCTTACATATATAGCATATCTATTAGAAAAGTATTGTAATAGGGTTCAAAATCCAATCTCGGATTTTAATCAGTTTACTCTAATGGAATTTCCTTTAACTCCAGTCAACCATTTTTAATATTATGTCTGCGTGTCTGTCTGTGAGTCTAGCCAAAATATATTTATATATTTTCAAAAAATGAAATTATTTAAAAGACATTGGGTACAATTACTTTTATCGGTGAAGATTTCGAAATGAGATCAGAGTAATGAAAAATTTTCGAATATTGTTTTTCAAAAATTAGAGAAAAAAATCCTTTAAAAATAATTATATCACGTGAATAGCTATTTTTCTATGAAATTTTCCATACAAATGTGACTATCATTTGTAGGATGCTAGCTTCTCGAAGTATTGGACGTTTTCAATCCCCAGAGGCAAATATAATAAAAATATAAACATTTTTATTGTAATGAAATAACTCGATCTAAGTACTTTTAGCCAGAAATTAACATCACGAAATAGAAGTTGTCATGAGCCGCTTTCGGGATGCTAGAATTTTTTTTTTTTTTTTTACCAGATGATGCGCGATCTCTCCCGAAAGAATTTAATGATTTGAATGAAATTTTTAGCGATAAATTGAACTAGCAATTGCAAGAAACCTATTAATTTTCAGCTGGATTAATCGTAAGAAGTCTCCGTTTTTGTTTACTTTACTCGAAGTCAAAATTAGTTAGTTTGTGTTGGACACAATTTGTTTGAAAAATAGAAAAATCTTTAGAATTGATTGTAAACGCCAGAAAACCAGCTTTGTTTATGGTACATAGAAAGTTATCTTGCCGTCGTTGCAGCAATCGATTTTTCCATGGTAACAACCACAAATTAAGTGCGAAACCGGTCCATGTTTTCTGCAAGGAGGAGCGCTACCTTAACTTTGGAAATGCCTACTATAAGTATATAGTGTGTATGCCAACTAATATAATTTATTTTATACTATAAAAATTACATATGCAACAGTGACTGCCATATCGTAATTTTTTTCAAGGTTTTCTTTCTTTCTCTCTTTGTATATATATATATTATATATTATATTATATTATATATATTATATATATATATATATATATATATATATATATAATACTTTTTATATAATACTTTATATATATATACTTTTTACTCACGGATACACAATAAAAAAATATTTGATTCAAGTTGAGAGACACAAAAAACGTATAATTCCTTTAAAATTCAAAAGTCAAATTTCATATCATATTTCCTTTAAAATGCTTTTAAGCTTTAAAATATAAATGTATTGTGGAATATATCAGGTTTCTTGCTGATTCATACAGTAACTTTTTTCTCAATAAATTGATAACATATTGGTTTTTCTTAAATTTGTAATACATACTAAATGAATGTTTAGTAATGCAAATTTAATACTTATCAATATGATTTCTTAACACATTATACAACGGAGAGAACAAAAGACTATTTTTTAAGTCTTTGTTCAAAAACGACGAAATGAATTTAAAAAACAAAGATGGAACATAATACATTGCAATATTTTCCCCCAAAGAGCGAAAAATAAAATGTCATTTCTTTGACGACACCATTTATTAACATCTTTCTTTCTCGGGATATTTTCCGAAATTGGATCACTGGCCATTCATCCGTATACTATATTCTCAACTCTATTCAAACAATCTTTATTCACAAATAAGATTTAAATGACACCAAATGGCAACAGTTTGTTGGCAAGAGTCCAATCATCATGGAACAGGATCACTTTCGTTGCTTTTCAACTTTAATTGAAAGCTTTTGGAAACATTGGTAATATAAAAGAAAATTTAATTCTCTACCGTATTTTTTAAATAAAATTTTATATTTAAAATATAAATTTTTCAGCTTTGTTTATTTTTGAAATTTTGTAATGTTACAGCATGCATGTTGCATTTTTTAATGTTAACAGAAATGAACAGAATTATTCATTTAAATTTTAAAAGAAATTTAAAGAATTTTTCATTTAAATTTTAAATTAAATTTAAAGAATTATTCATTTAAATTTTAAAAGAAATTTAAAGAATTTTTCATTTAAATTTTAAATTAAATTTAAAGAATTATTCATTTAAATTTTAAAAGAAATTTAAAGAAATTTTCATTTAAATTTTAAATTAAATTTAAATAATTATTCATTTAAATTTTAAAAGAAATTTATTAATTTAAATTTTAAAAAGAAATTTAATAATTTATATTTTAAAATACATTTTAAAATATTATTTTTTAAAATATTTGTTTGCATTTAGAATTTAATTTAAAAGTAGTTGCAAATAAATATGTAAAAATTTAAAAGAAAACAAAACTTTTTAATATTTAAATTTGAAAGTAAATTAACATATTTCGAAACAAACATTTCATCTTTCTATTTGTAAATAATTTGTTTTAATTTTTGCACTATATATCTGCACATAAAATTTGATACCTGTGGGTGTCGTTCGTTCTCTAGTTATCCTGCCCACACCTTACACATACTCATACATATCTTTCCAACAGTAATCGAAATTAGTTCAGGAAGTCTTTAAACGCTCATATCCGTGCAAAATTCACAGTAAACAATACTTTCTTTATACAATAGCATGAGTAAGTAAAATTTAAAAGTAAACATGTATATTAAATTTGAATGTTTAAATATTTTAAAATTCTTAAATAAGAAATTTAAATAATTTACAATAAAATAATTTAAAACGTTAACAAAAATCTTTATAAATTTATATATTGGATGACTTATTCTAATTAAAATGATTTAAAATTTTAGCAATATTTGAGCCAAACTAGCAACATTTTATTTTGCCAACGCCGTCTACTGAGTCATTTTATATATTTAGTCTTTCAAATTCTACTCATCAATCTTATTAAAAAGCATATAAAAAATGTAAAATACGGTTATTTTCATTCCAAGCCACATTTTATAATTTAGACATCTGCGTATATCAATGTCAAATTAATATTTTATATGCTTTTAAATAGTATGTATTATTTAAAAGCATGTGAAATAATGATGTACATCATTTTGTAAAGAATATACATATTAAGAAGATATTAAGATACATATTAAGATTTATATATTATATATAAGAATATAATATTTTGTTGAAGAAATCGAAAGCTGTTCATGTAACCTTAACTTAATTCCAAATTTTAAAAAAAGTAAATGACCCCTTAAAATAATTTCAAAAGTAGACTTTTGGCGAAATTTATTAGTTTAAAATGATTCAAAAATTTAAATCTTCATAAATAGTTTTTTAACTTTAATTTAAAATAATATTTAAGCACACTTGTTAAGCGCAAATATTTTCAACGGTTTATATATATGAAAAAAAAAAAAAAAAAAATCCGTGTAAAAATATATTTTGTTTAAAATTTTCGATATTTGAATTTAGTCAATATTTTATTTCTGCACAATTATATATATTCCATTATAATATTTATTTTGGAAAATCATATCTCTGAAAAAATAATCCTGACACAATGAGATCCTGTAATGATTAAAAAATTGATCAAGTGTATATTTATAAAAGTTTACTATTTTACAGAGTTTAAATCTCCAAAACCCAGCACACGTGCTGATAGAGGCTTATGTAGAAAGGAAACGTTGGGTATGACATTTGAAACAAAATAAATGTAGAAACCATACAAGACAACTTTTATGAGGTAAAATACATAATGTAATAAAAATCGTGAGCAATATTTCATCAGATCAATTTATTTTTTAATGTGTTCTTTTAATTTTTATATTTTTTATGTATTTTCGAGAATATGTATGTACATTACTAGTAGTTAATGTCTGTAAATAATTCACAATTTTGTAAAATGATAACAATTATATAAAATTTTCCCAGATTTTTGTACACAAAAACAATGATTCATTTCGCATTTTTCAATATTTGTTAAAAGAAAACATTTAATTTAAAGTAAGGCTATTATCTAACTAAAATAAAACAAATATGCAAACATGTTGTAAGTTTAAAAATATTCATTGTAGAAATAAAAAGCATAGTTGTTAAGATTTGTAAAAATTTTATTCTATTTTGGAATAAAACAAAAATTCCTTACCGAAAAAATTGTAAATATCCAATATGAAATATTGAATGTTTTTAGACAATTTGTTGAATTAACTGCTCCTGAAAATATCTACTGTAGTAATAAACAATAATATTGTTAAGAATTTTAGAAATTTTTATTTAAAGCGTTTTGAAATAACAAAATTGTTTCTTACCAGAAAAATTTAAATATCCAATATGAAACATTAAATGTTCTTAGACAATTTGTTCTATTAACTTTCCTTAAAATATTCATTGTAAAAATAAACAATAGTATTGTTACGGATTTTTAAAAATTTCATTCTATTTAAAACATTTTGAAATAACAAAACTGTTTCTCATTATAAAAATTTAAATATCCAGTATGAAACATGGAATGTTTAAAAAAAAATTGTTCAATTGATTGCCTTGAGAATAATCATTATAGTAATAAACAATAATATTATTAATATTTTTAGAAATTTTATTCTATTCCAAATATTTTGGAATAGCAAAAATGTTTCTTACCAGAAAAATTTAAATATCCAATTTGAAACATATAATATTTTTAAACCATTTGATCAGTTTTATTGTTCACGATTTTCATTTAATATTCCGCAAAATAAATTCAATTGACTCACCCGCAGAAATGAAACAAGTTCTTGTGCAGTTGTTATCCATGTGTGGCGACTGAAAGCACGAGTGATTATGATGAAAACATAGGAGCCCAGCTGTTTAAGCGGCACACCAGATGGCGCTCTGCCACACCTGTCCGGAAAGAGGTCACCGGAAAAACTGAATTCAAAAAAGGAAAAAACGATGAGGTGCCCCCAGATGGGACGGAAACATCGCTAGGAAAGCTGTAGATTTAAATGTCACATTTTAGAAAAAAAAAGTAATAATAATAATATCTGGACTGGCAAGTGTGCAAATTCCATAATGAATGAAAAAATATTTTCTTTATATCTTTCATAATATTCTTTTGCTGAGATATTAACCGGACTGACTATAAATACGCATTTCATAATAGAGCTTTTTCTAATCTAATGTTTTCTGTTACATAATGTTAGAACAATTTTAGAACATTGGAAATGTTGTCACACTCTACATGTCAAATAATTACAACTTCAGTAAACGATATCATAATTTTGATACAAATTATACTCCATAACTTTCATACAGAATAATTTTAAAATAAAAATAATATTATAATGCACAGACGATTTTGAATGTCAAAATATTTAACTGTTTGCGAAGAAAAGAAATTGTGTTACTAGATTTTATGTATGAATTATCAATTAAATTGCGCTTAAGAATAAAATTATTTTTGAAAATATTAAATGCAAATATAAACAAGAAAGGTCAATCATGCATAAAGCATTGATTATGAAACACTTTCCAGCTGCAATGCAATTTTTTTAAACATCTCTAATATGAGATACATTCAGCGGTAGTATTTTTAAAATTATCACAATACTACAATAATTTATTATATTTGAAAACTTCATCGAAAAAAATGAACTTTATTCAAATGACGTCATTGAAATATAAATTGCCTGGCTCTCTATGAAAAAGTAGAAAAAATTTCATTCATAAATTTTTATCTATTCCTTTCATTCATCACAATACTAGAATAATTTATTTTACTTAAAAACTTAAAACCATGGAGGTAAAAGTAATTTAACTCTGTGCTTAAAACTTCACCGAAAAAATCTAATATAAAATCGTCTGTTTTCTATGTAAAATTAATGACTGTTTCATTCATATCAACTACATTGCAGACTCCAGGGCTAAATAATTTTACGTTAAAGAAATTCAGCAATTCTTATACAACTCATCTTACAGCTTGATGTGTTTACAATCTCCATAAGCGAAAATTAGGCTTCGTTGTAGAAATAATCAAATTTTGATGATCATTTAAACTCAAATATATTGTAATTACGTTGTTCCAGAACATTGATGCACAGAAATTAAGCAAACATAACGCGGTTTCAGGACTTACACATCATTAAATATAAATTAAAAAGAACTTAAAAATCACGATTTGAACCCAAGATGGACAGCATTGATCATTTAAACTCAAATGTATTGTAATTGCGCTGTTTTGGAATATAGATGCACAGAAATTAAGCAAAAATAAAGCGGTTTTAGGACGGATATAACACTGAATATAAATTAAAAAGAATTTTAAAAATCCCGATTTTGACACAAGATGGATGCCATATTTTATTTTGAAGTGGGCCACGTGATCTCTCCATATAATGATCACGTGATCTCTTCATATAATGTGTGTAATTATTATTTTAATTTTTATTTAAAAAACTACTGAATATATTTTTCTGAAATTTTTTTTATATATTTTATGGGATAATTTGAATATTTCCTAAAACTTTCAAAGCAATTTGGGAATTTTAAATTCGTTTAAAAAATGTTTGAAAAATTAGGTCCCATAGGGTTCAGTATATTTCATTTTTTCAACCTGGGTTCAATCCCAAACTAATTGGGTGATATTATTCATTTATATTCCCATAGATCCCACAGATCGTCTGAACAACATACTAAAATTTATTACTTTCCTTATATACATAATGTATAAGGAAAGTATTGTGACGGGGTCGAAAATTCGAATTCGAGTTTTCGACGGGAGAGCACGTTTCAAGCATCCCTAATCAAGAATCAAACATTTTTGAAGTGATGTCTGTGTGTGTGTGTGTGTGTGTGCGCGCGTAAAAGTATGTGTGTGTGTGTGTGTCAGTGAGTCTGTAGAGACGATAACTGACGAACGAATGGATCGATTCGAACGAAATTTGGTACAAAAATCACAATTCATAAACACTGGAAGCCTATTGTTTTTATACGCAATCGAATGTTCAGAACGACCCTAAATTTTTGAGGGAAATTTTGAGAAAATCGTCAAAAAATCAAAACCGCTAATACAGTTACGCAAATAGACATTTCTTATGTAAATTTTCATTAGAAAACGATTGACATAAATTTTAGAGCGCTAACATGAACCGTTCTCGAAATATTGCACATTTTTCAAAAAAATTATCAAAAAGTTATATAAAGTAAAAAAAAATATTTCCTATTGAGAAACATGTTCACTTTTCATATGTAATATCACGCGATATATTGGGTGACATCATTCTCGTGGATCTAGCTCGTTCCATTCATGAAAAAAAGATACTTTGAGTAACACTTTTGCATTTGAACGCCAATAGTCATTTATCCGCTGTAAGAATAACTTACATCTCCGTCCATAACGCTTGGCGAGATTTTGGCGACGAATTTGGCGGAATGTCGCCAACTTGACGACATTTTAAATTGTTGCCAAATTAACAAAAATCTCGCCAAATTGATAAAAATGACGCTAAATCAATGAAAATGACGACTAATTGCAGAAAATTCAATATCTTGGAGAGAATATAAAAATCTACTATAAAAATTACATTTTTTTAACTGTAAAAGTAGTAAATTCATTGCATTATATAAGGAAAGTCATGTGTTGCCCACATCAGATTTTTTTATCTTGATAAAGTCATTTTTACGGCAGTTATCGTACTAACGGACAGACAGACAGACAGAATGAAAAAAGTCATAAACATTTTTCAACTATGTTGTAAAGTGTTAAAAAGTGTAATGTTATAACAATTACAAATTTGCGTAAATCGAGGTGCCGAAATAATTAAAATATCGCTCTTGCGGGCATAACATTTTTTCTTAATTATAATTGATGACTATATATATAAACATAACATATTTTCGAAGATATGGTGAGTCAGTTATTCAAACAGTATATATAAATCAACTCTGAATATAGCTTAAAAGCTGGTCAAATGACGAGGAAAATAAAAATTGTTATATTAAATATATATTTAGACAAAAAATGTTATATGAGCCGTTGTTTTATATAGTTACTAATGTATTTTTACTTCCCCTACAGTACATGACAATACATATTAATATTATACTATAATATATATAATATTATATAATATTATAGCAATGCATAAAAGTATTACTATGCATTGTAGTATTGTATTGTATTTAGGCAATGTATAGTAAAGTGACAATGTGCTATTGAATAAAAGTGATTGCAGCACAAAGTTAGGCTAACAAACTCTACGACAAAATCGAGATAGGCAGTTACTAAATTGTAGAACAAGGAACGGGTTAACACCGTAATGAAATTTAGAAGGATGCATTTCAAATATGTTTAACATAAAAAAAGAATTATTTTTATTTTGTAAAAAATGCGGTTCTTTTTTTCTCAATATTTAGAATTATTCTCTTTACATATTGAAAAATCCCCGCTCCATTGAAGCACTGGTGCGTTCTTCATGATTGAATCGTGGCAGTTCTTTCATTCAGCGTGGCTCGTGATTGAGAAAGAATTATCTATTTTCAACAAACCAATGAAAGCTGAAGATGCAGTTTTCACCTATAATTCCTAAAATAATGTTTCATTAACCTTTATTTTCAGCACTATTCTGATATTTAGATAATTTTGTGCATAACAATAGTTGTATACTTCGGCAAAGTTGTTGACATTTAAATACAAAAAAAAAAAATTCAAAGACTCTACGCTTTCTATACTTTCTCCTTCATATATATTTCATATTGCTATGGCCTACTTGTACTCCAATTAGTATCACAGTAAAATAATTGCATCTTCTATAAGCTTTCTTTCGCAGGTTATTCATTTAAAAGGAAAAATTCACAGAAATCCTTAAAATTGTTCCTATTTTAAGTTGGCAACAGCTTTAAATTCCAAAAAAGTTCAAGATATATTCAACGGGATCTTTAATGAATGAAAAGGAAAAAAATAGAAAAAATATGAATTTTAACGTTTTATCTAATTTTGGTGCGTGATGGTGTTTTCAACCTTTTCGAAATATTAAATTACACATAAAAGTATTCTATTAATAATATTTTATTTTTAATTTTATTTTTGACTAGCTATATACCCGTTCTCCCGTTCTACCTATAAGGTATATACAGTGTTTCTTTCAGGACTTTTTGGCCGGTTGAGGGGGGAGACGAGTGAAATTTTAGGGGGGGGGGTGCCCTATATAAATATATCTAGATGCTGTCAAGATGCTGTCTAGATGCTAACTTTTAAGAGTTGGAGTCTTCATTTTTGAACTTTTATAATCATTCTAATAAAAGGAAAGAAGTGAGTTCTTCCGAGTTGAGATAATAAACAGAGAAAGAGAGAGAGAGAGAAACATGATTTACAACTTTATTTAATAGCAATTTTACAATTCAACAGTTGCATCTATGTGGACTATGTTTCTGGTCTTCTTATATTATGGGCAGAAATAGAGATCTTTCATGTATGGCCTTTAAAATTAAAAGATTTCATTTTTATTTCATTTATTTATATAGCTTTTATAATTTTAGAGATACACATAGCGATTGGGTCAAGTTATTGGATTTTTAAGTACATTTATTGTAGAGAGGCTCACAAACAATTAGGTCGCGTTGTTAATAAATTGAATGGATGCACGTCAACTTTAATAAACTTTCAAAATTAAAGACAAACAAAATAGGTTTAAAAAGTCATTTAATAAAAATTCCTTTCCTCGACGTACATAAATTTATAAAGCCAAAGCGCTTTCAGGCATTACCATAGCCACTGATGAAGGAAGGGCATGGTGATGCCCGAAAACGCTTTGGCTTTATAAATTTATGTACATCGAGTAAATGAGTTTTTATTAAATAACTTTTTAAATCTTTAAATCTATTTTGGTTGCCTTTAATTTTAAAAGTTAGGTCACGTTATTTTAAAGACTCCAATAACGATTGGGTTCAGTTTTTTTATGGACTCAAATATGGCTATTGAGCCCATGGGTGCCCATGGGGGATAGCAAGAAAGACACTTGGTCACAAAGTTGGACAACAAGCTAATCAATGTTGTACATCTTATCCTCGAGTTTGCCACACTGACGTCAGTGGTTTGCTCCCTCCTAGGAAAAGTTCTATGGGCGCTCATGATTGGACTACGTTCAAAGTGAGAAAACAGCCAGAAGTACATGATGACAGAGACAAAAGGACTTAAAGACAGAAACAGAAGGACAACTAATTTTTTAATGGGATCCTATCAAGGCTAAAGGTGCGTCGCGAGGGCCAAGCAACCCATGCGACTGCTTGGAGCTTGTTTGAAGAGGACCTCAAAATTGAAACGGATTATTATTTTTTTTTTTAATCCTAAGCCTTTCTTAAATTTTCTTTTCAAGCAAATTGTTTCAAACTACCATAATACCACTAATTAGGCTCTCCTACGTATACTTTTATTATTTATGTAATTTTGAATTTCATCTTAAGTCATTCGGGTTTAAGCGCTTTCGATCTGATTAGGGTTTGAAGCTGTTAAGGTAGTATTTTTATTAGTTTTCATCTCTGAACGTTTCTGTTTTTTGTGATTACAGGAGTAAAGGCTTCGGTCTAAAAGCATTTGCTTAATCTTTATTCCTTCCTCATAATGCTTGAGCTATAACTATAGGCCTTTTAGCAATAGATCAATTAAGAAAAATCACGACAGTTACCATGGTCGAACGGAGGCGTAGTTAGAATTTTTGGGACTGGAAGGAACATCTTTAGTCGGCCCCATATACGATATGTTCCCATTCGATATGAGGGCCCATATACTATATTTTCCATTTGATATGAAGCTCCCCCCCCCCCCTCTATTCGATATTTACCCCCTATAACGATAGAACCCTGGATATGGATTTTTTTTTTCAAATAGTCCTCATGAGAAACCCCAAAGTATCTGTTTTATCAGTAACATATTACTGCATATATTTATGCTATCATCGGAAGGAACCCTAGAAAAGAAACGTTGAACCATGGATCCACAAAATTTAAATCTGATGTGGGCAGCCCATGACTTTCCCTACAGACTCAATTAATTTTCTCTTTATTTCTTTAATAGTTTATTAAATTGAATTTAGTTGTACAAAATAACACGCATGATTATTTGAAACTACACTGACTTTGTACTTTTTAATTCAATTTTTGTTTTCATTTGCTAACTGGACGTATTTTCAAAGGCGGCGTAGCAAAAGTGCGATCAAACTAAAATATCTCGAGAACGGTTAGTCCTAGAGTGATGGGATTGGGTTTATTCCTTTCATCGCCAAAAATTACCTATAAAAACTTAACCTTTTTCTTACGGGTGGGACAGCGTCCATCCCAAACGAAGAACCTCCCAAAAAGACAGGTATTTAACATACCCTATCTCAAACAGTTCAATCCCCTTTTGCAGACGCTGTCCCATCCGTAAGCAAAAGGTTAAAATATAAGCTGGTAAGTTAGCTAAATAAACTTGCATTAGATTGCTTAAAAATTAAAATGAATAACTCGAAGCAAAACAAATTCTTGCCGTAGAATTTGCTTAGTAGCGGATTTACTGTTTTGGGGAACTTTTTAGTAATGAGTTTTAGAGGCCCCATTCTGTATTTTTAATAAATTAAAAAAAATTGAAGCTCTATTTGGTGACCGCTTAGTTTGCTTGTGCAGTATCCAATGGGGACTTACTACAGTCTCACGAAAAATGAAAAGATAGAAGGTAAGCACTTATTTTACTTCTTCAATAATACAATGTATATTACAGAAAGTATTGTGACGGGTTCAAAATTCCTCCTGTCGGATTACATATTTATAGCATCTCTGAATACTAATCCACTAATAAACTTTTTTTTCAATGATGCTTGCCTATGAGTGGGATAACTTTTGAACAAATTGGTCGGCTTAAATAAAATTTTGTACGATTATTGCAATTTGTAAACGTAAGAAGCTTATTCTTACGACGATCAGTCCAGAGAAAAGCTCTCAACTTTTCCAACATTTTATTCTCAATATTATAAGAAATTAACTATAATAAAAATTCTACGAAAATAACTATTTCATATGTACATATTTATTTAAAATGGAATGACATTTTCATAGAATGCTAACATAACATACGTTCTTCTCGAAATATTATGCTTTCTTTATCTTACTTGGAAATCAATATATTAAATGTTAATGCTTTATAAGTACTTTTTACGAGAAATGAATGGACACCATAGTTAGCGATTATTCTTGGCTATTCTCGAGATATTAAAAAAATTATTTTTACAGACAGTCGACTCGGTGGCAGAGATGTCTAAGGCAAATGTTTCCTCATGCTTTCTCGGCTGCAGGGTTGTGGGTTAGAGTCCCACCCGCGGACATCATGGATATCGTGGAGTCCATTAAAGGTATAGTATGTTCTGCCCCTTCTGGTGTGCCGGGACAACGTTATATAGTTCACCATTCAACTGTTAAAAATGAGCGAATGATTGGGCGATCAAGTGCCTGGCCATTAAAAATAAAATAAAATTACCGACAGCGTATCTCTAGAAAAATAAACTGAATCAATAATAAGCCGATCGATTTTTAAGATCAAGTAATAAACAAGAAAGATCAATCATGCATAAAGCATTGATTGTGAAACACTTTCCAACTTCAATGCAGTTTTATATAAGCATCTCTAAAATGTGATACATTCCTTGGTAATATTTTTAAAATTATCATAATACTACAATAATTTATTATATTTGAAAGCTTCATCGAAAATAAATGAACTTTATTCAAATGATGTCATCGAAATATAAATCGCCTCTATAAAAAAATCAGCATTTCATTCATAAACATGTTTCCAATCGTTTCATTCATCACAATACTATAATAATTCATTTTATTTAAAAATTTGAATAATTGTTATCTACCACATTTATTTTAAAATCTGAAACATCTCTAATATATAAAACAATGAAGCTCTTGGAAAGATATTTATTATATAATATATCTCATTTTTCTTTCTGGAAGATATAGCAAAAATCAGAATTTAATTGAATTTGTTTTTCTCCTTATATTAAATAATTTTTATTTAAAAAACTACCTAACACATTTTACTGAAATTTTTTCTACATATTTTATGGGATAATTTGAATATTTCCTAAAACTTTCGAAGCAATCTGTGAATTTTAAATTCGCTTAAAAAATGTTTGAAAAATTAGGTCCCATGTATTTATTAGGTTCAATATATTTCATTTTTTCAACCCTGTTTCAATCCAAAACTAATTGGGTGATATTATTCATTTATATTCCCATAGGTCCCACAGACCGTCTGAAAAACATACTAAAATTTCATTTTGGTAAAGTCATTTTTACGTCAGTTATCGTGCTAACGGACAGACAGACAGACAGACAGAATGAACAAAGTCATAAACACTTTTCAACTATGTTGTAAAGTGTTAAAAAGCTCTAGTGTGTTTTGTTTTCCTATAATATATTAATCTACTGAAAAGTGTGTCCTGTGTTGGAATCAACTGAGGTTTTAGTGCAAGATTATTTTATCATGTAATGTTTTAAATGGGAAGTAATGTGTTGAACGCTTATAATTTCTAGTATTAGTCATAAATATTGTATATTTTTAGTATAAATAATATATATATATTTTTTTTTGTATTATAATCCCTAGTTGTAGAGCGATTTAAACGTTCTTATTTCTATTATTTCAATATATTTTTATAAATGTTAAAATATTTTATGTGAAATTTATGCACCCTGTTGCTTAGATCAAATTTTAACAATCCTCGACCAAATGTTATTGCAAATTAACTGTGTTGGCATCTTATTCAGCAATATTTCTTTTATAAAGCGCTTAGTTTTAAATCTATATCGTTAAAATAATGGTCTCAGTAGCTCAATGTGTAGAGTGTTGTTTTGCAGCTGGTGATCGGTGGTTTGAATTGCTTCTGAGAAATGAATTATTTTCAATCTTGTCTATCAGGATTAAAATGATCTGATATTTTTCAGTCCCTACATACCTGTATTGTTAGGCTTCTCTTGACATACAATCATTAAATTATATTCCAGTGTTCAGACCCACTTATATCATAATTAGTTATCCAAGCTTACGTCTGCGATTGCAAAAGTTCACTTTTCTAATGATGTTATATTTCGAATATTTTTTTTTTTTTAGAATTCATTTTTGTTTGTTTAAATATCAACTAGTTACTCCTGAAGAATAACGCAAGTACAATTAGAATCAATTTTCATAGTTTTTCAGCATTCTTATCATAGTGTTTTATTCATTGTTCGAATTGCTCCTTAGGCACAAAACAATTGCCTATCATCATATTATGCAGAATGTAACTTGTAATGCGATTTAGGAATGTAGCGAAATTGTAATATGATTAACGAAACAATTAAACTGTTGGATATACTGAAAACTGCGATTATGTCACACATGAAGGATAGGATTTGAAAAATAGTCGATCTTCGTTCTACAAATATTTTATATTTATTGTATACGAAGTATAAAGATATCGGCGTGAACATGTCATAAAAATTAGCAAATAGTCGATTTTTTATTTTTACCCCCTTGCACAAAATTAATTATAAAACAAATATAATCGTAGTTCGGATTACACGAAATTCGGATAAATAGGTTTCGGATTATCAAATATTTGCTGCTTTGATGAAATTGTGATTGAAAAGAAAAATTTGGAGAAAATTGTAATTCATGGAATCGGGATGAACAATCCCCACCTGTCGGGGAATTCCTGACGACGCCCCTGAGTGGGGCCTCTCAAAAAAGTTTGCTTGCAGCCTGAAGAAACCTCGAGACGCCACAGCAAGACTACTCATCAAAATTTCATGAAATTAAGTACAGCCGTTCTACCGTGATTATGAGATAAACAAACAAACAAATGAATTTTCAACTCTATTTATATTGATTAAATCAAGGAGAAAGAGTTTTAAAAAAACGATTTATTTAACACATCCTAAAGGACGTACAAAACAGATATTAAAAACTGCCACAGCGCTTTCGGACGTATATACGCCCTTCATCAGTGGCTACATTCATGTAGCCACTGATGAAGGGCGTATATACGTCCGAAAGCGCTCTGGCAGATTTTAATATCTGTTTTGTACGTCTTTTAGGATGTGTTAAATAAAAGACATTTCGTTTTTTTTAAAACGCTTTGTCCTTGATTTTATCTATTGAATGCAGACGTGATACCAATCTTGATATATTGATTAATTTTATTAAAAAAAAATGCGAACATGACATTTTTTTCTGGAACGAACAATCAAAATACTTCTTCTTTTTACCAATTGAAAATACTGTACCGAATTTCACGAAAATCACTTAATTATTTCTGCGTATTACATGTTCAGAGTCCACCAGACAGTGAGAGAAATGGCCAGACACAGACATCATACTAAAAAAACAAGCTTTTGTTTTGTGCTCAGGAATGCTCACAATAATAAAAATGTATTTAAAAAAGGGATTTTTCTCATAAGCGCGTCCGCGTGACGAACTGCACGAATCAAAATTAATGTAAATTTAACGTCGAGAATCTGTCCATCTGAGAATGGTGCGATTCCTGCAAAGACTTCTGAAATGCAGCTGCTTTTCATTTAAAAATCCTGTTTGACCTCATCAAATCCGTGTAATATTTTTTGAAAAGTTAATTTAAACAAAGGACACAGAAAATGAAAGTTCTTTTGAAGGAATTGAAATTAAATTCTTCCGATATTGAGGATTCCCGAAATTGGAACACTCTTAATCCCGAAATGCCGTTAAATCTCAATCCCGGAAAATAATGCCCGTGACTGCAATCCTTATATGTGTTCTATCGATGAGTGAGACCGACTGACAAAGGGATAAATGACACGACTCCAACTGTTAAAGATAGAAACTTGAAAATTTGAATACACGTGGGACTTGAGTTATAAGTAGCGAGAAGGATTTAAAATCGTGAAATTTTGTTCAAAAAATTTATAAATCTCAGAATCTTTGTTCCAACATTTTTCCAGCTGTAATTCTAGAATGGTTAAACGCACAATTTTTTTTTTTATACCATCATGCTCAGAAAAAATATCTTATTTTTTCTTAATTTACTCAATGGGTGTACATCAACCGTTCTTAAGATATTTTACATTATAGTTATAGCATGCGATATTTCTGTATTTTAAAATTCAAATTTTTATGCAGTTTTCTATGCCATTTGTTAACTGAGGTGCGCGTCAAATACCGAAATCGTTTGCCGGCTATTCTTCTGATCAAACCATTGAAAAAAAAATTATTAATGTATGACTTTTAGCTTAAAATGTCTGAAAACGTTGAAAATAAAGCAACTTACAGTGATCGGTGATGAAACACTGTTTTACATAGCGCAATTTCCATGTTAGCAGAACTATAAAATGTGTGTCATTTTTATGTATTAATTTGAAACAATTTTTGATCTTCAGAACTTTTATAAAAATGTGCACGAAGGTGTCGCATTTAGTGGCCACTAGCCATGGGCGCCCATAAGGAAGGGCAAAGGTAAGCACTTGCCTCCCTTCTGGATGTTCAAGATCACAAAGGCAGGCATCAAACTAATTGATATTGTACCCCTTATCCTTCCATAACCCACACCGAGGGGTCGCTCAAAAGACTTAGAGCATCTTTTTTCCCAGCCTGACGTCTTATCCTTAAGTTCGCACTCCCCCCCCCCCCAAAGAAAAATAGTTCTATGGGAGCCCATGCCACATCAGAGCGATATACTGGTGGAAATGGCCTGTTTACTATACTTACGGCTACTGAAATACAAGTGAAATTTTGCTGCATTAAACCACTGATTTGAGTTCAAATCAAACGATTCTTATAATTAAAATTCAAAATTATCTTAATGGTTTTTTATATTTCAATAAAAAAAGTACTCTAAATTGATATTCAAATGAAACTCTGTCACCGTATTGAAAACTGTGTAAATATGCAGTCATTCAAGTTAGCCTTGCACGAAATATACAAGTTTGGATCAAAAAGTTCGGAGACTGTGCTGATATCTCTAACCCTGATTGGAGGAGAAGGGAACTATTTTACCGTGGCGTAGAGGTACATGTGAGGTGAGATGTGAAAAAGAAGAAACAGGTCCGCAGTGCAGGGTTTTTCCAGATGCGTGTCAGTGAACTGTAGTCGTTCGCGTTCCTCGAAAAAGAAAATGGTGTTTGAAGAACAACGTGCGAATATCCAATTCTGCCAGAGTTTGGGGAAATCGCCGACAGAAACATTGCACCTGCTGGAAAAACACCTGATTCTTCCTTTTCACATCTCGCGTCACATGTGCCTCTACGCCACGGTAAAATAGTTCCCCTCTCCGCCAATCAAGGTTAGAGATATCAGCACAGTCTTATACTACCTTGTTGTACAATATAATTTATTTTTCATGGAGCGAGCAGACGATCTTTCTCTGATGGATTAGGAGGCAGGTGTTTCGAAAGCGATCCGTCACTAAGCACGGGAAGAAGTAGACGGAAAAGCATTTTCGTTCGTGTAGGCTGAAAGCGAAGAGAATCCAGAGGAATACTTCAGGCACGATTTCAGAAATTTCCGATTTTCTTTATATCTTTCCATGTGAATTTCTTCACGAATAACTTTCGAATAACAACTTATACTTCAACGTGTAGCGCTAGTTATCTTAGTAATATTTAAAATTGAAAGATTGAATATTCTTCATACATTTCTGCAATTTTTGTGGGATTCTATTCAAATTTGGTTTAATTGTTCTTTTAAGGGTAATATTGTTCAGGTGTCTTGAATTTCAGTACGACTAGATTTTAAAAATATCTGGAATATGAGTCTCCATTCGATTTTCTCATATACATTCATGTTCCATAGTACTTAAGTCTACTTGCAGTTGCATCACAATCATTATCAGAATTGAAAAAGATGTATATTTGTCAAATTTCGTATCCAAATAATTCTTTTAAAATTTTTCGTAGAAATTCTTTAAAAATTTCATTTTTCAACTTGATTTGGTGACGCCGATAGATGCATATGGCTATAGAGGTAAAGAGAAGAAGCTAAAAATTAATTTCACTAAAACAAACTGCTGCTTGTAAGCCAAGAACTTGCGCAACTTTCTTGTATAGAAAACAAGTTACTACAGTTGTTTTGAGAGCTTTATAAGCCCCCTTCTTCAGTCCAAAACAAAACAGTTAGAACAGTACAAAAGCTGAGAGCAAATTGCGAAGAGACAAGCGATGAGAAATTCAAAAGAGCTAGGACAGACATAGAGAAAAATTCCCAAAAGCGTGGTATCGGCCATTGAAAAACAACCATATAAACATATCATCACAGGGCGATAAAGAGTCTCTCTCCCACGAAGACAAAGGAAGCTGACTCTGATATATATATATGTATATATATATATATATATATATATATATATATATATATATATATATATATATATATATATATTCCTCAAGTACAATCAAAATGAAATATAAAATATAAAATCCAAGGAATAGTAAGGCGCATTTGCTGCTCTATCTAAGCCTATTCTTATTTCATTTTATATGCTTTTATATGTTCTTGTGACTTTAAGATCTTCATTTCGGGATTCCGTTTTTTTCCCCTGGCATACTGTTGATTGTTGTTTCGGGCATATAGTGTTTTCTGGGAGTGTTTCCTGGTATTGAAAGTATGCTTAAACCAGTAAAAGGGGTTGCAATCCCCCTTGATCTCTCTACAACCCCGTAAACACACAACTTCTAATTGTATTAATCCATTTTCAATCTCATTTTTTCTTATTATATATATATTATATATATATATATATATATATATATATATATATATATATAATTATATATATACATATATACATATATATATATATATATATATATATATATATATATATATATATATATATATATATATATATGTGTGTGTGTGTGTGTGTGTGTATATATATATATATATAATTTAGTTTATAATTTTAAATTAATGTAAATGTTTTTTCACATTGTGTACTGCGTAATTGAGTTTGTGTAACGTTTTAATTAAATTAATGTAAATGTTTTTTCACATTGTGTACTTCGTAATTGAGTTTGTGTAACGTTTTAATTAAATAAATGTCACATTTATTATCCACTATTTTGTTTTAAATTAAATTTTCACATTCTTTACCTAATTTTAGTTTGTCATCTGATAATTTAGCACGCTTGTTAATCCGCCACCGAAGTCCCAAACGTGTCGGATTATCGAAAATGTGTATTATGAAAATCTAAAGTGTTAGAAGGGGGACGGCACCTCAAACTCTAGCAGGGAAAGCCCGAGATTAACAGTTCCTCGGTTAACGGTTAAAATTTTAAATCATAAAATAGTTAAAATAGTTATAATATTTAAAATTGTTAAAATTTTCAATCATAACGGTTAAAATTTTCAGCTATATTCACCTTTAACACGTCACTAGAAGATTACTTGACAATCAGTGTTTTCTATAAACACGCAAAACTTCCCTTCTTCGATAACATTATAATAATGTCCGATCGCAATCTAATAAATAATTACCTTTAACGAATAAAATTGCTGTTATCCAATTCGCACACCACTTTCCCCACATAATGTATAATGACTTTAATATTCCACAGCGAAACAAAGATGTATAAGATCCATGGCAAAAAAATTTTGAAATTAAATGAACTCCCTGTCGACTAAAATTGGGTATTTTTGGCAACTTATTATTTCAAACAGAATGATTTATTTATACTCAGGATTTATTTACCCCCATCAAACAGCAATGGATATTGAATTAATATTGAATTAATATTAATGAATTAATATTGAATTAATAATGAATTAATATTAATGAATTAATATTGAATTAATAATGAATTAATATTGAATTAATATTAATAAATTAATATTGAATAAATAAATAACTATTACCGAGTTAATATTAATGAATTAATATTGAATTAATAATGAATTAATATTGAATTAATATTAATAAATTAATATTGAATAAATAAATAACTATTACGGAATTCTTTACTGAAAAGTATCGGATCGCAGTGCTTTAAGAGCGTGCACGAGTGAGTGATCATTAAAAATATATAAATCTTTCCAATGCTCGTATTTTCAAAAGTAATTGCCTTAAGTTTAACAGTCATCGCCTTAAGTTTAACAGTAATTGCCTTAAGTTTAACAGTCATCGCCTTAAGTTTAACAGTAATTGCCTTAAGTTTAACAGTCATCGCCTTAAGTTTAACAGTAATTGCCTTAAGTTTAACAGTCATCGCCTTAAGTTTAACAGTAACTGCCTTAAGTTTAGCAGTCATCGCCTTAAGTTTAACAGTAATTGCCTTAAGTTTAACAGTCATCGCCTTAAGTTTAACAGTAATTGCCTTAAGTTTAACAGTCATCGCCTTAAGTTTAACAGTAATTGCCTTAAGTTTAACAGTCATCGCCTTAAGTTTAACAGTAATTGCCTTAAGTTTAACAGTCATCGCCTTAAGTTCAACATTAATTGCCTTAAGTTTAACAGTCATCGCCTTAAGTTTAACAGTAATTGCCTTAAGTTTAACAGTCATCGCCTTAAGTTTAACAGTAATTGCCTTAAGTTTAACAGTCATCGACTTAAGTTTAACAGTAATTGCCTTAAGTTTAACAGTCATCGCCTTAAGTTTAACAGTAATTGGCTTAAGTTTAACAGTCATCGACTTAAGTTTAACAGTAATTGCCTTAAGTTTAACAGTCATCGCCTTCAGTTTAACAGTAATTGCCTTAAGTTTAACAGTCATCGCCTTAAGTTTAACAGTAATTGCCTTAAGTTTAACAGTCATCGCCTTAAGTTTAACAGTAATTGCCTTAAGTTTAACAGTCATCGCCTTAAGTTTAACAGTAATTGCCTTAAGTTTAACAGTAATCGCCTTAAGTATAACAGTAATTGCCTTAAGTTTAACAGTAATCGCCTTAAGTTTAACAGTAATTGCCTTAAGTTTAACAGTAATCGCCTTAAGTTTAACAGTAATTGCCTTAAGTTTAACAGTAATTGCCTTAAGTTTAACAGTAATCGCCTTAAGTTTAACAGTCATCGCCTTAAGTTTAACAGTAATTGCCTTAAGTTTAACAGTAATCGCCTTAAGTTTATTGCTAATTTTAAAATGGTTCTAGCTCTTATAGTTAACATATGTAAGTACGGCCAAAAAGGTTTTGAAAATTTTTATACTCTATAGAAATCGAGTGCATTTTAAAACTCCCCATATTTCGTAGCTGAAATTTTCTCGAAAAAATTGATACAGTTTTATTTAACTCCTAATAGGGGAAAATTGCCATCACAAGGAAGAGAAACTCGACATATTTGGACGAAAGTACATATATTACTGCCGGTGTGCTCTGCATTTGTCATGCGAACCCCAAGAAATTAGGAATTTTAGAATGGTGAGTAAATTATCCAATGTACTTATTTTTTGTTCTATAAATATCCATAAAACGTTATTCAAAAATAAATGCTAATAGGATATGTGTCATTAATTGAATTTAGTTCGACTCAAAAACTTTTACTTGCACCCTGCAAAATTTTATAATCTAATAGAGAGAAAAATTCAATACACGCTTCCAATTTAAATATTTTTTGAACCACCTAATGGATTTGGATCAGTTGTTTTAAGGTGGAGCCCAGGAAATATTTGCATGTAAATTTTATCATACAATTGAGAAGTGTTGTTGTTGTTGAAATCCAGACCGTCCGACCTACCAAAAAGGTGTAAGGTAACAGTTTGGACGGTTGGGAAGTGCCACCCAATTTAGACCGGAACCCAGTGGGGGAGGCATCCACAGGGACCGTACCCTCCTTCCCCTACCACCAACCTCTCGGAAGGACTTTCGGACCCACATGTTTAACGTGATCGTACTCCGCATGAACACGGCGGCAGTATTGGCAGTGGCTGGAATCGAACCCGAGCCTACCGAGTGCAACTCCAGCGCGCTAACCAATGGGCTACCGCGCCCCAATTGAGAAGTGTGGAATAACGGAAATAAAAATCTGTATGTCTGTCTGTCTATCTGCCTATTGCCATGACCGCCTATAAATCGAGGACTACTCAATGAATTTAAATAATTCAATGAATTTAATTTAATTTAAATAATTTAAATGGATTTAAATAAATTTAAATTATTTAAATGGATAAAATCTGGCCCAATTTTGCACCTCTATGATATGTAAAAGAGAAAATTCAAAAATACTTTTCCAATCTGAATATTTCCTGAAATTTTCGTCAACCTAATTTGCCAAAACTTCTCTCAACCAATGAGGCGAAGTCCAAGGAATATTTGATATAAACTTAATCTCTCTGTGCCAGATCAATAGAAATTAAATTAACACTTATTTTTGTTTGTTTGTAACGACCACTAATAACACTAAAACGTCTTATTTACAAAAAAAAATCTGATGTGGGCAACACATGACTTTCCTTATATAATGTAATGAATTTACTATTTTTACAGTAAAAAAAAAATAGGTTTTTCTTATAGTAGATACTAATATTCCTTCCAAGATATTGAGTTTTCGACAATGAGTCGTCATTTTCATTGATTTAGCGTCATATTTATCGATTAGGCGAGATTTTCGTTAATTTGGCAACATTTCAAAAAGTCGCCAAGTTGGCGACATTCCGCCAAATTCGTCGCCAAAACCTCGCCAAGCGTTATGGACGAAGAAATATGTTATTCTTACAGCAGACAAATGATTATTGGCGTTCAAATACAAACGTATTACTCAAAGTATCTTTTTTCATGAATGGAATGAGCTAGATCCACGAGAATGATGTCACTAAATTTATCGTATGGTATTACATATGAAAAGTGAACATGTTTCTCAATAGGAAATATTTTTTTTTCATTTTATATGACTTTTTGATAATGTTTTTGAAAAATATGCAATATCTCGAGAACGGTTCATGTTAGCGTTCTAAAATGTATGCTATTCGTTTTCTAATGAAAAATTACATAAGAAATGCCTATTTGCTTAACTTTATTAGCGGTTTTGATTTTTTGACGATTTTTTCAAAATTTCATTCGAAAATTTAGGGGGGTTCTGAACATTCGATTGCGTATAAAAACAATAGGCTTCCAGTGTTTACGAATTGTGATTTTTGTACCAAATTTGGTTCGAATCGGTCCATTTGCTCATCAGTTATCGTCTCCACAGACTCACTGACACACACACACACACACACACACACACTCACACACATACTTTCACACACACACACACATACTTTCACACACACACACACACAGACATCACTCCAAAAATGTTTGTTTCGTAATCAGGGATGCTTGAAACGTGCTCTCCCGTCGAAAACTCGAATTCGAATTTTCGACCCCGTCACAATACTTTCCTTATACATTATGTATATAAGGAAAGTAAAAATTCACTGATTTGTTAAGCTTAATTGAGAGTAGATTTGTGGCTAAAATATCAAAGATTATGTATTGCTTTCATCTTATCCCTACAACTCTTGTACGCTATCTTTGTCCCTTTGTTCAACAGGCTAGTTCTCAGCTCACAGAACACATGGAAAGTCAAAACTCGGAACACGGTTTCATCTCAAGAAACATCTTCACCTATCAAATTTCCATGTCGTTACCAGGGCCGTACCAGGCAGAGAAAAGAGAGGGCTAAGCCCTCCTCCTCAAGACGTATACTCAACCCCCCCCCCCCCTGATAAATATATTACATTTTTATAAAATTATATGAAATTATATATATTATGATATATATTATATGAAATTTCATCCAACATGTCATCCAAATTTTGCGTAAAAATTGCTTTTTTTTTTTATAAATTACTAGCAGCATACCCGTCCTTCGTACGGAGTATATAATATAAAAAAACTTATAATTCGCAATCATGTGCAAATTCTGATAAAATATTAAATTTATTGCTCATAAAGAGAAGTTTAAGAATATCTGTTCTCACTATGCAAAATTATCTTCACGGGCAAATCTGAAGAATAAAATATCCTGGCCCCTTTTGTAAACAAATTCACACACAAAAAAAAGAATTGAATCAATATATGCAACCACGTACTACTTATATTGTCGCAAATTAAAAAATATGCCAGTGTGTTAGTAGAAGCTTAAACATATTGTAATATGAGTCTTAAAAATATTTACCAAAATAAAAAAGATGACGTAATAAATTGAAAGTATCAAAAATCCCCGTAATCTTAATACCAGAAGGTCGTAATTGATTCCAATATATGCCAATATATATAAAAATTTTGACAATATACCTGTACTACTTATATTCTCGTAGATTAGAAGATATACCCGTGCATTTGTAGAAGATTACTTGTACAACGTACTATATATGTGTTTCAACAATTTTCGTCATAATGAAATAATGGCATAATAATTTGAAAATATCAATAATTCCTGAATCAACTGTCCCCGAAATATCAATAATAATGATGTTTAAACCTGAAGGCCGTAATTGATATTATCCAGTCAAAAATGCAATGTCAATGAAATTTATTTTATATACATATTTTTATTAGATTTAATAAAAATCGTATGACACATAACACATTGGATCCGTTGCTAAGCGACATGATATCATCTGCTTCAAATAAATTGATGGAAATCATGTCGTCTGAATAATGTGATCTCCATGGCAGGTTTGGCGACATTTTCGTCTCCATGATATTTTTATGGATTTACAAATATTTTTATCAATTTAGTGATATTAAAAAAATTAGTTAAATGCGTTACTAAGTAGGATGGATGGACTGACCGACAAATGCTACAGAAACATCATTTCAGTACTCTATTCTAAAAAAACAAATTTAATTTCATTGATTTGGGTCATTTTTATTAATTTGGAGATATTTCCTCTAATTTGGTAAAGTTTAAGAAAAGTTACCAGGTTATTTAGAGATATTCCGCTAAATTCGCAGCTCTAAATTTGCAGATCTGAAGAATAAAATATCCATATCCCGTCTGTATATATACTAAATGAAAACACTAAAATTGTATTAGAAGATACATACATCCGTTCTACCCTTTTTCTGCTTCAACAATCGGCTAAATGAATTTATTGGGTAAACACAATATATGAGTTTATTAGCTAAACACAATATATGAGCTTTGAAACCTCTTTGCTAAAATAAATAAAAGTGTGATGTACGCAGTTCGCAATATATATAATTAAAAAAAACAATCAAACCGTTCATTTATTATGAGTTTATTAGCTAAACACAATATATGAGCTTGAAACCTCTTTGCTAAAATAAATAAAAGTAATGTACGCAGTCCGCAATATATATAATTAAAAGAACAATCAAACCGTTCATTTATAAAATATATTTTTACATCCATTTATTTATTATACAAATAGAAAAAATAATAATATTCATTAACAAACACATTTAATTCCATTCCTTTGCCGAGCAACATGACATAAGATAGAATCTTCCTCATAAAATGCGAAATTAAATAACCATTTTAATTTCTTTATACTTCTAATCGTTGAGTAAAAGCTTGTGAAATACATGGAGGTTAATACATGTAAAAACATGGAGGTAGATTTTTTCATTTAAATTCATGTTTCAAACAATTCATGCTTTCAGATAGTGACTATTTAATGCAAAAATCCTGCATCAAACTCAAAAATAAAGTTTTAATTCCCTTTGACGCTTTAAACAAACGATTTTTATCCTTTCCGTTTGGATAAACCACGGAGTTGGAGAGTAGAACTCCTATAAAAAAAGTTCCGTTTTTCATTAATATCTCGATAACCCCTGGTCTTAGAAACTTGAAACTTGGGCAAAATTTATGGGGGGCTATTTCAAGGCCACCAACAAAATTTCATTAAATTCGGTTCAGCCGTTCTCTCGTGATGATGAGACAAACGAAAGTTTCGTTTTTTACTAATATCTCGAGAACCACTGGTCGTAGAATTTCCAACCATAGACTAAATTTTAAGTGGGGCTATTTCTAGGCTACCCACAAAATTTCATTAAATTCGGTTCAGCCGTTCTCTCGTGATGATGAGACAAACGAAAGTTTCGTTTTTTACTAATATCTCGAGAACCACTGGTCGTAGAATTTCCAACCATAGACTAAATTTTAAGTGGGGCTATTTCTAGGCTACCCACAAAATTTCATTAAATTCGGTTCAGCCGTTCTCCCGTGATGATGGGACAAACAGACAGACAGACAGACAGACAGACAGACAGACAGATTTTCAATTTTATTTATATAGACTTCGTTTTAAAGAGTTTTTAATTTAGCTAAATTTGTGTTTATACAGATGATCAATTCATTTACATATTTAATTTTAAAATATTTAATTTTTTAATAATTAAGATAATAGTATTTAGGATGATTTTGTATTATTGAGGCGTCGTTCACTGTTATACATTAAAGAGTTAAAAATCAACTGATAAGTAGTCAAGAATTAATATCAAGTGTTAACCTGTATTTACTATCTGAAATTTTCTTCAATTAACAACCTTGATACTAGTTAATGCCTATATTTAAATTAATTGTAATTATTATATATTAATATTGATGTATGTATAGTAGCTATATGGATTTTCCTAATCAACTTTTAGCTTACAAATATAAATATGTAATTGATTATTTGTTAATAACTTATATTGATTGAAATATATAATAACTATTACGGTTTAGGAATTCTAATGATTAACAGTGTTTTTAGTAAGCCCCTCCTTCAAGACTGTTGAGCGCCCCCCCCCCCCCTTGAATTTCAACCCAGCCCCTCCTCAATCTCGTTTCTGGCTACAGTCCTCTATCGTTACGTTCATCTTTCACAGGCACGTTCCAGGCTCTCCGAGCACGGGGAAAGCTGAAAAACGTGGAATGAAACTATGTTCCAAACGTGCACATGGATTAGGCACACAGTTCCATTTCGCGGAACACTTTCAAAGCCATCACATTTTTGTATCATTGCGTTACGTTATTTACGTACGTCATGACTACGTTTTCGCGCTTTTCATGCGCTTTCTTTGTGAATTACAGGCCAGTATTCAGATGAAATGTTCTCCTGAGTCTTAGATGTCGATCCACGTATAATAAATACTACATAGGTTTGAACGTAAGTTGCGTCAAAAAATAACAAGAAAGATCAATCATGCTTAAAGCATTGATTATGAAACACTTTCCAACTTCAATGCAATTTTATTTAAACATGTCTAAAATGCAATACTTTCCTCGGTAATATTTTAAAACTTATCACAATACTACATTAACTTATTATATTTGAAAACTTAAACCTTCATCGAAAAAAATGAACTTCATTCAAATGACGGCATTGAAATATACATTGCCTGGTTTAAACATCTCTAAAATGTGATACATTTATCGGTAATAATTTTAGAATTATCATAATACTACGATAATTTATTATATTTGAAAACTTCATCGAAAACAACTGAAATTCATTCAAATGACGTCATAGAAAAAATAAGACGCCTGACTCTCTCGATAAAAGCAGCATTTCATTCTTAAATAATTTCCCATTCATGTCATTCATCACAATACTATAATAAATTATTTTATTTAAAAATTAAGACCATGGAGCTACAAGTAATTAAACTCTATGCGTAAAACTTCATCGAAAACAAGAAAGATCAATCATGCTTAAAGCATTAATTATGAAACACTTTCCAACTTCAATGCAATTTTATTTAAACAAGTCTAAAATGCAATACATTACTCGGTAATATTTTGAAACTTATCACAATACTTCATTAATTTATTATATTTGAAAACTTAAACCTTCATCGAAAAAAATGAACTTCATTCAAATGACGGCATTGAAATATAAATTGCCTGATTTAAGCATCTCTAAAATGTTATACATTCCTCGGTAATAGTTTTAGAATTATCATAATACTACGATAATTTATTATATTAGAAAACTTCATCGAAAACAACTGAAATTAATTCAAATGACGTCATAGAAAAAATAACATCTCTCTATAAAAACAGGATTTCATTCATAACTTTCTCCCATTCAATTCATTCATCACAATACTATAATAATTTATTTTATTTAAACATTTTATTTAAGACCATGGAGATACAAATAATTAAACTCTATGCTTGAAACTTCATAGAAAAAAATCGTCCTTCTCTTTATAAAATCAATTAATATTTCATTCATATCACCCATGCAGACTCCATGGACTAAATTATTTTGTGTTAAAAAAATACAGGAATTCTAATACAACTCATTCTACATATTTTGCTGTTTACATTTTACATAGGTGAAAAATAGGCTTAGTTGTAGAAATAATCAAATTTAGATGAGCATTTAAACTCAAATATATTGTCATTGCGTTGTTTCAGTATGTAGATGCACAGAATTTAAGCAAAAATAAAGTAGTTTTAGGACGGATACAACACTCAATATGAATTAAAAAGAACTTAAAAAAATCACGATTTTGAAACAAGATGGATGCCATATATCATTTTGAAGTGGGTCATGTGATCGTTTCATATCATGGTCACGTGATCGTTTCATATAAGAGGTGTAATTATTATTTTAATTTTTATTTAAAAAACTACGGAATATATTTCGCTGAATTTTTTTTTTTATATATTTTATGGAACAATTTGAATATTACCTAAAATTTTCGAAGCAATTTGTGAGTTTTAAATCCGCTTAAAAAATGTTTGAAAAATTAGGTCCCATAGGGCTCAATGTATTTCATTTTTTCAACCCGGGTTCAATCCAAAAGTAATTGGGTGATATTCATTTATAATACCATAGGTCCTACAGACCGTCTGAACAACATACTAAAATTTCATTTTGAATTAGTCATTTTTACGGCAGTTATCGTGCTAACGGACAGACAGACAGACAGACAGAATGAACAAAGTCATAAACACCTTTCAACTTTGTTGTAAAGTGTTAAAAATCGTCCTTCTCTTCGTAAAATCAATGAATATTTCATTCATATCAGCTACGCAGACTCCATGAACTAAATGATTTTGTGTTAAAGAAATACAGCACTTCTAATACAACTCATTCTACATATTTTGCTGTTTACATTTTTAATAGGTGAAAAATAGGCTTCGTTGTAGAAATAATTAAATTTGGATGAGCATTTAAACTCAAATATATTGTAATTGCGTTGTTTCAGTATGTAGATGCACAGAATTTAAACAAAAATAAAGCGGTTTTAGGACGGATACAACACTCAATATGAATTAAAAAGAACTTTAAAAATCACGATTTTGAAACAAGATGGATGCCATATATCATTTTGAAGTGGGTACCGTGATCGCTTCATATAAGAAGCGTTATTATTATTTTAATTTTTATTTGAAAAACTACTGAATATATTTCGCTGAATTTTTTTTTATACATTTTATGGAACAATTTGAATATTACCTAAAATTTTCGAAGCAATTTGTGAATTTTAAATCCGCTTAAAAAATGTTTGGACAATTAGGTCCCATAGGGCTCAATGTATTTCATTTTTTCGACCCGGGTTCAATCCAAAACTAATTGGGTATTATTATTCATTTATATTCCCATAGGTTCTACAGACCGTCTGAACAACATACAAAAATTTCATTTTGATTAAGTCATTTTTACGGCAGTTATCGTGCTAACGGACAGACAGACAGACAGACAGACAGAATGAACAAAGTCATAAACACTTTTCAACTTTGTTGTAAAGTGTTAAAAAGTAAAGGATAAATTAATGAAAAAAAGCGTTTTTAATGTTTTTCTCTCCACTACAGTAAAAACAGAAAAGTAGAAAATAAATGTCAATCACACCCGAAATGGAAGGGCACGGTAGCCCTGTAGTTAGCGCGCGAGAATTGCACTCGGTAGACCCGGGTTCGATTCCCGCCGCTGCCAAAACTGTCGCCGTGTTCACGCAGGGTACGATCACGTTAAACATGTGGATCCGTAAGTCATTCCGAGAGGTTGGTGGTAGGGGAAGGAGAAACGGCTCCTGTGGATGCCTCCTCCACTGGGTTCCGGTCTAAATTGGGTAGCACTTCCCGGCCATCCAAACAGTTACTTACACCTTTTTGGTAGATCCGACGGTCTGGGTCTCAACAACAATAACACCCGAAGTGGAGCTCACATGAGGGTGTAAATAGATTCAATTCAAAATAATACTATTCAAGTCATATAAATGTTACTTTCCATGCAATACATGATAATGTATAAGGAAAGTATTGGAATCGTGTCGAAAATCGCAAATCGAGTTTCCGACGTATCTACAAGTTTTGAGACCTTTAGAATACGAAAACACTATTTTTAGTATGACGTCTGTGTGTGTGTGTTTGTCTGTCTGTCTGTGCAATGTATGTATCCACTCTAACTCAAAAACTAAAGGACTCATAAAATACTGGACTCATAGCCTAATGAATTTCCTAAAATTTTATAGGTAGGTCATTTGTGGGTGACCCTGGTGCTCATTAGATTTTGATACGGCTCGAGATAAAAGAGCATGCCCTTTTTTGCGAAATAGCTAGCAAAAATCGTCTGTATCCACTCGAATTAAAAATCTAATAAACTAAATTTCATAAAATTTAGTAGATAAGTCACTTGTGGGTTATCTTGGTGCTGATTAGATTTTAGTAGGATTCGGAACAAAGAACCTGCTTTTTTTATACGAGATAACCCGCAAAAATCGTTAATATCTAAAATAAAAAATTACGTATGCTCAAATATATCCATTAAATGCTTGTTTTATGCGTAAATTTAGACGATAAAAATAATTTAAGACCAACCCCATTACTCTGGGACTAACTTCTCGAAATATTTTAGTTTTTTCGCGTTTTTGCTACGCGACCTTTGAAAATATGTCCAGGTAAGAAATAAAAACGAGCATTGAATTAAAGGTGCAAATTCAATGTTATTTTGTGTAATTAAATTCGATTTAATGAATTATAAAAGAAATAAAGGGAAGATGAATTTAAGAGATTCAATTCAAACAATGCTGTATAAATCTCATCATTATCGAATATCGATAGTATGCAAAACTGTCTAAACTATTTCATCTGCCTGCACCCTCATTTCCCAATTTTGCATACTAATGATATTCGATAATGATAAGATTTATATAGTACTGTTTTGAATTGAAACTGCTTACATACAGCTTCAATCGGGTTAGATTTCGTGTGTGATAAAAATTTAATTTCTACTTTTTCGTGCTCCACTGTTTTGTAGAGGAGGACATTGAAAACTTTATATATATATATATATTATTTTGTGTTTTATATTCTGTTTTCTACATACAGACTTCTATTACATCTTTTAATTATACTTTTATATTTATTATTTACTTCTGAATTCAACCATCTATCTTTTGATTTTCATACTTGCAAAAAACTTTTTAAAAAGGTAAAACCTGTTGTAAAGCTGCATTTGCGCTTATTACAGAGTTTATTCTCTTTTTAATTTAATTTTATTTTGTTTATTATTATTATCGCTAACGCATTTCTATTGTTTAACTACGAGCCCATCTATGTCTTACTATGGCCCTCTTTGGATATTGTTTTTATTATCTAACCCTTTCATTCCTTCTTTTGATTGATTATGGTATGTCTTCACATTTCGCATTATGGAGTATTTTGGTTTGAGTTCTCTTATCGCTTTTATGATTTTTTCTGCGGGTTATTGCTCTTTTTGGTAGATTTCACACTCGATTATTCAATCGTTATATATGTGTGTATAGTGATGACATCTCTCGGCAGGCATTAGAGTTTATTGTGTTTTTTGTGTATTTTTTTCTTTTCTGTATCTTTTAGTTAACCCAGACGTCAATATCTTTTATTGCTTATTTTTACATTTTAATCTAGACAAGTATTTCCACTATATGTGGCCCTCTTTTGCCCGCAGTTGTAGGGATTCAGTCAGACACATACGTATTAACAGTTTTGTATATCTGCCATTCCGGATGAATATAATTATATGTCCACACTTCGCTTATTTATGAATATTTCGTATGAAAATCTCTTTTCTACTATGCTTGTTTTATTACTCTCCAAAATTTCGATTCAATTCTTATGGTATTAGTTAAAATTTGAAATTCGTACCTGACAAAATAGTTTTTGGGGGGGTTTATATTGGGAATTTTAATTAGAATTCGTGATGTAAATTTTCTTCATTACCTAGTGTCCGGTCTATTATTATTATGAATTGGGATAATTATAGATCGACAAACATTGACCAATTAAGCGTTATAGACGATTTGGAAGAATACCATACCTTCTCTCAATCTAAATCATATTCCTTCAATAGATGCAACAATCTTAGGTGCAAAACTTGTCCTTATGCTGACCCATTACAAATTAATAATAATTCTACTTCACAAAAATTCTGCAAAGTTTTTAATTGCATATACAAACTTAATTGTACTATTTGTAACTTATCCTATATTGGCCAAACCAGCAACCCTTTACATCTGAGAATGAATGTCCACAGGGATCATATTAAAAAATTTGACCATAAAGTCTTTAATGATCTCCCTACCAAAAATCAATTTGAATATCAGCACTTTGCTACACACGGATTTAAAAATGTATCCCTTCATATTTTAGATATTAAAATTTCACTCACGGATAGATTAGTATTTGAAAATTATTACATTAAAAAATATAAAACTCTCTTCCCCTATGGCTTAAATCAAATTTATAATAATAATAATGTTGTTAACAATAGTTTTGAATACAATTCTCATAAATCTTCAGTATATAAACATCTTTTTCATTATTCAAAGTCATCATCTCCTAGTAAAAAGCGATATAAGCGTGGCAACGGAAAAAGTAACTTAAGTAAAACTATTGATTACAAAGCAGACATTTTGAAATTACAATATAATTATTCTCAAACTTTCAATTTTCTACCTGTTAGAACATGGTTATATAAAGTCAGAAAAAGCAAATTAAGTATTGTTTATACTAATTTTTTAAAATTAAAATTAACTCATGAGCATTTTAAACATTTATTTTTTGATTTGCTTCTTTCACGTACACATTTCTTAAATTACCACCTACTCCATTCACCAAATCCACATACTAAAATAGCTTACTGTGTAATCTCTTTTAAACACCCTATTCTTAATTCTCTTAACTTCAATAATTTATTTGCAAAACATAAGCACTTGTTACCAGTAAATGATATCAAAATACAAAAATCATTCAAATATAATTTACCAATTGGTAGAACTATTTACAATTACAATGAAGTTTCTAGGACATTAAACTCCGATGATCTTACATCATGTGTATGCAGCAATCAAAATCTTGCCCCTTTTGTCAACTCCACTCATGGTCACATTATTACTGGGGATCTCAGTATAGTTCAGGATGATATACTTAGGGATATTATGAATAAAAGGTCTAAATTTCGCATTCCATTCTGCCATCACCCTAAACAACTTCTTCAGTCTCTATCATTTGATTTTGATGAATTCATATATCAACTTGCTTGTTCACATTCTATTCCTATTGAAGCATTCAATCTATGGAAGTATACGACCTTACATCTACTTAAAAATGTTATTATAAACACTAAATTAACGAAGCCTAGGTATCCTTATAAACAACTCCTATCTGCTATCAAAGAACTACAACAACATTTTGTCATAACTTATGTAGATAAAGCTTCTAATAATTATGCCATCATTTGTAAAAAATATTATGTTTCTCTGTTACAGAATTACTTAAAAGATAATCAAATTTTTAAACCCATTAATAATCAGTCTATCTAAATCAAAACTAAAATGCTAAAATTATATACACAATTAAATATTAATTGTAAGTTTTTTAAATTTCCTTATGTTACTTTGGTTCCTAAATTCCACAAATCACCTCTCAGTTTTAGAACAGTCACTTGTGGACATAATACCTTTACCACTACAGCTAGTAAGTACTTGCTTAACTGTTTAAATCGAATTAATGAATCTCTTAAATTCAGGAATTCAGGATATTTCATTTTGAACAATAGTTTTGATTTAGTTAATCACCTTAGCAAGTTACCACAAATTCTTGGTTTCCAAACCTTTGATTTTAAAGACCTATTTAATAATATTGTCATTAAAGATTTACATAAAGTTATTATCTCTCTTTATCATGACTATATATCTTCCAATCATGATGCTTTTAATGTCAAAAATTTTCCTATGCTCTTGCACTTTGTGTTATACAACAATTATATTATCCAAGGTGATAACATTTATTTACAAACATCTGGTGTACCACAAGGTGGCTGTAGTAGTAGTATACTCGCTAACTTATATCTTTATTATTATGAATGTCATTTTAACTCTAATTCATATATTATATATAGATATGTTGACGACTTAATTTGTATTATCATTGATGATTCCTATCCCATTAATATTGATTTTTACCCGTCTAACCTAGAATTAATTCCTAATGAGCCTTGCGTTAGTCAAACTGTTAATTTTTTAGACCTAAATTTAGATACCCTCAATAATCATGTAATTACCAATCTATATGATAAAAAAGATTCTTACAACTTCACTATCATAAAGCTGCTATCATATCAATCTTGTAATTCTATTCAATTGTTTAGAAACATCATTTTAAACCAGCTATTTCGAATACATCGACTTTCTGATCCTCAGTTTCACTTTCTCCACATCAATAAACTTAAACGCATTTGTCAAAATTACCTATATCCGGAAGTATTTGTAAATAATATTATTAATAATTTCAAATACACCACGTAATAATTTTACACATGCATTATTTATCTTTGATTGGTTAACTCATTTTTGAAAATTCACCCATTCTTATCACCTCACTTACCACTTGGCCTGAGTCTAATACTGTTTACTATTTTCGAATGTCTATTTTCCACTTGTCCTGAGTCCTATACTGTTTACTATTTTCGAAAGTCTCCATACTTATTATGTATCGTTCAATTGTATTCATTCCCACTCGCATTGACGAAGTGAGGTGAAATGCTCGCCCACTCGCATTGACGAAGTGAGGTGAAATGCTCAGTCACTAGTTTATCTTACACGTGTTGCTATGCTTTTGATTTCACATTACAGTTCGTGGAGGTATTGTTTTTCAACTTTGTATAATTCAATTGATTTATTTTTCTAATTCCTCTAGCCAGTAGACAGTTCCAATGGTGTCTATAGTTAAATACTATCGCCATTGTCAGAAACTGGCTATTCTATCGGTTTTAATTCGAATTGTATGGCTGTCCTGATGAGAATGCAATTTCGAACTGACCGCCATTTTTTGTGTGGTTTCGATTGATTGTTCTCTATTCTTGATCTCTTGTCTTGAGCTGATTATTATTGCCTATTCTCATTTTTGCAGAGTTTTAATTTTATTTACTTTTATATACTTTTAATTGTGATTTTTGAATCCTAATATTCTTCTCATCCCCCTTTCCAATGTAGTGATATGTAACCTTCTATCTTTATCCTTAGACTTGGCTTATAGTTACTCATTTGTAACAGATATGCTAGAGATGGGTTTATTTGTACATACAGTAGTTTATGCATAATTTTCGATTAAAATCCTTCAATTTTTATATATATATATATATATATATATATATATATATATATAAGATAGAAAGTGGAAATTATAGTGAAGTGTATATAGTGAAGTGTATATAGTGTGGAAATTATAGTGAAGATATTGAAGTGTTATAGCATTTATGCGCAAAGCAGCTACAAATACTATACACGATATAAATATAACAAGAAAGATCAATCATGCTTAAAGCATTGATTATGAAACACTTTCCAACTTCAATGCAATTTTATTTAAAAAAGTCGAAAATGCAATACATTCCTCGGTAATATTTTAAAACTTATCACAATACTACATTGATTTATTATATTTGAAAACTTAAACCTTCATTGAAAAAAATGAACTTCATTCAAATGACGGCATTGAAATATAAATTGCCTGGTTTAAATATCTCTAAAATGCAATACATTCCACGGTAATATTTTTAAAACTATCATAATACTACGATAATTTATTATATTTGAAAACTTCATCGAAAACAACTGAAATAAATTCAAATGACGTCATAGAAAAAATAACACGGCTGGATCTCTCTATAAAAGCAGGATTTCATTCATTTCATTCATCACAATACTATAATAATTTATTTTATTTAAAAATTAAGGCCATGGAGCTACAATTCATAAACTCTATGCTTAAAACTTCATCGAAAAAAATCGTCCTTCTGTTTATAAAATCAATTAATATTTCATTCATATCACCCATGCAGACTCCATGGACTAAATTATTTTGTGTTAAAAAAATACAGGAATTCTAATACAACTCATTCTACATATTTTGCTGTTTACATTTTACATAGGTGAAAAATAGGCTTAGTTGTAGAAATAATCAAATTTGAGTGAGAATTTAAACTCAAATATATTGTCATTGTGTTGTTTTAGTATGTAGATGCACAGAATTTAAGCAAAAATAAATTAGTTTTAGGACGGATACAACACTCAATATGAATTAAAAAGGACTTTAAAAAATCACGATTTTGAAACAAGATGGATGCCATATATCATTTTGAAGTGGGTCATGTGATCGTTTCATATCATGGTCACGTGATCGTTTCATATAAGAGGTGTAATTATTATTTTAATTTTTATTTAAAAAACTACTGAATATATTTCGCTGAATTTTTTTTATATATTTTATGGAACAATTTGACTATTACCTAAAATTTTCGAAGCAATTTGTGAATTATAAATCCGCTTAAAAAATGTTTGAAAAATTAGGTCCCATAGGGCTCAATGTATTTCATGTTTTCAACCCGGATTCAATCCAAAACTAATTGGGTGATATTATTCATTTATATTCCCATAGGTCCTACAGACCGTCTGAACAACATACTAAAATTTTATTTTGATTAAGTCATTTTTACGGCAGTTATCGTGCTAACGGACAGACAGACAGACAGACAGACAGACAGACAGAATGAACAAAGTCATAAACACTTTTCAACTTTGTTGTAAAGTGTTAAAAAAGAAAAAAGAAAAACTGATTCAGTTTTCTTTCTTCGACAGTTTGGAAACATCTATTTAAATGAACTTTGCGTTTCAAGGTCTGCTAATGACACAAGAAAAACTGAAGATGTGACACAGGCAGATGATGGGAACGAAACAGCAGATGGTAACTCGACAAGAATCGCCATTGAATAAATTGCCATGTAAATTAATCAGATAGAAAAAAATTATTCAATAAAATAAATGTGTCGATTTGCATGTATCAACCAAACACATAAACATTTCCACTTTATAAGTGTTTCTAGAAAAGTTGTAAAGGTCATACATTTAACTCGTGTGGAGTTGGTCACTCTATTACCCTGATCGGATATCATTGTAAAGATTAGAGACATTTATTGCGCAAATCTAAGATATGCTAGTAACTTTCTGCCATCACCACATAACTCCAAACGTTGTAGTAATTAATACAAAAGGTCTTATGGTCTGGGGCAATAACACACTAATGCAGAAAGTTAATTTAACACATTTATTATGTACTCAAGAATAATACAGCAGATAACTGCGTAAATAAATATAGATAGATACTAAAACAGACAGTATTTCACATTCCCGATATTTAACAAACATATACCAATAGTAAACTTTAACCGAGTCTGGTGATGTAACTATCTTTACGTAATCAGTAGAATAGATATAAATCGATGCTTATCCAACTTCTTCATAGGACATCTTAATCTTGTCGTGGTTTACTAGTGATACTAGATTCTCACGAGTCATAGTTGTATCAATACTATTGACCTTTTCCTCGGACGTGCACTTTCCACCACTAACACAGCGACTCAACTACCAACTTCCAGCGCAACTGGCGCACCAACTCAACTGGCGCACTTAAACTCCACTTCTACCAGGATTAACTCTCTCACTCATGCTCCAAAAATTATCCTGTCGCTGTGCGGGATCACAGAATGTTACTTGGCTCGTTAATTGGTCAATATAACCGAACCAATCAGAAGTTTTTAATATAAAGTCAAACATAAACTATAACGTAATTGAGGGAACTCACTTTTATTCTATCGGGCATGGTCGCTATACTACACATAGGTCTAATGTGTACACCCATGGGCATTTCCTTACAGAGTTTTGGGAGTGTTTACGGACTTTACTGAGAACTCTGTATAGTATATTTGACATACAGCAACTTTCGTGCATGCTCAGCAGATGCGTATTCTGTGTACGTATACATTGCAGTATAAGCTGTTCTCATCGCTTGTCTGTTCTCATTATTTTATAAAAACTAAGCGGTTAAGAATGCAATGAAGCAATTTCTGCGTTAAAATGATTGGTTAAAAAAAACTCTCAATTGTGTTCTTTTCCCCACAATATCTAAATAAATCTGTAGGTCTTATGTTATATACATCAGGGGCGAAACAACCATGGCGTAAAACCCCGCAATACGGACAGCCCATATAGTTGCAGAGGGACACAGGAAAAAATCATGGAATAAATATTAAGGAAATTATAAGGGGTAGAGGGTCCAAGTTAGAATCTCGCAGGAAAACGGGGCGATATAATTTTAAAAGTTTCACCATTTATATATATATTAGAACTTTTGGTGTCGCATGGAATAAAATGATTTCAAGAAAAAACATTTTGTTAATCGAAGCAATGAATACTTATGAGCGTATATAGCTAATATCGGACGTATAAGTACAGCATAGTGGACGTATTAGTGTAGTTCGCCGCCCATGTTTGGATACATGTTCGAACGATTCATCGACATTTCGTATTGATACCCTTATTCTTTTTTCCTATTCTCTTTTTAATGATTTTCTCTTTCCATTTTATAAAATTATTGGTATTGATTTTGTTATAATGACAAAATCAATTAATTTTTAATAATAACAGAAGCAAAATATATTCTTGAAGGACTAGTAGCATGTTCTGTAAAGTTTCAAGACTGTGAAAGTTATAAAAAAAATCTGATGTGGGCAGCACATGACTTTCCTTATATAATGCAATGAATTTACTACTTTTACAGCAAAAAAACAGCTTATTCTTATAGTAGATACTTATATTCTTTTCAAGATATTGGATTTTCGTCAATTAGTCGTCATTTTCATTGGTTTAATGTCATTTTTAACCATTTGGCGAGATTTCCCCTAATTTGGCAACATTTAAAAAAGTCGCCAAGTTGGCGACATTCTGCTAAAATTTCGCCAAGCGTTATGGAAGGAGAAATAAGTTATCTTTTTAGCAGATAAATGACTATTGGCGTTCAAATACAAAATTATTACTCAAAGTACCCTTTCTCATGAATGGAACGAGCTAGATCCACGAAAATGATGTCACCAAATTTATTGCATGATATTACATATGAAAAGTGAGCATGTTTCTCAACAGTTAATATATTTTTTTAATTTATGGGATTTTCTGATAAATTTATTTGAAAAATGTGCAATATCTCGAGAACGGTTCATGCTAGCGTTCTAAAGTTTATGTCAATCGTTTTCTAAGGAAAAATTACATAAGAGATGTCTATTTGCGTAATTATATTAAAGGTTTTGATTTTTTGCTGATTTTTTCAAAATTTCACTCGAAAAGGGGTTCTGAACATTCGATTGCGTTTAAAAACAATAAGCTTCCAGTATTTACGTATTGTGATTTTTGTACCAAATGTCATTCGAATCGCTCCATTCGTTCGTGAGATATCGTCTCCACAAACTCTCTCTCTCTCACACACACACACAGACATCACCTCAAAAATGTTTGATTCGTGATCAGGGATGCTTGAAACGTGCTCTCCCGTTGAAAACTCGAATTCGAATTTTCGATCCCGTCACAATACTTTCCTTATACATTATGTATATAAGGAAAGTAATAACTGCATTTCGAAAAACTCGTTCCAAATAGTTTGTTTAAACACACTTAATTATGCAATTTATAGATATTAATTATACATTTCTATATTATTAGGAAATATGTTTTTTCAGATCATAACTATTCACGTTTGATCCTATAAGTGAGTCCTATACGGGGTGTCCCAAAAAGATTGAAACGTGCTTTAATTCTTTACCTGTTGGAGATAAGTGGGCAATGTAAATTGCAAAAATGTTAAAAGTAAGGTAGGAAATAAGACTACGTTAATGAAATAGTCCTACTATTCATTTTCAAAAAGTTACACTTTGTAAATTTTATACGACCCCCTTAGACAAATTTGGTCAATCAGAAAAATTTTATTACTTTCTTTATATACAATACTGTATAAGGAAAGTATTGTGACGGGGTCGAAAATTCGAATTCGAGTTTTCAACGAGAGAGCACGTTTCAAGCATCCCTGATCAGGAAACGAACATTTTTGAAGTGATGTGTGTGTGTGTGTGTGTGCATCAATGAGTCTGTGGAGGCGATAACTGACGAAATAATAGACCGATTCGAACGAAATTTGGTACAAAAATTACAATCCGTGAATACTGGAAGCCTATTGCTTTTATACGCAATCGAATGTTCAGAACCCCCCTAAATTTTCGAGTAAAATTTTGCAAAAATCATCAAAAAATCAAAATCTTTAATAAAGTTGCGCAAATAGTAATTTCTTATGTAATGTTTTATTAGAAAATGATTGACATAAATTTTAGAACGCTAGCATGAGTCGTTCTCGAGATATTGCACATTTAAAAAAAAATTATCAAAAAATCATATAAAGTAAAAAATATTACCTATTGAGAAATATGTTCACTTTTCAGATGTAATATCATGCGATAAATTGGGTGACATCATTCTCGTGGATCTAGCTCGTTCCATTCATGAAAAAAGATACTTTGAGTAATACTTTTGAATTTGATCGCCAATAGTCATTTATCTGTTGTAAGAATAACTTATATCTCCGTCCATAACGCTTGGCGTGATTTTGGCGACGAATTTGGGGGAATGTTGCCAACTTGGCGACTTTTTGAATGTTGCTAAATTAACGAAAATCTCACCAAATGGATAAAATTGACGCTAAATAAATGAAAATCACGACTCATTGATGAAAATTCAACATCTTAGAAAGAATATAAGTACCTATTATAAGAATTACCTATTTTTTTACTGTAGAAGTAGTAAATTCATTGCATTTATAAGGAAAGTCATGTGCTGCCCACATCAGATTTATTTAATGCAACAAGATCATTAAAAAAATCCGCTTATCTGTATCTTTAAAATCAACTGAATTATAATAAAGGAAAAAATCTGACTTATGTTACTTTTCCGTACCATGTGGAAGGCTGTTTCATCAGTGAAAATAGGGATCATAAAGAAATTGACAATGGAAATTGTTTAGATCAAAAATACGCCAATATGTGTCAAATTTTTTTATCACAAATGCATCCAAATAAAGCATTACACAGACAGAGATCATATAAAGCAGTGGTACTCACTACTCGGTTGGGGCACATAATTAAAATATGTACACATTGATAGAAGATCACTGATATAAAGGGACACATTTCGTTACAAATACTAGAAATACAATTCACAAAATGCAATTCACAAAGCATTCTCAAAATGTTTTCCTTCAAGTCCAATACATAATTGAGCTCTTCTAATAATGCTTCTGTAAATATTTTGGAATTCTTCACCACTAATATTGTTGCAAGCATCAATTATCTTTGGTTTAAGGTCAATTACGTTTAGTGGGTGAGTATTATAAGCAAGTGTTCGAAGACGATCCCATAATTAAAAATCGAGAGGGGTTAAATCAGGGGATCTGGGGGCCATTCTGTGGCTCCTTTCAAATCAATCCACTGTTTTTCAAAGTATTCGTTGAACCAGTTTGTCACAATTATAGCCTGGTGTGCAGGCTTGCATCTTGTTGATAATACATGTTTTTTAGAAGCGATAATGTTGTCGTCTCCATAACATCCGTTACAGTACCGTTTAAAAAAATCTGATGTGGGCAACACATGACTTTCCTTATATAATGTAATGAATTTACTACTTTTACAGTAAAAAAATAGGTTTTTCTTATAGTAGATACTAATATTCTTTCCAAGATATTGAATTTTCGACAATTAGTCGTCATTTTCATTGATTTAGCATCATTTTTATCCATTTGGCGAGATTTTCATTAATTTGGCAACATTTCAAAAAAGTCGCCAAGTTGGCGACATTCCGCCAAATTCGTCGCCAAAATCTCGCCAAGCGTTATGCACAAAGAAAAAAGTTATTCTTACAGCAGATAAATGACTATTGGCGTTCAAATACAAAAGTATTATTCAAAGTATATTTTTTCATGAATGGAACGAGCTAGATCCACGAGAATGATGTCACTCAATTTATCACATGGTATTACATATGAAAAGCGAACATGTTTCTCAATAAGAATTTTTTTTTTATGTGACTTTTTCATAATTTTTTTGAAAAATGTACAATATCTCGAGAACGGTTCATGTTAGCGTTCTAAAATTTATGCCAATCGTTTTCTAATGAAAAATTACATAAGAAATGTCTATTTGCGTAATTTCATTAGCGGTTTTGATTTTTTGACGATTTTTTCAAAATTTCATTCGAAAATTTAGGGGGGTTCTGAACATTCGATTACGTATAAAAACAATAGGCTTCCAGTGTTTACGGATTGTGATTTTTGTACCAAATTTGGTTCGAATCGGTCAATTCGTTCGTCAGTTATCGTCTCCACAGACTCACTGACACACACATATATACACACACACACACACACATACTTTCACACACACACACAGACAGACATCACTTCAAAAATGTTTGATTCGTGATCAGGGATGCTTGAAACGTGCTCTCCCGTCGAAAACTCGAATTCGAATTTTCGACCCCGTCACAATACTTTCCGTATACATTATGTATATAAGGAAAGTAATAAGATGCATGTATTTTTCAGCTGTAAGAGTCTCTTCATAAAACACTGGACCAATCAGTTTTGCATTTCAAATTCCGCACCATACAGACACAGGAAACTTTCTCTGGTGATGTATTTCACGGACAAAAAATGGTTTCGTATTATCCCAATAATGATCGTTGGGAGTATTGATTGTTCCATCTTCCATAAACAAACATTTATTAGTCCACAGAATGTTCTTAACAAAGTTCGAATTGATGTCTTGTTGGATTAACAACCAGTTGCAGAATGCCACACACCTGTCAAAATCGGAGGATTGAATTGCTTGAAGCCCATGAAAACAGAATGGATGCCAATGGTATTTTCCAAGTGTTCTAGCAATTGACATCCCAGGTAGCCCCAAAGTTTCGCTTGCTTTTCAAATGCTTGTTCGTGGGTTGAAAGAAAAATATTCGATGATGTCAGTTTCTTGGTACTCCGTTTACAAACGATTCCTTCCAGGGCCAGGTCTTGGATGAAATGAATCGGCAGTTCTTAATCTCCTCATCATCCGATAAACAAATATACGTGAAATTTCAGGCAAGTTTGGATATCGCCGTCCAACATCCCGAGCAGTTTCTGCAGTATTTTTATTACACAGAACATAAATCATTGCTAATTCGAAAAGCTCGTTATTTGTTAAAAATGCCGTGATGCACAACCAGTTACGTGTTCTTAATTCGTCAATTCAGAACTAAACATGCTGACGATTCACTGAATGATTTCTAATCTTCTTTATTTTGGTATAATATTAAAAAAATCTGATGTGGGCAGCACATGACTTTCCCTGCAGACTTATATCCATATTCTCTTTATTTTAATTAAATTTATTTCACTTTTAATTCAATTTTCGTTCTCATTCGGTAACCGGACTTATTTTCAAAGGTGGCGTAGAGAAAATACGAAAAACTAAAATATCTCGAGAACGGCTAGTCCTAATGTAATGGGGTTGGTCTTATTCTTTTCTTCGCTAAAAATTACGTAATAAACAAGTATTTAATGGATATATTTGAGCATACGTAGTTCTTTAGTTTAGATTTGGACGATTTTTGCGGGCCATTCTGCAAAAAAAGGCAGGTTACTTTTTTCTGAATCGCACCAAAATCTAATCAGCACCAGGGTGACCTATACGTGACTTATCTACCGAATTTTGTGAAATTCTGTCCATTAGTTCTTCAGCTACAGTGGATACAAGCTTTTGCGGGCCATTTCACAAAAAAGGCGGGTTCTTTTATTCCGAATCGTACCCAAAACTAATCAGCACCAGCCCCGCCCACAAGTGACTTACCTACAAAATTTTGTGAAATTCGGTCCATTAGTTTTTCAGTTAGAGTGGATACAAAATCTGCACAGACAGACACACAGACAGACAGACACACACACAGACGTCACGCTAAAAATGGTTTTTTCGTATTCTAGAGGTCTCGAAACGTGTAGATCCGTCGAAAACTCGAGTTGCGATTTTCGGCATGATTCCAATACTTTCCCTATACATTACCATGTATTGCAGGGAAAGTAAAAAGGTTTAGTTGTATTGAATAGAAATAACACTAGGAATAAATACGTAAATTAAAAAATCTGATGTGGACAGCACATGACTTTCCCTGCAGACTTATATCCACGTTCTATTTATTTCAATTAAATGTAATTAACTTTTAATTCAATTTTCGTTCTCATTCGGTAACCGGGCTTATTTTCAAAGGTGGCGTAGGGAAAGTACGAAAAACTAAAATATCTCGAGAACGGCTAGTCCTAGTGTAATGGGGTTGGTCTTATTCTTTTCGTCGTTAAACATTACGTATTAAACGGGCATTTAATGGATATATCTGAGTATACCAAGTTGTTTAGTTTAGATTTTGAAGATTTTTGCGGGCCGTTTTGCAAAAAAAGGCAGGTTATTTTTTTCCGAATCGTACCAAAATCTAATCAGCACCAGAGTGACCTATACGTGACTCATCTACCGAATTTTGTGAAATTCGGTTCATTAGTTTTTCAGCTAGAGTGGATACAAGCTTTTGCGGGCCATTTCGCAAAAAAAGGCGGGTTATTTTATTCCGAATCGTACCCAAAAGTAATCAGCACTAGCCCCGGCCACAAGTGACTTACCTACCAAATTTTGTGAAATTCGGTCGATTAGTTTTTTAGTTACAGTGGATACAAAATCTGCACAGACAGACAGACAGACACACAGACAGACACACAGACAGACAGACAGACAGACAGACAGACAGACAGACACACAGACACACGCACAGACGTCACGCTAAAAATGGTTTTTTCGTATTCTACGGGTCTCGAAACGTGTAGATCCGTCGAAAACTCGAGTTGTGATTTTCGGCATGATTCCAATACTTTCCCTATACATTACCATGTATTGCAGGGAAAGTAAAAATAAATCGTCTGCATTTCATTCTTGAGTTTTTTAAATTATTTTACTATAAACATTTGAAACGGCTAAATTAGAGTTAAAAGAAATAAAAAATCGTCTGTGAGTTCTGTTCTTCGTTTTGAAAAATTATGTTAAATTTCAAAATCAAATACATACTTGTATTTGTTTACTTATTTATCTTAATTGTTTCAAATAAAAAATGGCATGTCTCAATGTAAAACGTACTTAAGAATCCGTGATTGCATCTTGAGCTTACGCGAAATTCGCAAAAATGTCTCCTATGTATTATCATCCAGTTTTATCTTTTTTTGTGATATGTCACAAATTTACATTTCTAATTTGATATATGGTCCCCATTTACAATGTTCAATTTTCAATTAAGTATAACTCGCTCAATTTTAAAAATACAGATATGCAGGGTTTTTTTTAATGATCTTGTTGCATTAAAAATAAAAATTTTCTGATTGACCCAATTTGTCTAAGGGGGTCGTATAAAAATTTAAAAAAATGTAACTTTTTGAAAATGAATGTGAGGACTATTTCATTAACGTAGCCTTATTTCCTACCTTACTTTCAACATTTTTGCAATTTACATTGCCCACTTATCTCCAACAAATAAAGAATTAAAGTGCGTTTCAATCTTTTTGGGACACCCTGTATATCACGCTTATAGTAGTTTCAATAATCTAGTAATGTTATAATCAATATGCTTCCAAACTGTTATATGTAATTATCTTTTATGTATAATTTTATAAAAAAGTTGGGTTAAAATATAATTAGTTTCTAATTTCATATTTATACATTCCAACTTTAAAACTGTGAAACGCAAGATTCAAAAAATTTAATTACCTTAGGTTGAAATATTAATAACGTCTGTACGATGTGATATAGATACAGTGAATATCGATACAGCATTGATACATTACTAAATGATACGTATGGATATGCCGCATCGATGCATCGCATAAACTTGTCCATTACTATTAAATAGTGAAATAATGAGCTCGAAAGGCTATTTCGTTAACCCCTGGGTTAACTGCTGCAGGTTTTCAACGAATCCAGGTAACCTGTATCCAGTGAACAACCATTTCCTTAAAGAATATTTATCGTCTCGAATGTGAAACAAGATACTCGATAATAAATGGCAACACTAGTTATTGTTCCGATCCTGAACTGTTGATTATGTTTGCTTTATTTTTCTCGAATTGTGAAAAGAAGCATTTCTTTACAAATTAGATGAGGATAAATTATTTTAACGGACCGTGACTAATATCGGCAGGAAGGGAAATGCAAGACTAAGAAAATACAACTTAAATGATTTTTTTCCCCACATGTTAAGCGAAACAATTTGGATGGAGAACCGATACGAAGGCAACAACATTCAGCAGTTTCCTCTTTTGCTTTATTTTTGTCAAACTCCCATTGTGTTCGCAAACGCACCATACTTATTCGGATGCAATCCGGAAAGGTAAAAATACTGATATAGATAGCACATGCTTTTTTCTATATACTCTAATAGGTCTTTTTTGCTAAAAAATACGAAAGCTTTGAATAAAATGTTTAGAGCGTGAGTCACCATTTGTCTTTCTCATACATTCCTATTACACAGTCTTTAATTGCACTTGCATCACAATTATTGTCAGAATGAAAGCAAAAGATGTATCTTTTTCAGATTTTATGCCAAGTTATTCTTTAAAAATATTTCGTAAACATTTTAAAGCTTTTTTTTATCAAGTTTGCAATAGTTTAGGGAAGTCTATTAATTGAAGGCTTTTACTATATCTGTGTTAAAGTGAACTATTAGGATCTATTATTGTTTTTCACAATAAATGTAGATATGAAAATCTTAACTTTTGAGTTCTAAACACGAGGTATTATATGAATTTTTTTTTAAATTCTAGTTTTCTACATAATGTATCTACACAATTTTTATAATGATAGGTGTATTCGTCATTGAATTATCGTGTCCACACCTCTCACACTATAACTCAGGAACACACACATATATATATACGCACAAACACATACACATACATATAGACACACACACAAACAGACATCTTTCTAAAAGTGTTCGAAATGGGTTCAAAAATTCTTGAAACGTACTTATTTGTCAAAATTTAGAATTCATAAATTTTCGGGAAAACAATTTTTCTGCTTTATAATAGTATAAAAAGTAAAAATAATTGATTTTAATAAACAGCTACATTAAAATTTCCTGTGTATGTCTTTTGTACGGAGGATATACGTGGATAGATTAGGGATAATAATAGAATGTTCAAATCGTATCAATAGATTCGTTATGTAATCTTTATTTTATCAATTTATTCAAAAAATGTGCAATATCTCAGGATCCGTTAAATTCGTTTTTTAATTGAATGGTTCCATGCAGATAGGGTTTCAGTCCTGAAAATCACTATTTGAGAAATCTGAAAAAATACTGTTTAGTGTATTTCCTTTAAACGTTAAAAATTTGAAAAAAAAAAATACACTTTTAGTCTATTGTAACCTGTGTTAACTAGCAGGGTTTAGATGTTCGGGCGTCATTGTAACTCACTGTCCCAGCCGGTTCCTCAAACCTTTGAGATTCTGGCTCAAGATTCAAACTTCTTTTCATTGAAGTGGACCCTATAAATGTAAGAAAAAATTTAAGTACAAACGCACACTCCTAGTACTTTTTAAGCGCACACGCTAAACAGTCCAAATACTGTCCAATACAGTTAAATCATCTAGATCAGCGAACAAGCTGTACACTTCATGCTGTACACTTCATGCTGTACACTTTCTCTACGCTGAACAGGAATATTCAACAACAGTAGGGTCACCTTTACTCTTCTCGAGGCCCCTATACAAAACTAAATTCCAGCCCCCCCAATACAAATACATATTGGATTCTGTATGGAGGTCGACAGGTATGTTACATTAGAACAATGGTTTCCTGTTATGTATTCGTAGCAATTTGATGTTACTTCCTTTACATACTTCCACTTCCGTGACCGGTTGATATAGTGGTGACTCGTGACTTCAGGAATGGGCGAAACAGATTCAGTGACGGGATTCTCCCTTCCTCCTCGACAACAAACATCATCAAAACACATCGCGATATTGGCACAAGTGTTGTCAAATAGTATTTAAAAATAGCCATACGAGTCTGAAAAATTCGCCAAATAATAATAACTCATTCAACCGATAACGTCAGGTGACGCAGGGTGAAGCGCTGCTTCGCCTGCGTCTCCTGATGAGCCACCACTGGGTTGATCTCACAGACTTCCGTAACAGTGTCGTGTCGAGTTACGCCCATAGAAGTTTCACTTTAAGAGGGTACATTGAGCACAGAAGATGGGTGTATGGGGAAGGGAGGGTCGAATAACCCTAGTACTTTGCCTATATTCAGAAACGTCCTTGAACAACGATGCATAACTATCGCTTTCTCTTCGATTTTGCGAGAGGAAATGCCAGCTGATATGCCCCCAAAACAGCTCAACGGTCGTACGAAAACGGGAATCTGCAAATGAGACCTTGTTTTTACTTACCATGATGCTGTATTCCGAGTCGCCCACTTAAAGCTTCACCTAACTGGCAAAAATGGAATAAAGCGGTCTCAGGGCCATTTATGTAATGAATAAGAATAAAAGATGATGAGGGATTTTTTTTTTCTTTTTGCGTGGTCTTAAAGCAAGATTGAAGCACCATCTCTCATTGGATAGACAGTGACGAAAGTGACAATAAAATGTACTTAACTTCTAGATATTATAAACGTTGCAAAGAAGCCATAAACCCAGAATAGTGTAATTTTTAGGGGTTGAGTGAGAACAATCTTTTTATTTTTTTTTTTTATGAGTTATTATATTTCAGTTTTCATTACGAATTTTAGCCACTTTGACTAACCCCAATTAATACTTTCTCATACTGTATAGAGAAATTTACCTAAAAATATTTCGAATTCAAGAATTTGACAGATAGCGCATTTTAAAACCTCCTAAACCTGTTTTGAACACTTTTGGAAATATCTGTGTATGTGAGAGGGAAAGAGGAGTGAACACGATAACTCAAGACTAAATTTTCGTACTATTTTCGCTATGAAACTTTGTGTGGCTACATTGTGTAAAACTAGTATTTATGTCTGTCGATTAATATTGATAAAAAAAAAATGAACAATTAATGTAGTTAATGTTATGTATGATTAATATTGTTAATGTTATATATGATTAATGTTGCTAAAAAAAAAGAAGATAATAAGAAAATATGAGGGTGGAGATATAAAAATAAAAGTACAGTAACTGTAAAAATATTGATTTAGCAGGGTATCAAATAATTGAACATCGAGACTAAGATAAAACTTTTGCTTTGTTTTCCCGGTCACCAGACGAAGAAGGGATGGAGGAGTAAAAAAAAAAAAAAAAATTTCGTTTTTACTTAAATTTGTAAAAAAAAAATATAATGTACCAAAATATCGGAAAATTATTTACAGATGCACCATCTGAAACCGAAGACAGTAAAAATAATACGGGTGCTTCAGATTAATTCCGGAAAACGAGGATAATACATTGGGGGGGGGGGGGGGGTGATAAATACGCAGTAAAAATATTCAAGCCGGTTATAAAAAATCAGGCACATCGGTACCGCTCACTCTCTCTCATTCAGGTTGACTTCAAATAAGGATGGTGGGGGTAAAAAAATCTTGATAAAAAGTGTGAACATTAAAACAAACAATTAAAATATGCAATTGGAATCAAAGCGTCAGGCTTATCAAGATGAAAATAAAAATGCGATCGGTCCCTCTTCAAAGAACTGCAAATATATATATATATAGGACCGCTGAAAATACCAATTTTTTAAATTTTTTTTACTCAGTTGGAGTAAAAATAAATGAACGAAGAATTCTAAAAAAAATTCAGAAATTCATCAGTCCAACCCAAATAAAATAGAAAATAACACGGAGACTTCTGGTCGAATAGAAAAAGACAGGGAAATAAAATGTGGGAGGGGGGGGGGGGGGAGTTAGAATTAAGGGCAATAAAAATATTCAAGTGGGGTATCAAATACACAGGTGCATAATGACGAAGAGAAATACTTTTTAGACAATGAGGGGGGCTGTAAAAGAGACCAATCGTTCGTCCCCCTCCCTTTTTTTTTTCTTTCAGCAGCTGTAGGAAAAACAATAAGCAAACACACTTGTAATACGTTTCAGGAACACATTAACCCAACACAAATACAGAAAAAATATTACATACCTTTCTGATTAATTAGGAGACGACGAGATAAAAAATGTAAGAGGGATAAAATTCATTTTAATATTTTTTTCCCCTTAGCGTTTAAAAAATAATTGAACAAGCACATCTAAAATACCAATTTATACCATGGAGCCCTTAATGAACAGCACGGATTCGCGTGCTTATTTTCCAATAATTCTAATTTTTTTTGTTCTCATTCAGGTATCACAGTGAATAACAGTTTCAAAGATGTTATGTTTCAAGATTGAACCGTAAATTTTCTTAATTGGCTTAAAAACGGTTATTTTTTTATATGTAGATAAAACGAACTTGTATACATCTTGGGCATTACAAAATCAGTAGAACTACCGTAGAATTCCTTTAATATTCCCCTAACTAAATATACCCCCGCCCCTCCGAAAATTTGGATATTTTTCATATAAAATTTGTTTATTACCCGCCCCCCCCTCCTCTTTAATCTAGTCACGGAAGTATTCAGTTTTCACACATTTTAGATAAGAATTTTTATTAACAAGAAAGTTTATTTTGATTTAATAGTTAATGCAATAATTGTCGTTCTATGAAATTCCATTTATATTATTAAAATATTATGAAAAAAAAATGGCGTCTATTTAAACTAATAATTTTCCATGGGTGCTTTGACACCACCTGATCTCCCACTATATACATACGCCCATGAGCATATTCTTCGCTGATACGATGCTTATTTCTACCTTGTATCGTAATTGCAAGAAATCTCAAGTTTAATTAGTAGTTATATTATTATTTTTCATTTAATAGATTTTAAAGGGAAATAAATCGTCCTTAACCTTAATCACCTTGCCGTAGAACTCGAGGCGCTGTAGAGGCCTCATTCCCTATTAAACTAGAACTTGTCATATCATAATTTCATATAAATTAAGTATGTAGAAGTGTGCACGCCCTTATATCCGGTATAAACACAGCTAGCCGACCGGTCAAATATCTATACAAATTTGTTACATCGATATGTCTCATCTTTCAAATTTTTTTTCTCTATTCCAATGCTCGGCAACAGCAAGAAAGGAACAACAACACCGTTCCGAATCTTTCATTAGTCGTGCTCCATTTAGGCGCGAATGAGCGAAAACGAGAAATCAGTTGTTCCTGATTTACGAAATAATCAGAACTTAGCACCTCACCTCGATTATATCGATGGCGGTGCTCTTAATTCCACGCCACTCAACTCAAAGTGTCTATTTTTCTGAAAAAATACGAATTTCGAGAGGGGGGGAAAAAACGTGTGAAAAGAATTGACACTAATGAACTTTTCGAGAAGGGGGGGGGGAACTGTACAAGGATGCGCTATTTTTTGTTTTGTTTTTTGTTCCAGCTTTTCCGAGAGTCAGATGAACTAAAATAGCCTGAAATAGCGGAATCTGGTATCACAAAAAAAAAAAAAAAAAAAAGATTGTAACGATTTTACGGAATTATAGATTCGACGAATGGTTTCAAGCAGGGAGGGGGGAGGTATTATTTAAGAGGGGGGATTAGATTTCACAATCTCTAATTAAAAAAATTCAAAATGCGAAAAGTAAAACGATTGAAATCAGTAGGTGAAAGTTCAGAGAGCAATGTTTAATTTTGACTTCGCGATGTCGTCGAATATGCAAACCTTCAATATTATTAACCTTCATTATTAAAGTAATATAAAGTTAATAATAAACCTTCATTATTATTATTATTGTGTGTGTGTCTAGTTCTAATTTGTACATCTGCGTTCTCCGTACAGAGCAAAGTTTTATTACTTAATATTGGACAGGGATACTTTCATCCGCTAATTGAAAATTTTGTTTCATATCCAATTTCAAATTTTTTCTGTTTCAATTTTAATCTATTTTCAGCTTTTTACTTATTTTAATCCAGCCCGACCCGAATTTAATAAAACGTGGTCCGAACCCAGCCCCTGGGCCAGTTCAGGATTAAGCCCACGAGCCGAACTTGAGCCCTATCTTACAGATCTCTAACTTACACCCTTTAAGATTAGTATAAACTTACTTTAAAACTGACCCCCTCCAAATTGATTTTCAAAATACGCCACTGAGGCAGGGGTACACTACACACAACCCGCGAGCTGTTTCTATGCTGCCTACGAAAGTCTCATGTCTAATCAAAACATATTCCAAATGAAAAACGCTACCGGGAATCAGGATCAAATTAACTCTCTATATTGAAAAGTTTAGCAGATAATTTCCCTTAAGCAAAGGAGAAGAAACTGCAACAGCATTGGTAGAAGATCCATTTTCTGTTGTTCCGGACAAAAGCGGCTATCCAGAAAATGTGAAGTATATTTTACACTCCATTTCGCTCGTGTGTGAGCAAACCATTTTCCATTATGAACCAAAATAAGTTAGAGTGGCGAACTCGTTTAAAAAACGAGAATTTGGCGGATATCTTGAAGATTACTGCAACAGGATTAACTTGCAACTGCAAAAGCTTTTCAATGTAAAAGCTTTTAAATGTAAAAATAATAATAATAATAATAATAATGTGTCACATTAATTTTTGATATTTTATAAATGTTAAGTACAAAATTCCTCTGAAAATGGATTATGATTGTCAGTTCCTTTCTCACTCAACACCTTTCGGCCATCAAACTAATAGATGTGGCCCGCTAACCAAACAACCTCCACACTCCTTGCCAGTACACTCATGAAATTGCGCATCCCTTATTTAAGGCATAATTGCGCAAAATGAGGTGGTTTCTCCATCTGTATAATAATTTTCTAATACGTTTTTGTGTTTCCAGACCCTCCAGAAGCCTCTCAGTGACCTAGACGACTACATTTTTGCACACTTAATAGCACTTAATAGTATCGATCACGGGACACAACCTAACAAAACCGGATTTTTGATTTCTTCCTCGGAGCCGAATAAAATAATAAGAGAATGGGACGAAAAGTATTCCCAAACCCTCTAGAATTTCCTTGCGACCTAGAAGGCTGACACTTATCAACCACTGAACCAATAAGGATGGCCATTTCCTACGTTAAGCGCCAGACTTTGTTCAATAAAATAATATTTTTTAAAATGCAACAATTTTTATAAAAGAGTGTTAATTTCCCTGTATATGTTGGCTCTAATCATTAGTTTTCAATAAAAGTGTGCGAATAATTTTAATACAGTAACATAGTCTTAAAATAAGATCAATATAAGGAGTAAGCTACTAGCATCTGCAGTATGGAATACATATATTACACAATGAAAAAAAATATGTTTGTTTTTCTGTGTGTGTCGTGTATAGCTGAAAATCTAAGCATGAAGATTGGTTAGGGTTTACTAAATTCCCCGGGCGACAGACCTCCACGAAATTTTTTTATTTTTTACTTTTTTTTAATTCGAATTAGTTTATCGTTATTTTGAGTGGAAGCACGATTTTGAGCGATTTTTACACTAATCAGTTCTACAGCAATTGAAAATATTATCACAAAGTTCCCATCTTGGCAACATCGATAGGACCCGGACAACGGCGGGTATTTCGTTCTGCTAAGCATATAACGTGTCCTAAAAATGTGTCAACAAGTTATTTCGCTACATATTGATCTTACACATACACTTGCAATTACAAAGTTGTCTAAAATAAGGTGCAAAATGGATGAATCCTATTAGTATAATTCCTTGATGTCTACATTAAAATCTCCAGATAATAGGATGGACATATTAGTATCGTTGAAATCCACCTTATTTCAAAAACAAAGAACCCAATCAAAAATATAAATATATGTATATCAAAAATATAAATATAAGTCTTTCAGGGGACATAAGCATTATTCGCTTACTGTTTATAACTAGCATTTTTAGATTTCGCGATTTAAGTATTGCAAACTGAATATTACAAATGAAATATTGTCAACTTTCTTCAACTTCAAGACTTAAAAATTGTAAAATCTTTGTAAAAAACAAATAAATAATCTGGAAACTAGATTGATTGCTGAATATTTTTGTCGTTTAATGTTCCTATCTATCGTTTATAATTTAGAATGTATTAAGTAAAAGTAGGCAAAGTAAAGCAAAAACTCGCTCGGGAAAAAACCTTTTTATTTTATTTTTTTTTCTTTCCCCCCCCCCCCCCCTGAAAATAATAGCTCAAAATATTAAAATATTGAAACTATTTTTCATATTCATAAATGATACTCTATTTTCAACAAAACTTATGTAAATTGTTTACGTTTTTATTTGGGTTTTTATCTTAGGTTCGAGGATATAAGCGTCCAAAATATTTGCGTTTTTCGTAATCCTCTGATTTTGGCTAGATACCCCGACCATAGACGCTATTAGATGTAAAACAAGTAAATATAAAAACTTCGTTCTGGGGATAAAATATTTTATTCAAAATACATTGATATAAACCATTGAACTTAAACTCTAAAATAAAATAAAAACAACCAAAAATTGTTAATTAAAATGTCTTTTTAAGCACCTTTAATGACGTACTTAAAAATCTCACAAAAATCTCACATTTATATTTCTGGTAGTTTTAAGTCCAAATGTCCGAAAGTGCTCTGGTTTGTGCGATATTTAAGCATGTCATTAAATGTGTTTTATTAAAGACATTTTAATTAACCAATTTTGGTTGCCTTTATTTTATTTGAGTTTTTGCTGAATTGACGTGTTACCATACAATTGAATTGAGCTTAATTTATGCAGTTACGTTAGAAACTTGACAGCGTTTAATTTTTCATTATCACGTGTCATTATCACACACACACACACATATATATATATATATATAACAATAAAAGTTTGAAAATCCAATGATAGAATAGAGAGAAGTTGCAACTCAAAAAACCCGAACATTAAAATATACCTAACAAATAACAAAGTATCAAACAGAGAATCATCAATCAAGTGGAAAATGAAATGCAAACCTCTATAGCCATCAAGCTGAAGACAAACAACAAACATCAATGGCAAGGAATCGATAATAGAAAATCAAATAAAATCTAAGCATAAAAGCTTTACACGTGGACAAGCCCTAGGCCTAAACAAATGAATCGTTCATTTCGATAAAACTCTTCTTCAAGTCCAAGTATTTTATCAAAATGAACACAAAATGCATGTTTCTGTTATCAGTGATAGATTATATCTATAAACACTGATAACTTGAACTACATAAAGATTGAAAAATTATAGGAAACAAGAATACCTGAAAAAACACTGCATATGTCTGATTCATGGGAGCCTTACAAGTATATATATATATATATATATATATATATATATATATATATACAGAGAGAGAAAGATATCCCCCCCCCAATCAAACATTTTAAAAATCTTTTATTGAATTCGTCATGACTTATGGCTGTCTGTTTAGATGTCTGTTTCAACGTCTTTGATGACATTTTTAGCATACTTCCCTCAGTCCTAAAGATCTGAAATTTGGTACACAGCTTAGTCAAATGGAACATGTTGATCTATTCAAATTTGATCGACAATGATCAACAATGAGGCTTTTTGCGGATTCTATATTTTGAGAATACCAAATTTTAATGGATTAAACTGTTCTGTTAGACTAAGCTACGTATCAAATTTCAGGTCTCTAGGAAGTAGGAAATTGTGTTAAAAATGTCATCAAACAGAAACAGACAGACGAACATCGGTTATGATGAATTAAATAAAAGATTACTATTATTATTATTATTATTTTGCATTTTGCATTCTGCATTTTAGTTGTAGAAATTCTTTTTACACTGTTTTATTTAAGTTGGTTGCTGTGTTTACTTGTTCAGGTCAAATTTTGAAATTAATGCTTGACCCCCCCCCCCCTCCCCTTCTATCCAGTCGATCATTTTGTAATTTTACATACGCACATTTACTATTTACGATGACAATATACCATTTCATCAAATTGAGTGAATCCCCTTCCAGGATTCTGACCCCGTCCCCCGGAATCATGTTCAGAATTGCTCATAAAAATCCCATTGTTGTGGAATAGTTTTAAAATTTTCTCTTTTATATATATAGAAGTGAAGCTGCATATTGAATGCCTTTTAACTATTTTACAACAATGGGATTATGTAAAGCGAAGGAGATTTCGCCAAATCGCAAAGGGAAAAAAAAGAAAAAAGAAAATAATGCCGGTTTAATTTTTTGAGGATCCTGCAAATTTGAATAGATCAACATGCTCCATTTGACTAAGCTGTGTACCAAATTTCAGATCTTTAGGACTAAGGGAAGTATGCTAAAAATGTCATCAAAGACGTTGAAACAGACATCTCGACAGACAACCATAAGTCATGACGAATTCAATAAAAGATTTTTAAAATGTTTGATTGGATATCTTATGTAAAATTAATTGCAAAATCGCAAAAGACGAAGAAGTATAAAATAAAGTATTATAAAAAATATTTTTAAATTTCACGGTTTTAGTGAATTCATTAAAAAGTAAATAAATAGCTTTTAACTACCTCAAAATCGACGTTTTACGTCCAAATCGACTAAAATTAAAACCGTGGGGCACCCATAAAAAACTGTATTTGGATATTAACAGAATTTTAAGGAACAATACAGGTAGAATTGATAATATAGAGATTACATATATAAGAATGACAGATTGTTAAAATAGAATTGCCAAAAAAAATTTAAATGAATTGAATGCAATCATTCTTATATACAGTCATTTCCATGTTATCACTTCTAATGTTCCTTGAAATTCTTTTATTGTACAAATACAATTCCTTTAGGGGCGCCTTACTGTTTTATTTTAAGTAGCATATGACCAAGAATGATGTAATAGCTAATTTTTTTTTTTACTTTTTAGTGCATTTTACTAAAACAGTGCAATTCAGTATTGTCATTATTATAACAAAATATTTTTTATAATATTTTATCATAATAATGAAATTGGTTTATAAAAATCTATTACATGTTTACAATTTTTACAAGAAATTTAACAATGAAAATCAGACAAATAAATTCTTCGAGAATAATAAGCCTAACGCTATATATTTTCATTTTTTCCGCAGCTTTTCCGAAGTAAAGCGAGGTGAACAAAAAAAAAAAGAAATCCGGTTTTGTCAAAAGTTAGTAAATATTTTGACATCTGAAGAAAATGGGATAGCCGGATCTGTAGCGAAAGAAAAAACAGAAGTGTGTTTATTTCCGAGGTTTCTATTTTGTTTGTTTAATTTTGTATCTCCCATTAAATGTGAAGTAGAATGAAGATAAAAAAGTTTTTCTCACGCCAAAAGAAAGTTTGTATAATGGAAGTTCACGTAAATCAAGTATCACCTCAAAAAACACTACTCAGAAATAAATAAACATTCAGAGTACAATATTAGCTTCCAATTCTGCGTATGTGTGTCTATAATATCTCCTCATTTTTATACCGCTACAACAAAGATGAAAAAGCTTCTTATGTGTTAACACTTGGTTCAGAATATCGCCCAATATATTTTCAATTATAAACATAAATTTTTTGATATCTTGATATGTGAAAAGTATTGAAATTGTTACAAAACTTCGAATTATGTTATTATTTAAAAGTTCTCAAGAACTTTTAAAAGTTATCTATTTTCACTTTGACAAAGACTTTCATATTTATATAATTACTTTCTCATGCGTAGTATTGAAAAAATATCGTTTTCAGGAAAATTTTTCATTTCGAGATTTTGACGCCACATATATGTTTTGAGACCTCCTGAACACGTTTCGACTATTTTTGGAGTGATGCCCATCTGTCTTTCTGTGGTCGATTTCTTTTGTATACACGATGGCGATCACAGATATTAATGGATTTTTACGAAACTTTATAACCGGCTTTGTTATCAAAAAATCTAGAACTAGATAGAATTTTTTTAAATTCGAGCGAAAACCTCGAAATTTATTCAAAATTTTATATTTCTTTTAACATGGCAGCACAGGACACAATTTAACATAATCATGCATAAAAGGGTTTATTTATGGCTCTATGATCATGAGAATTTATCGTTTCAGCCAGTGTTGTGAAAGATAGCCACGATGTTATTTTTTTTGTTCGTGACGTCATTAGCCCCCTCGGTGGGGGGAAGTTACCCCCCGGGCGTACATTGTCAACTATGGTATCAATGAAAGATTTTTTCAAATCCTTTAAAGTGAAGGTTTACACTGCATAATTGTAGGGGGCGCGGTAGCCCATTGGTTAGCGCGCTGGAGTTGCACTCGGTAGGCCCGGGTTCGATTCCAGCCACTTCCAAAACTGCCGCCGTGTTCATGCGGAGTACGATCACGTTAAACATGTGGGTCCGAAAGTCCTTCCGAGAGGTTGGTGGTAGGGGAAGGAGGGTACGGTCCTTGTGGATGCCTCCCCCACTGGGTTCCGGTCTAAATTGGGTGGCACTTCCCGACCGTCCAAACAGTTACCTTACACCTTTCTGGTAGGTCGGATGGTCTGGGTTTCAACAACTGTATAATTGTAATCATTTGGACTCATAATACCGATTTTTAAAAATTTTTCTTGTAAAATTTGAAAAAAAAAAAAGCTATTAAAAATGGATTCTGGTATGAAAAAGTCGAATTGAGCCAGATTCCAGTTAATTTTTCTAGTATTTAATTAATTGTTATAATAGGATAAAAATGGCAAGGATATAATTTGCCACCATGTCAGTTACAATTTGCCACCATGTAAATTTCTTTACAAACGGGAACAGGATATTTTATTTTTCAGATTTTCCTGTATGGAAGATTTTGATTAGCGAGAACAGAGATTCTTATATTTACTTTTTAAGGGGAATTAAATTATATATTTTAATAGAATATTTTTTTTTAAATAATATCATTTCGAATATATCTGGAATTATCACACATTTTGAATCCAAAGCAACGGCGGGTGTATCTGCTAGTTTTATGCAATAACGCTCAAATCCATGCACATAAATAAAAACAGAAACAATAAACGAATTTGAGTCTATGACAAAGGGAAATAAATTCATTTTCTCATATATTATTTTCTTTCTTTTTTTTTATTTTTCCATAACCCATTTTCGCCATTAATCCCTTTAATCCTTGAAAAGGGAAAGTGAAAATCGGTAACAATTCATTCCACTTTGCCGATTCACGGGCCAGGGGATTTCTTTTCAAGACCATAGCTGGGCCAACAATGAGAGGCTTCCAGAGAGGCTGCGAGCGGTAAGGACAGAATCCTCTCTCTCCCATTCTTTTAACAGGAGATGAGTATCTTCCGCTCCACTCTAGTTAGGGCTAATTAAAGTAGGTCTGGAACATGACGTCTGAAAGAAGGGTGTCAGTAGTAGCGCCTAATTACAAAGAATGGGCGCAGTGTAATCAATGTAACCGCTTTTAATGTGAAATGGGGAAGATATGCATAAGTTAGCTCAGGCATCAGTGCCGTCTCGTGGATTTTGGAGGCTTATTTAAGGGGACGGTGGACGTTGAAATGAGCAAAAATCGACTAAAGAAAGTTTTTTTTTTTTTTTTTAATATATAACATTGTTTTACTCATTTAACCTTTTGCTTACGGGTGGGACAGCGTCTATCCCAAACGAAGTACCTCCCAAAAAGACAGGCATTTGACATACCCTATTCCAAACAGTTCGACCCCCTTTATAGATATTGGCGGCCATGGAAATTGCCAGCAGAAACATTGCACCTGCTGCAGCAGGTGCAATGCTTCTGCCGGCGATTTCCATGGGCGCCAATGTCTGCAAAGGGGGGGGGGTCGAACTGTTTGGAATAGGGTATGTCAAATACCTGTCTTTTTGGGAGGTTCTTCGTTTGGGATGGACGCTGTCCCACTCGTAAGCAAAAGGTTGAATGCATTTTTTTCGAAACGGAATTTTCAAAGGTTTTACATTTTTAAAATGCTCCATGCGTCTTAATTTTTGTTTGAGATGCATGAAATTTGGTAAGAAGACACCTTTCATACTTTTTAATGAGAATAGGTATGCATTTTATATTTGAACTTTATTAAAGTAATTAAAAGTGAGTAATAACCCAATTAAATGATGAAAATTAAGTTTTAATGCAGAAAAATATTTTTTAAAAATTAACTTTCTAAGGGATTTAAAAATGAATACCCAAATGTGTTCATAATGTGTTTTTGAGTGATCATAATGTAAAATGAATCAAAAATGTTAACAAATGGCACGCAAGGAGCTTTTTCAAATTTTCATTAAAAAATTAAATTTAAAAAAAATACAAAATTATAACAAAATTGAATGGTATTTTATATAGTAATGTTAAGAAGAATATTTATACAAACGTTCATGTTTCTAAGTCAATAAATAAATAAAAAAATTTTCAACGTCACCGTCCCCTTAATGGTTACATTGTATCCATTGCCAAGCTGCAAAAGATTCTAGGGAAAGTCTGTATACCCACTGTAACTTTTAAACCGCATATCGTAGCGCCACGAAAATAATGTGTAGAGGGAAGTGATCATGCACAGTCGATTGAACGTACTAACACCCTCTAGTGGCGAAATATGGAACTTAAGGAAACTAACTCAGAAATCAATAGGGATAAACAAAAAAGTCCAATTATAAAATGAAAAATCGATGTTAAATTGGTACAAAACGATACCTGGTTCAATAGCAACACTTGCAGAAAAGGCCAGACATGTAAAAGTATGTATAACAACACAGACGTAACACAAAGTTCTAGCAGTACAGGTTTCTACTTACAAAATGTGAACCATCGGCAACTCTAGTCATCTAGAATCGGGATATAACGGCATCTCGAACAGCATGCAGCATCACAGGCGTCAAAAAAATTACAGACCTTAGCGATGTGTTGCTTAAACCAAGTATCGTTTTGTACTCATTAAGCCCCGCTTTTTCCTTTTGTAATTTGACTTTTTTGATTGTCCCTGTTGGTTCATGGGTTAGTTTTCTCAAATTCCGTATTTCACCACTAGCGGTACTGCAAGCACTTTTATTCGACTGCACATGGTCACTTTCCCATAGGTACACGTACTTTCCGTGATGCTACGACACGAGGATTATATTATAGGGAGTATACGGACTTCCCTAAGAAAACTGCATAACAATTGTCTATAACGTCTTTGTCTTTCCAGATCCTCCAGATGCCCTCACCCCGGGAACCCAGAACGCTGAATCTTGCAGGATAAAACCTAACAGAGAGCCAAATTTTCGATTGGCCCCATGGAGGTCGAGAAAATAGGTGAGTTTCTTTCCGAAAAGTCAATAATGGGTGTACGGTATTTTGCTCTTGCTACGAAAAAATTTCTAATTTAGCACACGCTGATCTAACACCCTATAACAAAACGCAACTAATTTGCGACCTCCTTAACCCACTAACAAAACATACCTGTCCCTCGAACACTCACTACATTTAAATTAATAATTCCCACAAAAAGACAGTGGGGATTACGACATAAATTAAATTTAATTTTCCAAGATATTATATTTCTGTAAATTTAGCGGCATTTTCAAAGTCTCCAAGTTGGCACTATTTTATCAAATTTGTCACTAAAGTCACCAAGTTGGACAGACTAGTCGCTATGTTGGACAGACTGGTAGACAGGGGAACATAGAAAAGAGTGTTTTTTATATATGCGCCTTGTAAAAGAAAATTCGAAAAATAAATGCGACAATAATAAAAACAACTGTTTGCACCGCCAGATAATTTAGAAATTTGTTGGATAATTTGGAAAACCAAAAACTATAATTTATGGTGCTTTTAAAGAGCAGTGGCGTCGTAGAGGCCCTGAATAAAGTTTAAGGGTCCCCGAAATTGTAAATTGGTAATTGAACAATTCTGCTAATATAATGTGCAATCGAACCAATCCTCAATTGCTTATGGTTCGTTAAAAACGAAAATTCTTTTCAACGGCCACGAGTTCAGTTTCGACTTCAAGTGCAATCGCCAGGTAAAAAAGTTTCCTATGTTGGATAAAATTTCATTGTTTATTTCAGAACAAAATGAACAATGTCATGAAGGTAACTTTTTTATACAAGAATATAAGCAGGATTTGGATATGAAAAGGTCATTTACAACCACTATTGAATTTTTTCCTGCTCATTTTATCAAACCAAAGAACTCTACGCTTAGGAATTCCAATTTATTGTGTATTAGACCGAAAAAAAATGTATGCATTGTAATATTATTTGTGGAAGTTTTGTAGTTAGTTTGTTAAATATGTTATTTGTTGTACTTGCTTGTGTCTTTTGTTTGAAACTGCTAGCGTTTGCAAACAGAAGACACTGTTATTTGACCTGAAGATTGTCATGTCACTGTTATTTGGTTTGAAGATTAACGAAGAGTGCTTTAAAATGCCCTCAAAGCAATTGCAGTCACCTAATTATCATATGACTGCATTTTTAAAGAAGTATTTAATGTTTTATTCTCATAAGCAGCATTGTGAGAAAACTGTGACTCTATTTATTGTGGGAAAATTGTAACTTTCTCTTCAACAACTTTTGTCACTTCACATATTAAGGCTAAGGTCGTTGAGCCCGTCCATTTCATTTCTTCCTTACACACAGAATGCTCTCACTTCTTTTTTTTCTGTCGATCTGAGGTTACTACAGTAATGTAGGTAATTAACTTCCCAAAAATAGGAATATCGCCATTGCTCTTTTAATGAGACGGGGGAGGGGGAGTTCAGAAAGGCCATTAAAGACTACATTACACTGTCACGCTACGATTATTGTTATTTGATGTGTAAAAGCTTTTAGTTTAATTGAGACTGCGTATGTTCCAGCAATTAGATATATAAAGTTTTTCATTCGTCTTGCTTTTTACTTTCCCTATATACAAAATATAATGGGCAGAGAAAGTATTGTGACGGAGTTGAAAATTCGAATTCGAATTTTCAACGGAAGAGGATGTTGCATCCTTGAACTCGAAGGTTTTCGAGGGGGTGTCTGTGTGTATGTATGTTAGTGTATAATGTGTGTTAGTGCATAATGTATGTTAGTGTATAATGTGTGTTAGTGTGTTTGTAGGTTGGTGTATGTGCCCGTAAGTCTGTAGATGCGATATCTCACGAACGAATAAATTGATTTGGTCGAATTTTCTTTTCGAAATTGATTTGGTCTGATTATTGCAATCAGAGAATACTTAAACTCTATTAATTTTAAAAGTGATCGAATGTTCGGAAGACTTCCCTGCTCCCTCCAATTTTCAAATGAATTTCTAAATAAATCATTAAAAAATCAGGACCTTTAATAATGATCAATAATTAATTCATTCATACGCAATTTTTCATTGGAAAATGAATGATGAACAAGCTCCCGCACAGGCACAAACATATTCAACCGTCACACTAAAAATAGAGTATTCGTATGCTAGTATATCCCAAAATGTGTCTATTTATAGAAAATTCGAATTCCAGTTTACGATTCTATTCCAGTTTCTTCCCGATGCACATTACTGCCAATATTTAAAATGTCTTTACGGCATAATGCGTATACCCGAGAAAAAAACTACATTTACAGGTAAACATTGTTTTCATTGGAAGATCCCTGTTGACTTACCTTTGGGTTGATTAGCAATAAATTTATTGACCTTGAGGGAATACATTTGGTAAAATATCGGCGACTTTTGGTAAACTACTCGAATTTTGGAGATGGATTCAGATTTTTTCGAGTTTCGTCAATTTTTCTAGACATTTCCACTTAAGGTATATGAACTGGTCATTGTTCAATTAAAACAAATTGACATGACACAAGTTAAAGTGATTTGTGAATAAATACGTCAGTGTCGATTGAGAATATATAATCTCCTGCTCTGTGAATGAATTGAATATTTAATGACTGTTCTATTGTATCTGATAGTTGTTTTGTAACCTTGTAAGATAGCTAGAGATTCATGAGTCGTATCTTGTTCCTGTTTACACTTACGGGTGCTTTAAATAAAAGTGTTAGTTATTCAGAAATTCAGGCTCATTCTTGTATTCTGTGAATGCACCCACGATTACTTCCCAATAATTGTAACGATTTGCTGCCCACACCGAGAATCGTACTACGTGTCTTTGCATTGGCTAGCCAAAGCGCTACTGTTAAGTTACTGGAACTGATTTACAAGCTCTTATTTTCGAAGTGGACTCTGCATTCTCCACCTTCTAATGTCAGATTGACGTGCAACTGATAATTTGACTGACTACCTTTAGCTTTTCTAACCTCTCGATTAGCCCCTTGCTGCTATTTTTATCCTCCAAGTTAGCTTCCTACGTGGTCTTTGTCCTCCCGATTTGAAATCGGCGCTCAATTTACCAGAGTCCACTGAATCCGTGTTAGTCATACTAGGATCCCTTTCAGACCTCTGACATCTAAAATTAAAAACTGTATTCTTGTTGCCACGGAAATTTCTAATAAAGTGACCTACGCTTATAAGTATAGTCTGCTCTCAATTAATTTTGATCAATGAATCCCTTTATTTCATTCTTAATAACTTATATGAACTTATAGTGTTCCTTCCATATTTTCTGTTTAAAAAAAAAGCTATGTTAACTATTCTTATTTTCTCGGTTCTTTCTTTTTCTTTTGATCTTTTTTATTCGTATTTTTTCTAATTTTTCTTTTCTAAATTTTATTCTAAATTTCTGTTCTTGTTTTTCGTGTGCCTAATTTTTTTTTTTCCTTTTCATATATTTTATTTTTATATATTTTCTAAATTTTACTTTTAAAATTTTATTATTTTCTTTAATTTTAATCTATTTTTCATTCTGTTAATATACCTCACTCTAAATTTTATTTATCAATGATCTTTTTATCTATATTCGCAATAACCCTTTTCCCATTTTTTGAAAACTGGACGTACTTGTCAAGTTCAAATATAATGTAAAACTGCCTGTTTAATCACACTATTTTTCATCCATTGTTATCTTTTTAGACCTAAATAAATGTTCGTTTGACGGGATGGTAGACCGTGGGTGCCTCCTGAGTGCAGGAGGTATCCTTTCCCGGCCGTGCAGCTAGCTATTCTAAACCCACTATGTGAGTCGCACTGTAAGGGGTCTTCAGACCTCTGACATATTTTCACTAGCCTACAAGGCCGATTGATTCGAGAACCTTGCTGCCTTAACCGGGATCGAACTACGGATTTTCGTACTGGTCAACATTTGAGCTACTGGGACTGAATTGCAAACTTCTATTCTCGAAGTGGACTCTGCACAATATACTATCCCTCACAGAAAATATCGTCACATGTGTGACAGTGACGTTGTAGTCACGTGACACCTAGGTCACAATGTGACATCATATTTGTGACTTTTATGCGACGTTATGTATTAGTAACTTTGTAACTTCATTGTGACTATATTCTGTGACGTTTTCACAATTTAATTAACACGTAACAATATGACGACATTACAATGGCAATTACAATGTGACGTCACAAACGACCATGAAAATGACCAAAATGACTTCGCTGTGACCTCAATATGACATTGCCGAGACGTACTGCGACGTCCTGTGACGTCCCAAAGTCACAGTGTGACGTAAATCTTACGTCACTGTGAAAAAAAATGCTGTTAGGGATCTATCGTAAACTGAAAATGAGAACACTATACGCATACATGCCTTTTTATTTCATCAGAAATAAGATGTGTCTCAAATTGCACCATAAACGATTGAAGGCGAAAATAGAATTGCATACTGATCTAAAAGCGTCTCCTACCGTATAGATAAATATCTAATGAAGGAATAACAATCATCTTATTTAAAATAAAATTTGAAGGCTGAGTTCCACTTTGAACGCTACTTTTCCTTCTTCGGCGTCTAATTAGAGACTGGGGGAGATCTCTGGGTTCAATTACGTGTTTAAAGTGACTCAATGCTGCAACAAGACTGACAATTTTTCTAGACTTCAAAGGTGGCACTCTCGTTTCAGGTGTCTCTCCCAAACTAATCACAGTGTCTAATTACTTTGATTGTTTAAAATGTCCTGCTTACAATGACACCGGCAATGTCGTACTTCGTAATACAAAATCCGCTGCGCATACTAAATCGAATGGCTGTGGTGTCACTCATATCAATAAATAGAAAAGTATGGAGGTTTATTTGGAGACTTTCTTAACCGAGTTTTAATGACCTCACTATACTGGAAAGTATTTTTTCAGCCTTTCCTACATGGTATTTGAATGGATACAATGTCGAGATTTCAATAGATTGACACGTTTTACACGTCTTCGAACACGAACCCATTATTAGCGCGATTAATCTTCTCTCTCCATGCGGATGTGTGCACACATTTATAGTATTGTTGCGAATTCGTAATATTCTCTCACTGGCGCTTTTTCTTTCGCCGCGTTTCGAAGATCAGACAGTGAATGCACCGTCCTTGACGTGAGTAGGACGTAGAGCTCCTCTACTACAGACTGACTTATCAAGCAAATTGAAGCCCATAGGGTTCCATGCTACAATTACAGAAATTATAAAATAAGTGTTTAAAATAAATACTTTATATAAAAAAAGATGTTTCAATTAGAATATTGTAGAACTTAGCTAGCACAAGTATGCTCCAGTACCGGGTATCCAATTATTTATTAGCCATTGTTTTTTCTTTCTTCGTTTCTAGGAAAGCGAAATAGCCTAAAACCCTTTCTAAAATGATTAGAGCAGTTCGGTGCAGAACACCCACCCATAATTACTTCAATTATACTTCCTAAAGTGAAAAAAAAGAATAGAGCTAATGCTAATGGTTGCGCTTCCAGCTATGGTGGGGTTCAATATGCTTGATGAGTCAGCTCGTATATAGAGGAGCCTTAGTAGGACGTAAACATGACGTGGGGCAAGAGTTGCCATAATTTCCCCATTTAGAAGAAGGGTTGTCAGATTTGGAGATTTTTCACCAATTTGACGACTTCCTGAATGTTCGAGAAAGTCCACGAAATAACTTATAGTCTACGAGATATTAGATAATTCTAGAAGTTTCTATAGAGAAAGCGTATAAAAAGGAGTCATCACTCAGCTGGAGTTCAGTTGATAAGATACGAGCGACAGTGAATTGTGACTTTTGTCCATGTTTTGAGAATAGTAGAAGCCGTTTTGTGAAATTAATTTCTTCAGTATTTGGAGAATATCGCTTATTGTGTGAAATGAGTGGCGCATTTAAGTGCTGCTTAATTGTATAGTGTTCCTGTTTTACTTTGTGAATAAACGTGTTTAGTATCCAGAAATTGTGACTCATTCTTATATCCTGCGTGAACACCCACGATTTCAGAGGATACGTTCGTAACAGTATTGTGCACGGAGAGGAATCTAACGGAGCTAGATTTTCGATTCCGAAAATTTTCAAGTCTCTGTATTTTATTTTCGATTTTTTTTTCTCCAAATCTTTTAAGACCTTTTAGACGCTCCCCCCACCCCACTCTCCGGTGATCTAGAAAGCCGAATTTTTGCACACTTACAGTATAACGTCTACGGCATAGAGCCAATTTTTCGATATCTTCTCCGGAAGCGGACATATTAAGGAGGGAAGGGGGGGGGGGGGTCGAAAATGTATTTCCACAAATTCTACAAAAACTCGCTGGTGACCTCAAAAGCTGAAACTTTACACTACACCTTTCTGGTAGGTCGGACGGTCTGGGTTTCAACAACAACACCTTATATATGGGGCGCGGTAGCCCATTGGTTAGCGCGCTGGAGTTGCACTTGGTAAGCCCGGGTTCGATTCCAGCCACTGCCAAAACTGCCGCCGTGTTCATGCGGAGTACGATCACGTTAAACATGTGGGTCCGAAAGTCCTTCCGAGCGGTTGGTGGTAGGGGAAGGAGGGTACGGTCCCTGTGGATGCCTCCCCCACTGGGTTCCGGTCTAAATTGGGTGGCACTTCCCGACCGTCCAAACAGTTACCTTACACCTTTCTGGTAGGTCGGACGGTCTGGATTTCAACAACAACAACACCTTATAGTATCCATATAGCTGCAGCAAGCCTTCGGGTCTGTCGTGTGGTCTGGATTTTTCACACACCTTATAGTCGGCCGTCCAAATAGCTGCTCAAGTCCACTGGATGAGTCGGACTGTCTGGGTTTTCACACACCTTATAGTGTTGGGGCGGGGTAGCCCAGTGGTTAGCGCGCGGGAATTGCACTCGGTAGGCTCGGGTTCGATTCCCTCCGCTGCCAAAACTGCCGCAGTCGTCGAACAATGTCGTTTTAAGAGTTCAAATGATTAAACTTGCGCGAGAAGGTGGTGAGCGATTGGGGGGTCTTCAGCGGCTCCCTCACCGGTGGGTTGCGTGCTCGGATGTTCTTTCCGGTGGTTGGTGAGAAGCTGCAGATTACCAATCGGTTTCTGTTTTTCTTTCTCTCTGGCCATGGTCCCTTCCCCAGCTACCTGCACAGGTTTAAGGTGTGGGAATCCCCGGCCTGCCCTTGTGGCGGCGTGGGTGATCCTGACCATTACGTCTTTGAATGCAGGTTTAGCGAGGAATACCATTTGGCCCGACCGCTGGAGGAACATAGAGCAATCTGGATTAGTAGGGTTATTGCTCGCCCCCGCTCCATCAGAAAAATAGTTAATTGTGTTATTGTGGCCAAAAATATTACTAATGATTTTAATAAATATTTAGGAATATAGGCTAAATTGGTTTATTTGGTGATTAACTTTTAGGGATTATTAATTTCCTGATGTTTGTATTTTTGTTTGTGTTTTTGTATCTGTTATGGTACTATTTTGTGTTATTTAGTGTATTGATTCACTTTTTTGTTATATGGTTGGCTCCGAGGTGGAAGTTGTATTTTTATGTTTGGAATTATTATTACTTTTTTATTTATTTATATTCCCCGCCTGTGCGGAAGATTTTTGTAAAAGTCTCCCACGTGGAGCCTTGTTGGGTTTGTTTCTTTTAATGAATCCCTCGTGTGTTTCTGGGTCGTGGGCGGCCGCTTGGGGGAGTCGGCGGCCTTCCTTGTCCGGTGGGCTTGGGTTGGCCGTTGGCTCTCCTTTTGTTGGGGATCGGTTCTTTCCCGGCCCGAGATTTAAGATGCTCGGCCATATTTTTGGCGAGCCCTCGGGTCTGGGCCGCGAAAAAAAAAAATGATTAAACTATCAACGTCAATGATGTTATAGGGCTCATGCAACGCGCATGAGAAAGACGCATCCTGCAGCATTTAAAATGATCTATGTCCTCCTTCACGGGCAAGTGGAACTGAATATTCTACTTTGATACTGAAAGTTGTGTACAAAGATGCCTTTGAGATGTACGCGACGGCGCTACAAACAGTTGTCGGATTTAGAAAGAGATCGCATCATAAGCTTAAAGGAAGGTAGTTGGTCCAGCAGACGTATCAGTCGCGAGCTTAATCAGAGAGATATAGTAGTTGCTCCGTATTGGCAACAGTGAATCAGATAAAGCATATGTAACTGTTGCAGAGACTCAGGACACCCCAGGCAGACAACTTCTCAAGAGAATCATGCTGTCAGAAGAGGAGCGAGGTCCACATCAATGGAGTCACCATCAGCCATTCAAAGACATTTGCCATCCTCAGTGCATCAGGTATCAAGGGATACTATTCGGAGATAACTAGCAGAAGGTGGTGTTAGGTGTCGACGTTGATTAAGGTGCCCACCACTAACCTCTGAACAAAGGGAAGAGCCGTCTAGATTGATGCCGAGCTCGGTCAGCCTGAACATTGTCCGTTTGGAGACGTGTTGTCTTTTGCGACGAGTCCCGATTATTTATCAGTGCTAAGAACAGTCGTATTCGTGTGTGGAGGAGGGTTGTCCAGCCTATGCCGTCAAGCCGCACAAGTTCCATTTACCAAAAAGACAATGCTCTACCACATATTGCACGACTTTCTTAATAATGTTTCCGCTTCTCTCTTAGTGCTGACGACCGCCGCATACGTGTGTGGGGAAGAACTGGCCAACGTTCCGATCCCGCATTTATTGTCAAGCGGTACACAGCCATCACACGTAGTATGACAGTTTGGAGAGTCATCTCGTGGGTCAACCGATCTCCTTTAGTTGTGCGGCAAGCCAATCTGACGGCTCGCTTGTACGTCGACAATATTCTGCAGCCAATTGCTCTGCCTATGCTGTCAAGCCACCTAAGTTCCGTTTCCTAACAAGGCAATGCTGGACTACATACTGCAAGACTTTGTCAACACTGTCTTTGAAGATATAAAATCTTTCCATGGCCATTCAGGTCACCAGACCTATCACCAATAGAACAAAGACGTCTGGGTCATGATGGGACTTCAATCGCAGCCTTCTCAGAATATCACTGAAGTAGCTGACCAATTGCAACATTTGTGGTAGAATCTGCCGCAGAGGCACATAAGCAACTTAATTGACTCTATGTCGCGCCGAATATCGGCTTGTATAGCTGCCAGGGGAGGATTTACCACTTACTAAAAAATGCCATCTCCTAGTTGTTGCCAACTCTTAATAAAACGTTTTTTTTCCTCTCAAATTCTAATCATTTGCATATCTCCTGGAAGGATACATATATGGGGAGTTTCACGGTTGTAGTTCCGTGTTTCTTATGAGCACATATATTTTTTTGCAACAGAACATTTTTTGAATAAGGAAGAATACATTGATGCGTTGCTCTCAACAAAATCAATCATTCTTTTATCCATTCAAAAAAAAAAAAAAGAAAGCAGGTGCCTTTGTGCACGCTTTCATCGAAGTGTATTAAATTAAATTTACACACTATCTCCTGGCAAAATTTAAAATTCAGGTGAATCTATAAACTTGCCTGATAGCACATCCATTCGTTCTTGAGTTTAATACTTCCATTTATTTTCTTTTCAAACCTCATGAATAGTTAAACATATTTAATACCCCCACGTCCGCTCTGCTTTCTCATTTCTATCAAACAAAACAAAATATATCGTGGTTGTGCACCAATATGTTACCTAAGAGGAAACACAATGAACTGCAACACTCAGGGCATTTGAAATATGACAGCTTTCCCTCCCACTGCAGAACTTCAAGTGAAATATGTCAAAATATATTAACAGATCGAAGTTATAACCACTTTCAAAAACTAAGAACTATATTCGAAATATCAACTTATACATCCTTGAAGGGCTTTCAGAGGGATAGAAATTACTTCTTATAATTCACAACTAGAATTTTCAGTTTTTGAAATATAAGCACTACAAACTTGAAAGACTGAAAATTTTTCATTCTTCTTCAACTTGACAAGACAATGTCTCAAAAACTATAAGATCTTTGTAAAAACAAATTATAAATCTAGAAACTGGATTTCCTGCTGTACATATTTATCGTTTGCTATTTATAACTATCTTTTATGATTTCAAAGATATTTCGAGTGAAAATATAAAAAATGAAAAAAAAAAACTCGCTAGGACAGGCACCTTTTAAGTTTTTTCGGGAAAAATGTTCCAAATATTAAAATATTGAAATTATTATAACATATTCCTAATCTGTACCCTAAACATTGATATAATTAAATTTCCATTTATTAGGTTCAGCAATATAAGCGTCCACAACGTTTCCATTTTTCGTAACACTCCGATTTTAATCAGAGAGAACCCAACCATACGCGTTATTCACATCAAAAAAAGTATGTGCATTGCATATACTTGCAAGACTGTGACTGACCTGCTGCTAGGACTGCCATCAATCAAATACTACTTAAATCCTCTAGAAAAATTTATATACACGCCACTGAGTCTAGAATATAAATTTCAAATACAAATAAATTGGGATCGCGCTGCCATTGCAAAAAACAAGATCCCATGGATTGGTTTAGCGCTTTTTATATGCTTGTCAGCATAGAATACCTGCAATGGCAGTAGGAAAAATTTCAAAGCACCGCAATTTTGCGAATTTTTATGGAGACCAACACATTTAGTCCTACCCCCGCAGCAAGCTTCTTAACATTTTCTTAAACATTGAGCTCAGGTTGCAAGTGTCTTCAACAGTCAGTTAAAGTTCACAAACCCGCCTATACGGAGTAATCGGGAAAAGAATTACATAGAGGTGACCAGATTTCTCTCTCTGCTATATATTCCGTAGTAAAATTGAACATCCGATATGGCCAGCACGTGACGTTCCCTACGAACTGAAGTTTGTTTTCTCTTTCCTAATCCATTAAATTGAGTTTGATAGCACACATTGAAAATACATATATTTGAAATGATATCTATTTTGCAGTTTTAACGCATTTTAAACCGTCGTCTGCTCCTCAAAATTGTAAAGAACTTACATATTTCGAAATGGGTTCTTTCAAAATTAAGAGTCTAGATCTTATGCTTTGAGTTGTCAAGAAATTAAGTATAAAACAAACGTTTAATTACTACATTTTAGCATGTTTATTACTTTCCTTATATATACATAATGTATAAGGAAAGTATTGTGACGGGGTCGAAAATTCGAATTCGAGTTTTCGACGGGGAGCACGTTTCAAGCAACCCTGATCACAAATCGAACATTTTTGAGGTGATGTCTGTGTGTGTGTGTGTGTGTCAGTGAATCTGTGGAGACGATATCTCACGAACGAATGGAGCGATTCGAATGAAATTTGGTACAAAAATCACAATCCATGAATACTGGAAGCCTATTGTTTTAAAACACAATCGAATGTTCAGAAAACCCTAAATTTTCGAGTGAAATTTTGAAAAAATCATCAAAAAATCAAAACCTTTAATAAAGTTACTGAAATAGATATTTCTTATTTAATTTTTCCTTAGAAAATGATTGACATAAACTTTAGAGCGCTATCATGAACCGTTCTCGTGATATTACACATTTTTCAAATAAATTTATCAAAAAAATCCCATAAATTAAAAAAAATATTAACTGTTGAGAAACATGTTTACTTTTCATATGTAATATCATGCGATAAATTGGGTGACGTCATTCTCATGGATGTAATTCATTCCATTCACGAGAAAAAATACTTTGAGTAATACGTTTGTATTTGAACGCCAATAGTCATTTATCTGCTGTAAGAATAACTCATTTATCCATCCATTACGCTTGGCAAGATTTGGCGACGAATTTAGCGGAATGTCGCCAACTTGGCGACATTTTAAAATGTTGCCTAATTAACGAAAATCTCGCCAAATTGATAAAAATGGCGCTAAATCAATGAAAATGACGACTCATTGAAGTAAATTCAATATCTTGGAAAGAATATAAGTATCTACTATAAGAATAACATTTTTTTAACTGCAAAAGTATAGTAAATCCATTGCATTATATAAGGAAAGTCATGTGTTACCCACATCAGATTTTTTATTTATTTATTTCAGATTTTATCTAATCAGCATCGGGATAACCTACAACTGACTTATCAAATTTTGTAAAATTTCGTTGAATAATTTATGAACTAGAATGCATACATACATTACACACACACACACAGAGAGAGGGGGGGAGACACACACACATACGTGAGCCTAAAAATAGTGGATTCGAATTCTAGAGGGTCCGAAACGTACATATGCGTTAAAAACTCGATTTCCGGCCCTATTCCAATACTTCCCAAAATGCATTGTCATGAAGTATAGGGAAAGTAAACATTATTGACCAGTTCCCCCTCCCCTTGAACCGATCTACAAAACTTACAACACATGATTGAGATGGTGGGAAATAAATCAGACGTTAATCCTTCATGTTATTATTCATTCTTACTGAAAAATAAAAAAAAAGATCTCTGACAAGGTATCACATGTTCATCTTCTTTCGGCGTTTGTCTGCGACACATCCATATTTTCTTGTGTTAGGCAAAAAAAAAAAAACCCAGCTTCAGTCTGCGTGACAGCAGAGTAGAACCACCCCGAACACCGATGATCGGTACATAAAATAAGCCCAAAATTGAAAGCTAGCCGATTTCCTTCCATTGTTTCGAGCGCCGCTATCAGTAACCTTCATCACATTGGATGCAGCACTCGAACGGCCCTTCCCACGCAGAAAGAGCGACTTCTGTGGTAGGAGTCCTCTGACTTCGATGAAGTCAACCATCTTGCCGTGGGGTGGACGACCCAAATCTGGATGGACGGTGAACGATTGCCAATGTGAATGTCATTGTTGTGACTAGCAGTGGGGCTTTGCATGTTTTCTGGGCGTGCTCAAATATTAATACATTAAAAAAGAAATCGGATATAGGCAGCACATAGCTGTCTCTGTGCAGACTCACATTCATTTTTCTTCATACATTCCGTAATTCGAATCTTCATATATTCCGTAATTCGAATCTTCATATATTCCGTAATTCGAATCTTCATATATTCCGTAATTCGAACAAAATGACTTATAAAATGGATGTTTATTTAAAATGACATCCAATGTGCGACTTTAAAACATTTTCTTTTTCGTTGAGCGACTTGGCGCATTTTAAAATGTTGCAACATTTTCAAAATGGTTTATCCTAGAAAAATGAAGTTGATTTTAGTCGTTTTGTCATTAATCATTGCATGTTGTTGTTGTTGAGACCCAGACCGTCCGACCTACCAGAAAGGTGTAAGGTAACCTCTTGGACGGCCTGGAAGTGCCACCCAATTTAGACCGGAACCCAGTGGGGGAGGCATCCACAGGGACCGTACTCTCCTTCCCCTACCACCAACCTCTCGGAAGGACTTACGGACCCACATGTTTAACGTAATCGTACTCCGCATGAACACGGCGGCAGTTGTGGCAGCGTGCAAATCCAGCGCGCAAACCACTGGGCTACCGCGCCCGAAAATTGCATGTTGTTGTTGTTGAAACCCAGACCGTCCGACCTACCAGAAAGGTAACTGTTTGGACGGTCGGGAAGTGCCACCCAATTTAGACCGGAACCCAGTGGGGGAGGCATCCACAGGGACCGTACCCTCCTTCCCCTACCACCAACCTCTCGGAAGGACTTTCGGACCCACATGTTTAACGTGATCGTACTCCGCATGAACACGGCGGCAGTTTTGGCAGTGGCTGGAATCGGACCCGGGCCTACCGAGTGCAACTCCAGCGCGCTAACCAATGGGCTACCGCGCCCTCGAAAATTGCATGTGAAACAACATTTAATTAATATACTTAAATATATTTAATTTTTTAATTTAGATTTTGTTAATTTTTTTGAGCCGGAACAGAGGCCGGGTTTTTTTTCCACATTGTACCAAAATATAATTAACACCGAAGTAAACCATAAATGACTTAACTAAAAATGCTTAGAAATTTTCGTTTAATAGTTCTTAAATTAGAGTGTATACATACATTGCATAGACAGCCAGATTGACAGAGGGCCAAACAGACAGACAGGCCGACAGACAGATAGACAGACACACAATCACACACAGACGCCACTCTTAAAACAGTGTATTTGTATTCTCGAAAGCTCAGAAAGTGTGGATCCGCCGAAAAGTCGAGTTCCAGTTTTCAAGAGTATTCCAATACATTCCCATGTATTATAAGGAAAGTAATAAATGAAACACGCCCGTAAAATACATTTCAGAATTTAAATATTTTAAAGTAAACAAAATATTTTTTAAAAATTAAAATTTATTCATTAACAATCAATTTATTTATTAACGTGGAGACTGCTTCACAAGATCTGTGTGATTTAATAATATAAAATAATAATTTTAAAAAAAATGAAATAATTTTCAAAATATCGCATAGAGTCTTAACTTGGCAAGGCATGTTGCCAAATATTATAATAAGCTATGATAAACTGTTATACCTAGTTGATTAAACCATTGCTGAAATGGATAGGAGAAATCTATTGGAATCAACATAATCGGATTTACTTTTTTCTATTAAAGAAGAGTTACAAATTAATAAATTATGAAATTGCCTGAATTATAAAAAATATATAATAGTATGTATTTATTATAATATTTATTGGTATAATCTTGATAATATCCACTGACTGATTGGAATATCCACATTAACGAACACTTACACTCTAGCTAGGATTTTAGTTTGGGTCTTATTCTATCCCCCTCAACTTGAAGATCAAGGGGAAAATCTAAAGGTTAAAAAATTCGAATTAGGGGTGACTGTGCAAATAGATAATCAAAATATTCAAAATTCGATTTTCAAAATTACTCTCGATCGAGAATCTTGGTTTTGGTCTCAGTCGATTTGTCTCAGCTTCAAACATCGACAGAAAAGTCTAACATTTCAAAGATTCCAATCAGGGATGACGATTGGAGGATTAAAGGAAATATAACTCAAAATCATTTTGCTTAGTTATCGAGTACTTCCACTGTAGCAAGAATCTCAATTTTAGTCTCATTCGATCGGCCTCAGCTGCCAGATTTACGGAACATTCTAATATTTTGAAAATTCGAATCAAGAGGGACGATGCAAGTGGATGTTAACAAAATATCAAAATTATTTGGCAATTTCACACTAATTAGAATCTTGTTTTTAGTCTTACACGATCGTCTCAGCTTCCAAATAACGGAAAAATGAAAAAATTCGAAGATTCGAGTTTGGGGTGACGATGACAGAATTTTTTTTAAAAAAACGTACACCAATTTTCCTCTTAGGAGTAATACAGACACAATTTAATAAGGTTTCTTATTATTTCGCCGCTCACCAGGAAAATTAAACAATTAAAGCATATTGCCGTGCGTGGAAATAGAATTCAGTATATTTTCTCATTTTACAATTTAACGGAATTAAAAGATTTCCATGATTAAATCAGAAAAAGTTTTTGATATTTGGAAACGTTATCAACAACTTTTATGAAGTGTGTTGGTGTCGCATTTTATGACAACTGTCCATTTCAAACACACAAAGCGCTGGTAAAAATGGCTATAGTAAAAGTACATTTATTAAAAAATTTATTATTACTAGTGAGGTCCGTAGGTCATTTGAAACACCGGTTTATTACCGGTTTTATTTGAAACACCGGATATCTTAAAACAACACTCAATCGCATCCACAGCACAAAAGGAATTATTATAATATCCATTGCTGTAAATAAATTTTAAAAAATCTGATGTAGGCAGCACATGACTTTCCTTATATAATGCAATGAATTTACTACTTTTACAGTAAAAAAATAGATTATTCTTATAGTAGATATTTATATTCTTTCCAAGATATTGAATTTTCATCAATTAGTCGTCATTTTCATTGATTTAGCATCATTTTTATCCATTTGGCGAGTTTTTCGTTAATTTAGCAACATTTAAAAAAGTCGCCATGTTGGCGACATTCCACCAAATTCGTCGCCAAAATCTCGCTAAGCGTTATGGACGGAGAAATAAGTTATTCTTAAAATAGCAGATAAATGACTATTGGCGTTCAAATACAAAAATATTACTCAAAGTATCTTTTTCATGAATGGAGCGAGCTAGATCCACGAGAATGATGTCACCAAATTTATGGCATGGTATTGCATATGAAAAGTGAACATGTTTCTCAAAAGGAAATATTTTGTTTTATTTCATATGATTTTTTGATAATTTTTTTGGAAAATGTGCATATCTCGAGAAGGGTTCATGTTAGCGTTCTAAAATTTATGTCAATCGTTTTCTAATGAAAAGTTACATAAGAAATGTCTATTTGCGTAACTTTATTAGAGATTTTGATTTTTTGATGATTTTTCAAAATTTCACTCGAAGGGGGGTTCTGAACATTCGATTACGTATAAAAACAATAGGCTTCCAGTATTCACGGATTGTAACTTTTGTATCAAATTTCGTTCGAATCGGTCCATTCGTTCGTCAGTTATCGTCTCCACAGACTCACTGACACACACACACACACACACACACGCATACGCATACTTTCACACACACACACATACACACACACACACACACACACACACACATACTTTCACACACACACATACACACACACACATACACATACTTTCACACACACACACACACACGGGGCGCGGTAGCCCATTGGTTAGCGCGCTGGAGTTGCACTCGGTAGGCCCGGGTTCGATTCCAGCCACTGCCAAAACTGCCGCCGTGTTCATGCGGAGTACGATCACGTTAAACATGTGGGTCCGAAAGTCTTTCCGAGAGGTTGGTGGTAGGGGAAGGAGGGTACGGTCCCTGTGTATGCCTCCCCCACTGGGTTCCGGTCTAAATTGGGTGGCACTTCCCGACCGTCCAAACAGTTACCTTACACCTTTCTGGTAGGTCGGACGGTCTGGGTTTCAACAACAACACACACACACACACATACATGCACACACACATACACACACACACATACACATACTTTCACACACACACACACACACACACATACACACACACATACACACACACACACACACACACACATACACACACATACATACACACACAGACAACACCTCAAAAATGTTCGATTCGTGATCAGGGATGCTTGAAACGTGCTCTCCCGTCGAAAACACGAATTCGAATTTTCGACCCCGTCACAATGCTTTCCTTATACATTATACTATGTATATAAGAAAAGTAATGAGTCTAATATCTATCTTCGATTTCAGTATCTGATGTCATACGCAACGAAAAACCCCAGAATTTTCCATTGTTGTAAATAAATTAAAAATGAGTCCAATGTCATGCTTCGTTTTCAGTATCTGATGACATACGTAACGTAGAGCTCCAGAATTCTCCATTGTTGTATAAAAGTTGAAAATGAGTCCAATATCCAGCTTTGTTCTCAGTATCTGATGTCATGCGTAACCTAAAGTTCCAGATTTATCCATTATTGTACATAAATTAAAAATGAGTCCAATATTTAGCTTCGTTTTCAGTATCTGATGTCATACGCAACGTAAAGCTCCAGAATTATCCATTGTTGTAAACAAATTTAAAATGAGTTTAATATCCAGCTTCGTTTTCAATATCTGATGTCATACGCAACGAATACTGACTCTTTATATATAGATAATACTTTTTTACTTTCCTTATATACATAAGAAAAGTATTGTGACGGGGTCGAAAATTCGAATTCGAGTTTTCGACGGGAGAGCACGTTTCAAGCATCCCTGATCACGAATAAAACATTTTTGAAGTGATGTCTGTGTGTGTGTGTATGTGTGTGTGTGTGTGTGTGTGTGTCAGTGAGTCTGTGGAGACGATAACTGACAAACGAATGGACCGATTCGAATGAAATTTGGTACCAAAATCACAATCCGTAAACACTGGAAGCCTATTGTTTTTATACGCAATCAAATGTTTAGAACCTTCCTAAATTTTCGAGTGAAATTTTGAAAAAATTGTCAAAAAATCAAAAGCGCGAAAAAAGTTACGCAAGTAGACATTTCTTATGTAATTTTTCCATAGAAAACGATTGACATAAATTTTAGAACGCTAACATGAACCGTTCTCGAAATATTGCATATTTTTCAAAAAAATTATCAAAAAATTATATAAAATAAAAAAGAAATATTTCCTATTGAGAAACATGTTCACTTTTCATATGTAATGCCATGCGATAAATTGGGTGACATCATTCTCGTGGATCTAGATCGTTCCATTCATGAAAAAAGATACTTTGAGTATTTGATCGCGAATAGTCATTTATCTGCTGTAAGAATAACTTATTTCTCCATCCATAACGCTTGGCGAGATTTTGGGGACGAATTTGGCGGAATGTGGCCAACTTGGCGACATTTTTAATTGTCGCCAAATTAACAAAAATCTCGCCAAATTGATAAAAATGACGCTAAATCAATGAAAATGACGACTAATTGAAGAAAATTCAATATCTTGGAAAGAATATAAGTATCTATTATAAGAATAACATTTTCTTAACTGTAAAAGTAGTAAATCCATTGCATTATATAAGGAAAGTTATGTGCTGCCCACATTTTTTTAATTTTTATTCAGGGTATATAGAAATTTCAAAAAATATTTGTACATTTTGCAAGTATTGTTTTTCTTTTTTAACTTAGAATTCTACCTTTTGAGAATTAAACCATGTTCTTTTGAAATATTATGAAAGCCAAATAGCCCACATAACTTTATTGCTCTGAAACAATTGCAAGAACCGAGAAAATGATGTCTGTGCGGTATTTCAAAAATTTCCCGTGGAAGCGCTCATTCTTTTAAGAACACTTATATACACCTTCATTTGCAAGACGGGGTGAATGAAACGGTGATAACAATAGAGGAACAGTTAAAATGTTACGAAACTGTGTTCTCTTCCCGAGAGATGCTCACCACAATGGAGAGAAGCTGGCAAAGGAGGATGAGCTCGAAGATGAAAGAAATTCTCAAACCGGTAAACGAGGTTTCTTTCCCCAGCGTGGGGGGACACGGTTCTCTGGATTTGAATGGAAAGCAGTCGCGATGACGAAACTCAAAACTTGTGACGGAGCAAGCAAGAAAAAAGAAAAGGAAATCTGGTGCGTACAGCACAGAACTTTCCCTTTTAATTAAGGAATTGGGATTGAATAGCAAACTGAATATTGAACGTGGGCAGCACATAACTTTTGAGGATATGCTGGATCCCCCCCCCCCCGTACGTATTCTATCACGTTCCGTTCCGACACAACACTGACTTCCACTACAGAATCAAATTTATTTGCTCCTTCATAATCCATTAAATTGAGTTTAATTGCCAAAATGACACACGATACTGATTTGATATTATATCCATTTACAGTTTAGATACAGCTTAACGCAACTTAACGCATTTTAAACCGTTGCCAAATCCTCAAAATTAAAAAAAGAGAACCTAAAATATCTCTAAACTTGTTAATTCTTGAGTAATAGGGTTGGTCTTATTATTTTTGTTCTCAAAAATTACGCATAAAACAAGCATTTAATCAATACGTTGAAGCATATTTAGTCTTTTATTTCAGATTTTGGCAATTTTTGAGAGTCATTTCACAAAAATAAGACGGTTCTAATTTTATTGAATCGGAACCAAAATCTGATCAGTACCAGGGTAACTATCAAGTGAACTGCAAACTTTTGTTGTTGTTGTTGAGACCCAGACCGACCTACCAGAAAGGTGTAAGGCAACCGTTTGGACGACCGGGAAGTGCCACTCAATTTAGACCGGAACCCAGTGGGGGTGGCATCCACAGGGACTGTACCCTCCTTCCCCTACCACCAACCTCTCGGAAGGACTTACGGACCCACATGTTTAACGTGATCGTACTCCGCATGAACACGGCGGCAGTTGTGACAGCGAGCAAATCCAGCGCGCAAACCACCGGGCTACAGCGCCAACTTTTGTGAAATTTCGTCGAATAGATTTTTGATCTAAAGTGAGTGCATACATTGCACAGACACAAATATACATGTCATTTTAAAAATGGCGGATTCGTGTCTGAGACGCGCAGATCCGTTGCAAAATTGAGTTCCGATTTTCGACACGATTCTGCAGTACTTTCCCTATACATTACCATGCATTGTAGGAAAAATCAAGCACGTATTTGCAGTGTCAGTCTTCACTTGATTTTGTCATACATTCCCATTTCATATTTAGGTCTACTCTGTTCACCAACACAAGAAACAAAAATATATTCTAATTAGCTTTTCTTGTCCAGCTATTCTTTTTAAATATTTTCCAAAAAATCTCAAATTATTTAAATTGGCAACAGGTCTGCCACACCTATAAATTGGAACTATTTAGCTGCTATTTTAATATCCTTTACATCCATAGCGTACTTCAAAGTATTATTTTCCAGCACTGACTGCACTACCATAATTATCCCAAGAATCATCTTGCTTCTCTATAGGAAATTATGCTACGAAAATCTTAAATTTCGAGAGATTCCTGTTATGATTACGGAAATTACTCTAAAATTCTGTCCAGTTCGAGTTTGTTACACAATGTATACACACAAAAAATTTCACAGCAGTCAGAATATTCGTTCTTGAATGATCGTGTCCACATATTATAGACATACACACATACACACAGATAAACATATTTCCAAAATATGTAAGCGTTCATAGACGTAGCCAGAATCTCGAAAAGGCCGGGTATGGGGATAATGCATATCATTGTATAACATGGACACATTGAAGAATTAATGTAATCTTTCCATTAATGGAGGAGTATGACACTCCCTCCCAGCTTACGCTTATGAATCAAAATACTTTCTTTCGTTAAATACAAAGTTCCTTTTACATATACTATAGCGTTAGTGAACAGACAGAAATTTGAATAAATTGAATTAAAAATAATATATACTGACACAAATTCTTTGCATTTGCTTAATTAGAAGGACGCATATGAAAATAAAGTGGATTAAAATTACTTCATGGGCGTTAAAAGCCCCTCTGCATCAGGTCAGGAACAGTGTGTAATGATCGAACTATCAAATAAAAACACCCAATTAGTACTCATTTCGAACAGAACTCATTTTCGTATGTCTGCTTCTATTAAGGAAGCACACAGAAAGAAAGGTTGAGCATTTTTCTTTAAAAGACAGCTGTATATGGTCTTTTGGTAACTCATCAAAAAATCAAATACAATTGCCTTTCGTTCAATACTCATTTTCATATGTCTTCTTTTATCGAGGAAGTACAAAAAAAAAAAGAAAAAAAAAAAAGGTTGAACATTTGTCTTTGAAAGGCAGTTGTATTTAATTTTTTGTGTACTGATCAGAAGATCAAATACAATTGCCATTCGTTCAGTACTCATTTTCATATATCTTCTTTTATCGAAACAGTACACAGATAAAACGCCTTTTTCTTTGAACGGCAGTTGTATTTGATATTTTGTGTACTGATCAAAAGATAAAATACAACTGCCTTCCATCCAGCATTCATTTTTGTATCTTTTTTAATCGAAAAAAATGCATAAAAAAGGATGATCCTTTTTCTTTGAAAGACAATTGATTTGATCTTTTTGTACTGATCAAAAGATTAAATACAACTGCTTTTCGTTCAGTACTAATTTTCATATGTCTTCGATTATCGAAGAAGTACACACAAAAAAAAAAAGAAATTGAGCGTTTTCCTTTGAAAAGTAATTGTATTTGATATTTTGTGTACTGATCAAAAGATCAAATACAACTACCTTTCGCAATATTCATTTTCATATGTCTTCTTTTATCGAAGAAGTACATAGAAAAAACAATGACCTTTTTTTTTCATGAAAGGCAGATGTGTTTTACTTTTAGTGTACTAATTAAAATATTAAATACAACTGCTTTTCGTTCAGTACTCATTTTCATGTCTTCTTTTATCGAAGAAGTACACAGACGAAATTGCTGAGGCTTTTCTGCGAAAGGCAGTTATATTTTATCTTTTGTGAACTATTCAAAAGATCAAATACAACTGCTTTTCATTTAGTACTCATTTTTATTTATCTTCTTTTATCAAAGAAGTACATAGAAAAACAGTTTGAGCTTTTCTCTTTGAAAGACAGTTATATTTTTTGTGTGCACTGATCAAAAGAAAAAATACAGCTGTCTTTATTTCAGTACTTATTTTCATATGTTTTCCTTTATCAAAAAAGTACACAGAAAAACAATGCGCCTTTTTATGAAAGGCAGTGTATTTGACTTTTAGTGCACTAATTAAAATATCAAATACAATTGCCTTTCGGTCAGAACCCATTTTCATCAGTTGTATTTGATTGTTTGTGTATTGATTGAAATAACAAATAGCAAATACAAGTCTTTCGTTCAGTTTTCATTTACACATGTCTTCTTTTAATGAATAAATACAAAGAAAAGATTCAGCCATTTTCTTTTAAAGTCAGTTGTATTTGCATTTTGTGTACTGATCAAAACATCAAATACAACTGCCCTCCGTTCAATATTAATTTTCATATATCTTCTTCTATTGAAGAAGTACACAGAAAAAAATAGTTGAGTCTTTTCTTTGAAAGACAGTTGTATTCATGAAAGTATCATGAAAGGCAGTTGTATTTGATTCTTTGTGTACCGATCAAAAGATCAAATGCCTTCCGTTTAGTATCCATTTTCATATATCGTTTTCTATCGAAGAAGTACACAAGGAAAATGGTTGAATATTTTTCTTTGAACAGAAGTTGTATTTGATTTTCTGTGTACCGATCAAAGATCAAATACAACTGCCTAACCTTCAGTACACATTTTCATATGTCTTCATTTATCGAGGTGCACAGAATAAAAGTTTGAGCTATTTTCTTTGTCAGACAGTTGTATTTTTTGTCTTTTGTGTACTGGTCGAAAGTACAAATACATTCGTTCAGTACTCATTTTCATATGTCGTCTTTTGTCGAAGAAGTACACAAAAAATGGTTGATCCTTTCCTTTAAAATGAAATTGTATTTTATCATTTGTGTACTGATTAAAATATCAAATATAACTGCCTTTCGTTCAGTATTCATTTTCATTGTGTTCTTTTGTCGAAGAAGTAAACAAAAAAAAAGTTGATTATTTTTCATTGAAAGGCAGTTGTTTTTGACTTTTTTTATGTACTGATCAAAAAATCAAATACAGTTGCCTTCTGTTCAATACAAATTTTCATATGGCTTATTTTATCGAAGATGTACACAGAAAAAACGGTTGAGCGTCTCTTTTGATAAACAGTTGTATTTTATCTTTTGTGTACTTACTGATCAAAAGATTAAATACAACTGCCTTTCGTTCTTTATTCATTTTCAGATGGCTTCTTTTATCAAAGAAGCACACATAAAAAAAGTTTGAGTCTTTTCATTTGAAAGACATTTGTATTTGACTTTTTTGTGCTTGTTGTTCAGCACTCGTTTTCATATGTCTTCTTTTATGGAAGAAGTACACAAAAAAAGGAATATCCCTTTTCTCTGAAAAACAATTGTATTTGATCTTTTGTGTATACTGATCAAGAGATCAAATACCTTTCGTTCAGTACTCATTTTCATATGTCTTCTTTTACGAAAATACATAGAAAAACAGGTTGAGCCTTTTTCCTTAAAAGGTGTTGTATTTTATCAAATACAACTGCCTTTCGATCACCAAGAGGTAGGTCAGGTCCACACAGCTGTCTCCTAGTATGTATTTTTATATGTCTTCTTCTATCAAGGAAATAAAATGAAAAAAATGTTGAGTCTTTTTCTTTGAAGACAGCTGTATGTGATCTTTTATATATTGATCAAAAAATCAAATGCCACTGCCTTTCGATCAGTACTTACTTCCATCTATCTGTCTTCTTCTATCAGGGAATTACAAAGAAAAAAATGTTGAGTCCCTTTCTTTGAAAAGTAGTTGTATTTTAACGTTTATGCAGTTGTCAGAAGATCAAATACAACTGCTTTTCAATCAGCACGACTTTTCACACGTTTTCTTCTATCAAGGAAGTGTAAAGAATTTATGTTCTCACACGCAGCAGTTATACTTTGATATATTCAGATGCTTTTTTTTATTATTATTATAATTTACAAATTTAAAAGTTGATATCAAAACTTCCTAAATTCTCATTTTAAAAAATAATAAATCTTCCCACATTTCCCACAACTGCTGAGAACTAACATTGATATCCCTGAGCAGTTAGAATTATAAGCCCTGAACCTACAATTTTGTCAACGCGCCATTGACGACACTGGCGATTCGCCACATTTCTTAACGCCACTCGTTGTCCCATGACCCGCTTTTTCTTCTGACAATAAAATGATCAACCGAGAGATCCTCGCAAATGGAGAGACAATGAGCCTGAAACAATATCTCTCGGAAATAGATTCAATAAAATTTGCATCCTCGAGACGGGTACAAATGCTTTTCAACAATAGAATAACTGGAAGGTGTTACACTTCACGACTGCTTAATATGCATTTATTAAGCATTGTGGATGGCAACACTTCGTCGCCAAGTTCTTAAAGTGAGGAACCAATTGAAACATTTCCGACCTATTGTGTTTTCGACTTATGCGCGGACTTATCCTTACAGCTTGCTTCCTGCACCCCTCCCCACTTTTGAAGCCCCGCCCAAAGTTAGGATTGCGCTCTCATTGCAGACAACAGCTTCCATGGTCCAGTTTCGAACTTACTATGCGAACATCAGAAATGGTTGATACGACAATTTTGGAATTTGTAGGACTGCAATGGCTCTCATACTCATAAATCCACCTAAAGGGGGAGAGTTCCTAACGTTAGGATCACGCTCGCATTGCAGATAGCAGCTTCCATGGTCCGGTTTCGAACTTACTATGCGATCATCAGAATGAAGTGGTTGATATGGCAATTTTGGAATTTGTCGGACTGCAACGTCTTTCATACTCATAAACTCGGCTAAAGGGGGCGTTCCTAACCTTAGGATCGCGCTCCCATTGTAGATAACAACATCCATAAACCGGATTCACCTTTATTATGTGGTTGTGAGCATAGCATGGAGGATACACTCAATGTTAACATAAAATTTAGTATGTACCACAATTTTTCTGAGCATCTAAGGAGACCCAAAAAACTTTTTTTTTTCCATTCAGCCAGCTTTAAATTTCTTAACGATTGAGTTCAGGTTGCATGGGCACATAGCAAGTTATTTTGCTGCTATTGCAAATAGTATCAGTTTTCAATGCTGAGGAATATATAACTAGATATTCGTATGACTCAAAATGAAGCGAAGGATATTTCTATTCGCTTAAAAATATTTTTTTAGCTTAAAAATATTATTTTATATAAATACATGTACATAATATTCCAAAATTACAATTGTACAATTGCATTATACAAACAGCTAAAACTGCTGCTAAATTAATAAAACTAAAATAACTGCATTAAAAGCAGCATAGAACACAAAATAATAACATCAACCGGTTTCGAAGGCAGAAAAAAGCCTTCTTCGTCAGGACATACAAGAATCATGAGATCGCCGGTCATCAATCGTCGATCTTGTTCTCACATGCGGAGGTTACGCTTCTTGCGTGTCCTGACGAAGACGGCTGTTTCTTGCCTCGAAAATGGGCAATAAACTATTATTTTTGTATTGTATGCTGCTTTTAACGAAGTTATTTTAGTTTATTACAATTAACTATTAGAACGACGGTAACATATTGAGAAAATGAAACCATTACGTAGTTGAAAGTAAGTTGTTGAGTAGTAAGTTGTTGAGTAGTAAGTAGTTGAGTTGAAAGTAAGTAGTTGAAAGTAAGGCCCAACCCCTTTCTAAGGAAATTGTATGTCATCGGCGCTACCGATCAGTTTTTTAGGTTCCAGTTGACGCCACATAATTCAGTTTATTTTAACTTATAATAAAAATGTGTCTGTGTGTGCAGTCTGTAGCGCAAAATGTAAACGTCGTGATCATGAAATTTGGTGTAAAGGTACTTCTCGACGTACACAGATGCACCTCAGCGTTATTATTATTTTTTTTTTAATTTCGAATTAGGTTTTTAGTTATTTTACGTTTTAGCCCGATTTAAGCAGACATTTACACAAATCGATTCTTTAGAGACCTAAAATAGGAAAGCTCATGATCGGAAAGTTCGAAAAATTCTCTTTCAAACAAAATTTGAACGGACTTCATACGATAAATAAGCAAATTTCAATGAAATTTTAAAAATATATACTTTTTGTGCGTTTTAAACATCCCTAATTTTTACTTTCCGATATTAAAATTGGCGTGCCATCCAACGTTTATTTTTTTCAGCAGCTGCTTAAAATATCACATAAAACTAAAATTAAAAAAAAAAAATTTTAAAAATCATAAACCTATCCGTCGATTAATCATATTTTTTTTTTATCCGACGCAAGTCTTTGATTTTCTTGAACGAATCTAGCAGGCTGTGGACCTCGGCGGAAGTCGAAACGTACCGGATAACGGACCAGACTCATTTCGTTTAGAGGAGTGAGAGGGGAGTTCTCTCCAGAAGAAAGAATTCCACGAAGACTTTTCTTTTTTTTCTTTGGACGTTTGCAAACTGATTGTACGCGAAGGATTGTATACTTTTATTTAATATGAATAACTTTTTTTTTTCTTCTTCTTTTTTTAGATTAATAAATTCAATTTATTCCTGCTTAGACTCCCGGGAAACGTCGGGTACATTTTCTTGTTTTTGAAATAAAATCGGCAGTAGGTGGAGCCAAAATGATTTTCTGTGAATAACATCTTGTAAAATGAAACTCTAACGAAGTTTCATTTATGTATTCTTATAGGGCCACACATTATTCGCTTAATATCTTCGGAACCACCTTTTCAATATAGTTCGAAAACTTAAAATTAAGAAATTATCAAAGGAAATTTTTCGATCTTATCAGATTCATAAGACGATTCATTTGAAACTATAATAGCTTTGTAGAAACGAATTATTGATCTAGAAACAATTTCCTACTTAGCATTTTTGTCGCTTCATTTTCTTGTATCTATCTTTTAAAATGTAAAATATATTTCGAGTGCAAGTAAAAGCAAAAGCAAAATAAGAAATGATTGAAATTATTTTTGTATATTCATAAATGGTACCCTATTTCCGACAAAACAAGTATGAATTGTTGAGATTTTTATCTATTATATTTGGAGATATAAGCGTCCAAGGTGTTGACATTTTTCTGTAACGCTTCGATTTCAGCCGAATATCCCGACCATAGATGTTCTTTATGTCAAAACAAATGAAAATATAGTTTTATTTAGGTACTGGTATGCCTCTTTCTCATGATATATATTTTCAAGTAATTTGACAAGAAATCGTGCGGATTTGAATGAATCGTGTAAATTCCATTCATTTCTTTTTTTTAAACATAGATCTGCGAGAGCACGTGCAGGGAAAGATGCGCGTTGCAAAGACTGTTTGGTCTACTTTTGGCAGCTGCTTTCCAGTATCTGATTAAACATATGTGTCCCATTTCCGAAGAAACTTGGTTGATTCTTTCGAAGCCTGCGTTCGGGATTCCTCACTTCAAATTCCCCCCCGAAATACAATCAGTTTTGTGGCGCATTAAAACTAAGAATGGATGCAGACAGGGCCTGATTAATGCACGGGCCTCCGGGGTCAAGGCCCTAGGCTCCTAAATATTGTATGTGGTAAATTTTAAGCAGAAGTAATTTTTACTTTTAAGGAAAAAATAATATTCAGGAAGTAAAGCTTCCTAAAATGAAAATATAAAAGTAAAATTACGAAAATAATTCATTGAAAAATATTTATCTCCTAAAATTTCAGAATGTAGGCATTTTGCCTCCCTACAAATATGTCAATATTTTTAAATATTATACATTCTTAATATATTGTTTTGAAGTAAAAAGTATGGAATTTTATATGTACAAAAGGGCCTTCGGTGCTGCGGTCCCGGGTCCTCAAATTTGGTAAATGATATTTGTCTGTGTGCTCAGAGTGTACGGGGGGGGCACCGAAATACCACCAGGCTCTGGGCCTCTCTTTGGCTTGATCGGGCCCTGGAGACGTAGAGTTGCTAAGATGGAAGAAACCCGTTTGTTTCCGACCTTGGCAAATGTATTCCACAGACTACTATAGTATTCTGTGATGTATTCCATCCTCCTAGGAATAAACCGGGTGCTTTTAGGGGAGGGAATTTGGAAAATGGGAGTTTTCAGTCATTGTATTTTGCAGAATTTTCAGTCATTGTATTTTTTTTTTTTTTACCCAAACCGTCCAGCTTACCCAAAGGGTGTAGAATAGTTACAAGGAACGGCCGAGGGGAAAAAATACACAAAAACATACAGAATTGTGTTTTGCATTGCAAAAGAAATGTCTATGATTCATAAACTTTTTTTTTAAATTGGCAACGGCTGAGGCGTGGAAAATTTAGAAAGGTTTGTCAAATGCAGAAAAGAAAATATATGTAACTTCCGTATATATACAATAATCCTTAAAGTTTGTCTGTCTTCCGTTATCCGCGCCATTCGTTCATGCCGCCTTTACCATATTTGGCAGAAGTCGACATAATTGTTAAAAGGGATGTTTCTGAATTCTGAGCATCAAACGTTCTTTTCCAGCGTAAAATGTACTTTAAGACGTATAGTGGCTTGAAATTTAATGTACAAGTCGATCAAAACTCTACTGTTAATTTATTACTTACAAAATAATGAAAATGAAAATTTTAGAGGGGGGGGGGGGGGGTGTGCGTGCCGATACCGACAAAAATGTTCAAATTGCCGAATAAACGTAAAAACGAAACGAACGAATAAGCGTTGCCAAATAAATGTATTGAGTTATCTCAATAAATATGAAATTTTACATGGTGTGTTACAGACAGGCAAAAATATTCGAAATCTCCAGTCAATGTGAAATGTTGAACAAAGGACTTTGGTAAATAAATTTGGCACAAAGTTAGATCACATGATGAAAGTAACATGAATACTTGTTATGAAATATTTATTATTTTAGAAGGAGGATGAGGAAGGGGAGGTGGGTCATATGCAAAAATGTTCGAAGATGAAATTCGAAACCTATTGAGGTATCGACTTGAAATTTGGAACAAATGTAAATTATGCAATATAATCAATATGGGTAATTTGTGTTTTCAAATATTTATTATTTTAGATGGGTGTCATCATAAGTAAAAATGTTTGACTTGCCCACTAAAAGTGAAATTCCAAATTTATTGAGCTGGGGACTTGAAATTTGGTTCAAAGATAGATTATATGATGAAATCAACACGGTTAATTGCCGTTTTCATAAATTTATTATTTCTTGGGTAAAAACGTTCGAATTGTTAAATGAACTTGGAACTCGAAGTTTCATGAAGTATGGACTTGACATTTGGTGCAAAGGTATAGATCATATGATAAAATCAACATGGATAATTGCCGTTTTTAAATATTTATTATTTTAGGAGGTGTCATAGGTAAAAAGGTTCGAATTGTCAGGTGAACGTAAAATTTCAGGTTTAAAATGTTATATAACAAAAGATGTGATTTGTTATAAAAAATGTTTTAATTTTGTTGATTTTGAGAAACTTTTAAAATTGCAGAATCCCAGTAGGAAATTTTTCACTTTCTACTAGGAATGCATATTTTCTAATAGAAAACAAACTTTTTCTTGGTAATTAAAATTTTGTACAAAGTATGTAAAATTATCAGTCTTTTAACAATCATTGCGCGTTTTAAAAAAATATTACAGGTGATCAATGTAGAAAATAAAATATTTTGTGTAAATGCATACAAATTTAACTAGAGTGTAACTCAACCCGACTTTCTCATACAAGAATCCATATTTAAGTAGTTCAAGACAATCCATTTTTTAGGTCCCCCCCCCCCCCCCCCCAAATTTTGCAAATTTTATAGCGAAAATTTTGAAAACCCCTATAGTTTGTCCAAATGTTCGCCTTTATAGCATGTTACCCTTCATCCTACAAGGCTTAATAAAATCTTTGGATTGATACCAAGTTTGACAATATACCCCCTTGGGTTGGGGGAACTTGCACCTTTGAGGGGGGTGGGGGAGGGGAGGCTAATGATGTCACGAACACAAAAATTGAATCGCGGCTATTTGTCGCTACAATCATTAAAACTGTTAAGTTTCGTGATCATTGAGCCATAAATAACCACTTTCATGCATAAGAATGTCAAATTTTATCCTATGCTGGCAAGAAAAAGCTTTGTTAACATCTATTAATATTTATAACAGCTATCGTTTGCACAAAATACCGTCCACATTCAAACGGCAGACAGCCATCACTCTAAAAAGAGTCTAAACGTGTTCAGGAGGTCCTAAAACATATAGCATCAAAATATCGAAATCGAAAATTTTCGTGAAAACAATATTTTCTTTAAACTTGAAAAAGTAAGAATAAGTGCTATAATGATCGATCAAAGAAAAGGGTTTATAAGGATTTGTAAATAATTAAACATTTACAGAGAATAGCATAAATTCTTTTAAAGTTTAAACACTTTCAGCATCCTAAGAAACAAATGTGAGAAAAAAAGAAGCCAAAGTTTCCAATAAATCATTGTTTTTTTTTTAAACAAAAAGTGTTGTTTCTCTTTTCTCCCTGTTTTTATTTAGTTTCAATATTATCGGCTTTTGTCTAGATAGTCCTTTTGTAGATAATCATACGCATTTTCCGCAATAGATGGCAGCACTAGCTAATTGAAATGATATTTTAATATAAGTATTTTTACTTTTTTTATTTTGCTGCTGCCATCTAGTATTCAAATTCTAAACTAATAACAATATCCTCTTCCTGTTCATAATATTAGTAGTCTTATTCTTACAATTAATATTGATCTTCCAGGACTACTTTAGGTAAGTTATACTGAATCTTTATAACTGACCTAATTTAGTCTTATTTAATCATAATAATAATGGACAAGAGGTAAACGTTTGGTCTGTTAGGGGATTAAACTCTCCGAGCTGTCATTTTTATAGGACTGGAGAACTGGGATTCTCATTAATTATACCTATAAATCAAAGTAGGTCAAGTTATTTTTACTTAGAGTGAATTTTAAAACAATGGAGAGAGGGGGGGGGGGGGTTCTATCCATTTATTAATTAAATTCAGCGAATATAACTTCAGAAAGAAACATTAAAATCATTATATACTTCATAATTTCATTTGGTAATTCGAACTTCACTGTTTCTGAATTTAAAACATTTTGATCAGTTTTACCGAGTTACAATATGTTTAAGATAAAATGTTTTAAAAATATTTTCCTGATTTATAAGAATGTTTTCAAGGCATAGCTTTAAAACAAATTCCTTTTCGTGCCTTTGCACTAATCAAAATAAGTTGAGACTTTTAAAATCATGGATCAGTCCGAGCTAAGAGGATTTTTTTAAAACCTAATTTCATTTTCATCACGACGCTGAAAGGTTACATAATCTTTGCCCCAGTTTTCTTTGCGCATGCGCCTTGCTTTAGAGTACTGCAATTCCTCGTGTTGATTGTTTACATTTCCCCGCTGATGAAATATGAATATTTTTTTAGATTTCCTTATTTTTGGATCTATTTTATATCTGATAGCTGCGATTTATCGAAGTTTTCTTGAACATTGAACTGGCTGTGTACGGAAAGGTAGCTGTGATATGAAATTCTACATTCCAAATGCATGAAATCGAAATATTTTTGAAATTTTTAGCATATTCTTGATTAAGTAGAAACCAATTAACCATGAGGATCCTTTGTAGTGCTATACGTCACTTTTCCGCCGTAGCTGTAGTAAATAAACAAATCACACTGTCTTCCAGTTTGCATTGTTATGCATCTGCATGTTTTTTGAAACACCAATTTTGTAACCCTGTAAAATTTCGCCCATATTGTACCCATTTTCAATGTTTGTGGCCCGCTTACTTACCCCCGGCTACAGAATGGGGCTACGATGAACCAGGTGAGTATTACTAATTTTAATATGAAACTCCGCGTATGTTATCATATGCCTTCGATTTAAATACACTCTCATGTAAAGTGCTAGAAATATGCAAACTACAATGTTTTTTTAGATAGCTTATTAAAGTTAAATAGGGTTCCAATTCTAATAATTTCAATATTCAAATGGCTTTATTATTAAAATTAAACTATATTTGAAGATTGTTTTTACAAATTGTTTGTGATCAGAGCAATTTTTAATTGGTCAACAAATATCAATGAAGATAGGTAGAGAGATTCATCATGGATCATTTATTAAGTTTAACATGTGTATATTACTTTTCTGTTGTTCATTTGTAATTAAAATCTTTAATCCACCATCGCCCATTATAACAGAACCCCTCATTTTAAAAACTGTTTCACAACATGAATAAAGCAAAAGAATGATTTTCAGTACATTACATCACTCCTCGAAAATTATTTTGTAATGAATCTCATTGATTGATGATAGTTCCAATAGAATTTTTCAAAACACCCCATCCACATTTACCTCCATCATCATTATAAAATTTTTACGACAAAAATTTCACGTTTTAAGTTATCTTTGAAAAATGTATCAATGCTGTCAGTAGCCCCATTTGATAGCATTGATATATTTTCTGCAGATAATTTGAAACTTAATTTTTTTTCATAGAAATTTTGTACTTTGATACAAAAAAACTATTTAAAGGTGAATAACTTTTTTATTATTGATGTGTAAATAACTTCATAATATTTTTGAAACCATGGGACAAGTTTTCTTTATTAAATGTGACAGCCGAAAAATTTTTAGCTGTTCATTTAAGTGAAATATTTTAGGAATTCAAAGTAGTGAGGTGGGGCTACTTCGAACATTAATTTGTGTATGATGTATTCTATACTACTGCTCTAACACAACATGAGATTCTTTCATATATCATTTAAAAGCTGGAGTTTTTGTGAACATTTTGATATAATATATGTCTATGTTTGGTATAAATTAAAATTATTAAAGTTAAATAAATGAATCAATTTGTCTGAATTTCCATAAAGTTACCGCTGGCTAATTTTTAAATCATAGATTGACTATATAAGGTTATTATAAATATGTGCCAAAATAAAGAAGAAATTTGTATTACATGAAGAGGGGAGGGAATTATTCACTTTTGCCACTAAATTGTTTTTAAATTTCGATTCTTCTTTACAAATAATTTAGTGGTATTATTCTTTAAAAATCTGTGAGTGTCACTGTAATTACTATATATTTTCTAGCACCTACATTTTTGTATTCTAACCATGTTTTTTAAAATTTTTCTTCAAACACTGAATGTTAACAACAGTTTCATGAGGTACTGCAGCATTTCATTCTTTTTATTAATAATTTAGTTTTGGTTCCAATAAAGCACCTAAAAACAGCAAATAAACCATTAATAGCAAATAGTAAATTAAAAATGTAAATAAACAAAACAAACTAAAAAATAATGTCAGCTGGTTCTTAATCAGCTATGAAACTGGTAAATATCAATGTAACCAAACATGTTCAACCAAACACATCTAAAAATTTTATCAAAATTAATTCTTTTTAAAATATTGTGAGGTTTGTTGGTACTTGGTAGTTTTCCAACATTGCTCAATATTGGAAATTTACAAACTGGAATGCCACTTCAAAATTATTATGTGGCTAAAAAAAAATAATCATCATCTTCCATACTAGAAAATTCCATGAACTGAAACAATATTGTGATTTGCACTAGTATATTTTAAGCTTTGCATTGGCAGTAAAAACTTAGTCTTTCCACAAAAATATATGCATGATATATACAATTTTGGGAAGTATATTTTTTTACCGGAAAACAGTGCCCGCTAACATTATTAAACTTAATAGTACATAAAAGGTATTTTTAACTTTGATTCTGTGTATATAACTGTTTTTCTAAACTACCTTAAAAAAAAAAAATAATAATTTGTAAAATAATTGCGTTTTTTTTTTATTTGTTTTTTTTTTGTTTAATTTAAAAATTAACATTTTCGTGAGTTTTGTTCAAAGTAGCTGCCATGTTCATTGTATATGCTTTTAGCAGAAATGAGGAACATTATCGCACAAAAGCAAGACTATAATGTACTGGACAATTGCACATAATAGCGCATAATATCATATATATATATATATATATATATATATATATATATATATATATATATATATATATATATATATATATATATATATATAATGCTTCAATATCATTAAGATATAGCACATAAATTATTACATTACGATATGGCACATAAATTAAATACTATTTGCTTATTTTTCTTATATTTCCTTTCAAACAACATACATTGAGAACTAAATAAGTTTTCTCATGAAGTCACTTTGAACTTTCATTAATAAATTCTTAGAACATTTATTTTTTAATTTTATTAACAAGAGATATAAATTTTCATTAACCTAGTGCAACAACATAGCTCATTCGAAAGAGCATTAATTAATTACTCGATCAAACAATTTTGATGCCCAGTCGAATTCCTAAAATACTGTTTAAATTCTTGATAAAACTTAATTTTATCTCTTTTACACATTTGTCATTACAAATTTAAAAAAACACTAAATTGATGATTTTAACCAGATATAAAAACATTTTGATGACCTAACAACAAATATAATCAAACAATTATATATACACAATATACGTTCATCAGTATTTTTCAAAAATCTCAAATGCTTATAACTGTTTTAGGAATTCTGTTAGAAATTCTAAAATTTTCTTATCGATTGTAATTAATTAATGCTTAATCTTTCTAATGAACTAATTTTTGTTGCAGTAAGTTGGTGATAACTGTGTAACTGTGTTGGTGATAACTTCACTTGTAAGATATATTCTGATGCATGATACTTTAATCACTAATTTTGACATGTTTTCCATTTCTGTTGATTATTTATTTCATAAATTGTTACTTGTAAAGTACTATTAATTTTTGTTTTCTGAAAAATTTTGTTGAAATTCTTGGAGTATTCTATTTTATAAATGTCATTTTGATTTGATTAGAATGCAACAATATAACTTTCTAACACTTCTTGGAAGAAAGCAGTGCATAAGAAAATTAGGTGACTAATTTTCTTATTGTATATGCTTATAAAAAATTAAACTTGATTAGTTTTCTTCAAGGAAGTATTAGAAAGTTATATTCTCACAAGCATCAGTTTTATTTATTGGGATATGATGGCTTAATTTCCACAATTATAAATATTCATTGTTAGAATAATTCTAATAAATATGAAATGAAATTTAGCTGATTTGATTCTTAAAAAGCCACTTTTTGCATAGAAAAGCTTTTTCTTTGATTTTTGCACTTTAAAACACAAATATCATTATTAAGATTTAAAAATATTTTATTGCTTTCCTTTCTGAAAAAAAAATAAGATGCATAAACAGAATATCATTATTTAAAATAAATTATTTAAACTGCAGGAAAATCTTCAATAAAAACATAACAGAAACCAAACTAGTAATGCTATCAGCTACTTTCGGAGACTAAAAATAGCCTCCTTCTTCAGAATAGGCAGAGAAATGACACCAACAAAGGTAACCAGGCATCTGTGCTTACCTTTGTTTTATTGGTGTAATTGTTCTGTCTTTATATCCTGAAAGTGGCTTTTTTTGGCTACAGATGCCATTGCTAATTCAGTTTTGCTATGTTTTTTTATGAAGATTTTACTTTTTAGAATTTCTGCAAGCTATTTTAGTATGCATCCAAGCTTTTTAATGATTTCATTCCTGAAAAAGTATAAGATACATTTACATAGAAAATAGTTTTTTGAAATAAATTATTTAAACTGCTAAAAAATAGCAAAAAAGTAAAATCTTCATTAAAAACACAGCATATAATAAATAAATAAATAATGTTACAATCAACCAGTTTCGGTAGCCAAAAATAGCCTCTTTCAAGATATAAAGACAGAACAATCACACCAGCAAAGATAAGGACATCTGCCTGCTTACCCTTGTTTGTGTCGACTCTCTGTCTGTCTTAAAGAAGTAGGCTATTTTTTGCCTCTGAAAGTAATTGATGCCATTTGCTAATTTGCTTTATACTGTGTTTTTAATGGCAACTTTATTTTTGAAATATCAGTAATTCGAACTGTAGTGGATGAGAATCTTATTTCTGTAAGCTATATTACTGTGCACCCAAAATCTTGAGTGATATTGAATGCAAAAATACAAACTGAACACAGACTAGATTTGTATGGTACATTTATTTATTTATTACTTTCCTTATATACATAATGTATAAGGAAAGTATTGTGACGGGGTCGAAAATTCGAATTCGAGTTTTCGACGGGAGAGCACGTTTCAAGCATCCCTGATCACGAATCAAACATTTTTGAAGTGATGTCTGTGTGTGTGTGTATGTGTGTGAAAGTATGTGTGTGTGTGTGTGGAGACGATAACTGACGAACGAATGGACCGATTCGAACGAAATTTGGTACAAAAATCACAATTCATAAACACTGGAAGCCTATTGTTTTTAAACGTAATCGAATGTTCAGAACCCCCCTAAATTTTGGAGTGAAATTTTGAAAAAATCGTCAAAAAATCAAAACCGCTAATAAAGTTACGCAAATAGACATTTCTTATGTAATTTTTCATTAGAAAACGATTGACATAAAATTTAGAACGCTAACATGAAACGTTCTCGAGATATTTCACATTTTTCAAAAAAAATTATCAAAAAGTCATATTAAATAAAAATATATATTTCCTATTGAGAAACATGTTCACTTTTCATATGTAATACCATGCGATAAATTGGGTGACATCATTCTCGTGGATCTAGCTCGTTCCATTCATGGAAAAGATACTTCAAGTAATACTTTTGTATTTGAACGCCAATAGCCATGTATCTGTTATAAGAATAACTTATTTCTCCGTCAGTAAAGCTTGGCGAGATTTTGGCGACGAATTTGGCGGAATGTCGCCAACTTGGCGACTTTTTGAAATGTTGTCAAATTAACGAAAATCTCGCCAAATGGATTAAAATAACGCTAAATCAATGAAAATGACGACTAATTGTCGAAAATTCAATATCTTGGAAAGAATAGAAGTATTTACTATAAGAAAAAACCTATTTTTTTTTACTGTAAAAGTAGTAAATTCATTGCATTATATAAGGAAAGTCATGTGTTGCCCACATCAGATTTTTTTAACTGTAAAAGTAGTAAATTCATTGCATTATATAAGGAAAGCCATATATTGCCCACATCAGATTTTTACTTTCCTTATATACATAATGTATAAGGAAAGTATTGTGACGGGGTCGAAAATTCAAATTCGAATTTTCGACGGGAGAGCACGTTTCAAGCATCCCTGATCACGAATAAAACATTTTTGAAGTGATGTCTGTGTGTGTGTGTGTGTGAAAGTATGTGTGTGTGTGTCTGTGTGTGTGTGTCAGTGAGTCTGTGGAGACGATAACTGAACGAATGGACCGATTCGAACCAAATTTGGCACAAAAATCACAATCCGTAAACTGGAGGCCTATTGTTTTTATACGCAATCAAATGTTCAGAACCCCCCTAAATTTTCGAATGAAATTTTGAAAAAATCGTCAAAAAATCAAAACCGCTAATAAAGTTACGCAAATAGACATTTCTTATGTAATTTTTCATTAGAAAACGATTGACATAAATTTTAGAACGCTAACGTGAACCGTTCTCGAGATATTGTACATTTTTTTAAAAAATTATCAAAAAGTCATATAAAATAAAAAGAAAAATATTTCCTATTGAAAAACATGTTTACTTTTCATATATAATACCATGCGATAAATTGGATGACATCATTCTCGTGGATCTAGCTCGTTCCATTCATGAAAAAAGATACTTTGAATAATACTTTTGTATTTGAACGCCAATAGTCATTTATCTGCTTTAAGAAAAACTTATTTCTTAGTGCATAACGCTTGGCGAGCTTTTGGCGACGAATTTGGCGGAATGTCGCCAACTTGGCGAGTTTTTTGAAATGTTGCCAAATTAACGAAAATCTCGACAAATGGATAAAAATGACGCTAAATCAATGAAAATGACGACTAATTGTCGAAAATTCAATATCTTGGAAAGAATATTAGTATCTACTATAAGAAAATCCTATTTTTTTTACAGTAAAAGTAGTAAATTCATTACATTATATAAGGAAAGTCATGTGTTGCCCACATCAGATTTTTTTTTTAATTGAACTACAGATTGTTTTAGAAAACTTTTGTGAAATTTTACAACATTTTATCTTTGAAATACAATATTTGACAGAATTTCAACCCCAATCATTTGTGCAAATGTTGCTATAGCCACCACCCTGTGAAACCCCGTTCCTGATTGGTTGGTATCGTGTTCCTAACGTATTTTTTATTAAGGAAGAATGTTTGCGCTGCTTCGTTCCTGATTGGTCGAATAGAAGAAAGAGTTTGATGAAGAAAGAGTTTAATCAACTCGGACGGCCGTATCCCCTCCCCCCCCCCTCTCCGAACCGGAGAGGTCACCGTGGTCGAAGTGAACCTGCCTGCCAATCCAGTTATCACCATTGCTTCTGTGTACCTGCCACCCACTTGCACTAATACTGGCTTGAGTATTAATGACCTATCCACCCTCTTCAAAATTTCCCCCCATGTGATAGTTGCTGGTGACGTAAACGCTAAACACCAAGCCTGGGGCTGTCCATCGTCGAATCCTCGCGGCCAAGGCGTAAAACGCTGGACCGATGAGAACAACCTTGATGTCATAGCCCCAGGTGACCCCACCCACTTAGATAATGTTATAGACTTTGCTATCACCAGCAACATCCCCTATACGTATCACATGGAAGCTGTTAACGAGCTCCCCTCTGATCATCTCCCCATCTTGTATATCCTAGAACTTAATCACTTTTCTCTTAACGTCCCCGCCAAACTTAAGACCGACTGGTCAAAGTTTAAAAATATTCTTCGTCGTAATCAGCTCCCTCTCCCAGATACTTCGAACTGGAACACGGACCTCGCGGATGCGGAGATAGAAAATCTCAAAAATATGCTTCGAGAAACCTACTCTGCATCCTCGAGGCCCAGGACAGCCAAGGTCAGTCACTACAAGCTTCCCCCGGGTATACAAGATTTGATCAGAGAAAGAAATCGCACCCGCAAGGAGTGGCAGGCCAGTAGGGATCCTGACCTTAAACGTGAGCTGAACTTCCTCCGGGCGCAAGTTCGCTCACGGATTAAGGCCTTTTCTAGTGCACGATGGAATACCTATGTTGAGTCCCTAACGACTCAGGACAACACCATTTGGAGGGCAACCTCACGTATTCGTAGGCAGAAAACTTTCATACCGGCCCTTAATGGCCCAAACTGCAGGGCAATTTCAAATGCACAGAAGGCTGAACTGCTTGCAGACAGTCTTAGAAGTCAGTTTGAACCTCACCACAATGTAATCGATCCCCGGACGGTTGCATTGGTGGAGCCCACGGTTGAACAATTTATCTCCACACCTTCTCCTAACACTCTCAGGAAACTTGAACTTCCTGACATCGCCCCCTATATTCTAAAACTCAAGAGTAACAAAGCCCCTGGGAGAGACCAGATCTCTACTAACATGCTCAAAAACCTCTCTAAATTCTATCTTCAGTATCTTGTCTATCTCTTTAATCAGCTCATTAAATTAAATTACTTTCCGCGGGCTTGGAAGGTGGAAATTGTAGCCCCCCTCCCCAAGCCCGGCCTCAACCATTCTGAACCTTCTAATTATAGACCTATTTCTCTCCTTTCCTGCATTTCTAAAATCTTCGAGTATGTCTTGGTGCAGCCCCTGGATGAGTTCTACAGCCTTAACAACGTCATTATTCCTGAGCAATATGGGTTCAGAAGTAGACACTCTACCCAGCATCAACTGCTTAGGGTTGTGGAACTAATACATGAGGCTCGCGCCAAGCATCTCAACACCACTATTGTCTACCTGGATATCTAAAAAGCCTTTGATAAGGTCTGGATATCCGGGCTCCTCTTTAAACTAATCGCTCTGCATTTTCCTGCTCATCTCATTAAAATTCTTCACTCTTACCTAACGGGGCGTAGCTTCGCGGTAAGAGTTTCCTCCTCTCTCTCCTCCCCCAGGAATATACTCAGTGGGGTCCCTCAAGGTTCCCTTGTCGGCCCCAAATTGTTCAACCTGTACATTAATGACCTTCCACGTTTCCCCGGTGTCACCTTAGGCATGTACGCCGACGACACAGCCCTGATTGCACAACACAAGCATACACATGTCATGCACGAAACTCTTCAATCTTACCTCGACAGTTTGACGCAATGGTTGACAAACTGGAGAATCAAAGTGAATGTCAGCAAGTGTGCCGCCGTCAGTTACCCATCCCCTCGCCGAACCCCCTCCACTAACTTAACTCTGAATGATGAACCGATTCCCTGGCAAACTAACTACAAGTACCTTGGTGTGTACTTGGATTCCAATCTCACGTGGAAACTTCACATTTCTAACATCTGTCAGAAAGTGAAGTCTGCACTGGCCCAGCTTCGCCCTCTTTTGGCTGGAAACAGCCGCCTGTCAACGAGAAATAAGTTATTGCTGTACAAGTCCTGCATACGTCCAATTATGACGTACGGATCCCCGGTCTGGGGAACCGCAGCTGTGATTCACCTACGGAAGCTTCAAGTTATGCAAAATAAAGCACTTCGTATGTTTATCAGGTTTCCAACCTACGTCCGGCTTGAAGTTCTGCACAGAGATCTCAATATTAGGCCTTTTTTAGACTACATTCAAAAACTTTCTCAAAATTTTTTCAGAGATCTCAGTAGAGTAAATAATTCCACGCTAGACAGTATCCCGCGGTATAACCCGACACACCCTAAGGCGCGGGCGCGGTAGCCCATTGGTTAGCGCGCTGGAGTTGCACTCGGTAGGCCCGGGTTCGATTCCAGCCGCTGCCAAAACTGCCGCCGTGTTCACGCGGAGTACGATCACGTTAAACATGTGGGTCCGAAAGTCCTTCCGAGAGGTTGGTGGTAGGGGAAGGAGGGTACGGTCCCTGTGGATGCCTCCCCCATGGGTTCCGGTCTAAATTGGGTGGCACTTCCCGGCCGTCCAAACAGTTACCTTACACCTTTCTGGTAGGTCGGACGGTCTGGGTCTCAACAACAACAACAACACCCTAAGGCGCGAAAGCGCCCCTGGGCGTTGTTGGGGCGCCGCACAATTGATGCTTTTCTTCGGCCTCCTAAGCGGAGACGGCTCGTCCAGCATTGTTTTATATCTGCTCTCCCCCCTTTTATTATGAACTCTTGCTAACTCCGTGGCCCTCCCTAGCATTTGGGAGTTCGCGATTTATCGACGAACCGTTTTCCTTTTTTGTTATGTACGTCCCCCCCCCCCCCCCGTCTCATGCTCAAGGCCCTGCGTTCCTCGGGACGCGCTTATCCCCCTCCTTCCTTTTTACTCTCGCTAGGTGCCTGCTTGGGCTCTAGCATACCTTTCCCCTTCTGTAAGACTTGGCGTGGGACTCGACTTCGGTCGTCGCCCTCCCCCCAAGCAAAGCTCTGATGTCTCTCTTAACTTATGCTTCTCTTTCTTAGTACTTCTTTTTTCTCTTCGCCCGGAGTTTAAAGGGGGGAATCCTTTCCCTTCCTGGGCACTCCGTATACCCCGTCCTTGAGACCTTGAGATCAACTCGGACGCGAAAAGAACGGTTAGTGAGATACGAGTTGATCGCCAAATGCTGAGCCGAAATGCCAAGTCACATCAGCTTGGAAATAAGACCAGGAATATACGTTTTATCAAACGCTTTACTAATGTCGAAAAATACTATGCTGGTATACTACCTGTTGGAAGAATTTTCGTGGATAGTTTCGACTACACGCAGAAGTTGGAATTGCGTGGAATGAGCAGACCGAAATCCGTGCTGATCAGGAATGAAAACATTATTCAGTCTGCAGAAACTATCCAAACGTCTTAACACCAAATTCATAAATTTTGGATAAGCTTGATAACAAGCTTATCGGTCTGTAGATTTCTGCTAGGGTTAAATTTAGATTATTTTTGGCTAAGGGAATAATGACGGCAGTTTTCCAACTTTGGGGGAAAAAGCGATATTCGAGCATACGATTAATAAGCACAGTCAGCCAGCATAGATAAATAATAGGAATGTTCTTAATGATGTGATTGCTGATTTTATCAAGGCCGGGTGACTTTCTTACCTTGATACCCCTTAAGATGTCAATAACTTCAGCCAGTGTGGTGTTGTCAGTGTCATTTGGTGTATCTGTGTGTAGTGCATTGTGATTGGTCCGCTGTAGATCTTCTATGTTGTTGTAGAGGTGGCTGAAGTTTTGGCCTGTGTGGTGTGAATTGGAGTTCCAAGCTGTCTGCTATTGCATTGGCTTTTCCCTTCGCAGTCTGGGCGAGTCCATTGGGGTCTTTAATGGGCGGAATTGTTGTTTTCTTGTATCTGAGATTTTTAGCTGTTCGCCAGAGACTGTGATCCGTGGGTATAAGACTTCGTGTGTGCGCCAGCGTTTCTGGGTGTGTGTTTTAATCAGAGCCATGATCTCGGTATGGAGCTTACGGAATTGTGCGCCGTGATTTTGGGTACCTGGTGCGCAACCAATCCCTGGTGCGCACCAGGTACGCAAAATCACGGCGCACAATTCCGTGTACCACTGGCGTACCCCCTCGCCCAGGCGTTGAGGGCCTGTACTGGAAGTAACCTGATACAAATTGCTGGGGAGGTGGGTGACGTCAGATGGCTTTCAGAAATCATAAAAATATCAAAATTATTGTTTACAACATAATCACGCATCTCGTCGAGCTTGGAACGCACTCCATTGGCGTTACAGAAGCCGACTTTGATAGACTGCAAGCAATGGGAAGCCGAAAAAGAGAACATGGCAAAAACCAAAGGAAGGTCAGAAGTGGACGGGGCTTATCCAGCATGCACATCATAGCGCTGGTAGATAAAGAAAATAATATAAATTTCCGTCGACGCAGAACGGAAGTCAGGGAGAGCAAATTGAAAAGCACGCAGAACCAAGTCCTTGTTGTGCATAATTTTCATAGATATGCATTCCAAGTCCTTGTTGTGCGTACAACAAGGACATACATTCCAAGTCCTTGTTGTGCGTACTTTCCAAGTCCTTGTGCGTACTTTTCAAGAGTCGAAAGGAAGACGGTATAGTCAACACTATGTGTTGGCCATGGTTTTAGAATTTTGGGTTGCGTCTCTAGGGAACGTCGGCTCAACAATTTGTTCGCTAATTTGGGGGGGGGGGGGGGGCAGTCTCCTCGATTTGCCCACTGACAACGGCAGAATAATTTATATCTGGCTTGACGCCAGCGTCTTGAAAAGGACGGCTTTGATTTCCAGGTCTGTATGCTTTATTTATTTATTTATCAAATGCCAGCCCGTTGACCGACAAATTTGGCGGAATGTCGCGAACTTGGCGACTTTTTAAATATTGCCACGCTAAATGAATGAAAATGACGACTAATTAAAGAAAATTCAATATCTTGGAAAGAATATAAGTATCTACTATAAGAATAACATTTCTACTCTACGTATACATAATGTACAAGGAAAGTATTGTGAGGGGGTCGAAAATTCGAATTCAAGTTTTCGACGGGAGAGCACGTTTCAAGCATCCCTGATCACGAATCAAACATGTTTGAAGTGATGTCTGTGTGTGTGTGTGTATGTGAAAGTATATGTGTGTGTGTCAGTGAATCTGTGGAGACGATATCTCACGAACGAATGGAGCTATTTAAATGAAATTTGGTACAAGAATCACAATCCGTAAATACTGGAAGCCTATTGTTTTTAAACGCAATCGAATGTTTAGAACCCCCCTAAATTTTGGAAAAATCAACAAAAAATCAAAACCATTAATAAAGTTACGCAAATAGACATTTCTTATGTAATTTTTCCTTAGAAAACGATTGACATACACTTTAGAACACTAGCATGAACCGTTCTCGAGATATTGCATATTTTTCAAATAAATTTATCAAAAAATTCCATAAATTAAAAAGTATATATTAACTATTGAGAAACATGTTCACTTTTCATATGTAATATCGTGCGAAAAATTTGGTGATATCATTCTCGTGGATCTAGTTTGTTCCCTTCATGAGAAAAGATACTTTGAGTAATACTTTTGTATTTGAACGCCAATAGTCATTTATCTGCTATAAGAATAACTTATTTCTCCGTTCATAACGCTTGGCAAGATTTTGGCGATGAATTGGCGGAATATCGCCAACTTGGCGACTTTTTAAATGTTGCCAAATTAACGAAAATTTCGCCAAATGGATAAAAATGACGCTAAATCAATGAAAATGACGACTGATTCACGAAAATTCAATATCTTGGAAAGAATATAAGTATCTACTATAAGATTAACCTATTACTTTCCTTATATACATAATGTATAAGGAAAGTATTGTGACGGGGTGAAAAATTTGAATTCGAGTTTTCGACGGGAGAGCACGTTTCAAGCATCTCTGATCACGAATCAAACATTTTTGAAGTGATGTGTGTGTGTCAGTGAGTCTGTGGAGACGATAACTGACGAACGAATGGATCGATTCGAACCAAATTTGGTACAAAAATTACAATCTGTAAACACTGAAAGCCTATTGTTTTTATAAGCAATCGAATGTTCAGAACCCCCCCCCCCCCTCCTCTAAATTTTCGAGTGATACTTTGAAAAAATCGTCAAAAAATCAAAACCTTTAATAAAGTTACGCAAGTAGACATTTCGTATGTAATTTTTCCTTAGAAAACGATTGACATAAACTTTAGAACGCTAGTATGAACCGTTCTCGAGATATTGCACATTTTTCAAATAAATTTATCAAAAAATCCCATAAATTAAAAAATATTAACTGCTAAGAAACATGGTCACTTTTCATATGTAATACCATGTGATAAATTGGGTGACATCATTCTCGTGGATCTAGCTCGTTCCATTCATGAAAAAAGATACTTTGAGTAATACTTTTGTATTTGAACGCCAATAGTCATTTATCTGCTGTAAGAATAACTTATTTCTCCGTCCATAACGCTTCGCGAGATTTTGACGACAAATTTGGTGGAATGTCGCCAACTTGGCTATTTTTTTAAATGTTGCTAGATTAACGAAAATCTCGCCAAATGGATAAAAATGACGCTAAATCAAATGAAAATGACGACTCATTGACGGAAATTCAATATCTTGGAAACAATATAAATTTCTACTATAAGAATAGCATTTTTTTAACTGTAAAAGTAGTAAATTCATTGCATTATATAAGGAAAGTCATGTGCTGCCCACATCAGATTTTTTAAAACTGGAATGAAAGCAGATACCGATTTGAAATATTATTAACGTTTAAATTTTTAATGCCCGAATTAGTAAAATTTAGAGTAAAATCGATATTCGTCTATCTTAGTATTTTGATTTGATTCTTCAATTAAGCTTATGTCAGTAACGTATAAATGAACATAACATTAAGTATTTTACTTCTGATAATCAGCAAATCATAGAAGATTATGTAAAAAGAAGTATGTTTAAACTGTATGCTACATATACTGTGTGTTTAATACTGAAATGTTTAATAATGCTTTATTTTCTAATGAAATTCGCAAACTTTTCTATTGACTGTTTTAAAAGGACTTTTAGGATAAACTCGGAAAGTTTGCAACTCCCAACGTTCAGTTATATTCTTCAGAAGCCTGTCTTGCGTCGTTAAAAATATTCGTTTTATTATTAGATTGATCGAACATAAACTGTTTCCGTACAGGGAACATTTTGGGCATGTATGGGGCGGGGGGGGGGGGGGGGAGTCACGCGTCATTCAGAGACATTGTTAACGGTGGACAGGTCGGAAGTGGGCATGCGTTGCATGTGTCACATAATGCAAAAGCCGTGTTTAGTAACTGTCTTTGTCATTAATGAAGCTGCTCATTTTTTTACCACCCCGTATTCACGCTTGCATGCATCAAAATGCAGAAACATACAGTAGAGAGTTTTGCATTTAAAAGTTATGTTATGTGATAATACTTTATTTTTAAGGTGTTTATTAATTTATTTTTTATATAACTAGGGAGTTACAGTCTCTGTTCGCCTACCTCAATATATATATATATATATATATATATATATATATATATATAGGAGCCTTAGTATTATAGGAACTTTAGGTTGACTAGTTTCGTTACAGGAACGGGCAGAGTCGAGTGGAACGCGGCAAGGAAGAAAATCCTCTGGAACTGCTAAGTATTTTTGAATCGTGTATGTGAGCGACAAATGTCCGGTGAAAAATTTCACAGGTTAAAATCCCCTTCTCTACAATAAATCATTTACATTAACACCGCTCCCCCCCCCCCCTATATCTCCCTATAATTAAAATCTCGCATTAACTGATCTCACTACAACTCTAAAAGGCGGCAAACTTTTAATTGTTTTCAAGAAACTGCAGGATAGGCATTATAGATTACCGAATGTAGACAGAGTTTTATAATTTCTTTTATAATTATAAACAGAAAGCAATAAACGTTTTCTGTTTATAATTATAAAAGAAGCCAAGGGCCCTATTTCAAATTTGCCGTTCGTAGTTCTGCTTCGATCGATTGAGGGCACTGCAAAATGTAATTTGTTTTATAGCTCCGCTATAGGAGCGGTCTCTATCAATCGATGCAGAACTAAAAACGGCAAATTTGGAGTAGAGCCCTAAGCTTGTCTGACCTGAAGCTTAGTCTATGATAATCTCCATCACCTTAATTTAAATGAAATAAGCACTTTTATATAAAACTCCTTCATTGGCTGAATTTCCTAATTATTAATCTTAATTCATTTGAATTCGATAGAATCGATCCAGAAATTTTAGGGCTCCTTTATTTTATGGTATAAATAATTTAGCAGTTTTTAAATTAACATATTTACAGACTGAGAAAAAATAATAATTATTATAACATTGAAGAGGCTAAAAAAGTACTCAAATAAATGAAGCTTTTTTTTTAATATGTTTATATAAAAAATCGTAAAAATTCCTAAAAAAAAATATAGCATTGATGAACAAACTGAAATATTTAAAAGCCATTTTTAAAAATATTTTTCTTTTGTAATTTTTTCTGGGGCATGTTTATGTTGTTGGACTTGATTAATCTAATTTATTATTCTATGAAAGTTAATTGTTTCATTAATTAACTTTCAACGGACATAAAACTGAGAAACTAAGTAGCTTTGTAGCATACGTGTTCTTAACTTTTTTTTTTATATTCGAAAATGTTTTTTCAGCTGTGGCAGCTGTCACTACAGGGACGTCTATAGGTTGGGCTTCAAAAGGGGATCCGACCCCCATTATTTTTTTAAGAAAGGAGAAGGCACTAAGCATTTGAAAATCAAATATGAGGGGTTAGGGGCGATGGATGTTTGTAGAAGGACACAATTTGTATGGGCGACCCTAATCACCATAAGGCTAATGTAAATACAAAATATAATTTCTATAGCAAAATTAAACACACATCCATAACAGAAGGTCTTTATTTCACTTCCTTATAAGACGTACAAAAGTTTAAAAAAGGCCATAGCGCTTTCGAGCATAAGTATGCTCTTCATCAGTGGCTACATGGAAATAAAGTTTGAATCGTTCATATATAGACCAGATATAGCGACAAAATTTGCATAAATACAATCTACAAAAGAATCTACGTTTAGACAAGGATGAGCCGTAAACAATTTTTCAAAAATTTTAACAACAAAATAACAGCATATTAAATTACAATTTAATTACAGAAATCGAAAAAAAAGGGGGGGGGGTGGCAATCAAGCATAATCCCAAAGAGGAAGACGTCAAAGATAACTTTGCTGAGACTTGAATTGCATGGAGTCGAGAATGAGTCGCCAAGCGTAACTCAAATTCATAACAGGGTCAAAATTACAAACGGACTCACGATAAATATAAATAAAAAGGGATTCAAAAAGGAGAATATCACGAGGGTTATTACAACGCATCAAAAGGAAAGTCTTTTCAAAAAGAGGCTGAAAATTATCTTTAACAACAAATTGGGCAAGAGCCGTAGAAAGTTTACTATCCCTGACATCCCGAGCATGTTCTGCTAAACGGATGCCAACGGTGCGTTTAGTACTTCCAATATAAAATTTAAAATTACCATCGGTGGACAACAGTGGAACAACATACACCCCAGCAAAGCTTTTAAAGTCATCCCTATCACCCAGTTTATCAGACCGAATACGGTTAAATAAAGAAGAAATAATATAATATGCAGGTCTGAAACCAAACTCGGAACAAAATTGGATAAAGGGGCGGAAAATCGTAGAGTTGTATGGAAAACTAGACCTATAAGTCAAACGATCTTTTAAAGCAATAAGTTTAGTATCAAAAAGGGTATATTTACGGCGAACTTGGAAGAAAACCTTATAAATAAACTCAGGAGTAGGCAGCCTCACGGCCAAGGCCAAAAATAAATTCAATTTCATCACTTAAAGCAGAGATAGATGAACAAACATTAAAAGCGCGATTAAAATAAGCATAAAAAGAAACATTTTTAGAGGAAAGAGGATGGTAAGAATTAGCAGGAATACAAGAATTAGTAAAAGAAGGTTTACGGAAAACCGAGGGTTGAAAACCAGAACGGGTGACCAGTACATCAAGAAAAATTCATGTTCGACAGTAAAATTGATAGAAGGGTAAAAATCATTAACTTTAGACAAAAGAAAAGAAAGATCTTCTAAATCACTATCCCAAACAATAAACATATCATCCACAAAACGGCACCAAAAAGAGGGGGGTTGGATAAAAAAGGCAAAATCTCATTCTCGAGTTCCTGCAAAACCGCTTCGGCCAAAATACCAGATAAAGGGCTACCCATAGGGGCACCACAGGTTTGTAGATAAATAGCATCATGGAAACCAAAATAATTTGTCTCCGTAACAATATTCAAAGCAGAAGTGATTGCGTCGATGGTAGGAGTTTTAAAATTATGATTATGTAGTTTTTGATAATAATTTCAATAGCAATGTCAACGGGTATACTAGGAGTTACTACGAGTATACTTAAGTTACTTATAATTTCTATATTATGAAAAGTATTTTTTCTATAAATAAAAATAAAATATATTGAGATGGAGCAAATATCCGGCTGTCAAGATATTTACTCCTCAAAACAAATCTTCTGATGAGTCTTCTGATTTCATATACCCTTTAAGCTGTATTTAAAACAATTCCGGTCGAAAAGTGTCAAAAAATTCAATTTTAGATTAAAAATATAGAAACCATACCCCCAAGTACCTTTTCTCACCACACCAACCTTTTCTCACTCAAAATATGCGAAAGATGTAATGTTTTACATCAATCTATAACGAGTGACAGTGTTACTCAATCACTTACTTTTTTTTTTTCACTGTTCTGTAAGGCCAGTCATTTTAAACCTTTTCCCAGTAGGATTTTTACTGTGTCGATTGATGGTTATATCCGAGGAGAGCTTTTAACGATCTTGCGTCCACTCGAGTTGAGTTGTCCGCTAATGAAGTCTTAAAGAAAATAATTTTCTTCATCTAATGAGCAGTTTTGTCTGTAATAAACGATGCTCCTTCTCTTTAATGGTCAAAGAGTTCCACCTTGAATCCAATGCTTCTTGTAAAATGAATACTTTGTCATTGTTCTTAGATTTTTATAACGTTTTCGTGCTCGTCAGTGCTAGAAGTTTTTAGTAGGATTTGCGATTTATTTATAATCAAATGATTCAAACTTCCAGGTAAATTCTTACAAAAATTCTGGAAGGACAGAAATATTGGGTCTCTTAGACAATCTAGTCCAGTCTACATAAATTATTAGCCATAGTGGCTACTAGTTAGCAAAAATATACTATAAACTACAAGTCATAACATATAGAAAATTAACAACCGGTTTCGGAGACAAAAACAACTCTCTTCTTCAAGATGAAAGCAGAACAACCAAAGGCAAGAAGACATCTGTCAATAATTAGTTACATCAAATGACTTGGGAAGAAGAGTATTTCTAAACAAACATTAGAAAAATTGAAATTAAAAACATTAAAAGTAAGAAAAAGTGCAGCAGAAGTATTCTATACTTTCTCACTATATAAGACTACGAACCCAAGTACTGTATTTTAAAATAAATAGGAATACAACTTGTTTCCAAAACTACATGAAGAACATCATCAATTAACTTAAAATATATGCACCAAAAATACTTGCGAGTAAAATACTATTAAATTATGTAGTACATAACATAAAAGTGGGTAACAAGTTGTTTTGAAGGCTGAGTGAACTAACTTGATCAAAAGCCAAATTTGAAATTTATTAGCCAGTGGACACTACGAAATTTTAGCTATGTTTTGCCTCAAATATTTTCTTGATGAGCAATTAATTAATTGCTCATTATTATTAATTGCTCATTATTATCATATTTAATCATCTCAAATTAATCGTGGACATTCTTAATGCTGCGAGACTTCAGCCATTTCGATGTCTGAAAAAGAAAAAATAGATTTTTAATATGCATAGTATAATGTATAGGAAAAGTATTGTGACGGGGTCGAAAATTCGAATTCGAGTTTTCGACACAAGAGCACATTTCAAGAATCCCTGTGCTCGAATCGATCGTTTTTGAGGTGATGTCTGTATGCAGGACCGGCCCTAGCCAATGCTGGCCCGATGTGGACCACTCACTTTTGCGCCCTCCCCCCATGCGTAGTTTATATTATATACTCATATATACATACACATATATATATATATATATATATATTAATTTTTTTTTAATTTTACAATGGAATTGTTTTACTGACAGTAGTAAATTGGTTCGTCCGTTCCTCTTAAACTTAAATACGAATAGTTGGGTCATGGGGTCGATTTTTCGCCGATGGCGACGCCTCTAACCTTACTGGTTGACTGGGATGGGTTTTTCTGGTTTTCCCAATTCTGTAACAAAAATTCGAATCATTTTCCTTACAAAAGTCCTCAAGGGAGGCATCCCTCCCTTCCGCAGATAGCCTAGTAACTTTGCCATGTCAAAAAACAAAACAATTATTCTATTTTCAGTTGCTTTATTTTGAAACCGTTATGGACATTCCTTTTAACAGTAACGAACCTGTGCCTGCAACCACAATACATATAATTTCTTTGACTTACATACGTATATACGTGCATGACGATGATTGAGTGTGTGAAGTATACGCACGGTCACATGCACTATGACGAAAGTAGTAGCGAAAAATTACACTTATATGGGAATACGTCTTGCTTTCTGATCAGCAAACTCCTTCATAATGTTCTCGAAATTTAAGCTTTTCATTTCTTCCCTTTCTGTAGATAGTATTGCTAGACAACTGAGTTTGTCTTGAAGCATGGTTGACCTCAAGTAAGACTTTATCAGTTTTAATTAGGAAAAGTTCCTTTCCCCGGATGCCACTGTATCTGGTATTGTCAGAAATATACGTAAAGCAAGAAAAAAATTAGGAAATCCTGTAGCACTTTCATTCAGAGACAGGAATTCCAGGATTTTCAGTGGGTTTCCATAATATGATGAAGATGAAACAACTGCCTTCCGAACTTCCATTTCCACAACCAGCATACGGCCATCTATATCCGAAGACTTCGCAGAGTCATCCCTTAAAGCGAATTCCAAGCATGCAGCATGTTTTTGTAAAACTTCTTTCGTTATTTTCTGAAATTTATTTAAAAATCCAAGTAAATCAGCATGATTTTTCATTTGCTCAAACCGTGTTGTTGACTGAGTGGCCTTCTCTCTTGGCTGGTGCTGTTAGTTTTTGGTGCGATTCGTAAAAACAGAACCCGCCTTTTTCTGTGAAATGGTCCGTAAAAATTTCATTTATCCGCTCTAGCTAAAATACTAATTGATCAAATTTCACAAAATTTGGTAGATGAGTTACTTGTGGGATACTCTGGTCTGATTAGATTTTGGTACAATTCGGAAAAGAACAACCTGCTTTTTTTTACGAAATGGCCCGCCAAAATCTAAAAAAAAAAGACTAAGTGTATGCTCAAATGTATCAATTAAATTCTTGTTTTATACTCAATTTTTGAAGAGAAAAATAATATAACACACTCCATTATACTTTAGGACTAACCGTTCTCAAGATATTTGAGATTTCTTGCATTTTTGTTATGGCGATTTCGGAAAAAAAGTCCAATTACCAAATAAAAACAAAAATTGAATTAAAAATGCAAATTTAGTGTTTGGTTCGATTAAACTCAATCTAATGAATTATTAGAGAAATAAAGAAAATATGAATTTGAGTCTGCAGGGAAAGTCATGTGCTGCCCACACCAGATTTTTCTGCTTGTTGTCTTTTTTTTTTTTCCCCCTACAAAGCGCAGGGATCTCCTCCAGACGGGACCCGATTCGACCATATAGGTGGAATCGGCTTACGGCCCTGCCAGTATGTATGTGTGTGTGTGTGTCTATGAGTCTGTAGGAAAGATATCTCGCGAATAAATGGAGCGATTCGAACGAAATTTGGTACAAAAATTAGAATCAGTAAATACTGAAAGCCTATTGATTTTAAACGGAATCGAATGTTCGGAAACCACCGGATGCTATTAACATTGTTAATTGTTAATTTAGATTTACGTGAAATATAAGTTAATTGGAGACTTCGAAATATATTTAAATGTAGTCATCCGGAAAAGCGACCAATGTATTACAATTCAACATTAAAAGCATTGTGCCATAGATCTTATACATCATTATTGCACTGTAAAATAAGTAAATTCACTGCATTATACAGGATGTTCCAAAAACATTGACCTCGGTTTTTATTCCTTAAATATTGATCTTAGACATGTATAATAAGTTACAAAGTTGCGTAAAAAAGGTACAGACTTTCATGAAATCGATTAAAATTTTCAAGGGAATTGAATTTTAAGAAATACAAAATTTAAATTTTTATACGGCCCCCGTACAAAAACATTTCCAATGAGTAAAATGTGCCCCATACACTAATAAGGTGATGTACAAAATTTCAGCATTTTATCATAAAATGTCCCAGAGGTATGAAAAGACAAAAATGCTGACTTAAACCACTTTTCGATGCATCGACAGGGGTTCTCAGAGGGGAAAAAGCATGTCGGCAGATCGCGTTTCAGGGAGTCATACACAAATTACGAAAGATAACAATGATTACATAAATAAATAATAATTTTGCTATTTATTGGTACAAAAGTATCTACACTGTGTAGAAATAATAACTTTACACAAGGATTATAAAGCTTGTTCAAAATATATTCCATCCATGCCAATACAGAGCTGTATTCGCCTGTTTAAAGATAAGAGGCAGATATTATTTGCCTATGATGCATTTCTGCGTTGCGTCATTTACACCCTTGATGTAAACATTTACATTTTAATTTGTAATTAATCCCTCACCAACTTTGTTTAAACATGTCTCTGGGACATTTTATGTTAAAATGCTGAAATTTTGTACATCACCTTATTAGTGTATGAGGCACATTTTACTCATTGGAAATGTTTTTGTACGGGGAACCGTATAAAAATTTAAATTTTGTATTTCTTCAAATTTAATTCTCTGAAAATTTTTATCGATTTCATAAAATTCCGTACCTCTTTTTACGCAACTTTATAATTTATTATATATGTCTAAGCTCAATATTTAAGGAATAAAAGCCGAGGTCAATGTTTTTGGGACACCCTGTATAGTGAAAGATATGTGCTGCCCACATCAGATTTTTTACATTATAGGAACAACTCGACATTGAAAGTGAATGCTGGAATCGAACAGCAAAGAGCACGAGAAGTAAAAAAGAAAACAATTACACGACTTTTCGTGAGAAATTTTCTTCCTGATGACGTCCAATGAGTATGAGAAGACAGGGACAGTTACTCTCGGCCGGCTCGTGGTTTGACAGTAATTTGCAGTCATAAAATAGGCGCCAGAACTGTTATTTCATGACCAAATGTGAAAAAGACAGGCGCATACGGCCCATAAAGGAATAAGTTATGGCAATCTAAAGCGTGTGGATGATGTTTAGTTCTGCGAAGAGGATCACGGATTTTGGGAAATAAATTTCCAGCTAAGGTGGCACTCAAATTGAAAGATCAACATTATCGGCAGATGCCATTTCGAAATGGCCCTTACTATTTCTTCATATTTCCCCTTACATATGGTATAAAATATAAGGGAATTATTGTGACGGTGTCGAAAATTCGAATACCCGCTTTCGGCTGTTTTATGTTTCGAATATTCGGGAAGTCAATTCGAACGTTTGTGGTGACTGTGCGTGGAAGGAGATCCCCAAAATGTTCGATTATCTTTTCAAACATCGTGACTCGCGATGTCTCAAAAAGTAATTGAACGATTTGAATAACATTTGATAACGATTATCAAAGTATGTGATTACTTGAACCATATATATATATGTATTTTAGTTGGATTGAGCATATAAAAGAATGCAAATTTTTTTTCTGGTTTTTTAAATCAAATTAGGAAAAGTCATAAGATAATTAAATATTAATTGCATGTGATTTGTGTAGGAACTAAATTGCATATCCTTGTACTAATTATTTTACATAAGAATTTGCCATAAAATAGGTGCAGTTTAAATTAGGATATAGTTAACATCTACTATGGTGATATGAGGAAGACTAATACACGAGATGTTAGAATGTTTGATACGATACATATCAAAATTCATACGTTTACCTTTTTATTTATAAATTATCTCTTCACATTGTTTCTAAATGCTAAATATAAGTTAAGATGCATGTATAATTTTAGGTATAGCTATATAAATCTGCTAGCAATAAAAAGAAAGTTGAGTATTTCAAGCTCTTCAAATGAAGATAGCGATGAGTTTGGGGTAGAAAAGTCTTTAAATTGTCAGATTTCTTTGTCTGTATTTTTAATGTATTGAAATTCAGATTGCAAATTGGCTTTATTCTGTTTTCTTTTAATCATTATTATTCAAAGGATATCCAGTCACCCCAATACATGTATCAAGTCTCGATCAAATATACTGTTACGGAGGTTTGATAGGATTGCAGTTGTCTATAGCATGAAATTTAAGACCTTTAATTTTAATTAATTGCAAATAATTTATTTTATGAAAGTAAAAGTACATTTTATAATTTAGACTATAAATATTATTTCAATGAACATTACATAAAAAGAAAAATATATATTGAAAACTTGTATTAAACCTCCCTTAAACACCCCACCCCTCTACTGAGTACATAGACATTCATGGCGTGGTTATCCGTTAAAATCTCATATTAGAATACTTCCGAAAATACAATATTTCGTCTGGATTTGAATACATTTTTTGTTAAAACGGGTGAGATCGGTCAGGTTCAAATACAAAGATAAAAATCTGATGTGGGCAGCACATGACTTTCCCTGCAGACTCAAATTCATATTTTCTTTATTTCTTTAATAATACGTTGAATTGAGTTTAATTGCACCAAATAATACTAAATTTGCATTTTCAATTCAATTTTTGTTTTTATTTGGTAATTGGACATTTTTCCGATATCGGCCTAACAAAAATGCAAGCAATCTAAAATATCTTAGAGAACGGTTAGCCCTAAAGCATAATGGAGTGTCGAAAACCCAGACTGTCCGGCTCATCCGTGGACATAGAGCAGCAATTTGGGCGGCCGGGAAAGCATAATGGAGTGTGTTATATTAATTTCCTCGTCAAAAATTGCGTATAAAACAAGAATTTAATTGATACATTTGAGCATACGTAGTCCTTTTTTTTTTAGATTTTTGCGGGCCATTTCGTAAAAAAAAGCAGGTTGTTCTTTTCCGAATTGTACCAAAATCTAATCAGCACCAGAGTATCCCACAAGTAACTTATCTACCAAATTTTGTGAAATTTGGTCAATTAGTATTTTAGCTAAGGTGGATACATCAAATTTTTGCGGGCCATTTAGTAAAAAAAAGCAGGTTGTTCTTTTCCGGATAATACCAAAATCTAATCAGCACCAGAGTATCCTACAAGTAACTTATCTACCAAATTTTGTGAAATTTGGTCAATTAGTATTTTAGCTAGAGTAGATACATGAAATTTTTACGGGCCATTCCGAAAAAAAAAGGCATGTTCTGTTTTTATGAATCCCACCAAAAACTAATCAGCACCAGGGTCTCACCCAAGTGATTTACCAAATTTTATGAAATTCGGTCCAGTAGTTTTTTAGTTAGAGTGGATACATACATTGCACAGACAGATACACACACAGACGTCACTGTAAAATAGTTTTTTCGTATTCTAGAGGTCTCGAAACGTATAGATCAGTCGAAAACTCGAGTTGTGATTTTCGGTATGATTCCAATACTTTCCCTATACATTACCATGTATTGCAGGGAAAGTAAAAATTCTGCATTCATTAATAAAATTCGATATTTTGACATTTGCTTGGATTTAATATTTGCTATCAAATAACAATGTGAGTACATTTATTGTTATTAATTAGTAAAATATGTATATTGTGTTGGAATAAAAATAAGATAAGAATTTTTAATACCAAAATATTCCTGTATTAAAAATCATTAGATAACTTAACAATATCTTGATATCCTGTTTATCTTAGGTCTCCTGGTCCAGACTGAAAACGAAGTCACACTCTGTGAAAAACAGTCCGGTACTATTCTTTAAAACATAAACCTCCTAGTAAATGCTAACTGTGGTCCATCCACTGCAAACGAAATAAAGCAAAATGGAATCGAGCATAAATCAGAGTTACAAGTGGTTAGAAGATTATATCCGTCTTATTATTCTACGTGGCTTTTCAAAGGCGGGAAATCAGTGGTTAAGTACGTTGGCACAGCTGCGTTTTAACTTTTCCCAAGGCTACATTGGATTTCGAAATTCAAAGAAAAACTAATGTTACCACCAGATGACAATCCTTTCAAACTGACAGTCTGTGTTCTCATTTATCCTGATTGAAATGTCACTTCATGTTCACCACCCATTTATTTTCATTGGTGAATTACCTACACCAAAATATCAGCAACCGATACGCTACGAAACTTTAACCACTGGTACGCTTTTAAGGAAAATGGCATATCATTCCAATTTAAGGATACGTTATGAACTATTAATTAATCACGTTGCACATTCCTTCGGAATTGGTTTCTGTAGCGTTTGATTTGTTTATGACACTATGTTTTCTTGAACGTTTCACATACTTTATTCCAAATACTTAATAAATAGTAATTTAACAACCAATTCTTACCACCTCAAAAATTTTATCAATTGGACTGAAAAACTTTAACGAGTTCGTACCGATCTCCCACAGATATGCCAGCTAAAACTAATCTTGGTTTTTGTAGATACGCGTATCAATAAGTAATAACATTTTGTGCAAGGGATAAAAAAAACTTAAACAACATAATTAAACAAAAATTAATAAACAATACAACATGTAGGTTTGAGTATACTTTAGATATAGACCAGCATACCCAAAGTCAAATAGACGAAAACGTTAAACAATTCAACCTTGTGATGGCAAAACAATCTTGAGAAACATTATTCTAAGATTAATAATAAAGACAACCAAAAATTTGACCATAATTAAAAGTATTTTATTAAAATCTCATTTTACGACGTACTAAAATTACACAGCCATACAGCTTTCGAGCATTACTATGCCCTTCATCAGTGGCGAAGTGAAAATCAGTGGCGAACATGTGCTTAAGTACAGGCTATAATCGCCAGACAAAATGTACATATTAATCATTTTACATTTTTAAATACGAGGCATTTAAAATATAATTTAATTATAAAATACAAGAAATACAATAAAACGAAAAAGGTTCAAAAATTAAATGCTAACCAATAGAAATGTCGTCAAAAACAAAATAAAGCATCTACTAGATTTTCAAAAAATCATACAAAGATTTAACAAGTAGTGAGTCGAAAACGAGACGCCAAACATAACTAAGGGTGTTGTTGTTGTTGTTGAGACCCAGACCCCGTCCGACCTACCAGAAAGGTGTGAAAAACCTAGGCCACACGACTGACCCGAAGACTTATATACCAGAAAGGTATAAAGTAACTGTTTGGACGGCCGGGAAGAACCACCCAATTTAGACCGGAACCCAGTGGGGGAGGCATCCACAAGGTTCCGGCCTTCACCTACCACCAACCTCTCGGAAGAACTTACGGACCCACATGTTTAACGTGATCGTGCTCCGCGTGAACACGGTGGCAGTTTTGCCAGCGGAGGGAATCGAACCCGGGCCTACTGAGTGCAACTCCCGCGCTCCAACCACTGGGCTACAGCGCCCATATATATAACTAAGGGTGTGAATGGGATCAAAATTGTAAATAGATTAGCAGTTAAGATAAATGAAAAGAGATTCATAAAGTAAAATATTGCGGGGATTATTGCAGCTAATTAAAAGAAAAGTCTTATCAAACTTAGGATGAAAATTATCGTTAATAACAGGCTAGGCTTGAACTGTGGACAATTTACCATTTTCACTTTCCTTATATACATATAATGTATAAGGAAAGTATTGTGACGGGGTCGAAAATTCGAATTCGAGTTTTCGACGAGAGATCACGTTTCAAGCATCCTTGAACACGAATCAGACATTTTTGAGATGATGTCTGTCTGTGTGTGTGTGTGAAAGTGTGTGTGTGTGTGTGTGCCAGTGAGTCTGTGGAGACGATAACTGACGAACGAATGAACCGATTCGAATGAAATTTGGTACAAAAATTACAATACATGGATACTGAAAGCCTATTGTTTTTATACACAATCGCATAGTCAGAACTCCCCTAAATTTTCGAGTGAAATTTTGAAAAAATCCTCAAAAAATCAAAACCTTTAATAAAGTTACGAAAATAGTCATTTCTTATGTAATTTTTCATTAGAAAGCGATTAAAACAAATTCGATTAGATTAAACGATTAAAACAAATCAATTTGGTGACATTTTCGTTAATTTTTGTTTACATTTGAGATATTTAAAATAACTCGCCAAAATTGTCGCCAAGCGGAACAGTTGGACTAACAGACAAACGCTGCCGAAACATCATTACAATACTATCCCCTTTTAAAACACAATTAATTTATCAATTTGGCGATATTTTTATCGATTCACGAACATTGTCGTTAATTTGGCGATATTTTAATCAATTTGGCGACATTTTAAAATTTCGCCAAATTTGTCGCCAAGTGGAACGATTGGACTGACAAGCAAACGATACCGAAATATCTATACAATACTTATCCCCTTTCAAAACACAATTAATTTCATTAATTTTGCGTCATATTTATCAATTTGGCGAAATTTTTATCGATTTGGCGACATTTTCCTCAATTTGGCTATATTTTGATAAATTTGGCGACATTTAAAAACTTGCTAAATTTGGCGCCAAGTGGGACGGTTAGACTGGCAGATAAATGCTTCCGAAACATCATTCCACTACTATCCCTATCGATTTGGCAATATTTTCGTCATTTCGCAACATTAAAAAAAGGCTCCAACTTGGCTATAACTTGCCAAATTCGTCGCCAAAATTTTCTCCAAGCGTTACCCAGAGATTGATAGATCGACAAATAATAAAGGTGTCTATATTATTAATGCACAGTAAACATTGATCTTCCGAAATTGTGAGCCAGCTATATTTTTGTCTCGTTAAAATATCGCTGTAGAAACTATACATTTTCATTAGAAAGTGTATGAGAACTCCGTAACAGAGGGACCCAAATTGGCTACTGTCGGTCTGCCGTTCTCATTCCATCCCCCACTTCTCGACAATGCTTCACATAGACGTAAAAGGTAGACGTTATATATGTCTATGGTGCTTCACACCTTCCCCATACAATAAGAGGAACACGCCATTCTACGGTATTCCATCCTTCTAAGGCAGCTGGTAAACAGTTAGAGGCAGAGGAGAAACTGTCAATCACAGCTGTGAATAGCGTAACTGTGAATTTGCATAAATCGGGAGAGCGTAATTCGGGGTATTACTGTATTTTGATAGCGTCTTCGAAAAGATTAATATTTGGTGACAAAATTCGAATGTGAAAAACAGGGAAATGCAGTCGCGATATTGTATAGTACAATATATATATTTAAATGAAAAAAATGCTGGGCACAAACACCCCCAACATTTTTAGATTTTGAGAGTTTTAAACTGATATAAAAATTATCTTTAGGTACAGCATATTATTAGTAGGGGACATGAAACCACAATGTAAGGGTTTCAATAATCGACTTCGAGAATAAGAATTTGCTTTCTGCAAGATCTGAAAATCTGAGTAGGAACGCTTTCAATTATGCCGTGCAGCACCTTTTCTTGTTCCAAGGAAGCAAGCTCGTTCTGATTCCGAAAACCATTTCTCAGCTATATTTTGATTTAATGATCCTTACAGTGTTTTATTCACTGGTATAAAAGGATGCGATCTGTGGTATTTCTTTTGGCATCACGTATAGATGGATGTTAACCACTTGTCTTGTCTATAAGACGGCATTTTTGTAGGTACACTTTTCTCATGTAAGTTGAAGCGTATCGGTTGTTAAAAGTTTCAAGGAGTACTAAAGAAGCTAATGAAAATCATGCTTCCCCCCCCCCTCCCCGAAATAACCACATGACTTTCAAGAACGCTTTGAGAAGTAAGTGATCTGATCGGTTAGCATAAACGAACGCGCCCAGTGTCTTATTATCGGTTATTAAAATACGAGAAAATAATTGAAATCATTTATGAATTTTTTTTTAAGAATATAGAATAAAAAAATTGACTTATATCAAAGTAGCTTGCAAATGCACAAGAAATATGCAGTACACTTACCTTTTAATTGACAACTACCGTAAACTGCGAAATGCCATTTTTTTAAAACGTACCGGTTGTTAAATTTTCGCATCTGACCGGCTAAAGTTTCAGCAACTCACTGCTACTAAGACATTGATATATTTGCATAAATTTAGTTAAAATATTCTTTCTTTTTATTATATTTATTTTATGAGTTTTGTGTATATGTAAAAAATAAATTTTCATTTACAGAGCACTACTTTGTAAAAAATATATCCCCCAAGGAATATGTCCAAACAGTGGCAACAAAATGAATTATTCAAATTGACGCGAATCAATCTGGGGCTGTGGTTGGGGGAGCGGGCGAGCTATTATCCGTCTGCGCATGCGTTAGAAGATGGGTAGGTGGCGCGGGCTGGGGGATGCTTTTGGAGTAAGAGGAGGAGTGGAATCCAACCAGTTTGTCAGGTCACCTTGCATCCGCATCTCGTATACTGATGGCAGCAGCAGAACCAAAACCGAAGTGGGGATATGATGAACACGACGGTAAGGGAGATTCGCTTGTTCTTTTTTTGAGTGAACACGCGGTGGTTTGCTTTCCTGTATTACTTTCGTTTTGGGCGGGAGAAACGCTGATAAGCTTGTATGTGGGACTGTTGAGCGTAGATAGAATCGTTTGAATTTGCATTTTATTGAGCATTGATTGAACTCTGCTGTAAAATCAATTGTTTTTGCATGTGGTTTTCTGTGCGACCATGCGGTGAAACGCGTTGAAGTTTCCGATTATTTGTATTGATACTTAATTTATCTAAGTAATAGCTACCATTTATTGGCTTCACGGGTTAATTGTACCTGCCGCTTTACTGAATCGGATATGTAAAACCAGTTCAAACATAGCAAAACGTCATATCGCAAATTAAGCTTCGCTTCCACGAATTAAAAAAAAAAATTCAGAAGTTTAGTAAATTTGACCCGTAATGCAAAAACCAACTCTATTACCATTTTTTCCAAACTAATAGTTTTAGATTTCAGTTAGAGTGTAAAATTTCACTTGAATACAAAATAGCAATTAAAACATCTAAAACATTCTTGGGATAGGAAAAAGATATGCCATTTCTTGACAATAGCTGCGTAATTTTTACCCATCCCATAGAACGAAAGGTTAATTAAATCTCAAAAGTCTCACGATGTTCCTTAAATGTTCTCTTTTTATCCCCTGCGAGTTTGAAAGTATCATAGTCTGGACATAGACCATTTCTAACCAATATAAACTTTGTTCCCATCAATTGAAGTCTAAATGTTTACTGGCGTTAACACCATTTCTTGGGAATTGCTGTTTTAGACACATCCTAATTTGTGTTCAGTGGACAACCCAGGAATCCGTGACTCCATTCTTAATCGTTCATAGAAAGAAACTAAATTCATGAAAAATTTGCTTCGCATTGATAAACCATAAGTGACTACCATGCAGATCTCAATTTTCAAAAGTAGGATGTCCATGGCTTGCCAGTTGGCAAAAAGAGGGAAGGGGGGACTAATTTGGAATATCTGTTCAAGACTATTCGACCCGTTTTAGAAACAAGAGCATATTTCTTCATAGAATGATTGTCTAACATTTATATTTCAATGCTTTGCGTATTTTTAAATGCCAGGATAGATTTTATCAGAACTACAAATTTTAAAGAATTCTAACGCTTTTTATTAGTTTGTAATCAATGGCCAGTTCTTGAGATGGGCAGGCACAGTGGGCAATATTCAGAATTCTAAAGCAAGAGAATGCCATAAACACATTAAACATTTAATTTGTGTGCACTGCTGATTTCACCCCTTAAAGCGTGCATTTCGTACCCCCCTTCCCCACTTTAATCTACACTTTCGTAAAGATTACATTTTTCGAAGACCGACTTCACGATTTTTTTCAAATTCTAATAGAGCAGGTACTATATCAATGAAGCAAAAAGAAAATAACGGGTAATATGCAAAATACGTCTAATAGTATAACTCGTTATAGGTTTGAATTTTAGAAAACTCCTTGTTACTCCTAAATACTTGAAAATATAAAATGTCAATGTTTTCATATTAAAATGGGTTTAAAAAACTATGTATGGAGAAAATGTCTTCTTTGGGGTTTATAATCGTGTGGAGTGTTTAAGTTAGAAATTTAATAAACCAGTAGAATATCATTTAAAATTCGACAGAAAGGTCAAAGAACCTAATGAAATTGAGATTCATTACTTTGTAGATTTTTATTCATTTTATGAGGTGTTTACGTATGTTACATACGCAAATCCCGAGCATGAGATTTATTTTGGAAACTAACTGCACACTCGGACATTTATTTCTCTCAATCTCTTTATGAATTTAAAAAATTATTTAATATTTTCAACCAAATAGTACGCCCTTTTGATATTGTAACTTTTTATCTAAATTTGAGGGAATCGTAAACGTTTATTAAAAATCAGATAATTTGTAAATAATTTCAACAAGTAAATCGACACCTTTGTTTAAGGTTATCGCGAGCAAATTTTAAATGGCTAAATTTAAACTTTAACTACTCTGGTTCTCGAGTTATCTCCCCCCCCCCCCCCCCTAAAAAATAGGTACATTCCTATAGCGGACGTAAGACTGGCTAGTCGGTTAAGGTACAAAAGTTTAAAATTTACCAGAAAAGACTACTTACCAAATTTAGACTTTGTAGCTGTTCTGGTTTTAGTTATTAAAATAGTGCATATTTATGGTGGTTTCAGAACGGGCTAGCCTTATAGTTTATAAAGACATAAAATTAAATGTCCAATAAAATAGACATGCCAAATTCAATGTTGCTATCATTAATAAAACCTGATTATATATACCCTTAAATTTCTCTGGCAAGCTGATCAAGTTAGCACAAATCGGCCAAACGTATCCCATTAATTGGAATTATTTTTCGAAAAACTGATTGTTTTCACAAGAATTAGAAATGTTGCGTTTAAAAAGCACAAGTTATCCTTTTTAGAATCTATGCTTGGCCAAAAGCAATTCCGAAAAATATTTAAAGAAACGAGCTGAATTTTTTAAAAAATTAACACTCTGGTTCCATTCCTCTTCAATCAACTAAAAAACCTTCACTTGACAAGACCCGCATATGAGAATGTGTTTAAGTTTGATATCTGTCTTGATATCTTTGCACAGTGCACTTGTATATGGAACTTTCCCATTTTATCTATAGTAAAAGTATTTTTGAAGCGATTCTAAGCTATTTGCTCATATTCCATAGTTTTTAGTTCTACTTGCATCATGATCACTATCAAAATGAAAAGATATAGCATTAATGATTTAGTACCGATCTTAAATTTTGTAGATGGCATTGAATTACTCATTTTGGCCATGAACACGTTTTCCTTGTATTGCTTAAAATTCAAATAAAGTTCTAATCATGGGAATTAATGCTATCTAACTGTAGTTTTCACATCTTTATGGTACTTAAATTTTCATAGTGGTAGGTGCATTCGTTCTCGGAGTTCTCATTGTGACTACGCTTCGCATACACCCAGACTGACATATTTCAAAGAGTGTTTGAAATGAATTAAAGTCTGAAAGCGTATGCATCTGTCAAATTCACAAATTCGAAAATTTTCAGGGAAAATATTTATACAATGGTATGAGAAAAAGCCTATAAAATTTTTCTGTAAAGACTAGTTTTATGGCATCAAATAATTTAATATTTGGTATAATGGTTTAGGATATTGTGCCATTTACTCTTATGGTAATTTTTTTTGTAGCGAATCAACATAGTACGAGATTGAGTTTTGTTTTTATTTGCAATTCCTACGAACTTTATCCAGTCGTACTTATCGTGAAACTCTTACCAAGCGTACGTTGCTTTGACTGGGAAGATAATTGTGTAAAGTGAGCACCAAATATACTTTAATCAAATACCTTCATTCCTTTTTTTATATGGATGCGTACACAGAAATTTGAGTTTGTGCGTATAGTAAAAGGAGGTGCAAAGGTCTTTGGTGCAGAAAAAGATAAATGTATATCTTGCAATTTCGTAATTGCGTAGTCTGAGTGAATTCCCCCCAAATCTTCATTTTTTCTGGAGTATAAAATGACTGAAGGTTTTCACTCTTAAAATTCTAAATTTCTTATCAAACTTATTTATAATTTGGTTGTTTTAATGATTAAAATTAAAGTCGTGAAAAGAGATCTGTCTATAGCGTACGTCTTTTCTTGCATACCGCATTGAATTCACTTTTAACAACCTGATAATGACGAGAGATCCATAAAATGTTATTTACGTCCTAGATTCGTTCTCTGTGAATAAAGAAGTAAATGACTTTGCATACAAATTAATGTGCTGTAAATAAACTCACGGTGAAGATAATTTCATTATCCATTTTAGTATATTCGAAATTATCAAAGTTAACAGATAATATAAAAAAATTCTGAAACTTCTGTCTTAAATAAATCTTTAAGAACTTCGTTAGTAAAAACATGACGATTGATTAAATGTGTCAACGGGTTTCGGGGGTAAAGAGCTCGCTTCACCATAGACGGGGTTAATATAACAAATGCATGGAAAATTTTGTCCAATTTAAACAACATTCAGTACAACAAATGCAGAAAAATGTCAATCTCATTAAGACTGAGTAGTCATACTTCATTTTCCCGCCACTCCTCCTAAAGGATGATAAAAAATTTGACTGCGTTAAGCTCTGTTCCGTGTGCCAAGGTCACCAGGAGTTTCTGGGAAGATAAAGGCACTTTATACAGTTATTATACACATCTTTGAACGTATTTCATGTTGATAAAAAAAATTATATACTTACACCGAGCTGAACTTTCAATAGAATCCATTTAAATTCATATTTTTTGTTATTTCATGCTGGCGTCTTTCCAATCTGCAATTCTCATTCATCACCGTAGATATTCAACAGGTGATGCAATTTTCCAGAAATGATTAAAACGAATTCAATTGTTCATTTGTTCGAATTTTTTTAACTTAAGTATGTGCCAAAATCAACTCTTATATTTCTAAATTTCCTATATTGCATAGTTAAGTCTTGTGTGGACAGTGCATGACTTTTCTACATTATACAATTTTACTTTTCTTTCATAGCCAAATTATGAAAAGGATCCACTGTACAACGTTGGACGCTTTTTGGATGACAATTCGATGTTAATGTACATGTAAATCTATAGAGTACTAAATTAAGTTTTATTTCTCTCAAATCTAACTCAACGGGAAAACCGCTGTGCAAGTTAATCCATATATTAATCATTGAAAACTATTCTATTGAATTCAAATCTGGATTCCAAAAATTCAAATTCTAATGTTTCATGTGTCAAATATTTTAAGATCAAAAGAATTCATTACGGTGTGTAGGGTAGTCATGCGCTGCCCACCTCCATGTTTTTTATAAGTTTGAATAGCGAGCCAATTTTACTCTGCGTTACCACTGTTTCTCCTGTCTATTTGAATGATCTCCCTGGCCTCTTTCCAATCTGCAGGCCAGCTAACATTCAACTGGTGGATTATTTTATAAAGTTCGAAAATGAAATACAGTTTTGATGTTTGTTTAAAAACTTGTTAGAAATGCCAACGCAGTCAATCTACCCCAGCCATTTTAAGGCACTGCAGGCAGTGGCGTAGGAATTTAAGGGGTCCTCGTAACCCCCATCCAAATTGACTGACATTAATTCTCCATAAAGATCTCGATTTCAGAAGCACATTCTTAGATTTTGTTTACACTAGCCACTTGCACTCGGAAATGACCAATGGTCACGTTATGCTACACTTTTTTATATAAAGGTCTGAAAAACCTTTAAATGCAGGGATAAAATATTACGCACATTTTATACTTGACTTTAGATATTTTACATACCGCAATATCAATCTCGGATCACCATGTTGCCTTTTTCAAGGTCTTCAGACATTTTAATCGAAAAATAATTTTAAGATTTTTGTCAATAGTTTAATTACAGTAGTCATCGGATGATTTTGTTATTTAAAGCGTAACGCTGGTGACTATTTTAATCATCAGCGTTACGTTAGTTACAAATAGAATCAAAATGTAAAATAAAATTTAAATTATATTCTGTTTTGACAATTTGCACGCCAGTAGTTAAGAAAATTTAGGACTGTCGATGTACTGTGTGGAAGACCCAGACCACACTACCAACCCGAAGGTTTATGGTAGCAAATTGTGTGGCCGGAGTCTATGTACTGTGTGCAAAGCTTCAACCTTCTGGATCACCAGAGGGGTTTCTGATGAGTCTGAAAACGCTGTTCGACCTCCCCCTCCCCCATCATTTTTACTGTCTTCTAGGGAATCTAAAATTTCGCCCCGTTAAGTTCTGTCCCGTGATTGAAACTAAGTGTGCAAAAAATAGGTCAAAGTCAGCTTGGGGGGAGGGGGGTGACTTCAAAAGTTTTTAGAAAGGCAAACACGTTGGACTAATTATAGATTAGTATATTTAAGCCTGACAAAGAAACTAACTCTTAATAGCCATACAACACACTTAAATAATAAAACGTAAGTGTATTGTACATCGAAAGTAGTTGTTGCGATTGAAATTGGCCCAGATCAGTTTTGCGCCGTGGTAGTTTGTCTTGTGTCCACTTTGTTGGATTTCGAGAGGATTATGTTCTGAGAAACTTTACCCCTCACCCATCATTTTGTCACCCCAGGTGAAAGGAAAAAAAAATGTCTGGTTTAGTTAGGTTCGATCCAATGATCGAACACTAGACGTGTGTAACGTCAGCCTTCTAAGCCACCGGTGGGCTTTTGGATGGTCTGGAAAGACAACTTTCGAGAATTGTATGGCAGATTAAATCACTATCTGGAATATTCTTTTCTCGAAGATAATGAACTGTATAAAGTGTATTCTGCTTCAGAGAGGAGCTCAAGATATCTGGTCTTTGTTTACCCCCTTTTGCCTGGCCCTTGACCGGAAGCATTTGTTTTGGAAATGTCATTTCGAAATTAAGACATGCAAATGACTCAAACCATGGAGTGTAGGCATGTCCGGTTTGCGCTGCCCTTCAATCTATGTAGAGAATCATTGTTTCGAATCCTGTTCTGCTGGGGGTTCTTGACCTCTTTCCCATTTGCTGAGTGGTCCATCCTTTCCGCTTTGTCATTTTCTCTCCATGTCGGAACATCATGCTTAGGATGGTTTAAGAAAGCGGGATTAATATGTCGTTTGTCTATTCCGTATACAAATCAACTTTTTTGACGAAATTTTCTTTTAAAATTTGGTATGGTTATTTCACTGCGGATCGCCCCGTCTATATTTAGTTTCTAGGACCAGAGTTTGTAGAGATATTAATAAAAATTCAATGTGACGCTTGTATCGCCTAACTTCATATTTTTTTGTAAATTAGTCTATGAACGGAACTAGGATTTTTATTCTTGGATCTGTCTGTGCAGATAATTTTGTATAGCGAGAACAAACTTATTTTTAGGCGAACAAAAAATATTTACATAAATTTATACAATAGCTCTATGGTATGACCACGTAATCGAAAACTTGAAATAAAGTTTGAGCCATTAAACTTTATATATTCGTCGTTAGGGGGTCTGAGGGAGCGTAGATAGCTTTTGTTAGCATATGGTATAGTACTTCGGTAGGGAGACTTGAATAGGAAAGCGCGGAGGGGAGGGAAAAAAATCTTTTGCAACTTCATGGATAGCTGATGCGAGATGATTTTCTGAAACTTTCTAATGGTAAGCGACTAATCTGCAGTAGAGAATCCATTTCCTAGATCATTAATTTCGTTTTACAAGTCTTAGTTTCGAACAATCGTCTGCTCGCGATAACTTTAAAATCAAAATTTTGTTTTTAAAGTTATCGCGATACAAATATAAAGTACTAGCTATAAACGGTAACACATAATTTGTAGCCCTTTGGAAGTCCTGCAAGGATATGCAATTTTATTTCGCATAGTTTTTGAAATATTAACTAATAACAATTTTTAATATTGACTATTAATAACTATTTTTAATATTAACTATTTATAATTTTGATTTTGAGTGAATAACATTTTAAAATGTTGTTCACACAATTTCGGCTCCATCGGGTTGGAGCCCCCGCCGAATTTTAATTTTAGTGCCCAGAATCTTTTTTGAATGTTCCATTCTCCAGGATGAAATGTATCGGTACACTAAAATATTTATCTGTTGGGATTTTATCGTACAATACCAAAAGCTTTTCATTGCTAAATGATAATGGATAATGTATGTCAAAGTAGATATTACTGGATGTTATGCTGATATCTTTGTTGTATATTTATCTTGAATGCATCCATTATTGGATGCTACATTAATGCAACTATTTACTGAGTGGGAGGACTGCTGATAATTTCAAAGTAGATAAGAGTGTAGAAAAGTATATTGTGGGTAATTGTTTTTATTGATGCCATCAGTTTGTTATGCATCATGCCAAATTACAATGCATATAAAGGACGTAATTGTAGAAAAAACGGAGCAATCGCATTATTGGTGTTACGACGTAACCTCTCAAATCGTGGTTGTACTCTCGGGATACAAAAACGACTCGGAATTTCTGGATCTAAAAGCATCAATAAGCATTAAAACAATATTCAGCGAATAGCTCTATTTTTACAAGATCACCAAGATACAATAACACAGTAATTAAAAAATCGGTTTGTTGTCAAAACACTGTATCTCAATTTGATTTAGCTCATTGCATCAACTCTGTTCAAATGAACGAGGATTTCCTTATATACTCTCCATAGAAATCTCTAGAAAAAGGGTAGCGTCTTCGAAACTGGATAATTCTAGAAAATTCCTCCAGATTCAAACTGTCAAAGTTGTAATGTTGGCTATATTTCGCTAAATCTAGCACGAGGGTCACAAATATCCCCAAATTCCAGGCAACCATACTTTCGCTTAATAACGGTGGTTACTAGCAAGTGTATTCCCTTTGGAGAATCAAAGCCATGATTTTTTTCATATTCGTAACAATAGCGAAAGTGAAGAACGTGTTAATCTACACTTCTACAAACTATTGCCTTTTTAAAGTGCAGTTGTTCGTCTCCATTCTGACAAAGGACACTCTTATAATTACTCTTCTATTTAACTTAATCTGGTGTTTGTCGATGTGATACAAATATTTGAGGCCCTAAGTAATCTGGTTTAATGAATTGCAGCAACATAAAATTTGATATGTCTGTCTTTTATGGTTACATTCTAGTTCGTTGGATTTTGAACTTTATTGAGCCAACGCGTCCTGGGCCGCCATAGCAATGTACTTGTTTTAGGAAAATAACTCAAACCAGAGCAGCTAGGAAGTTCAAATGTGGTATATCGTTGTCTTTTGTTTATTTTAATTCTTTGGATTCTGAACTTTATCGGGCTATCCAGTCCTCGATCGCTGTAGGAATAGACTCGTTTTCGAAAATAATTAAATCTGGAATATCTTGAAAGCTTATTTGGCACATCGCAGTCTATCGTGATGTATTTTTTGAATTTTGAACCTCATCGGCTTTGCCCGTCCTGAGCCCGCCATAGGAATGTACGTATTTTGGAGGAACTCGAGAACCGGAGCAGCTAGAAAGTTCAAATTTGGTATGTGATTATCTTTCATACCTTAAGTTGTCTAATACATTTTAATAAATACAAGTTGCATACAATATAATAGGGTTACGTTTTTGCTTTAACTTGTTTGCCTTTAAAACCGGTTAATATTTCTATGCTATTATTGACTAAGTACTTTTATTGCAAATTTCGACAGCATTAAGCTAGATTTCATAATGTACTCGCTTAATAATTTTCTGATGGACGCTGATTACAGATGGCTTATTGTGGACATCTTTATTGAAAATAAATTATCAAAATATTCTGCATATTTCAAATAAACGCTTTTATTTGAAAATTGGATGTAGCTAGAAAAAACAGATTTTATCTTAAGATTTTTAAACTGAAACTTTTTCTTCCCAGTGGCAACCGCGATTCAGTAGCAGTAAACGAAATCTGTGAAAGTTGAAGATTAAAATGTCGAGATTAGAAAGATTTTGAGTTTTTCAGGTTAGAAAACAAATGGGTGTGTATTATTTTTATTTTACCTATTCTTTTTTCTATGTCGTTCCAAGGCCAAATCAGTTCTTTTCCCGTCATTCTCGAGAAGAATCTAAACAAAATTGGATTTAGAAATGCTTTTCCTCCATACTAGAGTTCACCTTGAAGGAAAGGTCAAATATTCCGAAAAGTGAAAATGCATCCATCTCTTGCTTCTCACATTCGGTAGTTGTTCAAACATCAAGGGGAATTTTCGTACCCTCTACCTCTGCATCATGAATCGATTTTTAAAGTTTCGTTGCCATTTTAATAAGTTAACGCACTTTTTGAATACTGAAATCCGCGTTTCGAATGGGTCTTAGCGCGGTTTAATCATTGGTTCCTAACATTTTTGGGGCTTGCAAAACCCTCATTTAATCTTTTTTAATACAATCATGAACGCCTTTGGATTGAATTTTCAATATTCTACAAGGTATTTTTTCCACTAAATTTCTCGAATTTGAGATTTTAAATGTCCATTAAGATCAGAACCCATTTAAAGTACTTTCGGGAAGTTTTGTACATACTACGTATGTATTGTTACGAATAAGCAAAAATGCCTTTACTGCCGGAGGCTCTTTCGAGAATCGGAAGGGAAAACATGCAGGCATTTCTATACCGTGAATTTAGGGTTTCCATATGAAGTTCGGAAAGGTGTTGCCAAATTTAGTAATTTATAGTCAATTTGGTAACTTTTCGAATGTTGAAGAACCATCTCGATATAACGAATATTCTACGAGATAAGAGTCCCTTCATGAAGTTTCTACGGAGATTATATAAAATGAAACATAGTTCAGTTAAAGAGTAGTTCATGTATATTGAATTGAGATACGCCAGTGTTTTGAGACTAACCTGCTATTTTTGTGAATTAGCATTTAATTACCATTTTGTATCTGGCTATTTAGTGTTCTTGTAGGATGGCTATCGAGCTATTCGCTGCTATATGTTGTTCCTGTTTGCGCTTTTGGGTACTTTTAAATAAAAGGGTTAGTTTTCCAGAAAATTGGGACTGTGAGTGTATTCTTGGGATACAAGAATACACTCAATTCCAGAGATTCACAGCATGCGTAAAGTGTAAGCGCATTGGCTTAAGGGTGATCGTCAGTAAATTTTCTGCCCTATCCGCGCTTTGTTAACTTTCGCGGCACACATATTTCGCCGAAATTCTGCTCAAACAGTTGCGAAATATTTTCTTATAGATAAAATGCTATGCTTAGATTATATTAAAACTAAATTTAATACCCAATAAAACATAGAATATATGTTTTATTTTAATTTAAAAAATTTTGGTGCTGCCATCTGTTGTCGTAATTTAATTTATACCGACTATTTTTATTTTTTTATGAACATTTTTAAATCTCTATTCCTTCTAATACGCTATTAAATACAGCAACAGATCATATATAATGCCATAATCACGGAAACGTACTTGGACTTGAAGACAAAGGAACTTGAAGACAAAACTGCAGTCCTCAGTAATGTACATTCAGGTCCCCTTATCAAATTTATTGAATAAGAAATTACCTTTCCGTGATTGTGGTATTATTATATATGATCTGTTGTATTTAACACTATTAGAAGGAATAGATATTTAAAAATGTTCATTAAAAAATAAAAATAATCGGTATGAATTAAATTACGACAATAGATGGCAGCACCAAAAATATTTTGGATTAAAATAAAAAATATATTCTATGTTTTTGGGGTTATTAAATTTAGTTTTAATATAATCTAAGCATAACATTTTATCTATAAGAAAATATTTCGCAACTGTTTGAACAGAATTTCGGCGAAATATGTGTGCCGCGAAAGTTAACAAAGCGCGGATAGGGCAGAAAATTTACTGACGTTCACCCTTAAGAACGAAAACAAATATCGCAATGAAATGTATGTGGAGACTAGTATTTAAGTCTTTCAAGAACAAGGAAACCAACGCTCTTATTAAGAATTTTTAAAGTTTTAACAATGTAGTATAGCGTTTAGTGAGTCATTTTTACCAAAAATCTACATTTGAGTTCTGTTCCATAGTCTCTGTAAATATGGAGTTTTCAGAATTGTTTCCTACGTACAATGCTTCCTTGGAAACATGGTACAAATTTAGTCTGCTAAAAAACGAGACCTTGGGCTCAAAGCTATTCATTTGACAATCTTTTTAAATTGCTGCAGATAACTGCAAAATAAAAACGGTACGCCAATAATTAAGTTGTTACATGCTTTTTAATAACTGGTTTCGGAGACTCGTCCTTCAGAGGGGGGGGGGGGAGGGGGGGGGACTGCGCAACCACACCATTAAAGGTAAGAAGATGAGCATCTTCCTGCCTTTACTGACGTGGTTGCATTTTGTCTCCACAATCAATACAGTGACTTTGTTAAATGCTATGTTTTAGAGATTTGCTTTGGAATACGCTTATAGTTCAGACGACCGCATTCATCTACCGGTTTCGCGCGTATTGTGCGCTCGTTAGCACGAAATGGCGATATCTGCAATCTCAAAGAACTTACTATATGGCCCCCGATTTTTTTTTTTTACATGCTATTTATAAATAGGGTATACAGCCCGTGTGGCATTGTCATTTGGCCATAAACTTGGTATATGAAAAATTCTCTACTTCTCGGCAGTGTATTCATTCTGGGGAGATTAACAGTTGTGCATCTTTCGGATTGATGGACATATTCCCCTCATTGTACCTTGGCCCCATGGCCTTTTATTTTAGCTGATGGGTGTAATTATTCGAATAGAAGCTTTTACTCTCCGGGGGCAGTTTTTAAAATTTTATTTCTGGGACAATTCAAAATCTAACAGTGATACTTTTCACAGAATTCGTAGTTTTATTTTTAAGAAACTTTATAAATTGCATCCTTGGTCAATATTTAAGAAAATAAAACCCGAACTTTCTTTAAAACCCTGTATTCATTGGTTCCCCTTGCCTGGTAAATTAGTTTTTCCTTTTTAGGTCGTAGGCGGAAAGGTATAGCTGGGGCAATGACCTATTCAAATTACTCATTCATCGAGGGTGGTCCATTTTTTTTTTAACCTTCGAAACTCTTTGAAATTATATACAAACTCCTCTTAATTGCATTCTCGGTAACTTTACTTCTAATAAATATTAGACTGCCGCGCGGCTACACAATTCTCTACACATAAATTAGCTATTAAATCCTAGAAATTATTTTCCGAACTTCCAGACCGGACTAACATTCCTGAATATTTTAAGAAAATCGTGCTGTGAAAAAGAGTTTGAATGTTCCCAGCAGCATGATGCCTATTAGCTCTCGGTTGGTGTTCATTTTCTGATGGCGCAACTCCTATGTTTATTCAGTACAGCAAATTTAAGCAAAAAATAATTTATAAAAGTCCAAGGTTTGTTTCTTCACAAGGTATAATGTATAGAGAAAAATATTGTAATAAGGTAGAGAATAATTCCATTTTTCAAGTGATTTACACTTTTTGAGTAACCCAGAAATAAATCAAACGCGTTAGATTTGTCCGCGCGCTCGCCTGTATGCAATCCATGGATGTATCCTCTGTAAATTTTAAATTTTCACGAGATTGGCACTAGAATTACGCTTTACCCTGGTACCAATTAAATTTTGCTATAAATCTTAAAAAATAAAACTTTTTTGGAAATGACTTAAATTTGAAATAAGATTAAATTCTATTTAGAATGTCATCCTATAGTAATGAGTTGGTTTTATTCGTTCTCAGACTGAGAACGAATAAAACCAAACAAACTATACTATAGGATGAACATTCTAGGGATATTTCGCATTTTTGAATGAGTTAGGAACTTAACACTTCAACTGTTTGACTTTGAATCTTTACCTGTTTTGCCTGTGTCGGTTTGCACGATAACTGCCGGAAAAATAACTTCATGAAATCTTAATATGTTATTGAGACGGTCTGTGGGGCATATGAGAATGTAAATGAATATCGCCCAATTAATTTTGGATTGAACCCAGGTTGAAAAAATGAAATGCATTGAACCCTATGGGACCTAATTTTTCAAATATTTTTTAAGCAAAATTGAAATTCACATTGCTTCGAAAATTAAGTGTATGAATGAACTGTCTGCCTTTACATAAAGCCAGTCACTAAATGTCGCTGCCTTTACATAAAGCCAGACGATTTATACTTCGATGACGTCATTTGAATAAAGTTAATTTTTTTTTTTCGATGAAGTTTTAATTTTCCAAGTAAAATAAATTGTAGTTCTGTGATAATTAAAAAGATATCACCGCTGAATGTATCTCATTTTAGAGATGTTTAAATAAAATTTCATTTCAATTGGAAAGCGTTTCATAATCAATGCTTTATGTATGATTGATCTTGTTTTAATAGTTTAACATAAGAAATCTGAAGCATGCAATACTTTCAATAAAGGCTGGGAAGTTTGCTACATCATTGTTGGCAGTTAAAATAAGTTGTCATGAGTTGCCAAGTAATTTCATTCTTTTCCTAGCATGTGCCAAAGTTACAGCATATAGTTCCCCTTAAAATATTCTCAAATAAACTCCTTTCTTTGCCAACATTTCCACAGTTGATCTTTACCTGTTCAATTCCCCCCCCCCCCCCCCCCCCCCTCCCTTCCGAGCTTTTCAAACAAGTGATATTTTTCTTGCGTCCACGCGTAAATTTTCTTTAATATATTCAGCAACTCGTTTCGCCTTTGGCACTGTATGGGCGAACAATGCTAATGCCAGCTTGCAATTCTACCTTCAAGTAATTTCGATGCACGTAGTGTCATCCAGAAAGGATGGAGACTGCTGACTCAACACAACTTTCGGAGTGTTTGATATGCTTTCAATTTAATTCTATGAACGTAATTGTTTTAGTTTCACCTTTCCAGGTGAACTTCGGTGTATATGAACGTCCTTGCATCACTCTGCATTTTAACTCTTATCAGCACTAACTCATGGAATTCTCTAGTTTCTGTAAACTAAATTCGTTATTTGTAAAACATGGCATTCTCTATTCGTGGCAAGTCTATTTAGACATGTGGACGCCATGACAGGTTCATTATTCGGTTTTTAACACTTTACAACAAAGTTGAAAAGGGTTTGACTGTGTTCATTCTGTCTGCCTGTCCGTTAGCACGATAACTGCCGTAAGACTTAATCAAAATGAAATTTTAGTATATTCAGACTGTCTGTAGGACCTACGGGAATATAGATGAATAATATCACCCAATTAGTTTTGGATTGAACCCGGGTTGAAAAAATGAAATACATTGAGCCCTATGGGACCTAATTTTTTAAACATTTTTTAAGCGGATTTAAAATTCACAAATTGCTTCGAAAGTTTTAGGTAATATTCAAATTGCTCCATAGAATATATAAAAAAATCTGCAAAATATATTCAGTAGTTTTTAAATAAAAATTAAAATAATTACACCTTATATGAAACGATCACGTGACCATATGAAAAGATCACATGACCCACTTCAAAATGATGTGGCATCCATCTTGTCTCAATATCGTGATTTTAAGTTCTTTTTAATTCATATTGAGTGTTGTATCCATCCTAATGCCACTTAATTTTTGCTTAAATTCTGTGCATCTACATACTGAAACAACGCAATTACAATATATTTGAGTTTAAATGCTCATCCAAATTTGATTATTTCTACAACGAAACCTATTTTTCACCTATGTAAAATCTAAACAGCAAAATATGTAGAATGAGTTGTATTAGAATTGCTGTATTTTTTTAACACAATCATTTAGTTCTTGGAGTCAGCATAGCTGATATGAATGAAATATTCATTGATTTTACAAAGAGGACGATTTTTTTTCGATGAAGTTTTAAGCATAGTTTAATTACTTGTAGCTCCATGGTCTTAATTTTTAAATAAAATAAATCATAGTATTGTGATGAATGGAAAAATGTTATGAATGAAATGATGTTTTTATAGAGATCCAGGCGTGTTATTTTTTCTATGACGTCATTTGAATGAATTTCAGTTGTTTTCTATGAAGTTTTCAAATATAATAATTTATCGTAGTATTATGATAGTTTTAAAAATATTACCGAGGAATGTATCACATTTTAGAGATGTTTAAACCAGGCAATTTATATTTCAATGCAGTCATTTGAATGAAGTTCATTTTTTTCGATGAAGGTTTAAGTTTTCAAATATAATAAATGAATGTAGGATTGTGATAAGTTTTAAAATATTACCGAGGAATGTATTGCATTTAGACATGTTTAAATAAAATTGCATTCAAGTTGAAAAGTGTTTCATAATCAGTGCTTTAAGCATGATTGATCTTTCTTGTATCTTTATACGCCTATTGTGTTACTCGGCTGGTTGGTTACCATGGCGGTATAATTTAATTTGAATACCCATTTAGAATACTATTTTCTTGAAATATAGAAAAATGAGTTTGAATATTTTAGAAATCTATGGATTTGAACTCTTACTTTCGTTTTTATAAAAATAATTTGCTCTTAATTATAAATTCGATAATCAGGTGGGCTATTAGGAACGCGGTACAAGTAATGAAACTGTACTATATTTATAGAAATAATGCGCTGTACGAACTGTGCAAAATGCATATTTACTTCACGCCACAAGATATGGATATCAGCACTCTATCTTGGCCGCAGTCAAAGATAAAGGTTTTTCATAAAGGTTCCAAAGTTTTTTCATTGCTGTCATGGTATATGCCTAAATTATTAAATTTAATAATAGATTGTTAATAGATTAAAAAATCTTAAATCTATTCAGATCGGTAGAATTACGAGAAAAACACTGCTGAAAACTGTTTTCGAATGTTTGTCTCATTTTCTATTTAAGGGCCAAATATAGATTTCGACGATTTTTTTCCCTTATGACCCAAGGATGTGCCTTGTTAAAGTTTTTTAATTTGTCATTTTCTTTGGAAGTGGCGCATTAAAAAGTCCTACCTGCAATTTTTGCCCTACTTGCAATTTAGAGCATTCCTGCTTTGAATTTAGCTATGAAAATATGTAGAAACCTGCAAATGTTGTACAAAAGCAGATAATTTTACGAGCCTACAGTAGCCCTATAAAAGGGAAAATTCCCTAACCGCATACTTGAATACTTCCGGTCGAATTTCGCATTAAAATCGCTATAGATACAATGCATGTGAAGCACAAACTGAAAAGAAGTTGCATTTTAAATTTAAACAAGGCGTAAGCCACAGCCAAGTGCAAAGCATGCAAGCACGATACTGAGCGTTGAATATTTTAAACCAAAGATACGATATCCGTAAACTGTATTGTAAAATAATTCCGCCAAGTAATGAAATATTCTATTAAACGTTGGTCAAAAAAAACAATCTTCTGTTGCCGCCAAATAAGATTTAATCTAGGTATGAGAACCGCAACCCTCTAAAAAGAATCTTTAGATATCTTAGAGTTAGGATATTTGCGAAATAACCCCAGTAGGCCTGTTCTCTATAGGGCTGTTGTGCAAACTTACCATAAACTCATTCTTTTGTGGGAGTGACGTTTTCAATTACTTGGCGCAATTTTTTACAATAGTCTTTGTTTAGCGATATAACTTTGGGGAGGCTTAGTTTTTCCTATACCTCTGCTAAGTTAGCTTTGCCGTAGTATAGGTAGAAATTAAAAACTCTCTGAAATTAAAAATTGTGTAGATATGAACTCAATGAATAGCTTAGGTCAACGCCCCATGTTCGCTTATAACGAAAACGGAGATATTCATATAATTGTATCAAGATTTTCTTTCTCTAGAGAAAATTCCCCCAAATCATAGAGATTCTACAGATTGGAGACATACTTTTACCAATGATCATAATACTCGAGAATCACTTTTCTCAAACATGTTTAGTGGACTTGGCTGGCTTTCTTCGGATACTGTTAAAAATATTTTTCAGGTAGTGTATGTACCTTTTTTTACTTTCCTTATATACATAGTATAATGTATAAGGAAAGCATTGTGACGGGGTCAAAAATTCGAATTGATTTTAGACGGGGAAAGCACGTTTCAAGCAACCCTGGACACGAATCAAACGTTTTGATGTTTGTCAGTGAGTCTGGAGACCTCACGAACGAATGGAGCGATTCGAACGAAATGTGGTACAGAAATTATAATCTATGAATACTGGAAGTCTATTTTCAAACGTAATAGAAGGTTCAGAAACCTCCCAAATTTTAGAGTGAAATTGAAAAATTCGTCAATTTTCAATAAAGTTAGGAAAATAATCATTTCTTATGTAATTTTTTATTAGAAAACGATTGACACATTTTAGAACGCTAGCATGAACCGTTCTTGAGATTGCACATTTTTCAAATAATTTTATCAAAAAATCACATTAACTTGTGAAATATGTTCACTTTTCATGTGTAATATTATGCGATAAATTTGACATCATTCGCGTGGATCTAGCTCATTCCATTCACGAGGAAAGATACTTTGAGCAATAGTTTTGTATTTGGACTCGTGGTTATTATCCATTATTTATCCACTGTAAGACTAGCCTATTATTCCGTCCATAGCGCTTGGCGAGATTTTGGCGGAATATCGCCAACTTAACGACTTTTTAAATTTCGCCAAATTGATGAAAATGACAACTAATTGATGAAAATTCAATATATTGGAAAGAATACAAGAATCTACTATAGGAATAACCAATTTTGTCTTCTGTAACGGCGAAATATCGATTAGATGGAGCCTATTTAAATGTCTCCAAATTGATAGAAATGTCTTTCATTGATTTAACGATATTTTTATCAATTTAAAATGACGACTGATTGATGAAAATTAAATATGTGAAAGAACATAAGACTCTATTATGAGAATAACCCATTTATCCGTCCGTCCATAATGCTTGGTGATAAATTTGGCGGTATGTCGCCCTCTTGGCAACTTTTTAAATGTTGCCAAATTGACGAAAATATCGACTAACTGATAAAAATGACTCTAAATGGGAGGTAATATTTTGCAAAATTTTAATTCCGTCATACCTTCTAGTATATAAATGTTCTTCTGTTTGTAACACTTAACAATACATTTAGCGAACTTGGGATTAATCTACCGAAATGTCGCCAACTTGGCGATTTTTCACCCCAGATTGAGTCATTTTTTGCAATTTTGACGATTTTGTCAGTTAATAAAAATGACGCATAATTGAATTGTTAAAATATATGAATATACATGTATGGACTGACTATATTGCTTATTGAGGATGCTATCAATATTGATACTTTAGAGTTGCGTGAAATACAAGTTCATTGGGTAGGAAATAGTTTTGCATGCTGTCATCCAGAAAAGCGCCAAATGTACAATGCCATGGGCCCCATACATAATTTTTTCACCGTGAAAGAAGTAAATTCATTGCATTATATAAGGAAAGTCATGTGCTGCCCACATCAGATTTTTTCTTAGATTTATCGATTTTAGAATGTGCAATTATATTAAGTTTCAATTTCTCTTCCTTAAAACAGTGAGCTGTTTATTTTACTGTTGTCATATTGTAATTATACAAGATTTGGCAAAAGGCTGCTGTTCGGTAATTTGAAATAATGTCCCATTGTCATCGCCAAGCCAGCAGGATTCAACTGCACATGTGAAATTTGCTTCAAAACCGTACAAAGCTGCCAGTCTGCTTTTCATATTTAGTTTGTTATCCTCTAACACGCATGATATGCAAGCAATAAGACATAGTTTTATTTATATAACCTTATGCCTCTTAGTTTGTTTGCCTAGTTGTAGTATTCTTGAGTTTAGATATGGAAAATTAAATTATTTCTCAAAGAATAGGGGCGTTCTGTAAAACGAAAAAAATGTACTTGTACATTGTATGTGATCAAAGAAAATGCTAGCACAAAATATTTAGTTTTTACTCTTAAGCAAGCAGCATCACAACTTGGATGCAACGTGTTTAAATGATACGTTTGTGAAAACTCGTATTCAAATTTGGTTGCTCAGAAATAGATTGACCAATTTCGATAGTGTGGGTAAATCTTGCATGATGAAATTTGGTCTATAACATGAAATTTGGTTCACCTCGGTGATTTTTTTTTAAATTAAGAGTTTATAGTTATAGCACAATTTCGAACGATTTTCAAATATTTATTCCTTAGCGACCGAAAATATGTTTCCCGCTTGACACCATCGGAAAGATCGAAGAAGGTTCTTTCCACCGATGTTTGAACCAAATCCGTAGGGCAATTTCTTTTTCAAATGCATTGAAAATTTCATTTTAAGTTATCTGAGCACAACTTTATAGTTTGTCAAAGTTGAGTGTATATATCCGCATTCTAAGAAAATTAATGCGGCACTTTAATTTTGGTGATTTTTTAAGCAAACAGAGGACTTGGGTTTCTTCCAGTGGATTTTTCTGCGCATGCCTGCCTGCTTTCGAAGGTTTGAGTCACTCCTCTCCCGATTCTTTTTGTTTTCTTATGCTTGCGAAGTGTATAAGTGTTGGCAGCAAGACCTTGATGGTTGGCGGTGATTTAATATTTCTACGGTTTGACGATGCGATTTGGAAGTTTAGTGTCTTCTGTAAATGCATTATTTAAGTGGCGGACGCTTATTTACGACTCGGGTAATTTGTTCTAGTGCCAAGTATAACAAGTTTTCTTGTAACTTGGTTTCATTAAAAAATAAGCTAGATAAAATAAGCATACCCAATTTCACGAAAATCGCTTTAATAGCTACTCCCTATGCCAAAGTAAGAGTGAAAACTTTATAAAATATATTAAAAGTATATAAGAAAAATCATGTGCTGCCTGCATCGGATATTTTTCAATATCCTGTACCTCAAACAATTCTAAACATATTCCCGACGAGTATCTCAAAATGTAGGCAGGAAATAAATTAGTCGCTTCCTTATTATGGGCGCGCTGTATTGGAGCGTCTCGATTCAACAGATGTTTCACAACTCCAGATCTCTTGGACTATTATTTTCAGTGATTTAGCACTCATAAGCAATGTATTGGAACAAAAATATGTATATACACTTCTCATTCTCATTTATTTTTCTTTCCTTATTTGCATTGAGCCAAGTAAACGTGTATTGACTTTTCATTTTCCCGGCAAATAAAGTGAATTAAAAAAATACGTCGGCCCAATTAAAGGCTTTCGTGGAACTGATTAATACACTCGGTAACGTGTTTGCAAATGTTTTAGAGTTTCAGGAGAATCGGATGTCCGTAATAGGGAGTAAGGTTCCTGATAGTTATAATATATATAAATACAAAAATAACTCTTCAATAATTAGCTGAATATTTCATAAATGAAGCTGGAATTTTCATGAACGCCTATAATTGCGGCTTTTCTGATAGTTGCAACTGAAGTAGCTGAAACAAATGAGCAACGGTTGCAGAATGTTTTACGGTGTAGAAAATCGCATTTGGCATTTTGTCCTCTAATTAAAACTAAATCTGTTGCAAATATAGAAAGATCAAAATGCAGTTTTATAATCCTTAAATTCGTCCGTGACCTGCGTTGTGAACGCAGTAGATTGCAATGCGTTTTGGTAACAACTTGACCGATTCACATAATTTCGTACCATTTATTAAAAAATTTGAGCTTGTTGCCGTACAGATTACAATTGCGTACAATTTACAACAAACAGTTACAATTACAGATGATTAAACCTGGGAATTTAGGGGAATAAATTGATAGTTTAGGAAACTTGAAACGGATATGGTTAATTTTATGAGAATATAGTATGCTGCACATCCGAAACCTTTTGTACTATTAAAAGAAATTTTTGCTTTTCGAACAATTTGATAAATTTATTTTGTTAAAATAAAAATTTATTAATTTAAAATTAGTAAAAAAAATAGATGTTAGTCAGCTTTAAACTGTTGTACAGAAGAGTGCAGCTTATTTATATATTAAATTGAGTATTAGAATTATTTTTAATTTTATATGCAAGAAAATATTAAATTTCCAGACCACTTGAATTAATTGCAATTGCCAAAAACTAACAACTCTCCCTAAATTTTAAATGCTTAAAGCAACAGATGCACAATTTTGAATATAAAATAATAAATTTCCACTTATAAAAGCTTGCGTATATGTAAGATGAAATTTTAAGCCAACTTGGATTTCAGATAATCAAAAGCACTTGCATAAAACTTTGCATTTCCACTTAAAACATTCCTACAGCGAAAATCCCATTAAATTATTTCAAATGCGGTCAAAATCAGGAAAATAGTCTATTCATCGGCATGAGACCTATTACCGACTTGAAACGAAAATTTTAAGATTCATAATTTTTGAAAAATTATGAAAACAAAACCTTTTTATATTCTAGTGGAGCTGGAGTAAAATGGAATTTGAAATTAGAATGGAGATATTTTGACTACATTTTCAAACTTGATTTGAGAGATTATTTCTTGTAAGACATTTTGTTGAAACTGATTATTTTCCTTCTAGGTCCCGACACTTGGGCATCCAAATACTCTAATGCTGGTGGGCAAAATCAATCGCCTATTGACATAGTCACCGCATTAGTAAGATCTCGAGAATATGAGTCCCCTCTTGCATGGGTGTATGAACCACCAAACCTCTGCCAAACTGTTACGAATACTGGATGTGGATGGCGTGTTGATGTAGAAGGAAGCAAAACTCGTGAGTCATTTTAAATCAATTATATTATGTTCCTGTATTAGATGAATAACTTATGTAATACAACTAAGTTATATTTAACATGATAGCTTTCTGAATATTTGCCGCTATATATTGTACTAGGTATTGTGTAACGCGATGCATGCAAGTTGCAAGCCTTACTATCCACAGATGCCTGTGAGCCATGCACACCTCCCAATTAATATTCCTTATGCGACTCATTATCGAGACATGCATACTACAAGGTAGGATCAAAAGTTCGGAGACTGTGCCGACATCTCCAACCCTGATTGGAGGAGAGGGGGAACTATTTTACAGTGGCGTGGAGGCACATGTGAAAAAGAAGAAACGGGTGTTTTTCCAGAGAATGCGTGTCGGTGAACTGTAGTCGTTCGCATTCGTCGAAAACTGAAATGATGTTTGAAGAACAACTTGCAGAATATCAAATTCTGCCAGTGTTTGGGGAAATCGCCGGCAGAAATATTGCACCTGCAGCAGGTGCAGCTTTCGATGAACGCGAACGACTACAGTTCAGACATATTGTGTAGAAAAACCTTGCACTGCTGACCTGCTTTTGCACATCTCGCGTCACATGTGCATCTACGCCACTTTAAAATAGTTCCCCTCTCCTTCAATCAGGGTTGGAGATATCTGCAGTCTCCGAACTTTTTGATCCTACCTTGTACATAATCCCCTAACAAAACTTAATTTTCGATCCCCAAATAAAAATGCCACCCCTTCTCACGAACAGAGAAATTCACAATTTTGAATCGGGAATGTTAAATTAACTCTCGGAACGGCGGAGATCATCAAAGAAATTAAAACTTGATTGTGTAGATTTCGGGAGTTATTGAATTTTCAGTAACTCCGGAAGTATTGAAGAATTCAGTTTGGTGACCTTTTCGAGGTCTCTGAAAGTATGACGTACGTGCGCCTTACCAAAACATAATCGCAATAGACCCTTAACAACTCAATTTGTGATCCCGTGAATTCCCTAACGAAACGTACCTATCCCGTGAACAGCGAAACTCGTTATATTTTGAACTAGCCGCCTTTGGCGACCAGCCTGTTCGCTACCCTTGAAAATTCTGACCGTGGCAAATTCTAACCGTGGCACACTCGCTGGCGCGACCTACCAGAAGGAACGACCTACCAGGAAGTGCCACCCAATTTAGACAGGAACTCAGTGGGGGAGGCATCCACAGAGACCGTACCCTCCTTCCCCTACCACCAACCTCTCGGAAGGACTTACGGTCCCGCATGTTTAACGTGATCGTACTCCGCCTGAACACGGCGGCAGTTTTGGCAGTGGCGGGAATCGAACCCGGACCTACCTAGTGCAAATCCCGCGCGCTAACCACTGGGCTACCGCGCCCTCCGCGACAATCTCCATAACCTTCTTTTTATTCACCCAATTTAGACCGGAACCCAGTAGGGGAGGCATCCACAGGGTCCGTACCCTCCTTCCTCTACCAACAACCTCTCGGAAGGACTTGCGGATCCACATGTTTAACGTGATCGTACTCCGCGTGAAAATGGCAGCAGTTTTGGCAGTGGCGGCAATCGAACCCTAGCCTACCGAGTGCAATTCCCGCGCGCCAACCACTGGGCTACCGCGCCCTCCGCGACAATCTCCATAACCTTCTTTTTATTCACCCAATTTAGACCGGAACCCAGTGGGAAAGTCATCCACAAGGTGCGTACCCTCCTTCCTCTACCACCAACCTCTCGGAAGGACTTACGGACCCACATGTTTAACGTGATCGTACTCCGCGTGAACACGGCAGCAGTTTTGTCAGTGGAGGGAATCGAACCCGGGCCTACCGAGTGAAATTCCCGCACGCTAACCACTGGGCTACCGCGCCCTCCGCGACAATCTCCATAACTTTCTTTTTATTCACCCAATTTGGACCAGGACCCAGTGGGGGAGGCATCCACAGAGACCGTACCCTCCTTTCCCTGCCACCAACCTCTCGGAAGGAATTATCGACCCATATGTTTAAGGTGATCGTACTCCGCATCAGTGGCGGGAATCGAACCCAGGCCTACCGAGTGCAATTCTCGCGCGCTAATTTAAATTTATAACGACCATATGCTAGGCTCTTAATTCCACCATCCTCGTTCCATCATTTAAAATAGCCATAAAATTAAAATATCCATTTAAAATATCTATAAATTAAAATATCCATAAATTAAAATATCCATTTAAAATAAAAAAATCAACCATATCGTTCCACCAATCCATAAATATAATAATTTCAAATACATCACCACAATTCAAACCACCATAATTCAATCATTTAAATTATTTAAAATATCCATTTAAAAATATCCATTTAAAATATCATATAAATATAATAATTTCGCCCGATGTATACAACACTTATGCTCGTAATTCAGTTAAAACCGAAAGCGCGGTCTCCATGGAGACGGGGAAGAAACTAATGCGGATGGAGGGAAAATGCCGTTGAGGAACTGAGCCGGTAGCCGACAAATTTAAAATCATGGCGTCTTTAAAATTGCCATCCTGAAGGCAATTTTCATTATTTCTGGACCAGATTGGACTTGTAAGAATGCCAGATGTTTGACCTTTCTGAAAATGTAAATTATTAGTCGAAATTATGAGTACTTTTCACGATGCGAGAATTTAAAAACCAAAAATCGTTTTCTTGAGCAAAAAGTGACTTTTGTTTTAAAATCTTTAAAAAATATTAGAAATCGAAATTCAGATTTGAAATTGATATATTTTTACTCGAAATTCTCTGCTCTTTCCGATGGTGTGATTTGTTTTTTTCTACGATGTCTGGATCGAGGAGAAAAAAGGGCAAAAAGATCAAAAAAAGGTCGAAATCGCATAAAACATTAAATAAATAAAAAAATAATTAGAATTTTGAAAATCGGTTTTCACGTGTCCCCTTCCCACCCCCCAGGGTCTCAGATTGCCAAATTTCGTAACTCTCCGACGCGCGGTCGCGAAACGTATAGTGTATAAGACAGACACACAGACAGACATTGCCTTTTATTATATAGACTAGCCGCCTTTGGCGACCAGCCTGTTCGCTACCCTTGAAAATTCTGACGGTGGCAAATTCTGATCGTTGCAAACTCGCTGGCGCGACCTACCAGAAAGGTGTAAGGTAACTGTTTGGACGGCCGGGAAGTGCCACCCAATTTAGACCGGAACCCATGGGGGAGGCATCCACAGGGACCGTACCCTCCTTCCCCTACCACCAACCTCTCGGAAGGACTTTCGGACCCACATGTTTAACGTGATCGTACTCCGCGTGAAAATGGCAGCAGTTTTGGCAGTGGCGGCAATAGAACCCGAGCCTACCGAGTGCAATTCCCGCGCGCCAACCACTGGGCTACCGCGCCCTCCGCGACAATCTCCATAACCTTCTTTTTATTCACCCAATTTAGACCGGAACCCAGTGGGAAAGTCATCCACAGGGTCCGTACCCTCCTTCCTCTACCACCAACCTCTCGGAAGGACTTACGGACCCACATGTTTAACGTGATCGTACTCCGCGTGAACACGGCAGCAGTTTTGTCAGTGGAGGGAATCGAACCCGGGCCTACCGAGTGAAATTCCCGCACGCTAACCACTGGGCTACCGCGCCCTCCGCGACAATCTCCATAACTTTCTTTTTATTCACCCAATTTGGACCAGGACCCAGTGGGGGAGGCATCCACAGAGACCGTACCCTCCTTTCCCTGCCACCAACCTCTCGGAAGGAATTATCGACCCATATGTTTAAGGTGATCGTACTCCGCATCAGTGGCGGGAATCGAACCCAGGCCTACCGAGTGCAATTCTCGCGCGCTAATTTAAATTTATAATGACCATATGCTAGGCTCTTAATTCCACCATCCTCGTTCCATCGTTCTATCATTTAAAATAGCCATAAAATTAAAATATCCATTTAAAATATCTATAAATTAAAATATCCATAAAGGTGTAAGGTAACTACCAGAAAGGTGTAAGGTAACTGCTTGGAAGGCCAGGAAGTGCCACACAATTTAGACCGGAACCCAATGGGGGAGGCATCCAAAGAGACCGTACCCTCCTTCCCCTACCACAAACCTCTCGGAAGGACTTGCAGTCCCACACGTTTAACGTGATCGTACTCCGCGTGAACACGGCTGCAGTTTTGGCAATGGCGGGAATCGAACCCGGGCCTACCGAGTGAAATTCCCGCGCGCTAACCACTGGGCTACCGTGCCATCCGCGACAATCTCCATAACTTTATTTTTATTCGGCAATTTTGGGAATCGAAGCCGGGCCTACCAAGTGCAAATCCCGCGCACTAACCACTGGGGTACTTCACCCTCCGCGATATTCTTCATAACTTTCTTTTTATTCACCCAATTTAGACCGGAACCAAGTGGGAGAAGCATCCACAGGGACCGTACCCTTCTTCCCCTACCACCAACCTCTCGGAAGGACTTACAGACCCACATGTTTAACGTGATCGTACTCCGCGTAAACACGGCGGCAATTTTGGGAATCGAACCCGGGCCTACAGAGTGCAATTTCCGCGCGCTAACCATTGGACTACTTTGCCCTACGCGACAATCTCCATAACTTTCTTTTTATTCATCCAATTTAGACCGTACCCTCCTTCCCCTACCACCAACTTCTCGGAAGGACTCACGGACCCACATGTTTAACGTGCTCGTACTCCGCGTAAACACGGCGGCAATTTTGGGAATCGAACCCGGGCCTGGTAACTGGTTGGACGGCCAGGATGTGCCACCCAATTTAGACCGGAACCCAGTGGGGGAGGCATCCACAGGGAACGTACCCTCCTTCCCCTACCACCAACCTCTCAGAAAAACATACGGACCCATATGTTTAACGTGATCGTACTCCATGTCAGTGGCGGAAATCGAACCCGGGCCTACCGCGTGCAATTCCCGCGCGCTAACCACTGGGCTACTTCGCCCTCCGCGACAATCTCCATAACTCTCTTTTTATTCACCCAATTTAGACCGTACCCTCCTTCCCCTACCACCAACCTCTCGGAAGGACTCACGAACCCACATGTTTAACGTGATCGTACTCTGCGTGAACGTGGCGTAAGTTTTGGCAGTGGCGGGAATCGAACCCGGGCCTACTGAGTGCAATTCCCGCGCGCTAACCACTGGGCTGCCGCGCCCTCCGCGACAATCTCCATAACTTTCTACATATTCACCCAATTTAGACGGGAACCCAGTGGGGGAGGCATTCACAGGGGCCGTATCCTCCTTCCCCTACCACCAACCTCTCGGAAGGACTTACGGACCCACATATTTAACGTGATCGTATTCCACGTAAACACGGCGGCAGTTTTGGCAGTGGCGGGAATCGAACCCGGGCCTACCGCTAACTTCCCGCGCGCTAATTTGCAATTTAAAATGACCATATGCTTAATTCCATCATCCTCATTCCATTGTTTCATTGTTCCATCATTTAAAATATCCATAAAATTAAAATATCCATTTAAAATATCCAAAAGTTAAAATATACATTTAAAAAATCCAGATCGTCCCATCATTTAAAATATAAATATAATAATTTATATAGAGCAAAGGCGGTCTATTCAGAACTAGAGCTCCTCTACTACAGGCTGACTTATCAAGCATATTGAAGCCCACCCTAGCTGGAAGAGCCATCCATTAGCATTAGCTCTATTCGCATTTTCACTTTATTAAGTATTATTGAAATAATTATGGGTGGTTGTTCTGTACCGAACTGCTCTAGTCATTCTAGAAAGGGTTTGGGGCTATTTCGCTTTCATAGAACCGAAAAAAGAAGAAAACAATGGCTAATAAATAGTCGGCGCGATAATTGGATACCCGGTACTGGAGCATACTCGTGCGAGGCAAGTTCTACAGTATTCTAATTGAAACTTCTTTTTTTTATATAAATTATTTATTTTAAACACTTATTTTATAATTTTTGTAACTGTAATATGTATTATTAATAATTTTTAGTTGTTTTAGTCTTATCTTAGGACACTTAGTTTGTAATGTAAACATCACCTTGAATGCATTATACTGTCTTCAAAACCTAAAAGTAAATAACTTCAAATTATACATATATATATTAAAGATTTATTCCTGTTACAACAATATCTTTCAAGTTTTATACACTTTGTTGTATTTTTAGATCATAATGAATCACAGAATTGGTGAATTCTACTATCAACAAACTGTCGCCAAGTGGAAAACTTGCCATGTTATAGTAATTATGCAAACATAAGCTAAAATGGTAAATAAATCGAAATACGTTTATCATAAAAGGTTTTTTTAATAGCATGTGTGAATGTTTGCCTCACATATTTGAAAGTTTGTTAACTACTTTGTATTTAAAGAGGAAAATACTAATAATAACCCTACTGAGCTCGGCTTTTTTCATCAAAGATTTTCAAACAATAGTTGTTTATTAAGTAGCTATTATGATAAACGTATTTCGATTTATTTACCATTTTAGCTTATGTTTGCATAATTACTATAACATGTCAAGTTTTCACTTGGCGATAGTTTGTTGATTGTAGGATTCACCAATTCTGTGATTCATTGTGATCTAAACATACAACAAAGTGTATAAAACTTGAAATATATTGGTGTAACATCAATAAATCTTTAATATATATATATAGCTTCAAATTATATATATATGTATAATTTGAAGCTATTTTCTTCTAGGTTTGGAAAACAGTATAACGCATTCAAGGTGATGTTTACATTACAAACCAAGTGTCCTAAGATAAAACTATAACAACTAAAAATTATTAATAATTCATATTACAGTTACAGAAATTATAAAATAAGTGTTTGAAACTTCTTTTTTTAAATAAAGTATTTATTTTAATTAGAATATTGTAGAACTTACCTCACATAAGTATGCTCCAGTACCGGGTATCCAATTATCGCGCCGATTATTTATTAGCCATTGTTTTCTTCTTTCTTCGTTTCTATGAAAGCGAAATAGCCTAAAATGATTTCCAGAATGATTAGAGCAGTTCGGTGCAGAACAACCATCCATAATTATTTCAATAATACTTCCTAAAGTGGAAATACGAATAGAGCTAATGTTAATGGATTGCGTTTCCAGCTACGGTGGGCTTCAATATGCTTGAGTCAGCTCGTATATAGAGGAGCCTTATTCAGAACCGTGACGTCACCTCCACCTTGACGTCCCCACCCACCACCTTCCCTGCTTCAGCGGGGGAGAAACGAACGGAACGCCGAGCGGAACGGCGAGAAATTTAAAATCATGACGTCTTTAAAATTGCGATCCTGAAGGCAATTTTCATTATTTCTGGACCAGATTAGACTTGTAAGAATGCCAGATGTTTGACCTTTCTGAAAATGTAAATTATTAGTCGAAATTATGAGTACTTTTCACGATGCGAGAATTTAAAAACCAAAAATCGTTTTCTTGAGCCAAAAGTGACTTTTTTAAAATCTTTAAAAAATATTAGAAATCGAAATGGAGATTTGAAATTGATATATTTTTACTCGAAATTCTCTGCTCTTTCCGATGGTGTGATTTGTTTTTTTCTACGATGTCTGGATCGAGGAGAAAAAAGGGCAAAAAGATCAAAAAAAGGTCGAAATCGCATAAAACATTAAATAAATAAAAAAATAATTAGAATTTTGAAAATCGGTTTTCACGTGTCCCCTTCCCACCCCCCAGGGTCTCCGATTGCCAAATTTCGTAACTCTCCGACGCGCGGTCGCGAAACGTATAGTGTATAAGACACACACACACACACACAGACATTGCCTTTTATTATATAGATATTGTTACGACGTATCCTCGGAAATCGTGGGTGTGCACTTTAATCCGATTTGGACTTTTGTATATAAAGTGTTTATTCACAATCTCAGCGTGAAGAGGAATAATACAGTAAAACACTTGAATGCTTCTCTAATTTCATAACTAATACTATTCTCAAAATATTGATGAAAATAATTTTCCGAAAACAGTAGCTACTATTCTCAACTGACAAAAGTCGTAGTTCAATGTTCGTATCTTGTCAACTTCTCTGACATTCCTTTTAGACTCTATAATAATAAAAAAAAAAAAAAAAAAAATCCTGGGAAATCTCGTATCGCGTAGAATAATCGCTACTTTACAGTCCTTCTCGAACCTTCGGAATGTCTCCAAATTGGCTATAAATCGATAAATCTGGAAACTCTTCTTAAACACTGTGTCCTAGGCTCATGTCAAGGGAAAAGATGGCTATTCGGGTGGTTTCTCTGTCTGGTCTTCAAAAGAACTAAAGACTCCAGAAAGGGAATATTGCATGTTCGCAACAATATTAAATTTCCACAAAGCGACAGGGATTATAAAAAAGCTTGGCGTAATTTTCATTTAATATAATAAATTTGGCAACATTTTTATCCTTTTGGCAACAAGTCCTAAGTTATCAATATTTTGTAAAATTCATCAAATTTTGCCAAGTATTACGAATGGACAGAATGTTGGAAATAAGACTATTCTTGTATAGTGATTTAAAATTTGCAATAAAATTTATTTTATTTGTAAAATTTGTTAAAATACCTTGAAATTGGACTAAAACTGAATCTACTTCAGTTAGAATTCTACTTAATATGAAATTTTGAAACAAAGTTTATGAGTACTATATTAAACAGTTGGCCCAAATCCAAGATTAAAATAAACTGGGCATTTTATTGGGATTTTTAGAATAAACAAATCCTTTTTACTTGGTAAAATTAGGAATTTTCAAACATTAAAATATTTTTCATAATTTACCCCTCCATATGAATCGGGTTATTTAACCCTAGCATTTGTGAGGAACTAGATAACTGAACTTGATCATGCGTGAGTAAAGGTAAAGTAAATGGGATGTTTTGATTGAAAACTCATGCATGTAAAAATCATCCTAATTAAAATTGCAAATTCTGAAAAATCAAGGTAATTTTTATTAAAGTTTTGGATGATATATTGGATACAAACTAAATGCATTTGAACAGCCTCACATTTTACAATTTCCTGCTGTAAATAATGCGTATCCTTAATAAAAGAAGCCTCTATTCTTTTAGACTACTTCTAATCGTTAGCTCAATTATCTTTTGGAATTTTGAAAATTTTATACAAGATTTTCTTATTAAAAAAAAAAATCCAACCTTCTGCACATTTTTTTGTACAATTTAACAACCAGATTTCTTGTACTGATTTCAGTTTGTTTTCTGGGTATTAGGGGATATGTAAATTATGGAATTCACTCAATTGGAAACCCAACACTGCCATCAATGTTGGGAATGTTATTTTCCTACGTATTCTTAACATCTTAATATTGCATATCTCAGTTTAGGCTATTTTTTAAATCTCTTAAGTTTTAGTACCATTCTAGTTCAAAGCGTCCTCTGAATCTACTAGGCTAATGTTCATATTTTTAAATGAAAAGGCTAATTTGCCCAACATTTTTGACTGCATAACACATTCATGTTTGGAATATAGAAATTTTTTCCCATCTGTCCCCAGTGTTAGAATTCACTTGATTATTTTTTCATTCTCATTTTTTAACCAGAAGATCTCAACTTTGTGATTAGCCCAACACTTTTGCTCTATTGGAAAATTTATTCCAATTGGAATTATTGAATCTAATCCATCTCCTTAGTATGTACTTAGAATCTACTGGCCCATTTTCACAAATTTAATGTTAAATGAATAGAAGGAACTTTCATATTTGTATAATATTATCTAAATGGAAAAGGTATTTAAATTTTCAGTATAGCTATTTATTAAATCATCCGACCTCGCTGAATTCTCAATCTGATGTTTTTAATGATTTTATTATTAAATGAAGGGAAGAGGGGGAGCATTTCGTAAAGGGGTAAAGTATATCTGCCACAGCTTTTGTTTAATCAAGCTATGCTAGGTCATTAAAAATTGAAATAGTGCCCATGGGAAACATTGCTGAATATTGCATATAAGATAAAAGTTGTTCGCAAAAGATTTTGCAACGGATTAGTGATTTTAATGTATGTACTGCAGTCTTGGTTAGGAATTAATTTGCTCAATCACACGAGAGCACACTTGTGCAGTCCTTTTAGCTTCCAGTTAAGAGGGGATATTTTTGCTTCAGTCTGTTTTTCCATGTTAACCCATATTGAAAAAGCTTTCAACCTTATTCACTTTCTTTTTGGGGGATTTTCTTCACTGTTGCATGCCAAGCAGGTGCAAGTGCCCGAATGATTATCTCAATATTGGTTTTCTCGATGAAATTTTAACTTACCTTTACCTCCATGATTTAAACACAAATTCAGTTTATACATTAAGATGTGTACCTTGGGTGTATTCTCGTGTATGCAATATTTATATATTTCTTTGTTTTTAATTTGCTTGTTAGTTCATTAAATGAAAGATGTCTCAATTCTCAGAATTATCTGGAGGGCCTTTGCCGAACGTTTACAGACTAGTGCAATTTCACTGCCATTGGGGTAAATGCAACACCACTGGGTCAGAACATACAGTGGATGGAAGGTCATATGCAGGAGAGGTAAGATGCCCCATTTGCTTGTTTCAAATCTTTTTCAAATTTTTTGCTGTGCATTAGATCTCTGCCAGTGCTGTTAAAAAAAAAAAAAAAAAAAATTTTGGCCTGTGCATGTACACATCTTTAATTTAGGCATTCAGTTACCAACAGATTGCCACAAATTTTAAAAGAATATTTTTGCTCCTTTTTCATTATGAGTAATTTTCCAAAGTAGGATGTATTTAAAAAAAAAATGTGATTTCTGATTTTATAAAATTGCTGTACTTATATAAACATTTGACAGAGGCCCTCCAGATAAATAAGTAATTAATAAATTCATTACTTTAATTTTTTTTAAATTAAATTAATATTGTCATTACTTTTCTTTTTGGTGTAATTTCTGGTTCTATTTTCCTGCAGGAATTGTTTGCCTCTGACAACTGGTTGACATGCTTCCATTTTTGTTTACTGTTTTAATGGATCTGCAAATACTTTTAATTTTATTAATTGCATATTTATACTATTTGAAATACAAATTAATTGGTTTTAATGGTAAATATTTTATAGAAATGTTAGTCGCATATGCATTTAGCAACTTCAATTTATCTGCCAAGATCATAAAATATTAAGATTTAAGAAAAGTTAATATCTGTTGCAGATTTCATAAAAGCAAACTTTTAATAACAAAATTCCATATCACAAGGGAAAATGAAAAGAAATATATAGCAATTAAAATATAAAAACTGAAACACAAGATTAAATTTGATTTGCAAATTAAAAATTTTAGCACTAAAACATATTTTTATGCCTTGGTATGATTTTGAAGAGTAAAGATGCAGCTCAATGTGGACCATATTTACATATAAATATCACAGGTGTAATAAAAGGGTAAAATAATTCAATTTTGATCTATTTTAAGTTAATTATATGAAAGTTCTTTCAGACACAATTTTCATCAATGTGTTGAGATTTGATTTAGAATGTCTTAAAAGAAACAATTTTTGATAATCGTAAAATTTCGACAAAATTTCAAATGCTTTTCCATTTAAATTCTGCTCTTTAAATTTGATTCAAATTATGTATTAAAGCAAATTCATTTTTCTTTTGTTTTTATAAAATTTTAGAAATATATAAATTTTTATGAAAACTAGAATCTATCCCAAACAAAGCCAGGCATTTCAGCAAATTTATGTATAAAAATGTCAGCGGATTACATAATTTCCTTTAAGATTTGTATAAATTGCTTTTATGAATTCCTTTACTTTCTCTTAACATACTATGTTATATAGATGTTATAAGGTTTGTGGTAAAATGTGAATCAAAAAGTGTCTGGAAATTGTCTTGGAATTTTTTTAAAAGTCAAAACCCTGGGAAATTGAGGCAGTTTAGCTAGCATTAACTCATTTTATGAACTTCCTTAATATGCATTTTGCTTGTTTGCACTTATATTTGAATAAAAAATAATTTAAAAACTAAAGGTTCCACAATCATTCACAATTGTTTAACTAATTAGAATCAGCAATTGTATTGTACAAATATTTCACTATTTTCTTTAAACATTTGCAGCAATTAAGCTTAATTGTTAATGTAACCAACAATTATATTTTAATCATTAGTTCAGCAAGTGGAATTAAATAATTAACAGTTGTGTTGGGGTTTGATATTTTATTCATAACTTAAAAGTTTATGCTTTCTTTTAGTTGCATTTTGTACATTGGAATACTACAAAGTTTACTACTATTGATGATGCCATTGAGGGTGCCAAAGGCTTGACTGTGATTGGAGTGTTCTTGGAAGTAATATTAATAGATATTTGTATATAAAGCTTTCTTTTATTTTTACTATGTGCATATTTGCATTGATAATCTAAATATTTTATTGAGAAACTTTTTACTTACTAAGTACTATTTACATATTTAAGCATAGAGTACAATAAAAATGGTTTGCGGAAACATATTTAATGCATTTCAAGTTTATATAACAATCCTGTTTTATATAGGAAAGTACATTTTGGAATGTGAGGTTGAATTTGTATTAGTCAAATGTAATTTTTTTTTACTTGTAGTTTAATAGTTCATTCAAAATTGTAAAATTTCTTGGCTTTAATTCTGGATTTTTCTAAGGTATTTAAAATAACATCTCAATAACTCAACATTGGCTTTAGAGAAACTGCTAATTCAAATTTTATTTTAGAATTGCCAACTTTTGTTTATCTTGTCACTTCCAACAAAATGTTTGATTCTAATTTATTTTAAGAAGTTTCATTGATATGTACTGTGCTAATTAGAAAATCAATTTGCCCTTAATTCTCTGTTTATCTCAAAGAAAACTGGTTGACAGATTTTACCCTATATCCATTTTGACCCCAAATCATAATTTTTCAAAACAATTTTTGCTGTTGCAACCAGTATATATCAGTATCGGTAAGTTTTATGAAAAGCTCTGAACTTGTAATAGCTGCCAGTTAGTCTCCTGCTGTGCAGATACATGTGTAGCTGCCCTCCCCTCCTGCCTGCTAATAAAGTATAATACACCCTGAATAAGTGTTTAAACATGCAGTACACATGCATATTGTATCCACCTGCTAAGCAGATGCATACGACTCGTGGGCAATAATTGGCACTACTTTATATTCATTTTTTTGCGAAAAAAAACAAAGCATTATGAAGTGGCTGTTTTTATTGAAATTAAATATATATATACAGCTCATACACGGCTAATAAAATGACTATAAAATGTTACAGGACTCATAAATGGTTAGCAATGGCACATTGAATTTTCAAATCAGTAATTAGTGAAACCCCTCTTGGTGGCAATGCATGCTTGTATATGTCTAGGTAAGGAGTGATAGTTTCCTAATGTCATCCTGCAATACATTCTGCCAGGCATTCCTCAATTGTTGCTCCAGATCTGTAACATTTCGGGATGCTTGAATCTGGCAGCCTAGCATGTCCCATACACACTCGATTAGCTCCACACACATATCAGATAGTTATCTGCTGAAAGACTGAAGTGCGATTAATCTCTTATGTGATGCCTGTCTGCTGGCAGCCATGATGCTCAGCTAGGACACCACTCCAAATGACTGTTGATTTTGTGGGGTTATGAGCAGATGTCTTAAAGACTGCCATGAGTTGAGACCCAGACTATCTGACCTACCAGAAAGGTGCAAGGTAACTGTTTGGACGGCCGAGAGACTACCATGAGTATAGCCCCAACTGAGCAAAGTGCCATCGGATAAAATATACCATGAGTGGTATAGAAGAGGCTGTAACATTTTAAATGACACACTGCCATTGGGCCAGTTTGAGCCTGTCTTACAATCAACTGATCTTGCCTCGTATTTGTGCACCTTGGCCTTCCAGAGACTTTATTCTGCCGATGAGTTCCTTGCAGCAACCATTGCTGCCAACACCTTTGCACAGTGTCTGTTCGGGGCAGGTGGTGGTCTATTGCTTGGTATGACCAGCCAGCTTCACACATCCAGACTATATGACCATGTTCAAACTTGTCCAATTGCTTATAAGGTTTTTGGCAATGACATAATGGCATTATTGGTTGTCTCTATGGAACTGCAATGCTGATAACAAGCAAAGATAAGCCGTTCACATTTTTAGCATGTTTTATAGGATGCTTATTGTGTGATAGAAATGCATACTATGACCAAAGTTAACACTCGTTAGCCTTGCAAATTTAATTATTTGCATAGTTGGTATAAAGGAATTTGCATGCGAAACTTCGAAATGATTGGCTTATTTTTTAGGGGTGATGTTTTGCAAAAGGGTGTATTTTATTTGACTGTGTGCACTTTGCACATTTAAGAGATAGAAAATGTTGTATTAGTATTGAAAACTTGAATTAAAATTTTGACATGACTTTAAAATCGCTGAATTCAAATCTAGCAATTATAAAATATTGTTTAAAGTAATTAAACTGTAGGTATAATCTCTGAAATGAATTGTTCAATTTGAATGAAATTTAGAAAACTTTTACAATCTAATAATTGTTCTAATTTTAAACTATTTGTTATATGATCAAACATTTAGAAAACTCTCCAAATTAATGCATTTTTTAAAATGACAAATTTCTTTAACTCATTCGCGACCAGAGTGTCAAATATACCTCTTGAGAACTTCCTCAGCCCGTCTGTGCAAGTTTGCCTCGAATGCGAGACAGCTATTGGAGCCCATTTGATGCAAATGTGCATTACGAAACTAAAACATTTCTACCAAAAATTTTAAATAACACTAGATGGTGCTAGATCCCTGTAATTTTTCAAAGCTATTTCCTTGTATCATTGATCTTCATATTTCAGTTTCGTTTTCTGTTTTTCATTAGGATGCTGTGTAGTTGATAATGTAAACAAACATATGTGCAAGCACTTGTAGTTGTCTGGCAATTTAAAAGGCATGTTGACTGGGATATTTAAAGGAAATCGCATCAAAACTCTCACAATATGTAATTAAAATTAAGTGGGAGGGCGGCAGGATTTTGTGTTGCTGTTTTCAAGAAGAATCATGGCAAAGAGAACTGGTCTACATTTTCCTAGTTTACATGTTAATTCAAATGGGAAAAATCTCAGGTGTATAGTTTTAAGTTTCCTGAAAGAAAAATGCTAAAAGCAATCATGTTAAGATTGCAAAATTTGCAACGGAGTCTGTCTTGAACCCTGTTTTGAAATATTTCATGTTACAAAACATTCAATAGATGTGATTACATAAAAATTGCAGGATATATGTTTGTTGTATTTTATATTTAGAATAGTGTTATTTTTAGATTCGTAGTAATATTTAGATTTTTGAGTTAGAATTGAGTTCATTTAATTGCTTTTATAACTGTATTTCTGCTATATTTCATATTACATTTACATTTTATATTAAACAATTACTCTTTCAATTGCTAAGTTGGTGTTTATGACAATCCAGTTGTAGACATATTTCAAAGTAAAGTTGATTTAATGAGATTTTTAACATGTTAGACTTAGCTGCAAAAAGTGTCCAGGCCTGGAGTGGCAGGCTATTTTTGTTGCGCGGGGTCTGGGAAAACGTAACTTTCTAGACTCTCCGGTCGTGAACTGGTTAAACAATTATTTAACAGGTAGTTTTGCATTAAAAATTGAGTAACTAATTTTAGAATGCCAACATAAATTTTTCAATATTATTTTTTCTTTAAATTAATGACTGATAATGGTTGAAATTTTATTTGCAATATTTTGGCCAAAAATCAATGGATGTGATACTTATTCTAGCAAGTGTTATTCCTGTGTTATAATAAATGGAAACTGTAGTTACCAATGAAGGTGTCGTAGTTTAATCAAAGTGCTCAGTTTTAATTTAATTCATATATGTTGATATGCAATAATTTGGGAATTCAGTAACATGCATATAAAAACCGTTATGAATTTCTAAATGTATTTCCTAGGTTGGAGAAAAGAATTCCGAAATTGAAAAAATATGTGATGTCCTTGAACATATACCAGAGAAAGTTGGAAAAGATTTAACAGTTGATATAGATCCTACACTCATGTATCCTGGTAATGTTCTTTAAATACTAGAATTAGGACAATATAAGATTTGGAGAATAATATAAAATATTCCAAAGAAAAAAGCAATTGCTTTTACAATATAAGATTTATAAAAGTAATTGCTTTTTTCTTTGGAATATTTTATGGTTTTTGAGCTTGTTTACAAATTTCATATAATTAATAAATTTGAATAGTAAAAATATTACATTGAACAAAAATTGAGTTTAAGTAAATTTTTAAATTTGTTTTGCTTAAGACAGATTTTAACAGGGTTACTGAAACCACATTATGTGGAATCTTAATTTAATCAAATTTGCTCATTGTCTTTCAACCACCCTTCATTTGTTATTTCTACCCTTTTGGGAAGGGATGTAAGCAGTAGCTGTATGTGATGTTTCCTTTAATACTCAATCTACATCCTGCCTAGTTATGTTTAACCAATCTTTGACCTAGAGTTGAACCATATCCTTGGTATTTGAATATAGTGGCAAAATTCTCCTACTGATCGCCAGTCAATGAACCCATATTCCTTTCCCCTCTGTGCTATATTTATTTTAATTTTACTGCATTATTCAAAAAATTTAGACTAATAAGTGCTGTATTAGAAATTCTCGAATGCAGTGGTGAAGCTCCCTGTTCTAAATTTTCTCTACTTTCAAAAAACTTTCTATCCCCACTTAATTTCCACAGCAAGTAAAAAGCTGAGATTTTCCCAACCCAGGGACTCTAAAAACCAAATTCCTGGATCTTTGATTTCCCAAAATTTTGAACTTCATGGACTTGACATCTTAACTATATTAACAGGCACTTTGGGGCACAAGACATTGGGCTATATCAATGTCTTGTGCATCTCATTCATCATGGGCATATGTTCTAAATCAAACTCAAATTTTTTATATTCAGAACATACAAGTCTGTATAAAGATTAATTGAAAGTTAAAGATAATACTGGTTTGATTCTAATTTTGCATTTTTATGCCCTCCAAAGGAAGTTACAATATAAAAGTAAAATTTAATTGAATGAATTTATTGGATTAATATACATTATGATTTTCTTGCCTTAGTTTCTAGATTTTTTAACATGGGTGGTACTGCCTCCCCCCCCCCCCCAGTAGGATTATATTTCAAGGTGGTGGTAAGGGTACTATATTGATATGAGGTATGATATGTGGCGTTTGTTCTAGATATACTTGCAGCTATAAAGAAAATTTTAAATTTTTAGATTTCATTTCTAATGTTCTCTCCCACCCCTTTCATACAAAGTTGCAATGTCTGGGTAAAGGTAGGATTACATAACATAGTCAACAAAAAGATTTAATTTCATTAATTTATTTTCTCCCTCTCCACTCTCATACAAAGTTGCCATGTCTGGGTAGGACTACATGCAGTCCCAAAACAGCTTGATGTTAGTCTACCTACACAAATGGTGACCAACCCCTTTAGGCCACAAAACAAGATTTACTATTGGGGGTGCAAACTAAATTTTTAACCAAGAGGAAGCTGTACCAATATTATACAATAGGTGTAAAACAAACACTTGCTTTTTAACACTTTACAACATAGTTGAAGAGTGACTTGGGTCATTCTATTTGTTAGTTTTCACAATAACTGCCATAAAATTAACTTTATCGAAATTAAATTTTAGTATGTTGGGATTGTCTGTGGGACGTAGAATGTAAATATTGCCCAATTAGTTTTGGATTGAACCCGGGTTGAAAAAATTAAATACATTGAACCCGGGTTAAAAAAGTGAAATAGTTGAACCCTATGGGACCTAATTTTCAAGCATTTTTTAAGTGAAGTTAAAATTCACATTGCTTCAAAAATTTTAGGAAATATTCAATATATTCTATAAAATATATAAAAATTTGGTAAAATGTATGGTAGTTTTAAATAAAAATTAAAATTACACCCATATATGAAGAGATTATGACCCACTTCAAATTAAAATATGGCATCCATCTTTTTCCCAAAGTAAAAATAGTGATTTTTAAAGTTATTTTCAGATTTGGTGTTGCATCCATCCTAAAACTGCTTTATTTTTTGTTTATATTATGCACCAATGCAATTACAATATTTAAGTGATCACCAGACTTTTATTTCTACAATGAAGCCTTATTTTAATGGATGCAGAATGTAAACAAATGATTGTAAGATGAGTTGTATAAGAATTGCTGAATTTTTTTTACTTTATTATTTAACTCTGGTGTCTGTATAAATGAAATATTTATTGCTTTTACATGGAGCCAGATTTATATTTCTATGACATCATTTGAATACAATTATTTTTTTAGATGATGCTTTCAAGTACAATAAATTGTAGACTTGTGATAATTAAATAAATATCACTGAATATATCTCTAAACTGTGATACATTCAGCAGATTACATTTCAGTTGGAAAGTATTTCATAATCTATGCTTTATGCATGATTGGTCTTGTTTATCTTTGGGGTGGGTGCACAATCTAGCAGTAGTGTTGCATAAGATGTTTAGTTGGAGAGGCTGAGAGATTGGCATTTTAAATGGAAAAATGTTTTTGTATTGCAACTGATGCTCATATTATTGGAATTCATTCTAGAAGTTTTATTTCATTGGTGAGTAAAATGAAATAACATTAACATTCATAAAATGTGTGAGATTTTAAAATGTGTTACCTATGCAAGATGAATACATACAAATGTAACATTTTGAATCAAATAGGTTTAAGATAAATGAATTCTTACCATTATATTAAATAGGAAGTAGAAATATGTTTGAGGAATATTAGTAAGTGAAAAAAATCCATTTTGTAAATATAAATGGAACTAACAAAATTAAACAATTGGAGTGTACTGAAAATTGGCAAGAAATAAATCTTGAACATGGGAAACTCGGGTGACAGTCACTGCACACAATGTACCTACACAAATTTGTATATTAGTTATTTACAAATGTAATACTGCGAAAACAAGTATTTTATATTATTGCAATATGCTAAAGACCTGCTAGAAAAATTAGATTACTTTTGTCAGATTCTTCTGTAGCATGTAATTTCATTCATAAAATCCAGTTTATTCTTTCTGAAACTTCCAAATATGCAAGTGTATGCTTTGCTATATTGATGCCTAGATAGTCTACTTCACAAACTAAAGTTTAATAGTCATTAGTGCATTACTTGATCTTGTTTAAAGTTAGATAATTGATGCATTTTCAATTAATAACTTTACATTATTTAGAATTACTAAGTTATTTTCTGAATATTAATAGAAACTTGTTTGACCCAAAATGGCAGATCCAAGAATTTTAAATGTCGTACACAAAAAAATATTGACACTCTTAAAGAGCAATTGAATTATAACAATTTTCTCATGCATATATATTCAAAAAATTATTTAAAAATAAACTTGCAATTAAATTTTTCTTAAAACTAGAATTTAAACAGGGGAGGCTGGGCTTTGTAGCTTCTATGGGTGCTACGCCACTGTAATCTAGCATAATTATCACAAGGAATCTGACTTTTTATAATTTCAGGAATTGCATATGAAGATTTAATGATTTATCAAATTTTAAATCCAAATTACTGGGATCCTTGGTAATAGCACAATATGGTCCTTCATTTATTATATTTATAACCTTTTTAATATAGTTTATCCCAAGCATTCTTACTCCACCTTGTCAGCCTTAGTAATTACTAAATCAAGGTTGTATAATTCATTGAAGTGATCTTTTTAAATTTTATTTTAATGTTATTAGATTTGAGTGTTGACGATTAGATGCACAGTGTTCTTTTAGGTGGTAGATGATGTTGAATTTGAAAGCTTTTCATCAGGGGCATTAAAACTAGGAATAGACAATTTAGGAGTAACGGCAAACGAGCATTGATAGATTGATAGAATAAGGAGCTTAAATGTTGAAAAGTTTAAAAAGAATTTATCCTAAAAAGCCTTATGTAAAATAGCATTAACCACCCTATGCCAAGAATTATACTAAAGTGAAGAAATGGAAAAGAAGTGAGTGAAAAATAGAAATTTTCAATTGAAGTTAAACAACTTTTGCAATGGCAGCATTATGGTCATGTTGTTGTGTGACCTCCTGTTTCGGACGAGCCGCAAACAGGACCAGTGATGCCAGAAGGACAAAGAATGACACAAGACGAGATCACAAAGTTTTTATTAACACAAACGAGCATCACTGACGAAGGTCAAAGGGGGGTGCAGCTTCACATTTGGTGAGGACCCAGAAGGCGGAAGACTGACTTCATCCTCATGAAAACATCCATGCCTTACTCGGGATTCGAACCCCAGCCCACTAGACAGCAGCCAGAGATGCTATCCACTTCACCGCCTGGGCGGCAGCATTATGGTCATGAATATCTTGAATGACTGCTCTAAGAAGGGACAAGTAAAAATTAAGATTTACGAACTATTGAAAAGCTTGGTTACAATTTGGAAAAAAAATTTGGAACAATTTTGCAGTGCCTATATTTCAAACTAAAACTTTGAATGATTAAAAAAATTTTTGTCTTAAGGGCTAATTTTCTAAACAGACATTCTAATCTTAAAGATCCTATAAGTTTCTAATAGATGGAGAATTTACAGCATTTCTCACTCAAGTGGTCTTTCTTATATTGGTCAAACTAAACATGCTTTACAATTTTAAGGAACATGAAAACTATGTAAACAGAAATTTAAGTCGTAAATTGCTATATTTCTGACTTTTTTTTTTTGCAAGGATCATACAAAAAATGAGTTGATCTTGACTTTTTGAGGTAGGGATTTGACTTGTCCAGTACTCCCTTTTTGTTCATGTCTGGTGGTATGCTGTAAAATTTTTTTTAAGTTGTTCCATTTCTTTGCCTTTGGTGTTTTTGTTTAATTTCGACTTGTCTTAGGCTATTTCTGTTTTGTCACACACCAATTTTGTTTTGCTTATTTCAGATTGACTGGACTGTTCTTCATTCTGTTTTCTGATTAACTCTTTGGTGGATTCTTAATGCAGGACTTTAAAATATATACTTTGTGCCCATTTCATCTTTTTTGACTCAGGATGAATTTGTTCTAGTGTATTGATGAAGGGGGGGATCTAGCATTTTCAAAACAGCTGTATGCTGAATATTATGTGTGTTTGAATATATTGCACAAGTTTTCCTTATAAGTCTGTTAATTTTTGGAATCCAATCTTTAATATTTAAATTATGTAATTAAATTCTTGATCAATCCCAACACAGCATTTGTTGCCCACAATTTAGATCTTGCTTTTAACTCCAGAAAGTTTCTCATACAATTTCCCTTGTTATAAAATGGGTAAAAGTACCTTGCTTCCATTCTTGTATAAGAAAAGGGCAATATACTTGTCAAACAAAGAGACCCAATGACGGTCACTGTCAACATCCCAAGTACTTTGGGTAGACCCTCAGTTGAAGGACCAGTCTTCAAAATTCTTCTCGTACCAGTTCATTAGTCAATAGAAAAATACTCATTTTTCTGGAAGAATTTGCATATGAAAAATGGCAATCCACAATTCAAAGATCATAGCCCTTTTTAGTCAGTAATTCTCAATTACCTGTGACTAGAAGGGTTAGGATCCTGCAGAATCCCCTAGACTTGGAAGTACAGCCCTAATCCTGTGGACATTTGACACAAACCTTCTTGAAATTTCATAAGTTTTGTTTATTGCACTTGATGGGGAGTTTTAACTATGAAATGGTATTTTTTAGATTTCAAAACTCTGAACTCAAGATTATCCATTTTGCACTTATGTGTGCATTGCTAAGCTTAAAGTAACTGTAGTAATATTAAAATGTATTCCCAAATAACTTGCCACACTACTGAAGTATCATTTTACTTTTGTTTAATTATCCCTTTTCAATGAACCAAAATGAGGATACTATATGAAAATGCATTAGATTCTTAATTTCATAAGCAGAATTCACTTTTGTCTTCTTCCCTTTAGCAGCCAACGGTGTTTTTAGTAATCTCCTGCCCACACTTCAACTTTGAATTTTGAGCATGGTACACGAGCAAAACATTAAGTAAAGTCCATTAGAGGGATTCCTCTTGATTTAACCATTATGATATAAAGAGTAATTTTTGGATTTTTTGTAATTTTCATGCATTAGTGTATAATGGTAAATTCGGTGACTTGTTGTAGAAATATTTATAAACATGATTGCACAATGATATAGCAGACTTTGGAAATTTTACTTTACTGTTTTATCACTTATTCATGTTTTTTATTTGAAACTCTAAATTTTAAAGTTTTAAAAGAGAAATATTCCTCATGCCAAAACATACAAAATGAGTCATTGATTAAAATTTGTTCAGTAGTTTAAAGTTGTAGGTCTGTCAACACTGAAGAAAATATTTAAAATTTTTGAAATCTCTAAATCAAATTTTATCTGAATTTCAAAATGTGTGTACCTTTTATCAGAACACAAGGAGTTATAATTTGTTAAAATCCGTTTAGTAGTTAATGCTTTAGGTCTATCAACATTGAAGAAAGCCTGGGCTGGAAACTGTAAAATGCCTTGGATTTTTCTCAGCGGCTACTGCATAAATTGTATTTTTTGTTACAGAAGATAAATTTAAATACCCCTCAAGACTAGCTGTCTTGGGATATAGACCCCTGAAAATAGTTTTGCTTTATGTGCAATAGAACTTGCTAACTACAGATTCAGATATAGCAACTAAGCGGAGCAAAATACTGTCTCATTCATGAAGTTTAAACATTCAGTGTATATGCAATAGATGATCTATTGAGCTTGTTAAATTTTGTGCAAAATTCCATAGGTATAATACGGGCATATGTTTGAAAACTTTATATTTTGATTATTTCAAATCACACTTTTATATTGAAAAACATCAAACTGAGGCCATGCTTAGGTTAATTAATAATTATAAAATTGATGGTGAGATTTTAATTTATTAAAATTTGTTACCTGAAAGTGCTTAATAAAAATATGCAATTTTCTGGTAAAAAAATAAATGGCAATTTTATTTCAGGCTTTAAAAAATTGTCATTTTGCCTTGATCTGTTTAATTTTTCCTTCCCACCATGAATAAACTAGGAATGATAATCCTAGGATCCTGGCCAGAAACTTGGATCCCGAAATCTTTCAATATCTGTTATTTTACTTGCAGAACTGAGAAAACATTTCATAAATTATATGAATTGTTTAGAATGATGTTATAAATTTAATAGAGCAGGAATCCATCGGAATGGTATTTAAATTTTTAAAAATTTGGCGAATTATTAAAATTTATTCAAATTCTCAATCTCTACAAAATTGAATTTGAGCAACTTTAAAGTTTTATATTTTTTATTGCTGTTGAATCTGGCTTATGGATTGAGTAATTGAAAGTTTAATACCAAATATTGCCCTATGATAGATAATGATGTAATTTAAAGACTGACTCAAACTGGTGAAATAGCACTTAAAAGCATTTATCAAATTTTTATTTTCATAAGAAAGATATTTAGTTTTGTTAAATGTTCAGTTTTATAAAATTTATAGTATGTGACATGCAAATATTAATTTAACCAAATTTTTTCTATACAATTGTTTGCAAGATATAGCTTCAGTTGGTTCACTGTTCAACTTTTTATTGAATGATGAGTGTTCATTATAAATGCGAAAAAAAATTAACAAGATATTACTCTTTTTATAAAATTGTCCATTATATGTAAAAGTTCGTTATACCAAAAGTATGTTATATGGAAATTTTAACACTATAAAATTATGTAAATGGGTGTAATATTAATATACAAATCAAACAAAATTCCCAATTTTGAGACTGAAATTTTAATTCCAAAATCTCAATTGTAAGAAGTACCTAGAATTTCAACTCTTGGTATGAACTCTGTGCTTTTACAATTGTAACTAATAAATTTTTTTATGTTTATGATCTTGCTCTATTGCAATTATTACGAACTAGTGTTTTCTGCAGAACCCTGCTGCTCTACAGGCATGTACCAGGGGCTCTGCAAAAGCTTGCAAACAGAAGTACAACTTGCCTTTTTGTAATTGAGAAATTAATGTGATCTATTAATAAAACATTTTCCAAGTTTAAATTACTTGGATATTCGTGACTTCTAATTTAAGCAGCAGGAGCTTCACATGAAAACATTTTATTGGAGCTGGGAATTTTTGTAGTGACAAGAAATTCAGTTTGTAGGAATGTTTATTACTGCTATTTCAAAGATTGCTCAATAAAAATTAAAAGCCAAATGATAAATGTATTTTTATTAATCACATCACATGAAAAGCTCTAGATCCTGGTTATTAATACCCCCAGTGAAATGAGTGGCACTTGCATTGTAAACTTTGAAGCCTTTTTATCGATTTGTATGCTTTGAATGAAATCAATGAAAGTATACAACCATTGGATAGCTGCATTAAATTGAATATCTCGTGTTAAATGAAAGCTCTAAGTTGAATACTTCAATTAAATGACATTTAATCATTTAATAATTGTATGATTAACAAGAAATTAATCAGAATTAGAAATTTGAAAGCAGTGAAAAATGGATAAATTTAAAAATTAAAAAAATTTTAATGTAGTAATAGACTAGTCAAATTATAAACATACAAGATAATGGGAGACAATGATTTTTTTTAAGGACTATTTCCAAGTAATTCTTTAAAATTATATAGCAGAAGGTAAATTTCAAACATGTTAAGATTCATTCTGAACATTTCAAAAATATTTTAATGTCAGATTGACCACAAAATAAAATGTAAAAACTCAGCATTACAAATGCTTATTTTACTAAACTTTAAACCATACATTGCTTATTCAGCGATATTAAAAAACAATAAAAAATGCCAAACATTCAGTTTATGAAAGATTCATATAAAATAATTTCAGAGGGTTACAAGAAAAAAACAATATTCTGCAACAACATAAGAATTGGAAGACAAATCATAAGAGCCAATGTTGAGCAGAATATTTAAAAAAAGAAGTCATGCATAGTATGTCCTACAGAACAAAATATTAAAAATGTCAATATTTCATATCAGCACCAATATACATTAATTTAAATTTACAATGTTAAAACTGAAAGATACTGTCCATCCTACAAATAGAATAGAGCAGGCAACTTCTGATTAGTACTTAACTTTCACAAGGTTGAAAGGTTTGTATTTCAGTGTTTTGTTAAATATTTTTTCTTTTGCAGCCAATCACTCATACTGGACCTATAGTGGTTCTCTAACAACTCCTCCCTGTAATGAAACTGTCACTTGGATAGTCTTCAAAAATCCTATTTCTGTATCAGAAGACCAGGTAAAACTGCTTGTTTCACTGGAGAACATTTTATATACACTTTAAATTTGAACTAAAGTAAACTTGTTTATTTAACTTGGTGAATAAAGGATTTGTGTAATATGTAAAGACTAATGCAATACAACTTATATCAAACAGTAAAATGCAATTCAGGTCTGTTCCACTATAGATTTTATCTACCTACATCTATCCATGCAACAGTAGTATTGAAAATGTCTCATGACCACTTAACTTGAAAAGGAATCTTGTAAGCAGATTTTAAAATGCGTTACAATAGCTGAAATTATGAAAATCTACTTTCAGTATGTCATTTTGAAAATTTCTCATACTAATCATTTTCACAATTTTTTCAAAATGGCGAAATATGGAGCAATTTTTATAAAATTAAGACCCTTTAAGAATTAAGGATAAATGTTTACATGTATTATAAATGTGTAGATGCAATTTAAATATTATGCAAATTTCTAAAAGTGTAGTTTAAATGAAAACCAATATCATGAGTGACTAGTATAAAACTTGACACTTTCATTTGAAATTCTTCAGTAAGATGCTGAAAGCTTGGCAGATAATTAGAAAGGGGAGGATCTTTAGTTTGGAAATTAGTTAGATGGGAAGACTGGAAGTAAAGTTCTTTTAAAATCTATTTTATTAGACTCATGTGAAACTATGAAACTTAAATTCACTCTACTCCTTAAATGAAATTAAGTCTTGCATCATAATTCTTGAAGTGATGCAAATATGTATCAAGAAATTTCATTAATTAATCCACAAATAGTTTTAACATAGGTTACAAATACCAATGCAGGAAATCGAACCTTTGTTACATGTTTTGAGTATCGGGAGATGACACGGCATGAGGAAAGCCATCAATCAATATTAGACAAGATACAGACATTCATAAGAGTCTGCCAGATGTGCCTAAAAGGCATAGTTGGCCATGGGCGAAAACATTATCAAATTTTGTGTTAGTTTTCACTTGGCACAATTTATAACATCTTCCATCTGCATGACTGAAGTGAAAATGGGTTTAATAGTGCCAAAGAACTTTAATGTTAACTTTTCAAAGTCCCATCTACTATCAACAGTGGCTGCTATCCATCCACAGCAAAGTGACTCTTGTACGGAGTCCCAAAAGCATAACATCGGCAGCCTGACTGAAAAAAGTTGTGTTGCATTATGTACAAACTTATAGTTCAGGGTCTTATTAATCAAAAATACAGTTGATTAGACTAGGTTTAGCTGCAAAATGCAGGAAAGGCAAATATTAAATTTTAAAACGTTGTCAATTGGTACAAAACCCTTTCCCATGTTGCACTTGTACAGTCCTCCTTTGTCAACAAAACTCCTGTCCCTTATGGTGGTCAATAAATTTTGGGTAAGTTGCATGAATACTTCGAAAAAAAATATGTAACTAAATGAATCTGGTTTCCAAAGCTTGGTTCAAAGATAGATTATTACAGAATGGTTCACAAGCTGCATAAATATTACATGCATACCATACATATATAACTACAGGGGCCATTGCGATTAAATGATCAAAATATTAAAAGCTGTAAAGCAGACTTCATTACTAAATATTTTGCATAGTTCATTTTTCCTGTAATGTATCTATTCAAATCAAATTTCACTCATTCTCGAGTTGTGTCCACACCTCATACACACAGATGGGCACCTTCTAAAAGTATTCAAAATGGGTTCAAAAGGTGCTTATCCATTAATTTTGAATTACAAAATTTCTAGAGAATACTTTAAATGTGTTAGTATAAATTAAATGCATTTGTAAATGCATTGAAGTTTTTGAGTCTTTTTGCAAGTTTTCAATTTTATTTGTTGCAGTTGAACTGCTTCAGAAAAATGAAGAAAGCCTGCAGAAATGAAAGTGGTGAAGATCCTGGCTGTGTGGACAGAAATTATCGTCCTCCTCAACCTTTAAATGGTAGAGAAATATTTGAAGTTCTGTGTTGAAGCATGTGCTAAATAGTCTATAGGTACTAATTAGCTGTTAATTGCATTGGTACTGTTGATCAGGGGTTCTTAACATAAATGATAATATTTTTTGCTTCTTGCCATGTAATTTGATTTCAAAATATCTTGCAATCCAGTGGATATATGCATTTAAAATAAGAAATTTTATTTTTCTAATTTAAAAGTACTTTGAGAAGAATTTAAAAAATGGCACACCTCATTAATGGCCAATTTCTTCCTTTGAAAATAACACTGTTTTGTGCATTTTGGTTTTAATGTGAAAAAGGTTGAAGAAAAACATTAAATCACAACATGAAATAAATTAGTGATGGTGTATTAACTTGTTTTAGAGGATAAAAACTGCCTTCAGGATATAAAAACCATTTCAACAAAGGTATATGGGTATCTGTTATACTTGTCTTTGGCATGATTCCTTTGCCTTTATATCCTGAAGGCCTTTTATCATCGAAAATCAGTTGATACTGTTACTAATTTGTTTTATGCACCATTTTAATGAAAATTTAACTATTTTTGCAGCAATTTATTTTAAACATGAGAAGTTTTTGTGCAGATTTGTTGTATAATGGCACCACTATATCTAATGAAAATTCTTGGCCAATGTTTTAGACTTAGCAACTTCAAATATAATAACTAAATATAGTTTTGTTAAATGCTTTAAATGTGGCTTATTAAAATGTTAAACATGGGAATGTTAAGAACTTCTGCTATAGCATTTTCCTTGAACTTCTATTAGAGCACAGGTTATAGATACCAAGGAATTTCAAATATGCTGTAAAAATTTGAGCATTTAGACACATGTGATGCACGGTATGTATTAGAAAAAGTACAGATCTTCAATCATGCAGAATGGCACAGTCTACATTCAGTCATACAGAATGGCACTGCTGTCAGCAATATCTGAATCAAAATTGCAATATTGATGTTAAATTTATAATTCTGTATAAATGTATATCTTAACCAACATATCTCAGGCTAGGCCTTTTATTTCCAAGCCAGTGGTTCTCAAATTGTGATGGTAATTTGTGTCCTTTCATTGTGCCATGTAAATGTCATTTTGAATGTTTGTAAAAATTTATTGCTTTGAGGTATCTAATCAAGTAAAATTAAAAACTGCCCAATTTTAAATATATACTAGGAATGAATACGAATCTCAACCAATAGTTTGAAAGTTGCTGCAGTTTGTTGCTTTAAATTTTTTAGTTTCGGTGTATTTGTAAATATATGTACAGTGCTTGAAGTAGAAACAAACTAGTTGTAAATGTAAAGAGGATACTGGAACCAGCATCTTGATGCTTATCTCATTGCAAGGCTCCCTTAAGATTATAAGTTGTGTTCTATATTTAAAATCAACTTTGTGTAAAATATTGTTTTGTAATTTCAATATTTTTAATATATATGAAGATTTAAATTATATGAATAATTAAAATTTACCTCAGTTTGATAATATAAAAACTGAAAATGCAGCATAAGCAAGAGTGTGCAGAAATAAGTAATACTGTGAACACAGGATTGTATTTCAAAATGTATTGGTAGTTTCACAGAAACATTACATTTTCTAAATAACTTAAATAGTAATCTATAATTATAAATTTCTATACTTTTAACTTTAACTATAGATAACATCTTGGAAAAACCTCTGCAGCAGCACGTACATGATTCGGAATTTTGTTCCATATCTTTAGTAGCGATTTCTTGAATTTTTGTGCTGAAATGGGTTTAATTTCTTAAACTCTCCATATATAGAAGTCTAGGGGATTGAGATCGGGCCTTGTTGCTGATGAATCCTCTGCAAATATGAAACATTGACATTTTTGTTTACAGCAAAACTGCATAAATCTGATGTAAAGTAAACCAATCATTTGGAAACAAATTTTTGGCTTATTTAATCACATGAGCTTCCAAATCAATTTCTAAATATTTGATTTTGACTTTTTAGAAGAGGCAATTTACCTCTTTTGCTGAAAGCACACCATTAAAGGAAAAGGTTTGGTGAACCCTTTGAATGGCTTCTTTTGTTGAAGGAATATCTTTAACTGATTTTACTTAAATCCTGTCTTTATCATGAGATTCTTGCAATGAAAGTAGGGTACAGTTTCGATATAAAGAATTTGGATTTGACAAGATTTTATGAAGGAGATAATTACCAAATGCGATAATCCATGAATTACTTTTCCTTAAGTTTCCATTTTTAAATAATCTTTAATAATTCCAGCCATGTTTTTGACAGATGCAATTTCTGAGATTTTTCTGGAAGATTCAAGAATTTTGGGTATATTCTTTCACCCATAGCTTTCATTAGTTTTTCACATTCAAAAATGCTCTTTTTCACTATCGGTTCACCTTATTTTAACACTACCAGTTTCTTTGAACCTCTTTAATGTCCTTTCATTCAATCTGACTCATTTAAATATTTTAAATCTCAATTTTTCCAATTTATCTTGCCTTTAAAGTGCAATTTCTCAATCGTATAGTTTTGCATTCATTTTGATAGTTGTGAAGAATAAACAATTTTTTAAAATATGTTACGATTCAGTAAATTAGTTTGAAAATGGGGTTTCCATAATGGAAACAATTATAGAAAAATAGTCTGAAATTTGCAGTCTTATTTCTGGACACCCTGTATACTGATGCAGATTTGACTTTAATAAATGTGGCTATGCTTATCAATCCTGAAGATAGTTTTTATGCCATGCCTTAGCTTGATACAGTATTTGTTTATGCTGTATTTTTAAAGTTTCTATAAAGTTGTCAGATTTTTGAGTGGTATTCATATTTTTCTGAATGAAAAGAACATTATCTGACCTGTTTTATGTTGCTTTCAATTGAATCGCTAATTGGTAAAAAGAAATAAGTTCATTCCAGAGTTTTTGAAAATGAAGAATAAAATATGCCATATTTATTTCACTTTCATCTGCTTTGATACATTGATGTTAAAAAATTCTATTTTAATCTGCTTTTGAAATCATTTCATTTAGGATGTTATTTATCTTGAATTTGAAATTTAAATGTTTTGGACTTATTTCCTTTATCCACTTAATTTTTTACCAATCCACTTAATTTTTTACCAAACAAAAAGTCCAGGACTCTCTCTTTATCAAATGAACCATGTTTCATAGACCAGTAATGGCATAAGAACTTTCTCTCATTATGCACTCACTATACAGATCTAAATAAAAATCAAAATGCCTATCTCGTATCACTTAAAGTTTTAAAACTCATTCCCTTTTTCCAATCGGTGTTTCAATTAAGCAGTATGAAGATTTATCCAAAGAGTCCCACAATCCTTGAGACCCCTAAAAAGTGCTTTAAGTTTTAAAAGACCTATAAAATTGCTTAATTTGTTATAGTTTCATCACTAAATTCTATTGATTGTTTTGTTACCACCCATAAAAGCAGTTTTACTTTAAACAAGCTGTTATTTTTTCTTGCAATTTTTTTAATTTTGTTTCTTTTATAGTATTAAATTCATAATCTACTTGCAATTAAAAATATTGGTATTGAGAATTCAGCATTTAAATCTTAACTCAATTTTGCCCATATTAAATTAAAATTTCGCAAGTTATCTAATTTTAACAAATTTTAAACTAAATAACATGAGGGTGTTAAACTTAACTATCTTGTTTGCTTTTAAAATTATAAATTTTATTAACTGGTGAAATTTAAGGGTTATAAAATGCCTTTAATTCTTTTGAAATCCATGGGTTTTTATGGGAAATGTGAACCCTGGATTTTTATTTGCACTCCATATAAAATATGTTTGAATTATGTAAAATATATAGTATATATCCCACCTAATCTAATCTTCTAGTATGGTTTATATATGATATATTCAATCTTGTTCAGTTATTTAATGCTAAAGGTTCTGGCTTGGAATTTTATCCTTAGTATGAACAATTTTTCAGAAATTCTACAAATTAGAAATTCTTAAATATTTGTATTGACCGTAACAGATTTATAATTTTAAAATTTATAATTTGCCTTACATACGAATATTTGTTCCAGCCATGATCCTAATACTATTTAATGTATCCTGCCCAATTTATTGTAGATTTATGTATATTTATAATTTTATAAACATGAAAATAATGTTAATGCTTAAAATAGATTTTTATTTAAAAGGATGTTCAAAATTGTTTTTACTTATTTTTTTTTAAAGAAAAGGTATTGAATTTGTTGAGTCTAGTCAGATTGCATTTGTTTTTTCAAAAGGTATGTTTCCAAATTCTTGGTCTGTTATAGTTCTCTAGATTCTTTGAAGTTAAAACATCGAATTTTATGCTATGCATTTTTGTTTTTGGGATTGCTATAGTTGAATTTTAATTGCATTTGATCTCTTGTCTATCTTTTCTATGTTTATTGTTTTGATAACTATTGTTGCCTTCCAAATATACTACATAATTTTAATTGTCCTATAGTTATTTAAGTTCAGTGGTTTGCTATTAATCTAGTTATTCAGTGGGGAATTTGGGCAAAACTTATCTTCTAATTAATGTGAAAATACGTAAACAGGTCGTGTATGCAGTCAAAACAAATATAAAATTTCAATTCACTTTACAGCATATGCAATAACTTAGTTTTGTAAAAATATTACAAACCATAATGTAAACATGTACGCACAATGTAAACATATGGGATTCTGTTAATACTGATCAACATGCATCCACCAGAAAATTAGACTTCATGGTCATAAACTAAATCTTAAAAGCAATTGTGGTGCATCTCAGTCTCTGCAACTGTTGCTAGAAAATGTGACATTACATATTGAGTTTTTAATCCAAAAGTGTACTAGACTTTCAAATTTCACTCCCACTGAAATTTTTATATTCTGTATATAATTGATAATTCCTACCATATAGCAATTGCCAATATTTATTGGTTTCAAAATATTTTTGAATAATTAGTCAAAGTTGTTGAATGCATCCTGCAACAACCACCTCTAATTAAATGTCCATTTTTGCATAAGCATCTGCCAACAAATAAATGTTATTTATTTTTCCCTCAATAAAATAAATTATTTCATACGAAATTCACAAAGCAATAAATTTTTCTTGCAAATAAAATAGTCTACCAATGTATTGCTTTCCATCAGTTGTCTATTCACATGTTTGTACATGGATGTCATTTCAATGCAGTTGCATCCTAAATTTACCTCATAGTATATAATCTAGGTCTGCATTTTTAAAATTTAGTTCTGTTTAGTATGCATTAAAGTGTATTGCAGTAATTTTGAATTTTCTGTTTTTGTATCTAAATTCTAATATTTGGCCTTGTCCCCCCCCCCCCCTTTCAAATGAATATACTTGATGACACTTCTGTTGAATATTTCAGCATACAATTTGTTTTACTCATGACACATTTAGATCTCAGTGTTATAAAAAAAAGTGTTAAGATATATATTCGTGAAGGTAATGTATTTAATCAATATGAGATCCTCAAAATGAAACTTTTAAATTCTTGAGAGTAAATATCTGAAGTACCACCCTCCTCTAATCGAAATGTCTTTCTTTGCAACAGATGCAAATGCTAGTATAAGTTTAATGAATTATCTGATCTCAAAAACTTTCTGGGAATTTAAGAATAATTTGCGGTCATAAGTAAAGTGGTAATTTTGTTAGTATTCAACTTGTAACACTATTTTAGTTATTTGTTGGAACTGGTTTTATTTGATCTAAAAGTCTTGAAACTTAAAATATTTATTTGGTCTGAAAAAGGAATAGCTAAAGCAATGACGTTTATGAAGTTTATACTTTATCCTGCATTAAATGGACTTCTTGTGTATGTTGCTTAAGACCAACTAACAAACTCACTGGTACACATAGTACTTGTAGCTAGCTGTGTTGTAATGTGATGTTTGCAGCATCGGAAAATACATTGCAATAAAATATAAATAAAACTCAATTTTGCTTATGAAAACTGTCTAAAAAATCACATGCCTTAATAAACACTTAAGATTGAATTGTATTTTGATCCCATGTGATTTTGTTTAGGATAGATTTCACTGCATTAATTCCTAATGGCAAATCATGGTACTTTTCTTTTGCACTGGATATTGTAGTTTAAAGCATTTTGCAAAGAATAAGGCTGCACAGAAAATTGTAAATTTCTATTAAAGCATGCTGTGCTATAGCCTCAACTGAAATTTTTTCATTGTTGCGAAAACGTTTTCGCATCTTTTAATGTTTATAAGACAGGCTCACTGGAGGATTCTTGTACAAATGTCATACATTCCAGTAAAGACTGGTGATGGCTGAATGATTTTTGCCCAATTTATGAAAAATTTAATTCTGCAAAATCTTATTTCTTGGTTTTAATTCAACTTTTGTAAATGCTTAAGAGCTACCTTTTGTACATGGCATGAATGCTGCTTTTTCTTAAAACCAGTAAAGTTGAAAAAAAAATTAATCCCTTCCCCCACTCTAAACCTGTTCCATTCCATTGTTTTAATACATAAACTACCTCTATATGCATTATTTTAGGAAGTCATGAACTGTACACATATATACACTACTAGAACTGCAAACTAATTTTCAGTAAACAACTTTGAGCGTATTCTCAAGTTTTTCTGGTTTTGTGTCATTGCATAAAATATTAACAAAGTATTCTAGAAGTGGATTTAGTGCTTTTAGTACCGGTGAAAAAATTATATAGATATATTTAAACATTGGTATAGAATTTTTATAGATTATATATAAAATACAGGGATATCTAGCCAAAAATTTTAGATATGTGATGCAGAATTGTTAAAATATATAAAGTTTAATAACTCGTTTATGTTTTGTATAGTATTTGAAACAATATACATCGAAAGATTCCTATATAGAATATATTTAATGTGCATATATATTTAAAAATGTGTGAAGACTCTTTAGAGATGTTTAGTGTCAAATGTGTTGGTGTTTTATAGACAATTATAAATGCTGACTGTTGTTCATTTTTTAGTCTATTTAAATTGTTATATTGAATTTGTAAATAAATAGATCTCTATATTTGAAATGTATTTTTAGTCATTAAAATATCCATTTTAATGAACATACTTGCATTTATCAGAGATATTGTCCTATGTCAAAGCATAGTGTCAAATTTCTAAACCCAAGCAATCTCATTTTCAGTATTCAAATCAAAGTACATTGTACAATAAAATTGCTCTTGAATAACTTTAATTGTGGATTAATATTAAATTTTTATTGGAAGCAAATAAGCTAATATTTAATTGGAAATTCAAATTTTCTTTATTTGGTCACCTACAATTTAATTACTTTTAGAATATTTCTCTTGTGAAAGTTAAGTACTAATCAAAAGTTACCTGCTCTCTATTCTATTTGTAGGATGGACAGTATCTTGCACAGTTTTAACATTGTAAATTTAAATTAATGTATATTGGTGCTGATATGAAATATTGACATCTTTAATGATATTTTGTTCTGTAGGACATACTATGCATGACTTATTTTTTTAAATATTCTGCTCAACATTGGCTCTTATGATTTGTCTTCCAATGCTTATGTTGTTGCAGAGTATTGTTTTGTTCTTGTAACCCTCTCAAATTATTTTATATGAATCTTTCATAAACTGAATGTTTGACATTTTTTACTGTTTTTTAATATCGCTGAATAAGCAATGTATTGTTTAAAGTTTAGTAAAATAAGTATTTGTAATGCTGAGTTTTTACATTTTATTTTGTGGTCAATCTGACATTAATATATTTTTGAAATGTTCAGAATGAATCTTAACATGTTTGAAATTTACCTTCTGCTATATAATTTTAAAGAATTATTTAGAAATAGTCCTTAAAAAAAAAAAAATCATTGTCTCCCATTATCTTGTATGTTTATAATTTGACTAGTCTATTTCTACATTAAAATTTTTTAATTTTTAAATTTGTCCATTTTTCACTGCTTTCAAATTTTCTAATTCTGATTAATTTCTTGTTAATCATACAATGATTAAATGTCATATTTAATTGAAGTATATAACTTAGAGCTTTCATTTAACGCGATATATTCAATTTAATGCAGCTATCCAATGGTTGTATACTTGCATTGATTTCATTCAGAACATTCTAATTGATTTGGTGCCATATTAAAAATTGTTTTCTAATTTATATAAATATTTTTACTTTTTAATTTCATTTGTTTAGATGTTCAATTTCTGGCTTTCAGAGTTCTAAAACTATTTTGAATCTTAATAATTTATATTTTACCAATTATGCCATATGAAAGCCTAAATATACTATATACTAGTATGCATTTCAAATCTTTTATATTCTTTATGGTGTTTTCGTCTTATTTATAATGCAAATATTTTATTAAAACATTTGTTTATCTATGCAAGGTATATGGAATATTTCTTTTGCTATAAAGAAAGTATAGCTATTGTTTGTATTTAATTTGTATAATCAAATTTTATTTATACAAAATAAATGGTAAAAATCAGTTCTACAACAGACTTTTCATTTATTTGGAATTCATTTGAACACTTATAACAATACTTCCTATCATATAAATAAGTTGCAATTTTGCTTGGAAAGCCCATGGTCATATCATGCCCAAACCATAAATTGAGTTTTTTCCAATACTAGATTTTCTTGCAATCGAATTTTTTGTTTTGCATTATAAAATGTCATTTGGGACATGTTTTAATAGAAAAATATCGGTGGTTGATATCTCATATTTTAGAAGGGGCACAGCAAATTAAAGCTATATAGGCCATTTATCTATTAATCTAACCATTTTTCATATTTTTGTGACCCAGATTATTGTGCACATGGTGTATTCATGAAAGATTATTTGCTACATCATTTATGAATAGAATTATAAAGTATTGTATTTTTTAATAAATTTAATTTTTGGATTATGATGATTTCATCAGTAGTTAATCTAATCTTAAGACACTTGGCATTTATGAATATATGGGGTCTAGCAGAAAAGTATCGGATTATTGTTATAGAAAATTTAGCATAGCTTCAATTATCTGATTTAAAGTGCAAAAGGAATAATTATTAAACACGCATACTTAAAATAATTTTATTGCATTTAAATTCAATTTTCTCAAATGTTTGAATGAAAGCACATTGCAATTAACACACCAGCATTTACTCAGTGATGATGGTGATAATAGTACTTATGATGGGGATCATAATGCAAATGGTGTTTATGGTGGTAGTGGTGGTCATGGTAATAAGGATACCCTTTATGATGGTGGTAATGATGCAACTTCAAGTAATGGTAATAAGGATAGTGCTCATAATGATGATGCTTGTGATAAGGATGGTGATCATAATAGTGATGTTTATGGTGATGATGCGGGTGATAAACAGAACAGATTATTCCAGAAAACAGCATGCATAATATCAACACCTGAAAAGATATTGTGAAACAAAATTTTACTTGTATGCAGTTTAAAATTATGAGCTGCCTAATAGATAATGGATTAGTATTACAAATAGTAAGTAGCACATGACAAAACAAAGTACTACTATTCTAGTTAATATGAACATTATCAGGGCAAATGTTTGTGAGGCAAATCTTAAATGTATTGATTTTTAATCTCGTAAATAGAGCAGCTACTTGCGAGGATTAGAATATTTTGGGCCAGTATGTCTAAATTAACATTAATACTCTGTATTGCATCTTTAACAGAAATAAAATACATTTGATTTATATTGAAAATGGCTAACTGTACAGTCACCACTAACAAATAAACTTTTAGGGTACATGCCTAGTGGGAACAACTTCAGATAAGGGGACCAAATTGGTTCTAGCATAGTAGATGTAGCAGGCTAGGAAAATTGGGGAATAAGACTGGTCCATCCTATTGTAAGTCTTAAGGGTAACCAAATAATAGTGTATTAAATTAATGTAATGCATTGATTATGAAACTCGACTCTAATCCATTTTACCCAAATCCCAAGTATCGTGAATTTCTTTGACTACACTATTGAATTTAAATTAAAACATTGAAAACTGCTATAATTGCAAAAACATGGGACATTACATACAAGTATTAATTTGCTTTGGAGGTAAAATTCAACCCAGAAAGTGTTTTCAATCCTGTATTCAATTTATAGATATTACTTTTAGCAATGTTTGCTTTTCTGTTTCGCTTGAATTGCCAGACTAAATTTACTTAGTATGGCTGCTTATTTTCGTTCCTGAAATGAGTTGATATAATTGATTGTTATTTGTGGAGTATTAACGGAGTGTTATGCTTTCAAAGCAAAATATAACTGCAAAACTGATTTTTTATTGCTCAATTGTCCAATTTCAAAGATTTTTATTACAGCTATGAATAAAGGGTGGGTCTCAATATAGTCTCATAATTAGCATACAGATTTCTGGAACATTCGGTCATTGCCAATCTGGTGAAATGCAATCCTAACAAATCACTCCTAATGGTTCAATCATGTCACAGATTTGATTAGACTGGTGCAATGCAAATGGTTTTCTCCCCCATTGCCTACATCAGATTTACATAATGCCAACAATTTGCAGCTTGTCGTTCTCCACTTAAAATTTGGTGCTCTTCTATGAATAAACGGTGAAATTACATTTGAGAGCACTCAACATTTTCAAAGTTCTAATATTTTTAATTTTGATATTAAGTCTAGTGACCTCCACAGTATATAAATTTATCGAAATGCAATCCTTATTTAAAAAAATCTGCAGGGACTTCAATACGATGGAGTCGAAATGGTTGCATCAATGCATTGCATGAATAACATTTTTCTTTGTGGGTGGTTTGTCTTCATTCATGTTCGAAAGATTAAAATAGATTATAATATCGATATTTTAATATTTTGAAAACTTTATATTAAAAAATCAAAGTTTTACCTTTGCAAGGCTTGGAAAGGGCTACACATTTCTTATAGTTCATAGATAACACTTAATTTTAGAGATAGATATAAGCATTACAAATTTGAGAAACTGAAAATTTGCAATAATCGTGAACTTATAAAACTATTCCTCAAACTATATCAGCTTTGTAAAAACAAATAGATCTAAAAACTAAATTTCCTACTTTGCATTTTTCTTGCCATTTATCGCAATATTTTAATAGTTTAGAAGATATTTCAGGAGAAAGTAAGCAAAGCGAGGCTTGCTCAGACAAACTGTAGTTTTCGGGAAAAATGTTTGAAATATTAAAATCTAATTATATATTCATGAAACGAACCCTATTTTTGACAAAGTATTTTGTTTAACATTTTGATTAAGTTCGAAGATATGAAAAACTCAAGGTTTTGGCGTCAATACTGAAATTTTCCTCGACTGTAAATGTTGCTTATTTCTTTTTACTGTGAAAGACTTCTTGCTCTCTCACAATCTTATTCAAGATGTTTGGCATAAAAAGCATATTTATGTAAATCTTTTTGATTTGCTTACGGTTGACCATGATCGAAAGGTATTGGAAATGTGTGAATATTTCTGAACCTAATTTTACATTAGTCTTTCACTTTTTCTAATTTAATTAAAATCTTTTAAATTGGGATACAGTTCTGTTCACTTTCAGGTAAGTTTAACTTTATGCATTGTGGAAGGGATTTATTAAGGATTAAAATATTTGTAATAAACTTGTTTTCAGGCATACGTTCAGTAAGTTTAATAGTATCAGTGCAGCTTAATTAAAAAAATTCTATATGCTTGAAAACAAAGATTCTTACATTCATATCGAGCTGAAAATCAAGCATACCATATAATTATTCATTATTTCGACAGATCTTTCTTGAGGAAAAGTAACTTTTCTAATATCTCAAGAACGGCGCATAACTAACTAAACAAAGGTGTTCATTTGTTTGATTCAAAGCATTTACAAAGCATTCACTCATTGGATTATAAAAAAATCTGATGTGGGGAGCACATGACTTTCCTTATATAATGCAATGAGTTTAACATTTTTTTAAACTTTAAAAGTAATATTCTTATAGTAGATACTTATATTCTTTCCAAGATATTGAATTTTCTTCAATTAGTCGTTATTTTCATTGATTTAGCGTCATTTTCATCCATTTGGCGAGATTTTTGTTAATTTGGCAACATTTAAAAATGTCGCCAAGTTGGCGACATTCCATCAAATTCGTCGCCAAAATCTCGCCAAGCGTTATGGGCGGAGAAATAAGTTATTCTTACAGCAGATAAATGACTATTGGCGCTCAAATATAAAAATATTACTCAAAGTATCTTTTCTCGTGAATGGAACGAGTTAGATCCACGAGAATGATGGCACCAATTTTTTTAATTTATAGGATTTTTTGATAAATTTATTTGAAAAATGTGCAATATCTCGAGAACGGTTCATGCTAGCGTTCTAAAGTTTGTCAATCGTTTTCTAAGGAAAAATTACATAAGAAATGCTTACTCGCATAACTTTATTAAAGGTTTCGATTTTTTGATGATTTTTTCAAAATTTCACTCGAAAATTTAAGGGGGTTCTGAACATTCGATTGCGTTTTAAAACAATAGGTTTCCAATATTCACGGATTGTGATTTTTGTACCAAATTTCATTCGAATCTCTCTATTTCGTACATTCCTCGTGACATATCGTTTTCAGACTCGCTGACACACACACGCAAACATCACTTCAAAAATGTTCGATTCGTGATCAGGGATGCTTGAAACGTGCTCTCCCGTCGAAAACTCGAATTCAAATTTTCGTCCCCGTCGTAATACTTTCTTTATACATTATGTATATAAGGAAAGTAAAAAATGTGTAAATAATTTGGGTTTTCAAATTTTGAATTAAAAACGTGCGATATTTCGAGTGGCGCTTGTTATTGTATAAATGCACTTCTAAATAAAAAGTGGTATATAAAATGGCTATTTCTTTAAAAAGTTTTAACAATTTTTCAAAATGTTTTGATAAAAAATTTTGAAACGCTTTTCGTCCGATCGCCCCTAAAATCAATAGGATCAATCATCTTATTAAATTTACTCGGATAATATGGAGCACTAGGTGTGAAATGTAAAATTTCCCGTATGTCGTGAATGGCTGGGAATTCCTAAAAAGCGTCCATTCATTCCCTATTTAAAGTACTTGCAAAGCGTTACATATTTGATCATAGTGAATATATATTACAATTTTTTTCTATTTTAGATCGAGATTTCTCCATTTCGAACGATACATATTAACGTTTTGTAAATGACATTAGCTTAAAATGACATTTTGTAAAAAATTTAACTTAAAAAAAAAAGGTAGGGAAAATGGAAGGATTTTTTTGTAACTCAACCAGCCTGAAAATGAATAGGCCTCTGACATTTTTACCGATTAAAACAACCTTGCCAAATTTCATTCTATTATCTCAATTTTTTTCAAAAGATAGTCTCGAAGACTTCTTTGAAAAATCTGATGCACATTCAACGATGCCCAATGTGTAGATCAGATCCATAAAAATAATTTTTGACCGCATAGCAATATTTCCCTTTGCATAATGTATTGTAGGGAAATAACAATAGTCTTATTCATAATATCATTTTACACTTGAAATATAACTAAACGTTGGACAGTACCATTTTAGAGGTGCTGTTATTGAATAACTCTTACAATAAATGAAATCTGATGTGGATAACATTTCCTTGACGTTCAATTTGATTTCTTTCTCATTGTTACATTCATTTAATTAAGCTATATTAGATTTTTTATATATATAAAATGGAAGTTTTTGAAATTGCAAAGAATTTCTAGTTTTTAACTATTTTTGTATTTCGCGATTACTCGCCAAAATTTCTAAAGACTATAAATTTCGTCGGTATGGTTTTTCCTAGCATATCTGAATTTACGTATAGAATTTCTCTAAAAAATGCTTAGCTTTATTTCGGGCATTTGAGAAAGAAACATTTCAATATTTGTTTGTACTAAAATAAAATGAGCACACCAGAGTAAGTCACTCGACTGCCAATTTTCCTAAAAGTGCGGGGCCCGATCTGGTAATATGGATTCAGTCTAGCCTCCCGGCACTGTCCAGGAATTGTTCTACAAGATCAAAATTGCAAGCCATAAGATCTCCATATCCGTCGAACAAAGTGTATTGTACTTATTCATAGCGATGAACTTTCGTGAACAAAAGTAATTATTTTACATCCGTAAAGAAAAGTTTGTTTTCTTTTGCATGCATAAATTGTCATTTTTCTGACTAGGGAAGCTCATTTTATATTATCCGAAACCAGCCAAGGAATTTATTTTAACGTTAACTTAAATACATTGAAAACTATTATTGCTTATTTGCATAGTTTCGTATATCAACTAGCAGGGGCGTCCAGAAGGCCAAGCAGCTCAAGCGATCGCTTGGGGCCTTATGTTTGCAGAGAGCCTCAACATTTTGTACATCATTTTTTTTTTCTTTCTTTTTTTAAAGACTCATTAGTGCTTTATACATTATATCTAATACAATGTTTTCTTCGTATTTTATATAATTCTACATTTTATTATTGGGCATTTGTATATCCGTTTATAGTGTTCTATACAACGCTTTGTCTACAACCTATTTATAGAATTGTAGTTGAGCATATTGAGATACAACTATAATTCTCATGGTGCGCTTTGTTATATAGCTAGGATCGAATTATGCATTGAGGCAAGGTAATTTTGAACCCGGAAGTATTTTATATCATACAAAGACCTCCAAAATATTGTTGATTCGGAGGGGAGGGGGGCAAATTATATTCCATAAGTGAAAAGACGAACGCATAAGTTATGAATTCGTATTTTATTATTTAAAAATTGAAAAACAACATACTTTACTTGTCGGATAATCGATATTTCGGATTACCAATTTTCAGATATGTGAAGTTCTGCTAAATTTATTGTTCGGGTGAGACCTTTTTCATAAATATTCGCTTGGGGTCTCAGAAAACCTGGGGACTCTGCTATCAACTACACGTTTCCCTAGTAAAGGATTCGCTTTTGAATATAGATTTAACAATATTTTTTATTGAAATTTAATAAAAACTATGTAATTTTGAATTTTAATTATAGGAGTCTGTTGATTTAACCTAAAATAATTTAACATAGCAAAATTTAAGTTTTTAATTATTAATTTCGTTTAATAACTTAGTGGTGGCTTAGTTTTTCCTGTGGTCCTCTATACTCACGGCAAGACTAACTTAACTGCAGATTATAATCGCACACTATTTTAATAGTTTAAATTTTTATTTTTAGAATAATGTAAAACAGATTTTTGAACAAAACATGTATTAACTATGTTATTGTCTTCTCGGAATTGATAATAGTAAGATTTTTTTATACAATCTTGTCCCCATTCTCACGAACGATAGTGCATTCGAAACTCGTTTTACAGGGAACTGAAATGAAAACAAAGATCGTGTTACCAAAACGATCTGTTTGTTAGTCTACGATAATTTCACATCATTCGATTTAACTAGAATTACTTTGACATGTGTGGAATTACTCGTTAGACAACTCATGCCAGTCTCGTCAGCTAACTATAATGAAAGCTTCAATCCTCAATTATAGTTTCAGAATCGTTGCCATTTTTTTTTCCTATTCTGATATTTTAGTTTTTCAGCAGACAATTCAGATTTTTATTTGGATTAATTGGCATCGAGGTTAATTTTTTTAATTCTATCGACAGTATCAACTTGGAATTTCAGAAAAATGGAATGCCATTAGTTTTGCTTAAAATTTTGCTTAAAAATTTAATTTACAAAGTATTGAATAAATGGTTCGTATCCAATTTTAAACTTGATCTATTCTATCATAAGTTATAGTAAACAAGTGCACCTTACATGTTATATAATATTATATACATCCGGTCGGTATTTAATAAATCAAGAAACAAGGATGGAACACTGTTCAAGATGATTCGGAGAGGTAAAATTATTAATTTACTCAAATTGAAAAACAGAAATAAACTATAGCGATTTAAAAACAGTTTAAATAAAAGACTTGCTTAGATAATTTAAGAGATTTGTTAGAATTCTTTATTAAATTCTTTTTAACTGTCGTTTGCTATTCACATTGCATGAAATAAAATTAGAATATCTGAATTTTCATTGAAATATAATTCTGTCTTTGGTTTTTAGGAAAACAATAATGAAATTTGGAATTTTCAGGTTTTTACGGTTGGCATAATTTCGGATATGAAAAATAAAAATGTCAAGTCGAATTATTTGTTTAAAAAAAGAGCAACATTCTTTTGCTTGAATTAATACGCGTCAATTTTTTAATTTCATTGCACATGAATTTATTTTACATTATAAATGTGATGCAAGTAGCACATGACTTTCCTTAGATACTACAATGAATTTAGTTCTTTCACAACATAATAACGTGCGAGATCCGTTAAGTCAATATCTGGAATCGCAATTTGGCGATATTCTGCAATGCTGTTAGTGTTGAAGCAATCATGATGTAGAAAGATATTGATTTGATAAATTATGCCATTGGCTAGTTTAGTGAAGATTAACTAATTTAGTATTTTTTAAACTAAGAATTTCTTTATTTTTAATTGTAATTTATAGATTATGTTAATATACATTTATTTGAAAAATCCATTTATTTGAAATTATCTTGATAATGGATCTGGTAAGCATTCTAAAATCATTCATTTCTAATATACTATTTTTTATATATATTATTTGCTGTCAATACTTTTTATTTAAGGAGTTCGAAAATCCGGAACCGTTCAAATGTTCAATCAAACTCAAAAGTTTCAGTATTCATAGATTGTGATAAACGCATAAATTTTCATTTGAATCGCTACATTCGTTCAAGGTACTGTGAAAGGTAAATATCCCAAAAACTCTTAGGATTGAGTTCAATCAACAATGCTCAAAATCTGCCGAAAACTCCAATTTGAATTTTCATATCTATCACAATACTTTCCTATGCATTGTACTTTTCAAGTGCCTTTGAACACAAATTCACTTTTCGAATATCGTGTAAATCTGTTCATAAGTCTGAATCTGTACATATAAATCATTAAAATTGTTTAATTTATTCAAAATACAATTGGTTTGAGTTCCAATTATTATTATTGATCTCATTGATTATGCTTATTAATTTCAATCAATTAACATATGTAGGACACATAAATGTCAATCAACTGCTCTTAAACATAATATTAATATATCAACATAATTACAAATGACTGAATAACCACTATAGATTGTAATAATCAATAAAGTGATCAATGATAATCAATATAAATTAATAAATATGTAAAGTAAAATATTTTGTACACCCTCCCACAGCAAATTTCTTTGTACACCACTGAATATGAATGTTTGAAAAAGAGGATTCTCATTCTAGATGTTTCTGTTCATAGGATCGCGTTCCCATTTCAGATAAGAGCGTCGATAGACCGTTTATGTGATCTTCGGCTTGGAATAGCCGATACTTACATATAGCAGCAAGAAAATTTGATATGTATCGTAATTTGGAGACCCCTTTATGGAGACAATCAAATTCAATCCTTTAATGTAACTTCTATCAAATTTCATAAAGACAAATTTCAAGTTGCAATGTCCAGTTCACGCTCGCAGAACACGGAGCATTCCACACTAGCATAGTACACATAACAGCATCCATAGACAAATTTGCCGTTTATGAGTATGAACTTGGCCATTGAAACTGTTTATAAAATTTAATGCGTTTTACAACTGAATTTGTTGATCTCCATAGAGATTCGCAAAACTGGGACGTACAGCAAGTTAATTTGCTATCGTTGCAGACATTGGCTATTCCATTCTGACGAACTCGAAACCATCCCATGGATGCTTTTATCCGGAATAATCATGCGATTTTAGCATTAGTAACTTTCAATTTGGACATTTAGGCAAGTTATGTAATCATGTTTTTATTCATGTTCTTGGTACATGCACTTGCCATTGCAAATATAGCATGCGTTTTTCTTTAAATATTAAATTCAAAACTCTCATTATCAAAAATCGATATTGGAAACAAACCAAAAAGCAGATATTTTTTATCAAGTTGTTAAAACCGTACTTACCGTACAAAAATTCATTTTCATCCAATTTTTCTCACTGCGTACACAAGAATTATCGTTAAGAGACTGCTATTAAACTTTAAAGCAACCGCTCTTGCTTATATACCCCTTAGTACAATAGCCGCATCCAAATAGAGATTTTGTTTTCATGAACTAAAACATAACTGCCCCATTTCTTTTAAACAGAAGAAATTAGCAAAGCGAAAGCTTGTGTTGAAAGGAGTTCTATCAAAACCTTCAACAGAGAGGTAGATAATGGCTTTATCGTTTCCGCTCATTTTGTGCTTTACTATCTGTATCTCTAGCGAAGATGGATTGTTCCTAAAATGTAGTTCCTGTGCAGGTAACGAAAGAGTTTTAGCCCTGAGGACGCTTTTAATTGGCATTTTGCTTTCATTGGCGAAGGGTGTTAAAAAGAAATTTATTATCGTGGGGCCCAATTCTCCGTGATCAAGAAGTGTGAGGATCAAATAGCCGAGGGTGATCATCAAGCGTATCGTTGAAACAAAGAAATTTGACCTCATTTATGTTATGATTTATCTTCTAAAGAACCCAGAGTTTTGATTTCACTTAATATTGGGGGCTGTGATGGGTAATGTCACTTGTTTCATTCATATAGAGCCAAGGGCTTCGGGTTCTTGGCTTGAAAATGTCCCACAACAACCTACAAGTTTATGAGAAATGGATGTAGAAATAGAACTAGAGCTAAATTTCGTTTTATATAAGTATGTAATCTTGGATTGATTCCATCTTTAACAAGGAAAAAGCTTAAACATTTCTTTATAAATTTAATTCAAATTTAATTGGATCGTTTGCAAGCAGCAAATTTGTGGGCGAGTTTAGCTTAGGAGAACATAAATCAAGTCGAATTTTAGCCAAAGTAGCAGTGAAGTTGTCATTGGCAAAATAATAAAACAATACGCAAAAAACTGTGCATATCATATGTAACACTGGCAAAAGCTGTAATAACCACTCTTGAGTTTCACGGATTTTTTTTTTTTAAATAAGTCCCCATGGCCTGGAGTTCTCAAGTTTCAGAACTTGGAGCTATATGGATTTTGGTTTATTTCTTTCGCATGCTAATGTATAAGGAAAGGATTGTGGCAAAGCTGAAAATTTGAATTTCTGAAGAATTAACACAACTGAAAATCAGCAATATACTTAATGGTGCAATATCACATAAAAAGAATTGAAATAGCATTTTTTTTCCCCAAAAAATTTGATTCTTTCCCTTACAAATACACTACCTGGACGTGAAAACATACTGTACAACTAGAAATTTTTTTAAGTGAAACTTCTATGGGTGCGGATTGTTACGGATGTCTGTCAGATCTCGGATGAACCGGTCGTGGAAGTGGTAGTATGTAAAGGAAATGGCATCATACTGCTAGGAATCAGTAGCAGGAAACCATTGTTATAATTTAACATCTGTCGCCCTCCATGCAGAATCCAATATGCATTTGATAAGCTGCATTATAAAGCATTTCTGCAGAAAAATGTTATATAAAAATAGCGATAAACTGGTCAGATTACTTTTAAACGTAAAGATCTGCTAAAATTATCATGTTTTTACCTCCGGAAAAAATAATCAAACATAAAAATTCGCCTCCTAGTCATTACGGTAATTTAAAACTTGATAATTGAAAATATTTTGTGTTTTTAGAGCAGCAGTGGAATTCTCAGCATGCCGAATATTAAGTTTCTAACTTTATCATTCAAATTTAGAACTCGGTACCGTTTTTAGAGATTTTCTCTTTTCCTTTAGGTTTAGAACCTCTAAATCTAAAGGAGGATTCATGATAGTAGCTACTCTCTACCCACATAAGTTTCACTTCTACCATGTGATTGATCCTCGTCACACATTTTTTTTTTAAACCCAAAGAATGCAACTAAATCTACGTTGATCAGGACATAAGACTGACAGATTAAAGGTACTCGCCTATTTTGCTTTCTTTAACTTTTATAATTGTGTAAGAGTTAAAAACATGCGTTTCATTTAATATAGATCGTTCATAGTATGACTTTCAATTTCGTTTCATATACTTTTCACATATTTGCAGAATATGCACTGAATTGACAGTAATTAGCTAACTGAGTGAGGGAGGTGATGTATCAAAATTATTGAGCACTTCCACTATAGCTAGAATCTTAGTTTTGGTATCATTCTATCCATCCCAGCTTTCAGATCAAAGAAAAAAAATCTAATATACTGCTGGCCATCCAAAATGCAATATCATGAAGCATTCAATAAGCATGAAATTTGCACCATACGTAGACCTCGATAGGAAATACAAATGATTAGAATTTATGCAAATCATGTGCGCTAGTAGCGCCATAACTCTTGCATTATGCATCGCCATACCGGTCCTTCACCTGGCGTTATGGTTTGGGATGGCATTGGAATTTACTCCCGCACCCCCTAATACGCATTGCTGGTACACTCAACAGTCACCGCTACATTTCTGAAGTTTTGGAGCATGTTGTCTTACCTTACCTTCAAGGCTAGCCTGCGGCCAAGTTTCAACAGGACAATGCGAGACCACACGTGGCACATATCATTCAGCATTTCTTCAGTGCCCACCAAGTTCCACTGCTCCCTTGGCCCGCCCATTCTCCAGATCTGTCGCCCATTGAACACGTCTGGTCGATGATTGGCAAACGACTGGCCCAGCAAACACCACCAGCTGCTACGACAGATGAAGTTTGGCAACGTATGGAAGCAGTATGGACTGATATACCCCAAGAACACATCCAAAGTCTCTTTCTTTCAATGCCGAGGTGTGTAGCAGCAGTTATTGTCAGCCATGGCGGCTGCACAAAATCCTGATTTCTTCATGTTCCGCAAGTCGAACGGGGCTGTATTTCAATCAATTCATCCTTTTACTTTATGTTCTTTGTCCAATAAATTTGGCTTTGATATTTCTTGTCTTTCATGGTGTCGCATTTTGGATGGCCAGCAGTGTATTTCGAAAATTCGAATTAGGAGTAACGATGCAAAGCAATAATTAAAAAAAATCAAAACCACTTTCAAAATTATCGAGAACTTCTCGAGCCAGAATCTCGGTTTGGGTTGCAATCAATCCGTCTCAGCTTCCTGATCAACAAAAAAATCGAAAATTCGCATTAGGGCTGGCGATACAAAGGGATTTTCAAAAAATTTTGCCTCTAAAAAATGCTTGCCATTCTATCTTTGTTTAAATGTGAAACTGTTTTTAATATTCGGAACTTTTATGAAGTGTGTGGGTGTTAGATTTAGTGACTACTAGCCATTGAGAGCGCGCGAAGCTAGGGTGAAAAAGCTGGTTTTATTATATACTTATTCTCCACTGGAAACTGTAAGTTTAAACGATCGCTGGATGATTCAATAAATTGGTGTTTTAGCTAACTACATCCGTAAACAAGTCGGCAAACTTTATTTTGCTTTCTTAAAGAGGCAAGTGTGAGGTTTGAAACGGTTTCTATTTCTGACACGACTGATGTCCCACTGACGTCGTTTCCCGAAATATTACTTCAGAATTCGAAAGAAGGTAGTTAAATACCAATCGCGTTGACTAACAGATCTCCCTCGTTTCCGAGTCCAATAAATTGACAGTTTCATCACGTATACCAAACCTTATTAATACTGAAACGAAATTAGTTCTGGATAGCCATGCTATTCACTATTATCATTTAGTTGTATACTTAAAACTTTATATTTCAGAATTTTTACCCAAGATGTTCAGAAATGATATGAGAAAGTTAAAATATTAACCATTTCTTCGCTAAACATCTTAACTTTCATGATGTAAAAAGAATAGAATTTTAGAATGAATACTTAGACACGAAAGCTCGTCTTTAATACCATGATAACTTAACTCACGAAGATAATAATAGGAAATCTGCGAAAAAAGACACGTTTTCTAATAAATTTGTGTTCCGACGCCAACTCATTTACCAAATTTCACGCGATAACATGTAAAACTATTTCGAAATACCCAATTAACTTTTACGCAAATCTAACTTAACAGTTGGAAATATTGCTAGCATCCGCTAGTCAATATAACCCATATATTGAACGTTTTAAATCATTGGAAATTAATATTTTATTATATAAAACCTATAGTTTGAGTTCCAAGATTCCCAAAATTCAAAATCGCAAATTTAGTCAATGAATTTAGCTTTTTGTTATTGGTGGCAAATTTTTTTGCCATGATAAAATAAATGTTTCTCTGTAGCATCTATTTCTCAGGATCTGCTATAGATAGAACTTAAATGACTGATGTGGTCAACATCAAATTTCGAGGGGGTAGGGAGAGGAGTCCATCCCCCTAATAATTTTTACTTCCCGGTTTTTTTCCATTTCTGGTTGAAATTTTTTAATTTTCCTTGAAACACCTATTCTTTTTCCGGTTAATTTTTGCATATATTTAATTGAAAAACATGTAATATCTCGAACGGCTCATACGAAATTTCCAAGGTTTGTCATTCGTTTTTTAATAAAAAAAAATTACGTATGCAATGATTCTTATGTAACATTATTTAAAATCCTGATTATTTAATCAGTTTTAAAAAATACATTCGAAAAAAATGTGTGTGTGTGTGGGGGGGGGGGCTTCCGAGCATTCGATCGCGTTTAAAATTAATATGGTTCTAGTATCTGTCCCAGTTTATGTTCGAAACGCTTTATTTATTAGTTCGTGAGATATCGCACCCAGACTCGCACGCACACATACACGTACATGCATATACAAATAGACATCACCTGAAAACCGTTGGATTCGAATTCAGGGATGTATAAAATGTGTTTTTTCGTCGAAATTCGAATTTTCGTCAGAATACTTTTCCTATACATTATATACTATGTAGGGAAAATAAAAGTATAAATGGTCACGCGATAGATCGTTGAATTTCCATCATTACGGTAATGATTTAATTCAGTGGTGATCAACCTTTTTATGGTATGTGTCATTTTTAGGCTATTTTGTCTTGGACGTGTTACTTTATTCTCCTAACAAATTAAGCCTATATTAAGTTCGACTAAAACACAATTATCTTCTGTTATATAAGGTTTATTAGCATACATCTTTCTTAGAGCACATTACAATGAATAACACATGTTTGTACATAATGAAAATGTAATTTATAAAATTTTAAGGCGGATTTTGAATTCGCCCCCCCCCCCCCCTTTATAATCTCCTGTATGTTTTGTTTTACTTTCAAACATCGGTAAATTTTGAACGGTATTTAGTTTTAATCGTATTTATTACCGCATAAACGATTGTCCAGAAACGTAGTTTGAGTCAAATGTTTTGCATCGTACCTAATTTAGGGTAGAATTTTATCAAACAATTTCATCTTGCTTTCATTCGAGCAAATTGAAATAATTAGTTTTGAGAAAAATCATTAGAAAAAATGCAAAATTTTCATGAAAAATGAAAATATACTAATGTAAAAAAAATGCAGTCGTTTTCTTGCAAACTTGAAATTTAAACTCTTTAGATGCCCCATTGTATCCATAAGAAATGCTAGATCCCACAGCCAGTCTTTATTCTTGCTGATCAATGGCTGTATCTGTTTTCCATTTCATGCCATCATCAATGTGAATGCTGAGATATTTAGTAGAGATACAGAGTCCACTTCGATAAGAGCTTGTAATTCCGCCCCAGTAGTTCAATTGAGAGAGCATCTGTTGGCCAGTACGAAGATCCCCGGTTCGAACCCCTACTGGAATACAAGGTTCACTGCAGAGAGAGTTAACAAATTTAAGCTACGATAAAATCCTTACACAGGTTATTACTCACCATAATGAAAAGTTTGCTAAAATATAAATTTTAGTCATCCCACAAGTAATGGCAACTTACAACTGCGGACAATATAATCCCCCCCCCCCTTACCCCAATGAATTTTGTATTTCTCATGTCACATAGCGTTCAGAATATTTTAACAAACTCTACAATCGATCCAAATAACGGAATTCACATTTAAATACCTTATATATAAATAACGTGCTTCTTGGTTTTATAACCCAGGCCATACAACTCACCCAAAAGGTGTAGAGGTTCTTAGTTTGTAGTGATTAGGCCTTATTATTTTCACTATTCACAACTTCGTTGCTTTATTGACTGCGGCTGAGCCGAAAGGACCCAAATGAAGTAACACATACACACTGGAACAGGCCCGATACTAATAATTTAAGGGTCCGGGTGCTAAAGGGAAATGATGTCCTCTAGCTCTACTCAAATTTCTGAAAAAATACTTTATTAGCCTCTAAACAGGGCATTTGGGAGGAATTATTTCATGTGGGGTTCTTGGTGCTGCTTGTGCACCTAGCGCTGGACCTGCACTGGAGTATCAAGGGAACCAAGACTATGCCATCCCAAGGACTTATATAGAAAGTGTAGTCACAACATTTGAGAAAGTATCCGAAATAATATTAATGTGACTGATGTTATTAGCTTTTTTTAATATAAAATCTTCCAATCTAGCATTTTATACGAGGGCCAGTACTTCAATTTTTAGAATGTAGCAATTCCAAAAATAACAGCTTTCAGTGCAAACGATTTTTTAAAAGTTGAACTTTTACATGAACATCGGTTGTTATAGAACGAGAAATGCCATAAAACCCTTTTTACAGCGCCGTTTTGAAGCCAATAAGATAGTGGCAAAACATGGATTTAAGTGGAAAAGATTTTTGAGCTATGATTTATAATTATGACTTTCGGTAAGGGTTGATTGACACAGCTGCCTAAACTGTTCACGCGGAGTACGGGTATGTTAAATATGTGGCTCCGTAAGTCTTTCCGAAATGCTGATGGTAAAAAAAGAAGGGCACGGTCCCTATGGATCCCACCCCCACTGGGTTCCGGTCTACATTGGGTAGCACTGTCCCCGCCGTCCAAATAAATATCTTACACTTTCGGGTAGGTCGGACGGTCTGGATCGAAGAAAGGTTGATACAGCAACAACGATCGAATGAATTCGATTTTTGGTGATGAAGCACCATCCAAGACAACAATTTACAAGTGGTTTAAAGAATTTCATCTTTGACTTAGTCTCTGTGATGAATTTCGTGAAGGTCGACTCAGAAATGCTGTGACGCGAGAAAACATTGATGTTGTGCAAAAAATGATCACTTTAATCATCGTCATGTCACATATGATGAAATTGAGGAATCTTTGAACATTTCAAGGATTCAATTTTACATAACCATTTAAAAGTCAAAAAGATATGTACACGTGAGATTCCACAAAATTTAACTCAAGCCCAAAAAGATGCTCGTGTCAAATGGTGCAAGGAAAATCTCAAAAGATTCAACTCTGGTGCCTCAAAACATGTCTTTAACATTGTAGCAGGTGATGAAATGTGGATTTATTCTTATGAACCCCAAACAAAACAACAATCTACTGTTTGGGTGTTTTAAAATGAACTAAATCCTACAAAAGTTGTTCGTACACGAAGTGTTTAAAAGAAAATGATTGCTTCGTTTTTTGGTAAATCAGGCCATGTTGCAACCGGAGAATCGTAGAATAGTAAATACTGATTTTTGGAGGATCGTAGAATAGTAAATACTGATTGGTATACGACAAATTGTTTGGCAGAAATAGTTGCTTGCTCAAATCGGGAAAAATAATGCGAAACGTCGTATTATTCTTCATCATGACAATGCCCGGCTCACATACTGTATTTCAAACTATCAATTATTTGAAGCATGAAAAAAATTGATTTGATGAGTCATTGTCTTTATTCGCCTGATTTAGCACCCAATGATTTTTTTCTTGTACCCAACAATCAAAAATAAAATGGTCAACGATTTAACAGCTCAGAAGAAGCAGTTGAAGCTTATAAATTACGTTTCTGATATACCAACTTCTGAATGGCATAACTGTTTTGAAAATTAGTTTATGTCGAATGAAAAAATGTATTGATGCTAAGGCAATAAAACGATTTCTTTTCATACAAAAATATTTTGTGTATTATTTTCTAAAATCTTAAATCGTAGCCTACGTATTAATCCCTAACCCCAATAGGCTCAGACCAGGTCGGCATTGCCCGTTCTGATAACCGCTAAATGCGCCACTGCGTGGAAAGTGAGCTAGCTACTCTTATTTGAGTTCACCATTCTCTTCCAAATTTTAAAACACTATGTCACAGGTTCCAAAATTTCCCCCCAAAACCTTTCCCTTTGAAACCCAACACACATTAAAGTGAAGAAGCAATTTACCCATTTCGATTGTTAGATTCCATTGTAAAATGTAATTCCATTTTTAAATGTAAATGCGGATCAGTTCGTTTATTTACATTTGGAAGCGAAAAGCTTCTGTGTCAAGCTAAAGATACATACGCCTGTCAATTTGTTTCTAAATATTTCGTGTTTAAAAATGTATTTTATTTGAGTGATAAGAATGTGGATATATGTGATACGCATAATGTATGCTTACATATTTAAAACTGTTTATCTTAAACGTAAACAAAAACTGTAAATTAAAATTACTCAAGGCCAGCAACATTTAAAATTTATATTTAAGCTATTAAAAAGTAATCAAAGATTAATTTTTAAAGGTATTTTGAAACTCAAATTGTTTAAAAGTAAACAAAATGTTTTTAACTAAAAAATAAAATCTTCATTACCAAAAATAAAAAAAATATATTAAAAATTACTTCTAATTACTTTTATTAATTTTTAAATAAGCACAAACATTCCTATTCTCAGCATATACTATACACGGCAAAAATATTGAGAGAAAAATTATAAAAACTAAACTAACTAGAGGTTAGGAACCATTTTCATAGATTAACATGTGGAAAATGAAATAAGAGGATGGAGGGAAAATACCCTCTTAATGTGAATTATAAACAATACCATTTAAGCAACTTCACTTCAATCGCGTTTATTGGTTTTAAAATTTTGATGCGTACACCTTGAAAACGAGGGTTTGTGATTACAGCCCCCAGCCCTCCTAGTTTTCCAAATTTATCAGAATTTAGCACAATGTGTGCAAAAAATCATATACTATCTATCCACAACACATTTTTCAATGCAATGTAAAGTGTATACAATACTTTGAGAACCGCGATGAGAAAACTACATCTCTGTATGATCCTGTATTTATATGCAATTAATTCATATTATTTGCTTTAGCTTTTTTAAAATTCTAAATTGTAAATGACTTGAACAACCCTTATCCACCATTAACATATATGGAAATAACCCTGGAAATTAGCAAAATTCATGCATAAAAACATACTTTTTTATCAAATTTCACATACAAAATTTTGAGGAAAAAACAGTTTTTACTTAGAATTAAAAATTTGTTTTGGAATCTAAAACAACTTTTATGTAAAATACGGATTTTTGATTTGTTTCTGTGATAAAATGTTTCATAAAATTTGTTCATCTACTTTTAGGAACAGTTAAACATGTACGTAAAGTTAAACATGTATTTACTTTGCACCCGGATTTTCTTTTTCAGCAACTGTAACAAAACTATTGCCCTTAAAGACATGAAACTACTGACAGAATTTTTGAAGCGTTGCCAACTTTATTTTTAAGGGTGAAGATAAAAAATAATTTTTTGTATTTTAAGTAAGTTTTTATTATTCAAGAAGTTCTGAGAATAGAGTCATGGCACAACCTGTGCAGCAAGTGAAAATTCGAAAATGTGAAGTCATGTGTAAAAAAACAAGTAGACATCTACACTAAAACTATAAAGGCTTTATAGACAAAATCCCTAATGTAAATGGTGGTTAAAAGAATGGGCTTTAGTACGAAACATTATATTGATATATTAAGTTATTTTCTGTGATGCTTATAATCAGGGTATGATATTTAATGATTGAAAAGCAATAATATAAAAATTGCTATACACTTTAAAAATGTGAATTACAAAATAGTAGTCTGTCAGTAGTGTGAAATACAAAACAATAAGATAGTTAGTTCATAACCCGGCAGTATTAAATACACAATGCTGACAGCATGTTTCTCGCTGTTTGCAAACTTTTTAGGCAGTTAGTTGCAAGAACAAAAATTTTATTTTCCACGGGGCGTTGAACTTGAAATTTACAAAATGAATCTTTTCCTATCATCCCACTATTTTCTCGATAATTACATTTTCCGACTGAATATTGTAATTTTCTTTAGGCAATTTTACATATATACTAATTAAATCTCGCGCCATATGACAGAATGCATATATGTGTAAAGTATTCCCTTTCATCTGCCTGCCTGCAGTACTTGCGCTTTTAAAATTCTCATCACCCGTGAGCCATACATCTTTGAATCAAATATTATTCATTCTTGCTCGACTCCCTAGCAAAGCATAATTATTATATGACCCCCAATAAAACGCCATTACTTTACGATCGCTACTTAACAAAACTCTATTGCTTCACGACCTACTAGCTAACAAAACGTACCTGTTTCGCAAACAATGAAACTCGTCATATTTTAAATCAAGAATATTAAATTAATAATTCTTGCAAAACGACAAGAATTATAAAAAATAAAATAAAATAAAAAAATTAAAAAAGTTACATTTAATTTCAGAGATATTGAACAACTTGTTGATACTTTGTTTTGTCAATACTGTGACAAATTTGTCTCTAAGTTCACCAAATTTGTATCCAAGCATTACAGACAAACAGATACTGGATTTTATGTGAGCATTTGTTTGAACAACTTACAAAAAAAAAAAAAAAATATATAATTTACGCGTGTGCTTACAATATCAAAGTATTCCACATATTCAAAAATGTCTCTGGAATGTGCTGATAATTTTCAATTTAGGGTGATGATATGGTTACTCACCGGCTGGTTTTAAGGGTTTGTCGTTTTAATTCCATTTTTATGAAAAAGTGAATTAATCCTATTTTTATTTCTCTAGAAAATTAATCCACTAAAAATAAAGCGGCCGCCATGTATCCTAGAATTGAAGTCTTATTATTGGAAAGCAGAAAACATTGAAGGACTTAATTTTGAATATATAACCCTTTTCGAAACAAACCTTGTTCTGAAAATGTTATAAGAGAAAATGTCTTTCATACGTGTGAGAAAACGTCTCTTTTACAGCCGGACAAACGTTCTAGTCTGACTGCAAGCGTGATGAATATATTCCAAACACAAGTGACGATGTCAGCATCGTCTCGGAGCAAGACGGTGAAGAAGTTCGGAACAGCAAGCAGCACAGAGAAGATGCGGCTCGGATAAAAAAAGCCCACGGAACGGGTGGACTAAAAATAAAGATTGCGCTCGCTCGGTGCAGACGCGGGAAGATGCTGAGAGGGCGAGCGGCGGCACGAGGATGGGCTCGCGACAATGAATTCCGTGCTGTCGAGCTCCAGCGGGGGCCGGTTCGACTTTGACGACGGGGGCACCTACGTCGGCGGCTGGCAAGAGGGCAAGGCGCATGGCCACGGGTTGTGCACCGGCCCGAAGGGTCAGGGATACTATGCGGGTACCTGGGAGGCCGGTTTCGAGGCTTGTGGAGTCTACACATGGCCAACGGGCAGTACATACGAGGGACAGTGGGGCACGGGCAAGCGACACGGACTTGGAGCAGAGACTCGGGGGTGTTGGATCTACCGTGGCGAGTGGACGGACGGCCTCAAAGGACGGTATGGAGTAAGACAGAGCATAGCGTCCGGTGCCAAGTATGACGGAACGTGGGCGAATGGACTGCAAGATGGATATGGATCGGAGACCTACGCCGACGGAGGTAAGTTGGTTCTGATGATATGGATGATTTTTAGATGGATTGCCTGCACCATTCTGTGATTAACGAGCAATTGATAACTTGTAAATTCCTTTTCATGCGCGTGTGATTTTTTTATGATATACACACATATATATATATATATATATATATATATATATATATATATATATATATATATATATATATATATATATATATATATATATATATATTATATATATATATTTGAAGGATGGAATAGCAAATACCAAGTAATTAACTTGCAAAACAATAAAATCACCAAAACAGTTAAAACACGACTATCATGCCGAAAAAAGAAATGAATAACACTAGGCTTAATTTGGAGGTTAATTTAGATTAGACTCTTCAGCAGCTCATCAGATCTGAGCATCCAACCTAAATTAACCCAAACAAATGGTTTCCTATATGGCAATAGCTAGTTACTATAAATACCATGGCGTAGACTACATTAATGCAATAGGGAAAGAAATGAAAAATTAATACATACAAATACAAGCGACGATTGTGTTGATATGTGTTCATTATACATTATTTCGCTTCTGAAAAAATGCAGAATCCAAAATGATTCATTTTCAGCAGAATCAATGACTGCCGAAAGGAGCTATGTCCATTTCTAAATTATAAAATACATAATGTTCAATATAAAAGAGCTGCATTTGAACGCAAAACAGGAGATATATTTTCGTGTACTTTCGTAATAAGAATAGGTGAAAATTCAATTAACATACGACACAGTGATAGAAATATAATTTCAATTGGATCATAATTTTAAGTTTCTTTTATCGTACGAAATCTGTATGTAAGCAATTCAGCCTTACCCTTGTGGTTACATATACTCCCTCTCCTATAACAGTTTATAATATTTTAGTTGTTTACAAAATTTTTACTTTGTCATACTATTATCTGGAGCAGCGTTTTTCAAAGTGTGTTCCGCGACAATATTCTAGTGGTTCCGCGACTTGATAATTTCGTGTATATTTTCTTAAAAATTAAAACCTTGACTGATAAGTACGTTTTAAGACTTCTTGAACTTATTTCAAACACTTTTGGTATTATGTCCATCTATGTGAGCGTGTGTGTATGTGTTTATGTCTGTAGGGTGTAGGCCCGATAAATCAAGAACAAATTGCCTTACCACTATAAAATACTTTATGTTAATACATTATATGATAAACTAGAACTAGATATAATTTTTAGTCATTATAATAATTAGAATTCGAATTTTAAGATTTTCATACAATTTTTTGTATGGAAAAAGAAGATAATACCAGGAACAATAATGGTAGTATACGGTATTGCCAGTAAGGGGAAATTAATAATTGAACAACTATGAATGTTAATGATATAAAAATGTTTTATATTAACACAGATAAGTCAAATGTATTCATTGGCTTAAAAATGATGTTGCCAACTTAAAAAAGGAAAAATGAGCGACACAGTGATCAATAAACCAGTTAAATATTTGATAAATAATTTGAACACATAAATAGATTTCTTTTTCAATCTCATTGTTATACAAATGAGGAATACCATATATGCATATTCTATCAGCGTTTAGTTCTACTTTTTTTTCATCAGAATAAAAAAAAATGTATTTTTTTTTTTCAAATTTCGTGCCATTTTAGTTATTATTTTAATATATTTCATATAAATTCTTTGAGTTTCATTTCTCAAATTGGGAAAAGCTTGAAAATCAGTAACGCCCATGGATGTTTACCTGTGTAAATATCTGTGTACATATTTCATACAGTAATATCCATAGATCAAATTTTTAAATTCCAACATACACAATATACTACCATTCCCTAATATTACATATACTACTATAATTATATTAAGAATTATCATAGTTCTCCATGGAAAATAATGCTATTAATATCTTAAAATTCGAATAATTCCAGTTCTAATCATAAGAATTCTGAAATATTAAATTTTGTTCACGTTTTCCACATAATATATTTACACATAAATTTGAAAACGTTAAGTGCATTCGTTTTTGAGTTCACACACACAGACGGACATTCCCGGCCGGCCAAATGGTTGCTCGAGTCCGTAGGATGAGTCGGACGGTCTGGGTCTTCAACACAGACGGACATCTTCCCAAAAGTTTTCAAAGTGAGTTCTGGAAATCTTAAAAATAAAATTTTTAGGAAAACAATATTTTTTTTTATATAAAAAACTAATAGAAATATGAATGTATCGGAAAGTCGAGTAGAGACTCAAATTCTAGAATTCTAGATATACTAGCCGAATACCCGTTGAAAATCAACGGTTTCGTAATAAGCAACCACCCGAATAATGCAAATATTCGAATAATTCGCATTTCATATTTAATCGGTAAATCGAATGCTTTGGTGTGCAGAACCCCTTAAAGAAGAAAATATTGGAAAACTTAAATTGCACACTTCTTCCTTTCGAACTATCTACCCATACACAAAATTAAAGTCTCTATCTCATCCCGAAGCATGCTATTTTATCATTTCCCCATTCAAGCGTCTTTCTGTGGAACACTGCCATAAATGGACATTTAGGAAAACCGTAATTCGTCTTGGTTTTTTCATCAGGTGATTGGCTCATATATCAAATATCAAGCATCTATCACATTTAAAAGAAGCCTGCATAACTTATTCGAAATATCGAACATTTAGGTATTCGGCACCCCCTAAAGTAACAAATATTGGAAATCTGAAATTGCACACTTTTTTCCTATCAAATTATCTACCAGTACACCAAATTTGAAGTCTTTATCTTATCGCGAAGTACGCTTTTACTATCATTTCACCTTTCAAAAGATTTTCTGTGCAGCGTCCTCTCAAATGAACATTTTTAAAAAACTGTATTCATCAGATGTATTTATCAAATGATTAGCCCATATACCAAATTTCAAGCCTCTATCACATTGTAAAGGAGGCGTTTTTTATTTGTTCGTCAAATCGAATATTTTATTGTGCGGGTCTTCCTACAATAGCAAATGTTTTTTTTTATATTATTTTTATTATTATTATTAATGCAAAGGCACATAGTTACAAATCAATTGGTCCCCATGCGTCACGCAGTGACGCATGAACCCAGAGCAGAGCACAACAAAAAGAGAAAACAGAAGCACAACAGGAACAAAAATAACAAGAACAAGTAACGAATTAACAAGAGTCCATCTGCACCATAAGAGAACGAGCTCTCCAATATCGATCATAGATGTTCTCTCCAGAAATGGCCGTACACTCCCGAAGATGATCTCCGTCCATGTCAGTTATTTGTTTACACAAGACACAATTTGGACTACTAAAAATACCTATGCGGTGTAGGTGCTTAGCCAAACAATCGTGTCCAATTAGTAGTCTAAAAGCCGCTACCGCAATGTTTCGAGGACTGTCGGGGATGTTATGAATCGAGTGTCTCCAACTTTTGTCCTAATTTCCTACGTCACGTGTGATTTATACAAAGAGTCTAATTTATTTTTAATTAATCTAGTTGCCGAGCAAGCCGAAATTTGATGTTGACAAAGTTGAACAATTTTTGTCCCCCTTTTCGCCAAAAAGTCAGCCATTTCATTTCCGTAGATATTACAATGGGATGGGATCCACTGTAGTACAACTTCAGTACCCCGTTCCCCCAGGGTCTCCAGAACATTTCTACATTTTTCAATAGTATCAGAAACCGGAGTTCCGCACTTTGAAATTACCTGAATAACGGAAACAGAATCAGATAATATAACCACATTCTTAGTATCGCTGTTTCTCACCAAAAGTTGTTCTATGGCAGTTACAACTGCCTGCACTTCATCATCAAAATGAGTAGTGTTCGGTCCCAAGGTAATGTAGAAAGAGAAATCCTCCGAAAACACTCCAGCTCCTGCATTATTTTCGATTGAAAGACGTGATCCGTCAGTATACACATGATACCACTCAGGTCTTGGGTATCTCGTGTTAATAGTTTCCAATGCATATGCTTTCAATTCTTCCTCATTAGCCTGAGATTTCTTAACATGAGTACTCAATTTAAGGTTACTTCTAATTAAGTTTCTTTTTAAAGGCCTAGTTGGCTGAACAAAGACTTCGGGGCAATCAGGCAGATTCAAGTCCTCCCTGTGTTTTAAGACAGTTTGTAAGAATCCCTTTTGAGTTTTTAACACTCTAGGTGTACTATTATCATATTCTCTCCAAAAGGGAATATTAGGAAGACGTATAAGTTTTTCAAACAATAGCAAATGTTGAAGTATAAGTTTTCCACACAATAGCAAATGTTGAAACAGTGAAATTGCACACTTTCTTCCAGTGCAAAATTCTATCCGTACACCAAATTTAAAGTCTCCCTCATCGCGAAGCATGCTTTGTCTATCATTTCACCTTCAGAATGCTTTTGTGTGGACTACCCACCCCCTTAAATGAGCAATTTTGAAAATCTCCATTATTCTTGTTCTCCGTTTTCTATCAGATGATTCGCCCATATATGAAATATCAAGCCTCTATCATGTTTTAAAAGGGGCCTTTCTAGTTTATTCCGAAAATCGAACATTTTGGTATGCGGCACCCCCTAAACTAGAGACTATTGGAAAACTGAAATTGTACACTTTCTTCCTTCCAAATTATCTACCCGTATACCAAATTTGAAATTTCTATCTCATCCCGAAGTATGTTTTTTATCATTTCATATTTCGAAAGTTTTACTCTGGAGCACTCCCTTAATAGACATTTCTGAGAAACTACATTCGCCTTAGGTGTTTTCATTAAATGATTAGCCCATACATCAAATTTCAAGCCTCTATCAAAATTTAAAGGAGGAATTTCTCATTTATTCGGAAAATCGAACATTTGGGTTTGCGACACCCCCTAAATTAGAAAATATTGGAAAACTGAAATTGCACATACTCTTCCTTTCAAACTATCTACCCGTACACCAAATTTGAAGTCTGTATCCCATCCCGAAGCATAGTTTTTCGTCATTTCCCCTTTCGAACGTTTTTCTCTGGAGCACCCTCTTAAACGAACATTTTTGAAAAACTCGTTTGTCTTGGGTGTTTTCATCAAATGATTTGCCTATATACCAAATATCAAGCCTCCATCACGTTTTAAAAGGGGCGTTTCTCCTTTATTTCGCATCCCCTTAAGTAATGGAAAATATTGGAAATATGAAATTGTACACTTTCTTCCTTCCAAACTATCTACCCGTACACCAAGTTTAAAATCTCTATCGCATTCCGAAGCATGTTTTTTTTATCAATTCAAATTTCGAACGTTTTCCCCTGGCGCACCCCTTTAAACGAACATTTTTGAAAAACTATATTCGTCTTAGGTGTTTTCATCAAATGATTAGTCTATATACCAAATTTCAAGCCTTTATCAAATTTTAAAGGAGCCGTTTCTCATTTATTCCGAAAAACGAAAATTTTGGTGTGCGTCACCTCCTTAAGTAGAAAATATTGAAAATCTGAAATCGCATACTTTATTTCTTTCGAACTGTTTACCCATACACCAAATTTGAAGTCTCTATCTTATCGCAAAGCATACTTTCCTATCAATTCATTTTTCGAACGTTTTAGTGTGGAGCGCCCCCTCTACAGAACCTTTTCCTAAAAATTCAATTTTTTCAAGGGGTTTTATCGAACGACCGAGCCGTGTACCAAATTACAAGTCTCTATCTATTCGGGAAGTGCCTAAAAAATGCTTGACAGATAAACAGACGGACAGACTGACAGATGGACACTTGGCAATTAGTATATATAGATTTGGTTTTAAAATATGTTTCTCCTTGTAAAATTATTTAATTACTCTTGATTCAAGTTCGATTTATGTGAGTGAGTGTGTGTGTGTGTATGTGTGTGTGTGTGTGTCTGTTAATTCATTCTCTCATTAAAAAACACTCACAGTCAAGTTTTTAGCTGAGCTAACTCATGTAATTGGATAAAACTGAATTTGGTAACACGAGGAAGTTTTCTGTATCTTGAAACACATATTTTTACATTTTTATTAGCGAGACAGCTATGATGGCAGTATATAAAACGTCATTTCTTGGTGGTTCTCTTGTGTACTGTATCGCTTTAAAAGTGGACCATTTGGTTGGTTGGTGTCGTGTCCATGTGAAGTAAAATAGAACCATGTGCAGATATTACTGCCTTAGCGAGATCCGCAATCTTCTCATTATAGAGTTCTCCTTGGAAAGCGAATTCTCCAATACTTTGCAAAGCCGCAAGTATTGCTGGACAGTGAAATATGTGTTCCAATGTAAGTTCTTCACCTGAGCAATTTCTACAGTATTTGTAGGTTCTGGTACCATCCGCATTAATTTTCATACCACCTAGGTGTCCAGTTCTTAGTCTGGCAATTGTCTTGGTGATCTCCCTATTCGCATTTATTATACAGACCTGGTGGTCCAATCCTATAGGTTTCACTCTGTCTGTATCTAGCGATAGCATTAGCATCGTCAAGAGTGATAATGCTTGAGGTGTCTCTATTTAAGTTCCTTGCCTCCTTGGCCAATTCATCGGCAGCCTGATTGCCGTCTATTCCCACATGTGCAGGCATCCACTGTAGAATGCAACTCTTTCCCATTTTATCAATTGTATCCATGTGTTTGTGAATGCATTGCGAGAGTCTTGAGCGTCCATGTTATATTGCCTCTAGGGCAGCTCTAGAGTCGAAGAAAATTACAAATCCGCTAGCTCTGTCTACATCTTCCAAAGAAATATAAATGCCTAAGGCCTCATGAATTGCTTTTAGTTCGCATGTAAAGTTGGAAGCAATGTTACCCGCTCCAAATCTCTGGAGTCTTTCTGTGCCATTTGGCATAGTAATGTGAATGCCAGCTCCTCCCCTGAGGATAATCTCGTTTGAGCATCCATCAGTGTACATCTGTACTAAATCACACCCCAAATAAGTTTCGATTGTTTCTATTCCTTTAGCCTTGACAATAGTTTCCTTTTCCTTTTTTTGAACAAAGTTCTACGAGATCCAAATTTATAGTGGTGTTTTTGGGAATGCAGGATGGCAAAATAGGCTCTTGATCTGTATCACATTTTTCGTGTTCAAGGCCAAGACTTTCTCTGATTTCCTTATCATATTTCATGGAAGTGGACCAATTGAAAAGCGAAAACATTTGATATCTAAGGCTCTGTATACGTTTTAAAACAGTAATTTCAATTAAAAATAATGGTATATGATACTTGTTTTAATCAAACGCTTCATCAAGCCTTATTTAATTTTCATAAATTTTAATAGTTGGAGTTCAGATATTGCGCCCAACTGTTTATGACGATTGTTAGAATATTTAAAATACGAATCAGAAATAGCCCACTAACTTAACGGTAAGAGGATCGCAGTTAGAGGTTCCGATCCCGATTCTAGACGCCGCCCAAAACTAATCCCGTGTCTACGCGAAGTATGGACACTATAAATCTGTATGTCCGAAAGTCCATCCGAGAGGTGGACCGGAACACAGTGGGAGCCACCCCACTGTGTTTCGGTCTAAATTGGGTGGCATCAGTCAAAGTCAAACTTTTACCCTGATGCATGGTGTACCTGAGGTCTTTGGACCAACAGAAGCTATAATCTCTCTCATTTTACCTTGGTCATTAGTGTTGAGCTTGTTCTGGCATTTTTAGAACAAGTGCGATTAGCAACAACAAGAACATATTTTAGATACACTAAGTTATTTTATTTTCACGTCAAAAATATAAATATCCATATCACAAGTTTTAAAAATTACAAGAAGCATGTAAATACTATCCAGAGTTTCTCGTATTAGAAGAAAAAAAAATGACTTTCAGTATGGGATTTAGGGCTCCTCCTATCTTTAGAAAGATGGGAAATCAACATTACTAATCTTAAAATCTGTGTTATTACACTAAAATGGAGTAAACACTCTCTCAAAAACTGTCCAACTGCATTTACTGAGGTTCTTTTAAATGGTTTGCTGTTAGTGGACAGATCTTATATAAATGTGGTGAAAATCCTTTATTTTTTAAATATTTACCTTCTCATACTATTGTATAGAAAAGTATTTCGTTCCCGAAAATTTTCAAATTCGAGATTTTGACTTATAAGTACGTTTCAAGACCTCCTGATCCAATTTGGAACATTTTAGGAAATCATTCCTTTGTACGTGTATTGTTAGTGTATGTATGTTAGACTTAGACACAATAATTTAAGAGCGAATACGCAAACTGTTATAAAATTTTATACGTAGTAGATACATTATGTAAAAAACTAGAATGAGATATAATTTTTAATAAGTGTCATGATTTGAATTCGAATCATTCGAATTTTAAGATTTTCATAACAATATTTCCTATGGAAAACAATAATTCCCAGTATAAGGATGATAGTATATGGGGAGATTGATAATTTGAACTACACGATGGATGTTAATAGTATCACAATAGTTTTTATCACTGAAAAACTAAATGCATTAGATATCGCTAAGCTATCGTTACCTTGAATAAAGGGATCTTTGAAGAATTCATACGAATTGCTTGAGTACCAAATTAAAAAAAAATGATACATATATTTTCATTCTGTTAATGATTGTGATACAAGTAGAACTAAACACTGTGGAATATGCATATATGAGACAGTCGAAGGGAGACTCTAAATATGTTTCCTTTTATAAGGCACAATATTTATTCGATAAAAATATTAATAATCTGTTTAAAAATTTCTGTGCCAATTTCAATGAATTTTACATTGTTCCATGAAATACAGGTGAGTCACTCAATGGCGTAATTAGAAAATTGTCTTGAATGCAAAATACTTTTTAAAATGCCCTAATTAAAAAATAGATACTATTGTCATGGTGATTAATTATTAATAGTAATTAATAAATTTGTAAGCAATAAATGTGATTGTTTACAGCTATTGATAAATGAGTTCATACTTTATATGTAAGTTAACATTAATTATAAACTAACCACTAATTAATTGATATTAATCATAGCAATGATCACGAAAATATGGGTATTCAAAAGAAATATCTATTATTTAATTTCTCCATTTCTTTATTTCTTTATTGCATTTCGAATGCATGATACATATGTGCAGACGAAACCCATGCATTTCATTCATCTAATACTGATATAATGCGATAGTTAGGAATAAAGTAATATTTTAAATCACCTTCAATTTTTCACTTTTAGTATTAAAACAAGAAAGATCAATCATGCTTAAAGCATTGATTATGAAACACTTTCCAACTTCAATGCAACTTTATTTAAGCAAGTCTAAAATGAAATACATTCCTCTGCAATATTTTGAAACTTATCACAATACTGAATTAATTTATTATATTTGAAAACTTAAACCTTCATCGAAAAAAATGAACTTCATTCAAATGACGGCATTAAAATATAAATTGCCTGGTTTAAACATCTCTAAAATGTTATACATTCCTCGGTGATAGTTTTAGAATTATCATAATACTACGATAATTTATTATATTTGAAAACTTCATCGAAAACAACTGAAATTAATTCAAATGACGTCATAGAAAAAATAACACGCCTGGATCTCTCTATAAAAACAGGATTTCATTCATAACTTTCTCCCATTCATGTCATTCATCACAATACTATAATTTATTTTATTTAAACATTTTGTTTAAGACCATGGAGCTACAAAAAATTAAACTCTGTGCTTGAAACTTCATCGAAAAAAATCGTCCTTCTCTTTATGAAATCAATTAATATTTCATTCATATCAACCATGCGGACTCCATGGACTAAATTATTTTGTGTTAAAAAAATACAGGAATTCTAATACAACTCATTCTATATATTTTGCTGTTTACATTTTACATAGGTGAAAAATAGGCTTAGTTGTAGAAATAATCAAATTTAGATGAGCATTTAAACTCAAATATATTGTCATTGCGTTGTTTCAGTATGTAGATGCACAGAATTTAAGCAAAAATAAAGTTGTTTTAGGACGGATACAACACTCAATATGAATTAAAAAGAACTTTAAAAATCACGATTTTGAGACAAGATGGATGCCATATATCATTTTGAAGTGGGTCATGTGATCGTTTCATATCATGGTCACGTGATCGTTTCATATAAGAGGTGTAATTATTATTTTAATTTTTATTTAAAAACTACTGAATATATTTCGCTGAATTTTTTTTATATATTTTATGGAACAATTTGAATATTACCTAAACTTTTCGAAGCAATTTGTGAATTTTAAATCCGCTTAAAAAATGTTTGAAAAATTAGGTCCCATAGGGCTCAATGTATTTCATTTTTTCGACCCGAGTTCAATCCAAAACTAATTGGGTGATATTATTCATTTATATTCCCATAGGTTCTACAGACCGTCTGAACAACATACTAAAATTTCATTTTGATTAAGTCATTTTTACGGCAGTTATTGTGCTAACGGACAGACAGACAGACAGACAGACAGAATGAACAAAGTCATAAACACTTTTCAACTTTGTTGTAAAGTGTTAAAAAATGGATAAATTTCACTTAAAAAACTCTCAAAATTAGGTATTGAATATTTATTATTGCTCATTATTATGATAATTTATAGTTGTTTACAATTTTGGAGGAAATGCTTTTGCACCAGCCTCTAAATATATCACTGCAGTTATCAATCAAAATTATTTATAAAACTTCCCCTTGAAAGCTAAAACTATTATGTAAATTTCATACGATGCACGTTGTACGAAGCGAGATTAATGCTGTGTTGCTATCGCAAATATATACTTAACTAGGAGATATACCAGAGATTGCTCGTGATTTAAAATTTGAACAAATACTAAAAAAATCGTTCTACTTTTTAAACAAATTCCATTAAATTATTTAATTTAATTCCTCCATAAAAGTAAAAAATATAAGAATTTCAGTTCTTACTAAACAAAATTATTGGCACAGGTAAATTTGAAGAATAAAACATTCATTCTGTTTGTAAACCAATTTACAAAAATATAAAATTTTGTCAACACACGCCAAAACAAGTTAACTGAAAGGGTAGAAAAAGTTAATTTTGTATAATTTTTTATCCCACTGCAACAATCATTTAAGCATATTCAGAAATACATGAATTTAAAAAATATTTTGCCAAAATAAAACAGATGGCTTAAAAATTTGAAAATACCTCTAATAGGAATAATTGCAATCTTATAACCCCAACACATTATACAACTTATACAACACAATTAAAAAAATCTGATGTGAGCAGCACATGACTTTCCTCATATAATGCAATGAATTTACTACTTTTACAGTAAAAAAAATAGATTATTCTTATAGTAGATATCTATATTATTTCCAAGATATTGAATTTTCGTCAATGAGTCGTCATTTTCATTGATTTAGCTTGATTTTTATTCATTTGGCGAGATTTTCGTTAATTTCGCAACATTTAAAAAAGTCGCCAAGTTGGCGACATTCCGTCAAATTCGTCCCCAAAATCTCGCCAAACGTTATGGACGGAGAAATAAGTTATTCTTACAGCAGATAAATGACTATTGGCGTTCAAATACAAAAGTATTATTCAAAGTATGTTTTTCCATAAATGGCGCGAGCTAGATCCACGAGAATAATGTCACTAAATTTATCGCATAATATTATATATGAAAAGTGAACATGTTTCTCAATAGGAAATATTTCATTTTTATTTTATATGATTTTTCGATAATTTTTTTTTTTTAAATTTGCAATATCTCGAGAACGGTACATGCTAGCGTTTTAAAATTTATGTCAATCGTTTTCTAATAAACAATTGCATAAGAAATGTATATTTGCGTAACTTTATTAGAGGTTTTAATTTTTTGATAATTTTTTCAAAACTTCACTCAAAAATTTAGGGGGATTCTGAACATTCAATTGTGTATAAAAACAATAGGCTTCCAGTATTCACGGATTGTAATTTTTGTATTAAATTTCGTTCAAATCGGTCCATTCGTCAGTTATTGTCTCCACAGACTCACTGACACACACACATACACACACACACACGCACACACACACACAGACATCACCTCAACAATGTTCGATTCGTGATCAGGGATGCTGGAAACGTGCTCTTCCGTCGAAAACTCGAGTTCGAATTTTCGACCCCGTCACAATACTTTCCTTATACATTCCTTATACATTATTGTATATAAGGAAAGTAATATATCGTTTATTTATATAAACTTATATTTCTATCAGCTTCTTTATTTAAATCAGATAAGTTAAATGAAAATCGTCTATAGTAGGAATTAGGCGTATGAAAAATCCCTATGGAGTTACACGATAAGACAATATTCGGGGAAGGGGGGAGACTGATCCCATTTTTAGTGGGGTACTGGGGGTTATCTCGCACCCTGTTAGAGATAGGGGAAAAGTCAATCATAAAAATTGCAAGCCATTGCAAAATTAGTACTAAGCATGTTTCGTATTTTTGAAAAACGTAAAATAACTATTTAAATATCGATTTTAAAAGAGATAATTTTATTAATCTGCATGTAACAGTGTAAACATTGATAAATAGGAAAACACGCGGAAACTTCTTATTATACCTATGCAAGTATGCATTGTTGTTAAAGACAAACAATTTGTATTTTGTGTATAATGAAGTCAATTTTTATCTGAAATGTTCTAAATGTTCCATTTTTTATTGGGAGGGGGAGGGGTTTTAGATAGTATACACTGTTTTTTAGGATTCCTTTTCATGTTTTGCGGAGATACAAAACTGTTATTACTAATCTTGCAATGATATCCAACATTGTAACTGACTTTTTTCTTGTATCTTTAAGAGGAAGCGATATAGGTCCACGTACCCCTCTAAAGAAAGAGGGTCAGTTCCTCTAAAGTTGTTTCATCGTGTAGCGTTATTAAAGTTTCCTATACATGTACATATTATGTAAGTGCACTTATATAAAAAATATACGATAACCTTAATACTTTTCGAGTTATTGACAAATTTCATGACTTTCCTTGACACCCTGCATATAGATTTATAGTCGCTTAAAAATTTTTGGAAGGTACATTTACAAACTTGCACCATCCTTCGAGTACACTATTGCAGTTATCAATGAAAATTCTTTCAAACAAATTCCACACATCTTTCGTGAGATTGTAAAAAACCTTGCTGCCCCAACCGGGAACCGAACCCTGGATCTCCGAACTGGCCAGCCGACGCTCTACCCTTGAGCTATTGGGACGAAATTCCAAGCTGTTATTGTCTCTGCAAGATATAAGCAATGAAATTTTGGAAATTTCAAACGATGTATACATGTTGTACTGCTGAAGATCGATATTTTGTTACTACCGCAAATACTTTTGACAGGCAAATTCCGTTTTTGACTATAGGCAAAATAGGCAAATGCTGGAGGCCCCTCTTCAGTACCTCTTTTTTTACTATAAAACTGGTATGGGGGGAACCCTTGATTTTTTTTTAATTTTATTTTTTGTTGTTGTTTTTATTGCTAGAGACCTCGGCAAGAGTAAAAGTGACTCTGCTCTCATAGACGCATTTATTCTCTCCAAAGCAAAAATATAAGTACTCAAAAACGTTCAAAGATATTCTTTTATTTATTTATTTATTTATTTATTATTATTATTATTATTATTATTATTTTCTTGTTTTATTTTTTTTCATTTATATATTATTATTTCTTTTTAAACAGAAAATCTCGTAAGTATCTCGAGTTAGTTATCTTTTAATTAATTCTTAGGTATTATCAATAAGGAACAGGATTCATTTCTGTGGTAATTATTTGCTACAAAATTAACGCAAAGCACTCTCCCTTTTCCTCTCTCTTAAAAGTCATTCAAGTATTGATTTCAATACCAACTTGAGATATTTGCATTTTCAACTTATTTGAAGTATTGAATGTTTAGAGATAGATTGTACGAAATTGTATGCTAACCGTTATATTTAATAACTAAATTGCATTTAATATATTTTAACTTTTCCTACAATATATAGCGTACGTTAAAGTAAAGCATTGTAATGGATTCTTTGTATCCGATTCTGATTTAAATTGATATTTACTTGTTTTGAGCATCTTTGAATGAAAAAAGCTCTGAATGTGAATATGTGAGTCTATGGGCACGATACCTATGAAACAAATGGAGTGATTTAAATAAAATTTAGTAGAATTTTTTCAACTAACATAAGAGGCCTATTTATTTGCAGCAAGATTTTGCCAAAAGAAAGTTCTTATAGGTTTTCAAGCATGAATTCTTGGGTAATTCTCATAAATACAGTAAATAAATAATTATTTTGAATGTAATTTTTAATTAAAAATCAACTCGACTTTCTCATACCATAAGCCATTTTTAAGTATCTTGTAGTTGCTTTTTTCTTTCCAAATTTTACTAGAAAAAATTCGAAAAATCAGTATTGTTGGTCCAAATGATTATACATTTATAATTTATTACCCTTTATTTTAAAAGACTTGAAAATATTTTTCAATTAATGTCATACTTGAAAATGTATTCCCTGGAGGTAACGTGCCCCTCCCCCCCCAAAAAAAGGGACTAATGACGTAGCGAACATAAAAATTGTATCTCTACTATGTTTCACAACAATGATTGAAACTATAAACTTTATAGTTTCAATCATTATCTCAATAATTATTTCAATCATTGTTTCAATCATCCGAGATTTTATAGGATAAAGTGTCGGACTCATTTAACCATAAATAACCCACTTATGCATAATTATATCAAATTTTAGCTATCCCCCCCCCCCCAGCTCGTCACAAGATGGCGGTGAACGGAACTTGGCTTCCTCATAGCCCTGATCCTCCTTTCCTGTGGGGGTATATCAATCTGCGGATGGGTCGGATGCTAACATGCCTTAGGCCTTGAAGCAGGCGCTTCCAGGTGGCGGAAAGGAGCAGGCCCCTTATGACCTGTTTCCCGACCAGTCGGCTACTGGGGTCGAGTCTCAGTGGGTTGTCTTCGCCCTGCCCGGTGAATGGTTCCGCCGACCCCTAGTCTCTTGGTTGTTTGTCTCACTGGATGGTGGATATGTAACTCTTTACCACCCCCCTCGTAGTGGCGTAAACCAATAAAGGTCGGCAAGGGGGTTGGGCTTCACCTGTCCTATGCTGCTATGTTAAAAAGAATATAAAATTTCGAATACAGATAGATTAGATTCTTCGATAACAAAGCCGAATATAAAGTTTCGTAAAAATTCATTCATATTTGTGATCGTGTATACAAGAAATCGACCACAGACAGACAGATGGGCATCATTTCAAAAATAGTCGAAACACGTTCAGGAGGTGCTAAAGCATATATTGGAATCAAAATCTCGAATTCAAAAATTTTCGTAAAAGCAATAATTTCTCTGTACTATATTACATAGTCGGAGAAAGTTATGAATAACATCATTCATAAGACGCTAGCATGCATCATTCTCAAAATAAAGGTTCTTAAAAAATATTTTCTTTTTCCGTCATCAAATGAGTCTAGGAAGTTTTGAAGTACTTTTAACCTGAAATAAATTGACACATTTGCTTAAAATCTATTATTAGTCGTTTTCGAGATATTCAAGATTTCGCTTTCTCTACAGTGGGCGCTGTATCTTTCGAAAGAATTGGGTGGCTGTGATCGATGTGGGAGTTCGACGTGCTATGCCAATTCGCAATTTCAAGGTTATTGATTTTCAGACAAATCGAATCATAAGAAAATTCCTAATTTTCTTATTCTCCCGCATCAAATTCAGTTAGTTTGTTGTGAAAGTCGTCTGTTGTACACGTCACATTTTTTTTTATATTAGGAGAAACCAAGGTAAGTTGTAGCAGTTTTGGGGTTTTTAAATTTGTATTTTTTTATATTCATTTAAAAAAATCAAAAATATTAAAATTAACTTGACTTTTTCCTTTATTAATTGTCTCAATTAAATTTTATGAGGTTAGAATATGAAACCTATGAAAAATTATTCTAGTTAAACAAGTAGAAGCGTATCAATTTGCCCCATCTTAGGACAAGTTGATAGTAATAAGGAAAACGTTGTTCTAATAATAAAAGACAGCATTTTATGAAGTGTAAATCAATGTAATTGCAAATAAGCATCCATTTCATGTGTATTTTCTTCCTTTCGACCCAGACCGTCCGACTTAACCGAAGGTGAAAGTTATCTGTCGTGACGGCTGAGACAGCGCCACTCAATTTAAAGCGGAACCTAGTAGGGGTGACATCCACAGGACTGTACCCTCTTTCCTCTACTACCAACCTCTCAGGACTTGACCCATATATTTAAAGTGCCTGTACTCAGCGTGAACACGTGGGCAGTTTGGGCAGACCCGGGAATCGAACTTGGGTCCTCCGAGTGCAATCCCCGTCTGTCCCGCCCCCACTTCATGTGTATATTGTACTATAAAGCTCAAATTAATGTAATGCATATAAAGAAAAACAGAAAAATAAATTAATATGAATCTGTAGGAAAAGTTTGTTAAGCACGACTTTTTTTTTTCCCTCGGAGTTACGTGGGGGTAGTGCCATTGGGTCTTAGATCTAAGTAATTTTTCTTGAACAGTTTTGTTCTTTAAATCTATATTACTTAATCTATTGAAACGAGGGTGAAATATAGGAAGCAAAAAAGCTTCCACTCCACTTTCCCATACTTAAAATTCTGGACCACTTATACAATTCGAAATTGTAATCCCGGACGTAATTTACAGTCCCACGTAAGGATTTCGTTTTTAACACTTTACAACATAGTTGAAAAGTGTTTATGACTTTGTACATTTCGCCTGTCTGTCTGTCCGTCCGTTAGCACGATAACTGCCGTAAAAATGACTTTATCAAAATGAAATTTTAGTATGTTTATCAGACGGTCTGTGGGACCTATGGGAATATAAATGAATAATATCACCCAATTAGTTTTGGATTGAACCCGGGTTGAAAAAATGAAATACATTGGACCCTATAGGACCTCATTTTTCAAACATTTTTTAAGCAAATTTAAAATTCACAAGTTGCTTCGAAAATTTTGGGCAATATTCAAATTATCCCGTAATATATATAAAAAAAAATCAGTAAAATATGTTAAGTATTTTTTTAAATAAAAATTATTTAGTATAGGGAAAAAAACAAATTCAATTAAATTCTGACTCTTACTATACCCTCCAGATAGAAAAAAGAGATATATTATATAATAAATATCTTTCCAAGAGTTGAATTATTTATATGTAAGAGAGGTTTCACATTTTAAAATAAATATGGTAGATAACAATTTTTCAAATTTTTAAATAAAATAAATTATTATAGTATTGTGATGAATGAAACGATTGGAAAAATGTTTATGAATAAAATGCTGCTTTTATAGAGAGGCGATTTATATTTCGATGACGTCATTTGATTAAAGTTCATTTGTTTTCGATGAAGTTTTCAAATATAATAAATTATTATAGTATTATGATAATTTTAAATATATTACCGAGGAATGTATCGCATTTTAGAGATGTTTAAACCAGGCAATTTATATTTCAATGCCGTCATTTGAATGAAGTTCATTTTCTTCAATGAAGTTTTCAAATATAATAAATTAATGTAGTACTATTGTGATAATTTTAAAAATATTACCGAGGAATGTATTGCATTTCAAAGATATTTATATAAAATTGCATTGAAGTTGGAAAGTGATTCATAATCAATGCTTTATGCATGATTGATCTTTCTTGCATTTCTTTAACACTTTCCAATATAGTTGAAAAGTGTTTATGACTTTGGTCTTTCTGTCTGTCTGTTCGCACGATAACTGCCGTAAAAATGATTTTATCGAAATAGCACTTTAGTATGTTGGTGAGACGGTCTGCGAGATATTTGGGTATGAAAATAAATAATATCACCCAATTAATTTCGGATTTAACCCAGGTTGAAAAAAAAAAAAGAAAAGCACTGAACTCTACGGAACTTAATTTTTCAAACATTTTTTATACGGTGTTAAAATTTACAAATTGCTTCTAAAATTTTGGAAAATATTCAAATTATCCCATAAAATGTGTAAAAAAAAATTCAGCAAAATATGTTGGGTAGTTTTTTGAATAAAAATTGAAATAATATTTACACCCATATTGTATAAAGATATCACGTGACTCATTGCAAAATAAAATATGGCTTCTATTTTTTTTTACGCTGTATAATGTTTTAAGATCGTTGAAATCTGAATTTAGTGTTGCATCCGTCATAAAACCGCATTGTTTTCTCGTATTATCTGTATATCTAAATTCTGTGCCAACGCAATTACTACATTTTTTATTTTAAATGATTACTGAACATTCTTTATGCCTACAACAAAGCCTAATTTTAAGGCTAAACTATAGCATACAGAATGTAAATAAATCAAACGATTGTAAGGTGAGTTGTATAAGAATTGCTGAATTTTTTTCACGCAGAATTATTTAGCTCTGAAGTCTGGAATATGGGTGATATGAATGAAACATTAATTGATTTTACATAGAAAGGCAGATGATTTATAAAATGAAATAGTTTGTTACAACAATTTCGAAAAACTAATTTAACATAAGAAAACGATTTAGTTTCTATAATAATGAAATATTATAATTGCAACATAATATTAACTGCAAAAGCATCGTAAACACTTGCTTTTGCAGTGTCTATGATGCTACTTTCGATGACTTCATTTGCATAAAGTTCATTTTTTGTTTCTGGCATTGCCCAATAAATGCAGTTTACATAAATTGCGGTTGGGGTAAAAATCTCCTTGGGATCAAGGTTTAAACCAAGCATCATTGGATAATCAAATAGCCAATGATGTAAAGTTGCTACATCGCACTGAGGAGCAACCAATAGAGATACGGAGGGCGTATCTAGACCTCAGACAAAATGATGTGGCAAGAAAAAGATAATTTAAGATATATTCAGTAAAATAATTCGAGTCCAGAATGTGCAAGTATGTGTTTCAAATGATTGGAATTCAAGGAGCGAGATAGAGCAGTCAACAAGAATGACTGTCCAGTAGCGCTAATATTCAGGTAATGAATGTACAAGAGTGCGTTTCATAAGCAATGTTGATGCAGATGCATTGAGATATAAAAATGTGTAGTGGTTATGTTGAAATTTGAGAGTGTGTTAAAGAAAAGAAAGCTAACCGCAAAATGTCAGAAAAGGAAACGGCTAACATACCAAGCATGATGAGCAACAGATCTACAAACAGAGATATGTGCCAATCTGCGTATATATTAGGTCGAAGGTCGAATATATGATTTTGGAATAATACAGCCTGGTCTCACTTATACATTTTCTTCTCCTTCAGCGTTTATTAAAATCAATGTAGTTTTAACATTAACAACAATGTGTAAATAAATAATATTTATTTTAAAAGTTAAAATATGGAATTCAATGTGTAGTGCTGTAATTAATGATTATATCTTAGGAACTTGTATAAAAGAAATAATAGTGGGTTATTGCGACCAAGATATGCAATGTACGAATATTCGATTCACGATCACTAATAATTAAGAATAATAATTTAATTCAAAGATTTATTTATATTATATTTAGAAAGTAAACTACCTTAATGTTTTCTTTCCGTACACCACAGTACCGTTGATCAAATGACTATAATTATAACATGTTACACTGGGGTTTAAAGGGCTTGAAAAAATCTTTTGATTGATACGAAGTTTGACAATATACCTTCTTGGGGGGGCTAACTTGCTTCCCCCGAGAGAGTCAATGATGTAACGAACACAAAAATTGCAGCGCGGTTATTTTTCACTACAATGATTGAAACTGTTAAGTTTTGTGATCATTGAGCCATAAATAACCCCTTTTATGCATAATTTTGTCCTATGTTGGCATGTCAAGGAAATATAACATTTCAAATAAATTTCGAAATTTTCTCTTTGAAGTCTGTCTAGTTCTAGATATTTTAATAATAAAGCCGGTTATAAAGTTTCGGGGAAATCCATTGATATTTGTGGCAGCTATCGTGTGCACAAGAAATGGATCACAGACAGACAGACAAACGGACACCACTATAAAAGTAGTCAAAACGCGTGTTTCGGAGATCCTAAAACATATATTGGCATCAAATTCTCGAAATTGAAAATTTTTGTGAAAACAATACTTTCCTTATACTATATTTTATAGTATAAGAAAGTAAAAATTGCATTTTTTAACACTTTACAACATAGTTGAAAAGTGTTTATGACTTTGTTCATTCTGTCTGTCTGTCTGTCTGCCGTTCGCACGATAACTGCGGTAAAAATGACTGTCAAAATGAAATTTTAGGATGTTGTTGCAACGGTCTGTGGGACATATGGAAATGTAAATGGATAATATCACCCAATTAGTTTTGGATTGAACCCGGGTTGAAAAACTGAAATGCATTAAACCCTATGGGACCTAATTTTTTTAAGTGAATTTAAAATTCACTAATTGCTTCGAAAATTTTAGGAAATATTCAAATTATCCCATAAAACATATAAAACAATTTTCAGCAAAATATATTCGTTAGTTTATAAAATAAAAATTAAAATAATAATTACACCCATATCATATGAAGAGATCACGTGACCCACTTAAAAATAAAATATGCTTTCCATCTTGTGTCAAAATCATAATTTTTAAAGTTCGTTTTAATTTATATTTCTAATTGTATCCGTCCTAAAACCGCTTTATTTTTGCTTAATTTCTGTGCATCTATATTTTGAAACAACGCAATTACATTATGAGTTTCAATGATCATCCAACTTTGATTATTTCTACAACGAAACCTAATTTTCACTTATGAAGAATGTAAACACATCAAGCTGTAAGATGAGCCGTATAAGAATTGCTGAATTTCTTTAAAGCAAAATTATTTAGCTCTGGAGTCTACAATATAGTTGATATGAATGAAACATTCATTGATTTTACATAGAGAAACAGACGATTCTATAGCAGACTTTTTCGATGAAGTTTTAAGCATAGAGTTAAAATACTTTTACCTCCATGATTTGAAGTTTTTAAGTAAAATAAATTATTGTAGTATTGTGATGAATGAAAGGAATGGAAAAAAGTGTGTGAATGAAATATTTACTGCTTTTACATAGAGAGTCAGACCATTTATATTTCAATGACATCATTTGAATAAAGTACATTTTTTCAATGAAGTTTTAAGGTTTCAAATATAATAAATTTTTGTATCCTTGTGATAATTTTAATAATATTACCGCTGAACGTATCGCATTTTAGAGATGTTTAAATAAAATCGCAACGCCGTTGGAAAGTGTTTCCTAATCAATGCTTTATGCATGATTGATCTTTCTTGTTTACAGTAAATGCACATGTTTACTTGAACATATATACTGGAAAATGTAGCTGGATAATATTGAAAAATTTGAACATAAAAAAATTTCTAAATAAAACCAGCTTAAGTTAATAAAATTATTTCAACTTCTGTACGTTACACACACACACACACACATATATATATATATATATATATATATATATATATGATACAGAAATTTCGAGCCTTTCCCAATAACACATTAAGTCTAATTCTTTTGGGTAGAATGCAAAATCTATGTCAGGGGTGTTTGCATAACCCCCTAATATCACATCGTCAACATAACGGAAATAAGGTATTTCCGATAATATATGGGTTCCTCTTTCATATTTGGATAGATAAATATCCGCCAATATTGATGAGCATGCACCACCCATGGGTATGCCCTTGACTTGTTTGTAGTAATGCGTACCGTCATATAGTATGTTTTCATTCAAAACCAACTCAATCAAATCCAAATATCTTCTAAGAGTTATATATGGTTTTAAATTGTATTCCTCATGTAATTCTTTCAAGATCATTTGTAGGTTTGTTAAATCGATGTTATTAAACAGATCCCGGAAATCGTAGCTTCTGAAGTTCAAATCTCTATGTCAAAATTTCAGTCGGTCTATCAATTCCTGTCCGTTTTTTAACATTATGGAGTTTTACCTCTTAATATCAGTCATAACACATTGGAGTAATTTCAGAAGTTTTTTATTTGCCTGTTCCAGGTATGATCCGCATCCCACTGTTACAGTTCGGAACTTGACTGGTTTTTTGTGTAACTTGGGAATGAGGATCAAGTATGGAAATTTTACTGATTTAATATCCATACCAATTCTTTTATATAGTGCTTTTATTCTATTAGTGATGATTGATTCGTTGCTAGGAATTAAGGTATACATGGCACTATCCTTATAGCATTGGGTTAAAGTATCGACATAGAATTTTTTACACGTGAATGCAAAATTCGATACGATTTTGTCGGTGTATGACAATACGAATTCTTCATTAAATTGCTTGATTGAAGACGGAAATCGAGAACTCCCAGAATCCTTGTTTCTTCTCGGGTAGTATTGGCAAAAAGCACTGTAAAAGGCATATTTCCATGCGTTAAAAGTCTGTACAGGTAAACTGTGTTTGATACACAACTGCGAAACTCGGCATGTATGTATGGTTTGAAGCGATATGTACATGGTTTGAATTTGAGAGCAAAAAAAAAAAAATAAATAAACGTTTTACTAAGAAATGGTGACAACAAGATTACATTTTAGTAAGTGGCAAATTCTCACCTGGCAGCTATACGTACGGATATTCTGTGCAGCATAGAGTCAATTAAGTTGCTTATGTCTCTCTGCGTAAGATTCTGTCACAAATGTTGTAACTGGTCAGCCAATTCAGTGGTATTTTGAGAAAGTTGCAATTGCCGTCTCAGCATGTCCCAGACGTGTTCTATTTGTAATAAGTCTGTGGACCCGACTGGCTATGGAAAGGTATCAAATCCTCGAAGACATTGTTGAAAAAATCGTGCAGTACGTGGTCGAGCGTTATTTTGTTGGCAAATGGAACCTGAGAGGCTCAACAGCATAAGCAGAACAATCGGCTGCAGAATATCGTCGACGTACAAACGAGCCGTCAGATTGGCTTGCAGCACAACTAGAAGAGATCGTCTGTCTTACGAGATGGCTCCCCAGACTGTCACACCCCTTGTGATGGCCGCTCAACAACAAATGCGAGATCGAAACGTTGACCAGTCCTCCACACACTTATGCAGCGGTCATCAGCACTGAGAGAGAAGCTGGATTCGTCGCTAAAGACAACGTGCCTGTAATCGGATACTCTCCAAACTGACTGAGCTCGGCACCAATCCAGATAGCTCAGTCTATGGTCAGTAGTAGACACCTTAATGGACGCCGACACTTAATCCCACCTTTTGCCAGTCGTCCCCGAAGAGTATCCCTCCTCCCTCCCCCCCAGGAAGGATGAAGGATAGCAAATGCCTTCAAATGGCTGATTGCAACGACATTGGTGTGGATGTGGCTCTTCTCCTGACTGCACGATTCTTTAAAACAGTTGTCTGTCTGGGGCATACCGATCCTCTGCAACGGTTACATGTACCTTCTCTGATCTACTGTTGCCAACACAGAGCAACTACCCTATCGCTCTGACTAAGATGGCGACCGATACGTCTGTTGGGCCAACCAGTTCCTCTTGAGCCTATGATGCGACCTTTCTCATAATCCTAAAATTGTTCATAGCGCCGTCGAGTACGTCTCAAAGGTATCTTATACACAATTTACAGTATCAAAACAGAAAATCCAGTTCCAATCGCCCGTGAATGAGAGCACCGGTTATTTTAAATGCTGCACGATGCGTTGTTCTCATACGAGTTGCAGGAGTCCTATAGCATCATTCGCGCTGACAGTTTGATCATTTGTATAACTCTTAAAACGACATTTACATGCCGGGTTTCTCGGCTGTAGCTCCATTTTTTTATGAGTGCATATATATTTTTTGCAGAGTGTATTTTTCTAGATTTATCATACTTTTGCGACCATTTCTTCCTACAGTATAGAATCGATTTTTCTAATCAAAGTTTACAGTCTAGTTAGCTGGGTTTTTTTAAACGCTTTCGTTTATATTTCAATACTTAAATTTACAATTCTTCTGTTTTCTTTTACATAATTTAAATTTTAAAATGTGTTATTTACTTTTACATATACCAATTTGGTACTTGAGTATTAGACTGACTTCCACTCCCACAATGTTTATAGCCAAAACAGATATTTACTCGCCAATTATGATACACTATTTAATTCCCTTGAAAATTAAATTATTGAAAGGTAATTATTTATTTTTTATTTTTTTTAAAGGGGGGGGGGGATTAGGATAGAACTGTATGCTAATATCAAGGAATTTTAAAGTCTGAGTAAACCAAGTGCAGCCTCTCGCACCTCCGATGTTTTTCACCTTATATCCTCAAGGCTGTTGAACACATTGAATCAAATCTAGAGTACTTAATACATTTAGCAGCAGCAGCATAACAGAGTGAAATCGTTGGCAAGGTGCCGTCAGCTAAGTGATTCGTAAGTCCACCCAATCTCGCCTGCGTTTGGAGCACTTAATATAGGTTGCATACCTTTTTCTATCTTTTATCAGATTATATTATAAAATAGAAAAAGAATGTCAAAAGTTAATTTTTTTTTCTTATTTTCAGTATTTCACCCCACTCCCCTCCTTGTACTATTTTTAAATTTCTCATCCTAGTATAAAATAAGTACTGTCTTCCCGGAAACTTTTAAATTCAATATTTTGACGGCAAAGCATATGAAAGCATATTTTAAGGCTTCTGAACATTTTGGGGGAAATGTCCGTTTGTCTGTGAATAAAGTGATTATAATAACTCAAAAAAGGATACTCATATCGATATAATATTTTATGTATAAGTTCTAGATACAATGCAAAAAAATTAGAACGAGATAGATTGTTTTTGTAATTTGAATAATTATAACGCGAGGTCAAACTACCCCAGTCGTTATGATGAAATGATCTTGCGAGAAGGACCCGAGTTTGATCCTCGACGCCGCCCAAATCTATCCTCGTGTCTATGCGGAATATGGATACGATAAATCTGCAGATCAGAATGTCATTACAGAGAACTAATGGGTCAAAAGAAGAAGGGTACGGTCACTGTAGTTGCCACCCCCACTGGGTTACGGCCAAAATTAAGTGGTAACAGGCAAAAAAGTCAAACCTGCCATGAGGTGTCTGAGGTCTTTGGAATTACAGAAGCTGCATTCTCTCTCTTCTTACCATGAACTTGGCCTCATGGACTTATTATGCTATTTTCCTGACTAGTGTGATTAGTAACAATAAAAGAACGAAAATATTCGAAATTTAATATTTTCATTAATTGCGCTGTTATCTCTACGGGTAATAATACGGGTAATAATGATTATTCCCGGGAAATAATAGTAGTATATAGTCAATACGGTAAATTGATAGTTTGACATTCATTATGCACTTAGTGAAATTAAAAGTGTAACTTGTAACACCAAGAAGGAGAAGTGCGATTCGGCTGAAATTTATGGACAATATTAGTTAGGTAGTAAAGAGGGCGATAAAATTTCCACAGCAAAGGTAAATGTTAATTATGCAAAAAATGCCCATATTAGTACGTGATAGCTCCTCCTGTGTTAGGGATGCATTTTACATTTTGCTGCTCGCCATGCTTGCTTAACTAGTCGAAGAAGATTGTCTATTGCCTGCAGCGGTTATGTCAGATCTTGAGGTCCCATGCTGTCCCAGACAATAAATATGGGAATTTAGCAGGCCATGGTAGAATGTTGGCATCTCCTAAACATCCCGGTGAGATGTTGCCTTATGTGGTGTTATCATACAGAAAAAATAACTTTATTGCCAGAAAGAGAAAATAATTTCTGCAGATTCACAAATTTCAGTAACATAAAATCGAGCTGTTAAATTACCTGCAATACATGCCGAAATGAAACGGCTATCACAGCTGAACTATCCCTAAACCATAGCTGGACTTAAAAGTAGTAATGTTAAAATTTAACGAGAATGTAAACAAACACGCTGATTTTTATTGGTTGCAGGTGCATTTCTGTATAAAAGAGAAACCTCTCATAGAGTTAACATTGCATCGCTATTAATCAATTACATTTTTTAAAAGGGTTCAAAATTCAAATTTAAGACTTCGTCACGATTTTGATGTCAATGAATGTGAAAAAAATCGTCGAAATCGAGCCAATTTTCAAGCTGCTACACTCGGTTCAAAAGTCTGGACCTATCGGATTGACCCTTTCGTGCGTTTGTCTGAGCTAATAAAATTCCAAAAATAATAAAAATCAGTCACAATAATCCGTTTGATCTGATCTGTCATAGTTTCTAACCGTAGTTTCTGTGAGTCACAGATATTCAAATAAGAACCGGTTTGTGGAATATAATTAATAATATAATCATTTTAAATGTATTGAGAATTTTCAGTTATAGAATAAAATTTTCTTTTGGTGTAGGCTACAACATAAATTAATCAAAGCAAAATCGTTCGGCTATTTGGGTTGATATTTGCAAATATGTTCTGTTCGTGTATTTCAAATTATTTATCGCCATGTTCAGAACTTTAGACACTCGTATAGATCTGATCTGTCAGTAAAACCTAGTTTACACTGGCAAAGTGAACAGGCTAGTGCAGTATAGCTATAACTAGTCTCTCTATTAATATTTTGGAGATTGACACGCTGTGCTGTTTACATGAGAGGATGTACTCATGACAAGCCTCGGATATTACAGAATAAGCGCGTACGTATTTATAAGTCCAACAACTCTACTGAAACCACTCTGTTCACACAAAAATAGTACGTGGTAGAGTGCGCCACCAAGTGAAAAATACGGGGAGGAAGGCGAATAGTAGAATATTCTACCACGGTCGAACTCTACTGTATTGTAACGAAATATTTTATTCTACCAATAAAACCTACTCCATCAACTACTACCCCAATCGTTTGCACAAGGCTAGTAACTTTATTTAGCTTTATTACTATTACGACCATTCTACCCAAGATTCTTTATAAGGTTGCTGTCTCAGCCCGACAACCAATGAAAAAGTTGTCAGCTTGACGAAATGGAAATTAAGATTCGTAATTCGTGATGTCACGGGTCAGAGCAAACTTTGAGAAATGTTGTCAAACCACACGCATTATTACAATTAAAAATAGTTTGTTATTTTGAAATGGCAATATTCAGGCGTAAACAACTTGCGCAAAGATTTTAAATTGTGCTGTGCACACAGGATCCTGTGACGTTCAAGGAAATTTGGTGACGTCTTTGAGTGAGAGTTGCAGTTAATAAAGTCGGTCCCTCTTGAGAGACCGAGAACAAAATGCACGCATTCTTAATTCCCATGTCGTCATATGCGCAGAACAGGGTAAAAAATAATTAAGTCCGTTATGCCCTGGGATGAAACCTACCCCGCTTAAACCAGGCTTAATCGATATCGATGCGACACAGAGAACATCGCTGAAAAGTTTGGACTTAGATCCTAAACCAATCAAATAACCTGATGCAACTGGTAACGTTATATCCTGTGACCATTCTAAACATCCCGGTTTGGCCTGTCCACAGTTCTGAACGCATCTTGTAACTATTTATAAATTTCTATGATTCCGCATATAGTGAAGTAATAGTCAAAGTGTAAACAGATATTAATATTAGTCAGTGATTGAGTCGATTATATTATTAAACAAAGGTAAGACAATTTTTGGTGTACACACAAGTTATATTTGTAATATTGGTTACTCGTCAGATATTTGTGGCCTGTTTCAGTTTCTGCCTATAAACGTATATTTAACTACTTCACGCTATTTTGTTTTTTGCTCTTTGTATGTGATTCAATCGTTTAACTTTCATATACGATTAAAGAAGAATTCTGATCATAAAGTTTTCATTCGCCCGATTTAACATAAACATCCATGTGAAATTATTTTGCTCTAAAATGTCTAACACTTATATATAGTAATGGCATGTCCTGTATCTATAACTGGGCTATCTCACCCCACCTTCTACCAAAGTGTTAATAAAAATTGCAGTAAAAAAGTTTTAAAGTTAAAAAATACAAAATAATTGAACAAATGCTAGATGGTGTTAAGGTGAGAAAACCCAGATTTTGGAGCCAGAATGCGCCGTTAATGTATAGCGTTTTGAAATTAACGTTATTTTCATAAAATCAGATGGGTTTTGATGAATGGAATATATGTTCTACAGTTGAATCTACTTAAAATAAAATTATAGGGAAAAACATAAATATTATTAAAACTTCTTTTAAAGCTATAAATTTGAAATGAAAATGAGTAGGATATTGATTTTTTACTGACTAAAAATATATTTGTTCTTTTCGCGAATTTGTTATAAACGGATTTGATGGTACTGTCGAGATTTTTTGGGGAAAATCTTTTGCTTATAATGTACTTTTTAGGATATATATAAAAGTACTTCTATACATCGGATTTTAAAGTATTTAATAAACATACTTGATTCAGGTGAAAAGAAATGCTATGCACTTTTGTTTATATATCTATATTTTCTTATATAACACGGGTCTATCTATCAACCTAGAAGACGGCTAAAATGTAATTTTAGTTGAACAGCTGATTTACATTCACGGGGTGTAAACATATTCAGCGTCATTTTTTACGGTTCTAGTATAAAAGAGTCTTAAGTAAAATATGAATTTAAAGTCAACTGTGACTAGCGAAAGACTGTGAATGCTGATGTAACACACAAAATCAATTGTAGCATTATGAAAATATTTGGAGTGTGATGTTCCACATGGTTTTCTCACGCATTTATTTATATTTTATATTGTTTAGGTTCACTTGCATTATATCAGGATGGAAAAAAATGTATCTTATGTTCGCCAATTATTGTTATTCTTTTAAAAATGTTCTTAAAAATTCTTTAAACATTTCTTTTTTGTAGTTAGAAACGGGCCAGTCACGTCGATAAATTGTTACACTGACTTACGTTAATGTATATTATTTTAGTACCATTTAAATCCGGAGCGTAGTTCATTCAAATCATCGTTTTCCCGTATAAATTATATTACTAGCATTGAATGACGATTAGTCTGCGTAAGAAACAATGTTCCGAAAATAGTAAATATAGAATAACTGGTGTCTTAATCATGAGAGTTAAAAATAATTCTATTTGTTTTACTTATTATACATAAAGCATCCATATGTATAATTTAATTGTGATACATTTACACTATACTATACAGACGGCCTCTTTCCGAGAGTGCTATTTTCCCGGCAAAATCTCGCATTTGAAAATTGTATAGGATAATCAATACTTTCTCTACAAAACAGTATGAAAAAATAACTAGTATTGAACCGAAACGCATAACATTAATTTTGAAGTAAACAATAGGTTCGTACAAAGTTCGTTCTTGTTTTCTTTGGAAAGCCTTCCTAGACGAAATCGGGTCTGGGATCTTTGAACGATTTGTAGATATTGTCAAACTCTGAAAGTTCGAAGATACAGTTATAAAGATGCAAAAAAAACCCCTAAAAGTCGAGGGATAGCTTTCTATAGCAATAATACCCTCTGGTCTTTTAGCTGTAGAAAATCCCAAAGTATCACTATTAGCCCAAATCTTTTAATTTTCGAATTGTGTCAGTATTAATAAGAAGCATTTGAACCTATGTGTTTTTATTATACCTAAAGAAGTTTCCGTTTATTAATGGTCAAGCTGCTGACCTTTGAATCACGGGAAGCCAATGGGAAAAACCAATTTTTCGATCATCAGCTCAGGCGGTTATTCACAGTAGCATCGCCAGAAAAAAATTCTGGGTGAGGGGGTTATTTACAACATCACAAAGTACACTACAGAGTAATTCATATAATGTATTCATATATTGTTATAGTAATTTTCATATTGTATGCCTATGTATGTCTATGTGTATTATTTTTCGATGTTTTTCACGCCCGTTCCGTGTAACTACTCTACGCACTTTGGGCGAGCTGAACGGACTGGATGATAAACAAAAAACTATAGAACATTTTTTATCTATATCTTTTGGGCGAGCTGGACGACCTCGGAAATAAAAAAATCTGATGTGGGCAGCACATGACTTTCCCTGCAGACTTATATTAACGTTCTCTTTATTTTAACTAAATTTATTTCACTTTTAATTCAATTTTCGTTCTGATTCGGTAACCGGGTTTTTTTCAAGGGTGGCGTAGGGAAAGTACGAAAAACCAAAATATCTCGAGAACGGCTAGTCCTAGTGTAATGGGGTTGGTCTTATTCTTTTCGTCGTTAAACATTACGTATTAAACGGGCATTTAATGGATATATCTGAGTATACCTAGTTCTTTAGTTTAGATTTTGAAGATTTTTGCGGGCCGTTTTGCAAAAAGAGGCAGGTTATTTTTTTCCGAATCGTACCAAAATCTAATCAGCACCAGAGTGACCTATACGTGACTCATCTACCGAATTTTGTGAAATTCGGCCAATTAGTTTTTCAGCTAGAGTGGATACAAGCTTTTGCGGGCCATTTCGCAAAAAAAGGCGGGTTCTTTTATTCCGAATCGTACCCAAAACTAATCAGCACCAGCCCCGCCCACAAGTGACTTACCTACCAAATTTTGTGAAATTCGGTCCATTAGTTTTTTAGTTACAGTGGATACAAAATCTGCACAGACAGACAGACACACAGACACACAGACAGACAGACAGACAGACAGACACACAGACACACGCACAGACGTCACGCTAAAAATGGTTTTTTCGTATTCTAGAGGTCTCGAAACGTGTAGATCCGTCGAAAACTCGAGTTGTGATTTTCGGCATGATTCCAATACTTTCCCTATACATTACCATGTATTGCAGGGAAAGTAAAAACATTACAGAGTATTTCATTATTGTAAACTGTACTAAAATAGGGAGTTAAGTAATTAGATGTATTATTGAAGTCAAGATCATTTTGCCTCGTCACGTACACATAATTACAGGAATTTCTGTTAGCAACTTTTTTTTTCATCTACATATGTATACTTTCTATTAATTTATATTTGATTTATATGTACGTGTTCCTCCGTTGCGTCACTCGAACTCTCGTTCTGCTGCAGACGTAAATGCTTTACCGAATTAATGTATGGAATATATAAAGCAGGTGAAAAACTTCAGTACAAGCACCATCACATTCGCAAAAATCAACGATAAGTATTATTCTCGAGGTTTAGAATCACTCCCAGTGTAGAAATTAGTGTCATGGATCGGTTTCTCACTCATTAGTGCTCTTCAAAACAGATTAACCGATTACTCTGGTTCACCTTGTCGTCCACCACTTTATCTGGCGCTGATCTCGATGTCTATAATGCTAGATATTAAGGTCGTCATGTGGCAGGGTGCATGGATTTGTATAAAATGTTCCCTCTAAAGATACTTAAGAGACCTTTTTCGATCCGCTCGCTTACGCTTCTAATACTCCCTAACACGTGCAGACTATGCATATTCCCCGATCAATATCACATTACTGACCCCCTAACGAAACATAAATACTAGACAACCTAACAAAACACTTATCCCACAAACAGTAAAACTTGCTATATTTTGTTTCAAGAATATCAAATTAATAAGTTCCACAAAGCGACATGTATTAGCAAAAAAATTGAACTTAATTTTCCGAGATATTGAATTTTTGCCAATCTGGTGACATTTCCGGAAAATTTCAGTATTTCGCCATATTTGTCGTAAAGTGGAATAGACAGAGAGAAAGACTTTTTCACACAATATGGTTAAGGGCGCGGTAGCCCATTGGTTAGCGCGCTGGAGTTGCACTCGGTAGGCCCGGGTTCGATTCCAGCCACTGCCAAAACTGCCGCCGTGTTCATGCGGAGTACGATCACGTTAAACATGTGGGTCCGAAAGTCCTTCCGAGAGGTTGGTGGTAGGGGAAGGAGGGTACGGTCCCTGTGGATGCCTCCCCCACTGGGTTCCGGTCTAAATTGGGTGGCACTTCCCGACCGTCCAAACAGTTACCTTACACCTTTCTGGTAGGTCGGACGGTCTGGGTTTCAACAACAACAACACAATATGGTTAGCCAGGGCCAGATACGGCCGACGGGATCTCTGGAAATTTCCCGGTGGGAATGCCCCTTGGATTTATTTTTTTCTTATCAATAATGTGTACGATGGGCTAAAATTGAAAGGGCCGATGTCGGACTTCGTATCTGTGTCTGTAGCTAGGTAAAAGGGTACCAAATTAAACAGTGCTGAATGACCTTCTCATTGAATATTGGAATTTCAACGAGAAAATACATAGGTGTAAAGTGTCATAGCGCCAAAGGAGCTATGCTCGGAGGACTTTCTAGGGGAAACGGCTCCCTGTTTTCTCACAGACTAAGAAAAAAATGAATACAAACTGAAAAAATCTGATGTGGGCAACACATGACTTTCCTTATATAATGTAATAAATTTACTACTTTTACAATAAACAAAATAGGTTTTTCTTATAGTAGATACTTATATTCTTTCCAAGATATTGAATTTTCGACAATGAGTCTTCATTTTCATTGATTTAGCGTCATTTTTATTCATTTTTCGAGATTTTCGTTAATTTGGCAATATTTCAAAAAGTCGCCTAATTGGCGACATACCGCCAAATTCGTCGCCAAAATCTCGCCAAGCGTTATGGACGAAGAAATAAGTTATTCTTACAGCAGATAAATTACTATTGGCGTTCAAATACAAAAGTATTACTCAAAATATCTTTTTTCATGAATGGAACGAGCTAGATCCACGAGAATGATGTCACCCAATTTATCGCATGGTATTACATATGAAAAGTGAACATGTTTCTCAATAGGAAATATTTTTTTTTTATTCTATATGACTTTTTGATAATTTTTTTGAAAAATGTGTAATATCTCGAGAACGGTTCACATTAGTGTTCTAAACTTTATGTCAATCGTTTTCTAATGAAAAATTACATAAGAAATGTCTATTTGCGTAACTTTATTCGCGATTTTGATTTTTTGACGATTTTTTCAAAATTTCACGCGAAAATTTAAGGAGGTTCTGAACATTCGATTGCGTATAAAAACAATAGGCTTCCAGTGTTTACGGATTGTGATTTTTCTACCAAATTTCGTTCGAATCGGTCCATTCGTTCGTCAGTTATCGTCTCCACAGACTCACTGACACACACACACACACACACACACACACACACACACACACACATGCTTTCACACACACACACACACACACAGACATCACTTCAAAAATGCTTGATTCGTGATCAGGTATGCTTGAAGCGTGCTCTCCCGTCGAAAACTCGAATTCGAATCCGTCACAATACTTTCCTTATACATTATGTATATAAGGAAAGTAAAAAAAAATTAAGCTAATATAGCATTTCTATACTGTCTAAACAAAAGATCGAACTCGGGCACCGCGGTTTGACTTCTTACGATTCAGAGTTCAGCTCCTCTTATAATTTCTTGCCCTTCGAATAATCCGTCGAATCCATCTGTCGAACGAAACATTTTCATAGGTTTTGCTTAATTGCCTAGATAACATTCTTTTGCATGATTTATTCATGCACATTTTATCACATTCTAAAATTCTAAGCTATGTGATTTTATTTTATATGTAGTGTATTATTATTAATCGATATCGAACCAATCATTTTTATAGCGAGGCATACTCTACTTTTTACCCGTACAGTAAGCAGCGATTAAACTTGTTAACATTTTTTTTTCTTCCCGAGAGAATAAAAATACTGCCAAGTCTAAGGGGAAGAGGATAAGAAAAAATTGTCTTGTTTCGCCGATAGACAATGCTGGCAGGTAAAAGGAATCCCGGTACAAAATTTGATAATAGGAACACCTCGTATGTCGGGCCGACTAAGAAAGACTTCATGAATGGAGTGTAAATCGAAATGTATAACGAATGCGATTCCAAGAGTGAACAGAGAATTGCACAAGCTGTAGTTTCGAATAAATCAGCGATATTACGATTGCTACAAAGCATTCCAAAACTCACGCTATAAATTGAAGATACATTTCCTTCAACTTATATAACAGAATGATAAATCAATAAATAGATCACAAAAGTCATTTTATTAAAAACATCCTTCAGGCGTACAGACAATCTTTAAAAAATCTGATGTGGGCAACACATGACTTTCCTTATATAATGTAATGAATTTACTACTTTTACAGTAAAAAAATAGGTTTTTCTTATAGTAGATACTAATATTCTTTCCAAGATTATTGAATTTTCGACAATTAGTCGTCATTTTCATTGATTTAGCGTCATTTTTATCTATTTGGCGAGGTTTTCGTTAATTTGGCAACATTTCAAAAAGTCGCCAAGTTGGCGACATTCCACCAAGTTCGTCGCCAAAATCTCGCCAAGCGTTATGGATGATGAAATAAGTTATTCTTACAGCTGAAAAATGACTATTGGCATTCAAATACAAAAGTATTACTCAAAGTATCTTTTTCCATGAATGGAACGAGCTAGATCCACGAGAATGATGTCACCCAATTTATCGTACGGTATTACATATGAAAAGTGAACATGTTTCTCAATAGGTTTTTTTTTTATTTTATATGACTTTTTGATAATTTTTTTGAAAAATGTGCAATATCTCGAGAACGGTTTATATTAGCGTTCTAAAATTTATGTCAATCGTTTTCTAATGAAAAATTTCATAAGAAATTTCTATTTGCGTAACTTTATTAGTGGTTTTGATTTTTGGACGATTTTTTCAAAATTTCATTCGAAAATTTAGGGGGGGTTCTGAACATTCGATTGCGTACAAAAACAATAGGCTTCCAGTGCTTACGGATTGTGATTTTTGTACCAAATTTGGTTCGAATCGGTCCATTCGTTCGTCAGTTATCGTCTCCACAGACCCACTGACACACACACACACACACACACACATACTTTCACACACACACACACACACACACACAGACATCACTTCAAAAATGTTTGATTCGTGATCAGGGATGCTTGAAACGTGCTCTCCCGTCGAAAACTCGAATTCGAATTTTCGACCCCGTCACAATACTTTCCTTATACATTATGTATATAAGGAAAGTAAAAAGCCAGAGCGCTTTCGGGTATCATCATACTCTTCCTCAATGGCGTTAAAATAGGAAAAATTGCCAATATGCTTAAATACAATCTACTACCGACAAGCTGAATTTGCATATCCTAAAATTGACATTACCACAAAACATATTTTATGCATCCATGCACCAGATTTAAAAATTACAAAATCAAGAAAACACATTGTCATCAGCCAGTTTAAAACATCAATAGACAAAATTAAATTTTATAAATTAAAGGTAACTTTGTAAAGGTTTGTTATAATCAAATTACTATTGGTTTCAAGTTTATTAAGTTCTGATATTTCAACATGTAACCTGCCTTCTGAACTAGGAAAGTTCTTGTTTTTACCTTTAAAATTGTTAATATTTTGAAAACCAGAAATAGAGCGGTACATGACAAAACGTCCCCGATCTCTATGTTTTTGATCGATATGAAATAAAGCATCCTGAACAGGTGGAATTAAATTAATAAAATTATGGGAGACAGGTGAGTAGGCAATTTCTGGTTTTCAAAATATTAACAATTTTAAAGGTAAAAACAAAAACTTTCCTAGTTCAGAAGGCAGGTTACATGTTGAAATTTCAGAACTTATTAAACTTAAAACCAATAATAATTTGATTATAATAAGTTTATCTATTTGAGGATTTGACGTGTAGCCGCTATTAGTATACATTTCTTTGTTGATTTAAACCAGTTCTAGATAAATTATAGCTCATAAACCGCATAAGATCCACAAAATATAATTGTCGCTGTACCAAGAAAAATTTTAGTGATAAAAATACCAGTATAAAAAAGTATATTGTTATGAAAGTATATACAATTTCTAGTGAACCCAAAAATGTTGTAATTTCATATCTTATTTTGCGTTTACGGATTTATCGATCCAATGGTCGCAGTAGTAATGGGGAGTCGAAGGAAATTTCCCTTTTGGAGAAAAATTCTGGCAAAAAGGGAAAAATGGTCTAAAAGAGGAATTTTTTTTTTCTCTTTATGATAAATTGCGTCTAATAAAAAATCGAATTACTCCCCTACTTACATAATGCAATGCAAGGGAAAGTATTGTGATTGGGTCGAAAATTCTACGGACTTGCACATGCTGAACATCTCTGAACATAAATCGCACGTTTTAGAGGTGACGTTTGTGTATGTGTGTCAGTATGTATGTGCGTGTGTGAACACGTTATCTCAAGAACTGAGTGAGCAAGTCGAATGGGATTTGGTACCATTATCGCAATATTTCCATACTAGAATCCTATTGATATAAACGTGGCCGGAAATTCAGAAATTTCCTTCCCAAATTTTTCAAAGGATAAAAAGACTTCAGAAATAAGAAGTCGATCACGTCAAGTAAGAAATCATTTTAAACATAATCTATTATCACAAGAAAACGGAAACACTCATTTTAGAGTGACTCTTTCCCGATATATTACATGCTTTTCGGATAAATTTATAAAAAATCTGATGTAGGCAGCACAGGGATTTCCTTATATAATGCAATGAATTTACTAGTTTTACAGTAAAAAAAATAGGTTATTTTTATAGTAGATATTTATATTCTTTCCAAGATATGGAATTTTCGTCAATGAGTCGTCATTTTTATCCATTTGGCGAGTTTTTCGCTACATTTAAAAATGTCGCCAAGTTGGCGACATTCTGCCAAATTCGTCGCAAAAACCTCGCCAAGCGTTATGGATGGAGAAATAAGTTATTCTTACAGCAGATAAATGACTATTGGCGTTCAAATACAAAAGTATTACTCAAAGTATCTTTTTTCATGAATGGAACGAGCTAGATCCACGAGAATGATGTCGTCAAATTTATCGCATGGTATTACATATGAAAATTGAACATGTTTCTCAATAGGAAATATTTTTTTTTTATTTTATATGACTTTTTGATAATTTTTTTTAAAAATGTGCAATATCTCGAGAACGGTTCATATTAGCGTTCTAAAATTTAGTGTCAATCGTTTTCTACTGAAAAGTTACATAAGAAATGTCTATTTGCGTAACTTTATTAGAGGTTTTAATTTTTTGACGATTTTTTCAAAATCTCACTCGAAAATATAGGGGGGGGGGGGGTTCTGAACTTTCGATTGCGTATAAAAACAATAGGCTTCCAGTTTTTACGGATTGTAATTTTTGTACCAAATTTCGTTCGAATCTGTCAATTAGTTCGTCAGTTATCGTCTCCACAGACTCGCTGACACACACAAACACACAGACACCACTTCAAAAATGTTCGATTCGTGATCGTGGATGCTTGAAACGTGCTCTCCCGTCGAAAACTCGAATTCGAATTTTCGACCCCGTCACAATACTTTCCTTATATATTATTGTATATAAGGAAAGTAAAAAAATTGAAAAGCAATAAATTGACTTTGTGCGGAACTGTTCTCGTGCACATTCCATTTAAATTCTCAATGCGATACTTCAAACAAAAAATTTTCTAGGCCTGGTGCAAATTGCATATTCATCTGAACATCTTGGCTGACTATCTAGTTAAAAAATTGTTTTAAGAGGAAAAACATGTTTGTTGTCGAGAGAAGGTGCTCAAAAGATAAAATGTAAAAAATTGTTCTTGATTACATTACTTAACTATCTGTATACCAAGATCAAAGGGGTCGAATTAACCCCGCGAATTGAATACATTTTTAAATAATTACTTTATACATATTCAAAAGTAAACAAATGTTGACACATTTGATACTATAATATAACATTTGACCTTAATAAAATAGTATTCGTTATACTATTAAAAATGATATATTAATTACATTACAGTCAAAGCTCTGTATTTATTCTCCACCTTCTACAAAAATATTACAATGTTGCGTATTTTAATAACCGATAACTTCTTAAAAGTACTAATAATTTTGTGTGTCGAAGTAATTCGTCTTTGCTTATTACATCAGAAAAATTTAGTTCCACATTGTGCTGTTATAACGAAAGTTCATTTTATATATATATATATATATATATATATATATATATATATATATATATATACTACTCGACATAGAAAATGAGGCAAACACAGCTGACCGATGTATGCAAATGATCTAAAATGCAAGTAGGTCACGTGATTAGAACGCGGGATAAAAGGGTTGGAAACAGCAGATGAGCTAACAGTTACTGTCTGTCGCCTATGGAAATCCGTTTTCCGATCTGTTTTTCATTTCAGAAGACGACGTCTGCTTCTCTATGTAAAATCAATGAATGTTTCATTCATATCATCTATATTGCAGACTCCTGAGCAAAATAATTTTGCGTTAAAGAAATTCAGCCATTCTTATACAAATCATCTTACAGTCTAATCTGTTTACATTCTCCATAAGTGAAAATTAGGTTTCTTTGCGGAAATAATCAAAGTTTTGTGATCATTTAAACTCAAATATATTGTAATTGTGTTGTTTCAGAATACAGATGCACAGAAATTAAGCAAAAATTAAGCAGTTTTAGGACGGATACAACACTAAATTTAAATTAAAAAGAACTTCAAAAATCACAATTTTGACACAAGATGGATGGCATTAATCATTTAAACTCAAATATATTGTAATTACGCTCTTTCATAATACAGATGCACAGAAATTAAGTAAAAAAAAAGAGGTTTTAGGATGGATACGACATTAAATATAAATTAAAAATAATTTTAAAAATCACGATTTTGACACAAAATGGATGGCATATTTTTATTTTGAAGTGGGTCACGTGATATCTTCATATAATGGTCACGTGATCTATTCGTATAAAGGGTTTAATTATTATTTTAATTTTAATTTAAAAAACTACTAAATATATTTTGCTGAAATTTTTTTTATATATTTTATGGGATAATTTGAATATTTTCTAAAACTTTCGAAATAATTTGTGAATTTTAAATTCGTTTAAAAAATGTTTGAAAAATTAGGTCCCATAGGGTTTAATGTATTTCATTTTTTTAACCCGGGTTCAATCCAAAACTTATTGGGTGATATTATTTATTTATATTCCCATAGGTCCCACAGATCGTCTGAACAACATACTAAAATTTCATTTTGATAAAGTCATTTTTACGGCAGTTATCGTGCGAACGGACAAACAGACAAAGTCATAAACACTTTTCAACTATGTTGTAAAGTGTTAAAAATGATAATAAAATGTGCTGCCCACCATAGCAAAATAGCTGGTCCGTATATAAATCAATTTATTCTAAAATTTAAAACGTGCATTTTTATGTAAGCACGTTTCTTTAAACCAATAATTTCAGTTGGTTTAGGCTTCATTAGTCTTAACAAATGCTAATGCTTTAAAAATAAGTATTAATGGCTAACGTGACTGTTTGTGAAACCACAATTGGTTTCTGCGATAATTACTGAAGCTTCCTAAATTTAATAAATGATCGCATTAACCTCTATTTCCTGCACTGTAACATTTGAGATGTCACTTTTTTCATAAATAATCTACAAATTAATTGGTTTATGTTATACATCTCAGGGTAAACACCTTTCACTCTGAGAAAATCAATAAAATCAAATAGGTCTATCATGTTATGAAAGGAATCACATAGTTGCACATTTATCGCTCTGACTGCTTCATAGACGCCTGGTACAAATTCCAAGTAGCGAGCTGTCCCGTGTGCATACAACAATCGGAAGAGAAACAAAACACTCCAATTCGATATTACAAAATTTTTTAATTATTCTGATAAACGAGCAAACAACCACTTCTATGCGTTCTGAAACTCCGTTACCCTTCTTGCGATTTTCAAGCCATATAAACATATCATAATCACTCCATAGTTTGTAAATGCTTGAAAGAGTTCTTCAAGCAGAATTCATATGTCAGAACTTTAATGCATCCTTGCGCATAAATAATTCACTCGATGCATCAATGGGCTAGAAATCTGCTTATTAGGATATTTCTCAAGTTTAAAGTTTCCAAAGGCTATTTTTCATTCACAGGCAAAATACATGTCGCTGGAACAATAGTTCTTAGAAAAAAAGTCTCAAGGCTGGGCATTTATTACAGGTTTTCACTTTCATATGTATCCAGTAATGAATAGAAAATATGCATACAATGTTTCTTAAGAATAAAATGCATCTACGTATATAAACGTAGAAACAAAGTTTGCTGCAAACTTTTAAAGTATATGATGCCAAAGTAAAATAATTGCTAAATAAAAAAAAATTGCTAAAATAAATACTTTTTTTAGTTCTGCCATTTATAAAGTTATTTAAAACTAGTTGAGCCTGTTGTGAAATTTTCGCACCTGTGGGTGAGTAATTCATTCATTAATCTGTAGGTCGAGCCCCTTCGTTTAAAAACATAATTATGAAAATCGACCTAGTGGATTCCGAGAATATTTTGTGATAAGGCTTTCACACCTCTGTGTTAAAATTGTATATTAAAGTATTGTTTTATTTCTGTGTGATTGAAAGTGTCAATTTCGAAATATAAATGTCTTTTCTACATGTTTTCAATTACATTGACTTTTAAGGGAAGTGAACTCTAAAATCGCAAAAGTGTTTATGTTCCAGAAAAATAGTAATAGTTTTGTATTTTCGCTTCTCAGTCGCTAGTTGGGAACTTGCAGGTTTGCGCACGCGCGCGTTTGAAAAAGGATTTTGGAAGCAGTGTGGAAGGAGTCGTGGAAAAATGTAGACGTGTGTGTTTGATTCGCGTATGATCGCGAATTTTAAGAAAAGGTGGATTAATTTTGAAAGTGGAAGGATGTGATTAAAATATGTAACATAGTTCGACAAGTTGTGCGTAGAGTCGTTTGGCTCGGTTCAGAGATGAGTCACTCGTGTTTTTAAATGAATCAGCCTGGTAGTAATGGAATAATGAGTCTTGTGAAAAGAGAAAATGGTTCTTTCACTGGTCGGCTTGAATCGCTAATAGGGCAAGAGGGAAAGCTCATTTTACAGCGATTTGTATTTGCCTGACTCCTCCTTGTGTCCTAAGGTACGAATCAACCAATCTCCGTAACCAACCAAGATGTCGAATTCCGCCAGCATGATGTTGTGTAGTCAAGTTTCCCGACCATTATGGATTTTGTTCTGCGCAAGAATCTCGATGAGTTTATGCCGAGAGTCCATCCTGATATCCTTTCCCATGGTACAGAATTGTAAATGTTATATTTAAAAGAGACGAGGTAAAGTTTTATATATATTTAGTCTTCCACCTAACGAATAGAGTGTTAATTGTCAAATCCTCGTGAGTATCAAGTCATTGATGATGTTATATGAAAATGTCATATATGTTCAAAGTATACAAATGTGATATATAAATGTCAAGTATAATATGAGGAATATTGTGTTTATTTTATGTATCAGAAAATATGTGTATTCTCTTGGTTCCTCTTCCTCCAGGGGTGTTCTTAATGGTCACCCTACCGAGTGTAACTCTGAGTTATTGCGAGAAATGCTTGTACTCCACTGTTTTCGATCAACTGCCTTGTTATTTCATGTTTAATAAATGTGTTTGATTTCAAAACTTTGTCTTCTCTGTCGAGCATACCAAAACGTTCGCGACAGAATTGGTGCCGTTACTTTTCTCGGTGAGTGGGGAAGAGCTGAGAGAATTAAAATTTTTAAAAATTTTCTTAAGAATTGAAATTTTGAAGGTTAAAAATTACCGTTGTGCTAAAATGAGTGTTTTCTTAAGTAAACAGAGTTCCATGTTCTGCTTTCGGTGTTCTCAAAAACGAGTGTTCTTGGAATTTGATATGTGCCATTTGATAAAAAAAATTGATTTGTTTGCATATTTATGTCATTTGATTTGATAAAAACTGGTTTTATTGTAAATACTGTTTAAGAACATTGCAATTGCATATTGTGTTAAACTATATTGTTATGCAAAATGGCTCCAATTACTAGAAACAAAAAACTAAATGTCGGTAAGATGAGTAAAAATTCAAGTAAAAAATTAAATTCCTCCTTGAATTTGTCGCTTGATATTGCTACTGAGTCGGATTCTGTTAATTCTAGAAGTAAAGTTAAAAATGTTAGCCACAAAGCTAAATCTAATGAGGAAAATATATCAGATAAATCGCCGGTATGTCTGAATTCTTCTTCTGGCACTTTGCCAAATCAAAACAGTGCTTCATCAGTAAATGATAACATGTTAAAATCATTCCATATTTTCACACCTAAGTTCGCACATCATATTCCAAAATTCTCGGGAAATTCAGAGCTTTCGTTGTCACAGTTTTTGGAAAAGTTAAATTTAGTAGCCACTCATGCAAACTGGAGTGAGTGTGACAAATTAGTTTGTTTGAGATTGAATTTAGAGGGGGAAGCAAATAGATTGATTGAAGAGAATCCAAAGCACAGAAATTGTAAAAATTTGCAGGAAATTATTCACATTTTGAAAGATCATTTTGAAGTGACCGAAAATGTTACTAAAAACATAATTTCACTCGTGAACTTTACACAGAGACCAAATGAGTCGGTTAAACAGTTTTCGATGAGAATCGAAGCTGCTTCATTTAAGGTTGTTCCGGAAGATGTAGATTCCGAAAGTGAGAATAAAATCAGGCAAACACTTTTAAAAACTTCATTTATTAATGGTTTATATCCGGAACTAAAAAGATTGGTGTTGTCACAAAACCCTAGAGATTTTTATTCGGCTAGAAAACTTGCAATTCTTGAGGAATCTATTTTAAATGAAAATAATGCTATGTACTTGACTAATCCGGTACTTACAAAAAAAGGTGTTCTCACACCAGAAAAATATGTTCTCACACCAGATCAAAGTGAAAGTATGTCAGATTTAAAAAGAAAAGTGTTAGAACAGGAAAGGGACATTGAATTTCTTAGGGGTAAAATAGAAAAATTTAAGTTTAATTCAGATAAAGTTAACGAAAAGCGTTCACCGCGTCCAAAGTGTGACAAATGTGGTAAATTAGGTCACGTTCAAGAACAGTGTTGGAAAAAGGTTTTTCAAAAAAGAGATGTGTACGGTATAAAATGTAGGAAAATTTATAGCAGTCCTGGAACTAGGTATCACCAGGGTGAAAGACACAGAGGGCAAATGTCTGCAAATGAGTGGAAGTATAGAAAGCAAGGAACGCAAAATTATAAAAATAAGGAGTCATATAAATCTTTGCAAAATTCCAAAAATCATTCTTCTGGGAATCAGAGTAGATATCCCATGCACAATTATAATAATAGAAAAACTTTTGATAGGCAAACATCACATTTTGAGGAAAATAATATTTGTCATAATATTACAAATTCTTTGTCATCTTCTTCTATTATAAAAGGAAAATTAGTGAGCAGTGAAGTGTCAATATTGATTGATACGGGTAGTTCAATTAATTTAGTGTATGAGGAAGCTTTAAATACTGTACCCATTGCACATATGTTGCTAACATACAAACCAACAATTTTGCGTAGCTTTAGTTCACAAGATACTAAAGTTGAATGTTTAGCCACTATTTCGCTAAATTTGGGAAAAGAAAGATTCCCTACCGAATTTTTTGTGTTAAAATCACCAGCTCCTATTTCATATAATGTAATCCTTGGTAACAAGTTTTTACATAAACATAATGCTATTATAGATTATAATCACTTCTGTTTTAAGTTTTCAAACTCTTCCATTCCTTTTGTTGGTTATCAATGTACGAATAATTTACTTTCGATTTCAAATCATGAACCGGCAAATGAGTCGGAAATTGCAGACTCAAACCTAAGTAGTGTCGCAAAGCGTATTGCTGTGCCTGACTCGCAGATGAGTAGTGGAAAAAATGTTCGTGTGGTAGAGGACTGTAAACCGAAAGAGTTCCATACGAATGCATGTGCCAAATGCAAAGCAGATCTAGCACCGGTAGTGAATGAGTCTCAGGTCATTCGGGAAGAGTATGTGAGCAGAAATTTTTCGGAAAATAATGTAGTGCCACATTTGGGTAGTGAAGAGGTACATATTAACGATTTGGAAAATGGAAGCAAATCTTTTAGAGATTTGGTAGTAAATGCACAGAATGTTACTTTGCATATGGGGGAAAAGCAAAATCATGTTAGAGGTGGTACTGAAGAAGTGGCACAGCATAAGAACTTAAACATTAAAACTGTTAATAACTTATGTAGAGTAAAAGAAACTCTAAATACAAAAATTAAAGAGCCAATTATTGTGAAAAATTCACAAAAATGTATAATTCCTCCTTTATCTGAATCATTTATTAAAATCAAACTTTCAGAAGGGTTTCCGGAAAATTCCACCTTGCTTCTGGAATCAGAGAAAAATGACCACATCTTCATTGCTAGAGCTGTATATAGAGCTCCTAAGGATGGAATTATTTGGGTTCGTGTTGCTAACCCAGAAGAAAAACCTTATCATTTGAATAAGGGTAGAAAAGTGGCTCATGTTCAGGAAATTCAGGTGTCTGAGGAGGTTGAAGTTAATGTAGTGAGTGAGGGAGAGTTGGACTCCAGTGAACCTTTGGAGCCTTTTGAAAGTTGGGGAGGAGATTTTGACCTGAGTCATCTCCAAAAAGATCAAAAACATAAATTATCAACTTTGTTGAATAAATATAGACAAGTTTTTGCAAAGAATGTTGCTGAGTTGTCTGGTTGTAAAACCATATTACATGAGATAAATTTGGAAACATCTGTTCCTGTTTATCAGAAACCATACAAAGTTCCACATCATTTACAAGGGGAACTCAATAGACAAGTCACAGAATTATTAGAAGCTAAAATAATTAAACCTAGTTTTTCACCTTACAATACGCCAGTACTGTTTGTAAGGAAACCGGATGGTTCTTATAGATTATGTTGTGATTTTCGCAAGTTAAACAAACTTACTATTACAGAAAATTTTCCAATTCCTAACATTAGTGAATTGATTGATAATTTAGCAGGTGCTACATTTTTCTCAACTTTGGACTTAACTTCAGGATTCTACCAATTGCATTTGAATCCACAGGATTCACACAAAACAGCTTTTTCCACGCCCACCGGTCACTACGAATGGTGTAGGACCCCTTTTGGTCTAAAAAACGCACCAGCGTCTTTTCAGAGATTAATGTCTCTTGTACTGGCAGGGTTATCAGGAATATACATAGATGATGTTATCATCTCATCAAAAACTTTTGAAGAACACATGATGAAATTAGAAGAAGTTTTTATTAAATTATCTCAACATGGTCTTAGGTTAAAGCCATCAAAATGCTTCTTTTTCAGAAAGACAATAAAGTACTTAGGTTTCAGAGTGTCTGAGGGAAAAGTTCAGCCAGACCCTCATAACATTGATTTAGTGCAAAAATTTAAAGTACCCACCTGTGTCAAGAATATCAGACAATTTTTGGGTTTGACAGGCTTTTATAGGAAGTTTGTACCAGATTATGCAAAGATTACTCTTCCACTAACTAATCTTTTAAAATCAAAGCAGAAAAAGTTTGTGTGGAGTCAGGAGGCTCAGGAAGCTTTTGAAATACTTAAGAACAAGCTTATTCAAGAACCAATTTTAAAATTACCAAATTTTAATTTGCCCTTTACTTTGCATACAGATGCCTCTAATTACGCTTTGGGATCAGTTCTTTCGCAATTGGATGAAAATGGGTTATCTCACCCAGTTTCCTTTGCTAGTCGAAAATTACAAGGTGCTGAAGTGAATTACAGTGTAGTCGAGAAAGAAGCTTTGGCTGTGGTTTGGGCTACCCAGCAATTTAAGCACTATCTCTTAGGCAAACATTTCAAAATTTACTGTGATCAAGCATCCTTATCGTTCATTTTCAAATTAAGAGATCCTACTTCGCGCATAGCTCGCTGGATCGTTTCATTGCAGGCTTTTGATTATGAAATCATTCATAAACCGGGGAAACATAATGTTGTAGCTGACTATTTTTCGAGATGTATTGATGAGTCTTCTTCAAAGAAATCTCAAAACACTCAGAAACAAACTGTTCCTAAAAGTATTGTAGAATCTGTCCCTACGAAAATTTCTGGAAGAGTAGTGGTACAGAATAAGGATAGTAGTGAAAACATAAATGCAATCGTTGAAAATTCTCAAGATCAAGTACAGACTACTGTGGAAGCTTCTCTGGTAACTAGGATAGCTATTGGTCAATTGAAAGATCCTAGATGTATAAAAATCAAAAATCTTCTGGAAAAAGGTGTAAAACCATACCCACAAAAACTTTCATTTTTCATGAAAAATGATATGTTACATTGCATACACAAAAATCCAAAGCAAAGACAGCAATATAATGAGAGAGTAGTTATTCCTCAAGACTTAGTCTCAGAAATTCTATGGCTTTGCCATGATTCTCCTGTTGCTGCACATTGTGGTTTTCAAAGAACTCTGGCAAAAATTTCAGTTAACTATTATTGGCCAGACATGCATGCTCAGACTGAAAATTATGTGAAGTCGTGCACAACTTGTGTAAAAAACAGAGGTTTTCGTAACAACAAGGCTCCAATACAGAAATTTCCTATTACAACTTACCCTTTTGAACGTGTGGCTATGGATGTAGTCGGCCCACTACCTATCTCGAATTCTGGGATGAAGTACATTCTTGTCATTACAGATTACTTCACTAGATGGCCAGAGGCTTATCCACTTGCTACAGTTAAAACGGAGGATATTCTTGCTTGTTTAGAGAGATTTATAAGCATTCATGGAATTCCTGCTCACTTAATTACGGATCAAGGTAGTAACTTCATTTCTGAAGCTGCCAACAATCTATACAAGAAATTAGGCATAAAAAAACATAATACTTCAGCGTACCATCCCCAGTCAGACGGGCTAGTCGAAAGACTGAACGGTACGTTAGTTAGATCCTTAAAGAATCTGGTCTATTCTGATAAGGGCGATTGGGATCGGATGATTCAATTCGCTTTAATGGCTCATAGAACGTCAGTCCATGCCTCAACAGGCGAGTCCCCAGCACATCTTGTCTTTGGTCGAGACCCTGTGCTACCTGATGCTCTTTTAACAGGTGTAAAATATCCAGTTTACAAATCTACTCATGATTATTCAGATGACTTACAGGTTCGCTTAAAAAAGACCTTTGTAACTGTTAAGAAAAACCTTGAGGAAGCTCAGGAATCACAACAACTTCAACAACATAAATCTGCTAAAATGCCTAAGATTAAAGTTGGTGACTTGGTCTATCTTTACACACCTCATATTCGGCCAGGCCAATCAAAAAAACTCAGTTCTTTAAATCATGGTCCTTTTGAAGTTATCAAGCAAACAACTGAAGTTAACTTTGTCATTCAACACAAAAACAATCCATGTAATCAGCAATTGGTCCACGTTAATAGATTAACTCCTTTACCTCCTAGACGTAGTGAATTGATTTCTAGCACATATAATGATAACATTGATAATTCTTCAACTCAAGAAACAAGACAATTTAAAAGTAGATATTTTCTAAACCATCAAAATAGGGTTAAAACTCAAAATGTTCCTAATTCACACAAGTATGACTTGCGCCCAAGAGGCCAATTTATTCATTAAAGTTACTTGTCAATTAAGGCAATATGTCAAGAGAGCAATTGGCTCAAAAGTAAAGTAAAATGTTTAGATTATGAAATTCTCACATTTTCAAAAAAAAAAAGACTGATATTGTTGTGAGATGGACAATTATTTTTCATAATATTATATTTTCAATTGTTTCACAAAATGTTTTGCAAAACTGTATGCTATGTTAAAATGGATCCAATATTTCTGAACTTCTGTGTAATTTGCTTTATGTGTCAGTCAGCTGAATGTTCTGTACTGCAAGTTCTGTGCCAGTGCAGCTTTCTGAATGTGAGTGCCATGTTAATCAGGTTGAAGTAGTGTTTTAAAATTCTAAATACTTAAATAATAATTTTTTTTTTGCTTTACTTTAATGATAAGCAGTAATGTTTTAAAGTAATTTTAAGATAATTAAGTACTTGATGGATTAGAGTTTTGGTAAGGATTTTTAAGGATAACTGATAATTTTTATCTCTGTTTTATTTTATGAATGTGTGAATGATTTTTTTTAATTTAAAGGTCTAGTAAATTTTAGAAATTTTTTTTTGTCATTTGGTGTTTGTTGACTTATTGGTTGGGGGTACCGCCACCTCTAGGTTTGCAACTTTCTAATGGACTTGTTTCTTGCCTGGGTGCCTGATCAACATTCTTGGTTTGAAAATTTGTCTCATTTTCTAAATTAGTAATTTTTTTAAATGTCTTTTAAAGTAATTTGTTGGCAAGGTTGGATAATAGTTAATAAATTGATTTCTGTGAAAAGTAAATTTATAGAATTTAATTGTAAAATTTTTGAAGAAAGAAAACTTTTTGTTTAGTTAAACTTTTTGTGAGTTGAGTAAATTAAATTTTCATGTCTCTGTGGTACTCACCAGAAAATGTATTAGTGTTTAAATTTTAAAAGGGGCAATTTCATCATTTGTGTCTTGTTAATTTGGTGTTGTCTTGTAAAGGTCTATGCTTGTATTGAGACTTATTTTTTTTTTACTCACGAGTCAAACTTTAGGCCACTCTTGGATTTTGGTTATTATGCTGGTCATGATCTTGTTTGTTTTTGTTTTTTTCTTTGATGTACATGTACATCGCTCAAAATTTACACTAAATTCCTCTCAATGGAACATATGTCATTGGGAACTTAATGCAGGTATTTTCCTAGTATTGTGTGGAAAAATTCCCCGCTTTGCAGGAAATTTTTCTCCCGGGCCCCGAAGGAGTGTGATAAGGCTTTCACACCTCTGTGTTAAAATTGTATATTAAAGTATTGTTTTATTTCTGTGTGATTGAAAGTGTCAATTTCGAAATATAAATGTCTTTTCTACATGTTTTCAATTACATTGACTTTTAAGGGAAGTGAACTCTAAAATCGCAAAAGTGTTTATGTTCCAGAAAAATAGTAATAGTTTTGTATTTTCGCTTCTCAGTCGCTAGTTGGGAACTTGCAGGTTTGCGCACGCGCGCGTTTGAAAAAGGATTTTGGAAGCAGTGTGGAAGGAGTCGTGGAAAAATGTAGACGTGTGTGTTTGATTCGCGTATGATCGCGAATTTTAAGAAAAGGTGGATTAATTTTGAAAGTGGAAGGATGTGATTAAAATATGTAACATAGTTCGACAAGTTGTGCGTAGAGTCGTTTGGCTCGGTTCAGAGATGAGTCACTCGTGTTTTTAAATGAATCAGCCTGGTAGTAATGGAATAATGAGTCTTGTGAAAAGAGAAAATGGTTCTTTCACTGGTCGGCTTGAATCGCTAATAGGGCAAGAGGGAAAGCTCATTTTACAGCGATTTGTATTTGCCTGACTCCTCCTTGTGTCCTAAGGTACGAATCAACCAATCTCCGTAACCAACCAAGATGTCGAATTCCGCCAGCATGATGTTGTGTAGTCAAGTTTCCCGACCATTATGGATTTTGTTCTGCGCAAGAATCTCGATGAGTTTATGCCGAGAGTCCATCCTGATATCCTTTCCCATGGTACAGAATTGTAAATGTTATATTTAAAAGAGACGAGGTAAAGTTTTATATATATTTAGTCTTCCACCTAACGAATAGAGTGTTAATTGTCAAATCCTCGTGAGTATCAAGTCATTGATGATGTTATATGAAAATGTCATATATGTTCAAAGTATACAAATGTGATATATAAATGTCAAGTATAATATGAGGAATATTGTGTTTATTTTATGTATCAGAAAATATGTGTATTCTCTTGGTTCCTCTTCCTCCAGGGGTGTTCTTAATGGTCACCCTACCGAGTGTAACTCTGAGTTATTGCGAGAAATGCTTGTACTCCACTGTTTTCGATCAACTGCCTTGTTATTTCATGTTTAATAAATGTGTTTGATTTCAAAACTTTGTCTTCTCTGTCGAGCATACCAAAACGTTCGCGACAATTTTAGGGTTTATAAATTCGATAAATGGTTATAATTCAAATTTGAAAGTGTGCTGGAGTTAATATTAGAGTTGTGCAAATCTGCTGTCACAGACCTGTCGTTTAAAAAAAAATTATGAAAATCGATTGGTAAGATTACAAAAACTCTGAAATATATAAAAATTCAAAATCAGTCTTCTAAACAAAATATCTTCTGAACTATCGGGCCCATTCAAATGAAGCTTTTTCAGCCATTAATACAGAGTTTAGGGAATATTTGTATATAAGTCATTATTTCCCTACATCTAACTTTGGAATAACGAGAGTTATAAAATATATTTCTTATCTGTCCTAGCCATTTACAAGTCAAAAATGCTTCTGCCGATTTATTGTACTCTTTTTCATTGGCTTGTTAAGTTTAATTGGGCACAGGTTACTGACAAGTTTACAAAAGATGAGAAACATTCTAAAAAGAAATCTAGGAAAACAATCTAAGGAAAGTCAATGTCTGTTTGCCTGTATGTAAGTTCGACGACATATTTGATGGCACAGTTGGTAAACTTGGCAATAAAATTCGCATAATATTGTGAACGTGGCTTTTTTGGATTAAATATTATCAAATTAGCGATAATTTAATAAACCTAAAAATTAAATTTAATAGATTTGATAAATCCTACTCTCGCTTTATGAAAGTTATTAATTTAATATTATTGTTTCAAAATGTAACAAGTTTCACAGTTCGTGATACAGGCAGGGGCTAACCCCTGTCAGGGCCCCTAGGCAAAAGTAAATTCTAGATAACCCATAAAATTTGTATCGTGCAAAGGAAAAAATAAACAAAAAAGATCAATCATGCTTAAAGCATTGATTATGAAACACTTTCCAACTTCAATGCAATTTTATTTAAGCATCCCTAAAATGCAACATATTCCTCAGGAATATTTTAAAACTTATCACAATACTACATTAATTTATTATATTTGAAAACTTAAATCTTCATCGAAAAAAATGAACTTCATTCAAATGACGGCATTGAAATATAAATTGTCTGGCTTAAACATCTTTAAAATGCGATACATTCCTCGGTAATATTTTTAAAACTATCATAATACTACGATAATTTATTATATTTGAAAACTTCATCGAAAACAACTGAAATTCATTCAAATGACGTCATAGAAAAAATAACATGGCTGGATCTCTCTATAAAAGCAGCATTTCATTCATTCTGCCGTGGGGTAAACTGCTCTAAGCCATTCGTGGCTAGCACCACGGCCCGAGTTTTTCCAAGCATCTCATTCGTAAACATTTTCCCATTCATTTCATTCATCACAATACTATAATAATTTATTTTATTTAAAAACTTAAAACCATGGAGCTACAAGTAATTAAACTCTATGCATAAAACTTCATCAAAAAAAATCGTCCTTCTCTTTGTAAAATCAATGAATATTTCATTCATATCAGCTATGCAGACTCCATGAGCTAAATAATTTTGCGTTAAAGAAATGCAGCAATTCTTGTACAACTCATTCTACACATTTTTTCTGTTTACATTTTAATTTAAATACATTTTATTTTACATTTTTTTTCTGTTTACATTATATTTTATTTTAGCTTTAAATTTAATAAATCCACTTCAATTGAACCCAGAGCTTCGCGGACCTTCAGCATTTGTCTATACTTTATCTATGGTCAAAACCGGCTTTGAAGACGGTACGTTTTATTAGGTGGTCATGTAAAACTTTCGTATTGGATCAGGAAGTAATTACGCTTTGTTAAACGATCGTATAATAATTAGATTTCGTTGAGGATCCGTATACAATAATTGATAATTTACTAATATTAACAGAGAAAAGTGCGTGGTCCGCTTGTGTCCGGAGATTTTAGAAGCTCAAATACTGCAGGGAATCACTTATTTAACTTTATACCCTCTGTCATATGACGGGTTTCATATCTTGTTATCTAAAGATTTGGGTACAATTTGCGTAGAAGTACGCGTATTAGTCTGCTTTCTATATCCCTGATCGCATCTCGAAAATGATCCGCTCGTCAGTTTGAAGTTGTGAATTTCAGTTCTAGGGGGAAAAAACGTTTGTTAAGATGCCGAGTCTTTACATAACTTCTGGCCATGGTTCTTGTTCACGTGCCACTGAGCGCTCCTGATAACTTGGTGACTGGAATTCATTGGATTCTGTTATTGAGCGAGAAAGCTTTCAAGAAAGTCTTCGGGCGTATTCAGGTAACAAATCGATCCACCTGCCGGTAATTAGCATTAACAGCATTCTTTATTGAATCTTTGACTTCGGGAAGTTTCAAATGAAATAATTTTCATTAATATTATTATCATAACAGAGTATAAAAGACAGTTAGCTATTGAATTATAATGTAAAGAAAACAAGCATTTTGTTATAGACGGGTAGCGTGTAATGTCACAACCGTGTCGTCTGCTCATACGATCTGGAGTGCTACGGCTATACTTTCAACATGGTATTCTGTACTATATTCGATTGTTCTCATCGTAATGAAAATAATAAGCAATTTTCATTTTATAAAATTCCGTCTGTAAAGTCAACTTATTGATTAAAAAAAAAAAATGTGGATTCAGAGATTAAACCGGAAAGAATTGACTGACACCAAAGCCTAGTATGACTTGGCTTTGGTTTTATCTATTTAGCTACATTTTCATTAATTTGGGGATATTTCGATCAATTTGGTGTCATTTTAGAAAGTCGCCATATTTGTTGCCAAGTAGGCCGGTTGGACTGACAGACAAACGTTACAGAAACATCATTACAATACTATCTCCTTTCAAAACACAATTAATTTCATTGATTTGGCCAACGAACAGAGGAAGAAATGGGTTATTTTTTATAGTGATTTCCGACAAAATTTTCGCCAAGCGTTAGAGAGAGAGAGAGAGAGAGGAGGGATGGACAGACAGGCAGAAGGAGAAATGGGTTATACTTATAGTAAAAGTTTATCCCTTCTTTTTAACTCCTTGTAAGAATGTTAGAGAAAAATAATGATCTGGGCATATGTTATTTACATCTCAAGAAACTACCTGCTCTGAACAAAGTAGTTTTGAGTGTTCTAAAAATATTGAGCTATAAAAAACTTAAAAACAAATTCTCAATTTCATGATTAATAAAATCTAGTTTATAACATTCAAATAAGCACTGTAAGAGCATTATTTTAATAAATAAAGACTTAGGAAGTAACACGATTTCAAATTTAATAGTTACTATGAAGCCTGAATATTTTATATTAAATTTTTACCTTCAAATGGATTTAAAACTTACCACTCCAAGCATCAGTTTTAGTTCAGAATGTATGCCTTTTCGAGAAGGTCATAACCAGATAAATTTTTGGAAAAGGGAGGAGGGGAGGGGTTATTTTTCTTATTTCGGTTGGCTCGTAAATTGCAAAATTTAATTTTTTTTTAGATTTATTTACTTGGGGGAGGATGGGTCACAGTAAGACAAAAAATATATATAATTCAATAGTTTTAAAATTTGATACTATAACTATAAAATAAACTTTAAAATAAAACAAAATAAATCACAATTAAAAATAAAGCTGATCGAAAATTTTAGGAGGTTGAAACTCCCTCCCCCCCCCCCCCTCCGGCTAGGGCCTTGCTTTTAGATGAATAAGTAGTTTAATACATCCACTTTTAAAATAGTTATGGCTTTCCAGTGATTTGTATGCTTTCATTTGTTGCAAAGTGATAGAATTTTTTGAAAATACCAAATAGTGCAATATATTTCCATGCCCTATTTTAGGAAAAAGGTTAGTCTTTCTGAAAAGGTTTACGATCAATTTTGTAGGGATCTAATCCGTTACAGGCTTGAAGTTTTATTGTAGTCGCTATTGACTGTCATGATTAACTATCAATAAACATTAGTGAAGGAGACTGGAATTAAGAAGAAAATAACGAAATTTAAAGAAAGCTATAAAACTAACTTTTAAGTCATGGATGTTCATGGAGGATATGTTTCCAGGCAATGGAGATGTATGGAACTGTTGATTTATCATTTACAAGATTATCAGAGTTCAAATAAATAAATGCTTCTTCCGAAAAAATCTCGTTCAGATGTGGTGCGGGCATGATCTTTTATTTACTGGTATAAAAACTACTTTACATTTGATTCTCGATAAAATTCTAGAAATTTTAAAGCTTATTATGGGAGCGTAAAAGGACAAAACTATCAATTTTTCAAGAACGAAATTTTTAACAGAAAAAAGAGTTTAAAGTGAACTCTGTCTGAGAAATTTCACCAAAGATTTATCAATGATAGGAGGATTAAAACCCCTGCTTTTGAGCTAAAGATTTCCGGAACTTTATTTCAGAAGTTACTGTATAGAGATGGCACTGTACACATATGTGCAAAATACAGTCAATTTCTGTTGGAGAGGATTGTTTGAAATAAAATGTTGAGGCATAGAAACAGAAAAATATTTACGAAAAGCAGAAATAAAAGAAAAATATTTTCTGGAAATAAGAATATTTAAAAGAGAAAGTCAATTGTTCATTTCGATTTCATGTGCATATTGAATATAAGGATCAATAGAATTAGCAAGATTAAGTTCATTTCAATTTCATGTGCATATTGAATATGAGGATCAATAGAATTAGCAAGATTAAGAATAAAAAAGAGATCGAAGAGATTATCCACAATAATAAATGTAATATCCATTTGCCGAAATTAGCATTTAAAAGTAATTTTTTGCAAAATAATGCATGTACAATTCACAAAGAAATGATGACAAAGAATTTCCCATCGCAAAACCTTCAGATTATTTAAAATACTTTCCATTGAACGAAAAGTGTTTTGCTTAATTCATGATTTAGTTATGGCCAGAAATTGATTAATTTCAACCAGACCACAGTAATGGAATTCCCAAAGGCCTTTTTTCTAAGCACAAAAAGAGCGCCCTATATGGTATGGGAATATTAGTAAACCAGAATTTGACATTTCGAAGATAGCATCCTTCGGTTTACGGGAGAGACACCATTTAACAGGACTGTTAAATACTGGTTATTCACTTATAATTCAGTTGAAATTGAGATGTCTTTTCATATTGATAGTTAATCATTTACCTGCTTTAATTGTCATCCTTGCATGTTTATTGTCCATGTTTATCTTTTTAAATGTTATATTGTAATGATTTGTTGCAGTTGGTCCATCCGTAATTGTATTTATGTTCTTTGATGCTACTGTGTTTGATGTTACCATGTTTACTCTTCTACTTCTATATAAGATTAATCTTTTAGAAGCCAGTCTTCGTGGATTTTGTAATCTCTTTTCTTTGGATTATTATTATAGTTTTGTAAAAAGACTATAGTAGTGATAATTTGAACAAAATTTCATACTAGTGTCCAAGTTTGAACTATCGAACCGTTAACAAAACACACTACAGATTAATTCTCCAAGGCGAAGCGACCTAGGGGTTTATACCTAACATAACACACTACAGACAAAATATGTCGAAAAGTCTTTTGAGACCTTTCAGAAAACTTCGGTGACATAAAAGGCTGAAAATTTTCATACTTATAGTATCGGCCACGGAACAGAACTCAACGGACTCAATATTTGATTAAAATGAATATTTTCGATGCTAAGCGCCATACATTGTTAAACAAAATAAAACTTATTAAAATTAAATGTTGTACATTTACACTAAATTTCAAAGCGGTGTGAATTTGTTCTTGAGTTATCGTATCTACTCTTCATACACGCTCACGGGCACAGACGGATATCTTTCTGAATGTGTTCTCAATTTGCTTCGTAGATTTTAAAACATGCTTTTCCGTTAAAATCTCGAGTTTAAAAAGTTTCGGCTGCAAAATCCGTTATACAGTAATATGAGAAATGAAAAATTTATTCATGTTGTTTCTTCTTTACTGTCTAGAGTTTAACTAGAATCCAATGTTGTCAATCTCTGTTGTATTTTTTCCTTATGAATGTTGTGTTTTCGAAAGTGAACGCGTTGCCATGTCCTTGGGGTGGAAGGTTCAGCTCGAGTGTGCAAGGCCGAATTCTTCGTCTTCTTTCTTCGGTTCCGTAGGAAGACGGATATTTTAGGAAGCCCTCTTTTCCGCCGACCACGCTTCTCAACGGAGGAATGGGTGCTCTGTGCGTGCGTTAATTGGAATAAGATTCTTCGAATAAATCTAATAAAATATGAACTAATAACTATACAACGTCTGTTAAAATAACAGCGGCTATTGAAATATATGAAGTTTCTATTTTGTTCATACTGAAATATTGTGACAAGTCAACTAATTATGTGCTGAACATTTATAATTGAGTACTTCAGAATCACGGATCGTTAGACAAAGAAAGAATCAGTATCTAAACATTGATTTGAAACCAGAGTAATTTGTGTGACTATACTTGCTGTAGAACCTAACTTGACACTAAACAAGAAAGATCAATCATGCTTAAAGCATTGATTATGAAACACTTTCCAACTTCAATGCAATTTTATTTAAACATGTCTAAAAAGCAATACATTCCTCGGTAATATTTTAAAACTCATCACAATACTACATTAATTTATTATATTTGAAAACTTAAACCTTCATCGAAAAAAATGAACTACATTCAAATGACGGCATTGAAATATAAATTGCCTGGTTTAAACATCTCTAAAATGTGATACATTCCTCGGTAATAATTTTAGAATTATCATAATACTATGATAATTTATTATATTTGAAAACTTCATCGAAAACAACTGAAATTCATTCAAATGACGTCATAGAAAAAATAACACGCCTGGCTCTCTCTATAAAAGCAACATTTCATTCATAAATAAATCCCATTTATGTCATTCATCACAATACTACAATAATTTATTTTATTTAAAAATTAAGACCATGGAGCTACAAGTAATTAAACTATATGCGTAAAACTTCATCGAAAAAAATCGTAATGATTTTGCGTTAAAGAAATATAGCAATTCTAATACAACTCATTCTACATATTTTGCTGTTTACATTTTACATAGGTGAAAAATAGGCTTCGTTGTAGAAATAATCAAATTTGGATGAGCATTTAAACTGAAATATATTGTAATTGCGTTGTTTCAGTATGTAGATGCATAGAATTTAAGCAAAAATAAAGTAGTTTTAGGACGAATACAACACTCAATACGAATTAAAAAGAACTTTAAAAATCACGATTTTGAGACAAGATGGATGCCATATATCATTTTGAAGTGGGTCACGTGATCGTTTCATATAATGGTCACGTGATCGCTTCATATAAGAGGTGTTATTATTATTTTAATTTTTATTTAAGAAACTACTGAATATATTTCGCTGAATTTTTTTTTTATATATTTTATGGAACAATTTGCATATTACCTAAAATTTTCGAAGCAATTTATGAATTTTAAATCCGCTTAAAAAATGTTTGAAAAATTAGGTCCCATAGGGCTCAATGTATTTCATTTTTTCAACCCGGGTTCAATCCAAAACTAATTGGGCGATATTATTCATTTATATTCTCATAGGTCCTACAGACCCCGTCTGAACAACATACTAAAATTTCATTTTGATTAAGTCAATTTTACGGCAGTTATAGTGCTAACGGACAGACAGACAGACAGACAGACAGAATGAACAAAGTCATAAACACTTTTCAACTTTGTTGTAAAGTGTTAATAATAAAAACTGAAATCCCTTCTCATAAGTTATAAGGTTTGCCTATTTAATGCAGTCAATAATTAAAAGCTAACATTTTGCTGTATGAAATCCATTATTCAAGTTCAAATCAGACGATCCCCATCATTAAAATTCAAAAGTATACTCATGTTATTTCATATCTGTACAAATAAAATTGAAAATCTGTCTTTTATATGTATGTATGCTTGTCTTATAATCACCAGAGAATGGCTGCACCGAATTTCATGAAATTTTGTATATAGCCACGGAATAGCCGCCCATTTCAAATTTAATCTATGTTTCAGTTTCTAGAACCAGGGGTTGTCACGATATTAATAAAAAAATGCACAATTAAACTTTCCATAGAAATAGCATTATGCAGACTGTATTTTTTCTTCATATTGATTGGAAGAATATTATAATATGCTGCTTAGTAAAGCGATTACCTTAAATGTGTTTATATGGTTGACGATTTTTTTTATATTATTTACAATTTAAGTAATAACAAGAAAGATTAATCATGCATAAAGCATTATGAAACACTTTGCAACTGAAATGCAATTTTATTTAAACATATCTAAAATGCGATACATTCAACAGTGATATTTTAAAAATTATCATAGTACAATAATCGGAAAATTAAAACTTCCTCAAAAAAGCAATGCTATAAAATCGCTTGATTCTTTAAGTAAATTCCATTCATATCACTTATATTCCAGACCCCAGAGCTAAATTATATTAAGTTAAAAAATTCAGCAATTCTTATACAACTCATCTTACAATCGTTTGTTTTGTTTACATTTTGCATACGTTAAAATTAGGCTTCGTTGTAGAAATAATCGAAGTTTAGTGATGATTTAAAATAAAAAGTATTGTAATTGCATAAGCACATAATTTAGAAACACAGATAATATGCAACAAGAAAGATCAATCATGCATAAAGCATTGATTATGAAACACTTTCCAACTTCAATGCAATTTTATTTAAACATCTCTAAAATGCGATACATTGCTCGGTAATATTTTTAAAATCATCACAACACTACATTAATTTATTATATTTGAAAATTTAAAACTTCATCGAAAAATATGAACTTCATTCAAATGACGGCAATGAAATATAAATTGCTTGGTTTAAACATCTCTAAAATGAGTTACATTCCTAGGTAATATTTTTAAAATTATCATAATACTACAATAATTTATTATATTTGAAAACTTCATCGAAAACAAATGAAATGTATTCAAATGACGTCATCGAAATATAAATCGCCTGGCTCTCTCTATAAAAACAGCATTTCATTCATAAAAATTTTTCCATTCCTTTCATTCATCACAATACTATAATAATTTTTTTTTTTTTAACTTAACCTTGGAAGTAAAAGTAATTTAACTCTATGCTTAAAACTTTATCGAAAAAATAGTCTTCTTCTCTGTGTAAAATCAATGAATGTTTCATTCATATCAACTATATTGCATTCATTCATATCAGCTATATTGCAAATAATTTTGAGTTAAAGAAATGCAGCAATTCTTATACAATTCATTCTACATCTTCTGGTGTTTATTTTCTCCATAAGTGAAAATTAGGCTTTTTTGTAGAAATAATCAAAGTTTGATGAACATTTAATCTCAAATATATTGTAATTGCATTGTTTCAGTATGTAGATACATAGAATTTAAGCAAAAATAAAGCGCTTTTAGGATGGATGCAACACTAAATATGAATTAAAAAGAACTTTAAAAATCACGATTTTGACACAAGATGGATGCCATATTTTATTTTGAAGTGGGTCACGTGATCGCTTCATATAACGATCACGTGGCCTCTTCATATAAAGGGTGTAATTATTATTTCAATTTTTATTTAAAAACTACTGAATCTGAATTTTTTTTATATATTTTATGGGATAGTTTGAATATTTTCTAAAACTTTGGAAGCAATTTGTGAAGTTTAAATTCACTTAAAAAATGTTTGAAAAATTAGGTCTTATAGAGTTCAATGTATTTCATTTTTTCAACTTGGGTTCAATCCACAACTAATTGAGTGATATTATTCATTTATATTCCCATAGGTCCCACAGACCGTCTGAACAACATACTAAGATTTCATTTTGATAAAGTCATTTTTACGGCAATGTGCTGACAGACAGACAGACAGAATGAACAAAGTCATAAGCACTTTTCAACTATGTTGTAAAGTTTTAAAAAATTTCAGCAAAATATATTCGGTAGTTTTTAAATAAAAATTTAAATAATAATTACACCCATATTATATGAAGAGATCACGTGATCCATTTCAAAATAAAATATGGCATCCATCTTGTGTCAAAATCGTGATTTTTAAAGTTCTTTTTAATTTATATTTAGTTTTGTATCCGTCCTAAAACCGTTTTATTTTGCTTAATTTCTGTGCATCTATATTTTGAAACAACGCAATTACAATATATTTGAGTTTAAATGATCATTTACACCCATCATGTTGTTGTTGAAACCCAGACCGTCCAACCTACCAGAAAGGTGTTGTTGAGACCCAGACCGTCCGACCTACCAGAAAGGTGTAAGGTAACTGTTTGGATGGCCGGGAAGTCCCAGAAAGGTGTAAGGTAACTGGTAAGGTAACTGTTTGGACGGTCGGGAAGTGCCACCCAATTTAGACCGGAACCCAGTGGGGGAGGCATCCACAGGGACCGTACCCTCCTTCCCCTACCACCAACCTAATGGAGAATGTAAACAAATAAAGGTGTAGGATGAGTTTATAAGAATTGCTGAATTTTTTCAACGCAAAATTATTTAGGTCTGGAGTCTGCAATACAGCTGATATGAATGAAACATCCATTGATTTTACATAGAGAACAGACGATTTTATAGCAGATGAAGAAGTTTTAAACATAGAGTTAAATTACGTTTACCTCCATGGTTTTAAGTTTTTAAATAAAATAAATTATTGTAGTATTGTGATGAATGAAAGGAATGGAATAAATGTGTATGAATTAAATATTTACAGCTTTTACATAGAGAGCCAGGCGAGCTATGTTTTAATGACGTCATTTGAATAAAGTTCATTTTTTCGATGAAGTTTTAAGTTTTCAAGTGTAAGAAATTATTGTATTATTGTGATAATTTTAAAAATATTACCGCTGAATGTGTCACATTTTAGAGATGTTTAAATCAGGTGACTTATAGTTAGTTCACAATGACGTCATTTGAATAAAGTTAATTTTTTTTATGATGTTTTAAGTTTTCAAATATAATAAATTATTGTAGTTTTGTGATAATTTTAAAATATTACCACTGAATGTATCACATTTTAGATATGTTTAAATAGAATTACATTTCAGTTGGAAAGTGTTTCATAATCAATGCTTTATGCGTGATTGATCTTTCTTGTTTAATTATCACAGAACTACAATAAGCTATTTTACGTGGAATATTAAAACCATGGAGGTAAAAGTACGTTCTAACGCCATGCTTAAAACTTCATTCAAACTTTATTCAAATGACGTCATCGAAATATAAATCGTCTGGCTCTCTATGTAAAAGCAGTGAGTATTTCATTCATACACTTTTATTCCAGACTCCAGAGTTAAGTAATTTTGCGTGAAAAATATTCAGCAATTCTTATACAATTCATCTTATAATCACTTGTTTACATTTTACATTCATTAAAATTAGGCTTCGTTGTAGATGTAATCAAAGTTTGATGATCATTTAAACTCAAAAATATTGCAACTGCTTTGGCGCAGAACATAGATGCACAGAAAAAACACACTAAATATAAATTAAAAAGAACTTTAAAAATCATAATTTTGACACAAGATGGATGTCATATTTCATTTTGAAGTCGGTCACGTGACCTCTTCATATTATATGGATGTCATTAATATTTTAATTTTCATTTAAAAAACTGCCAAACATAATTAGCTGAAATTTTTTATATATTTTATGACATAATTTGAATATTTCCTAAAATTTTTGAAGCAATTTGTGAATTTTAATTTTGCTCAAAAAATGTTTGAAAAATTAGGTCCCATAGGGTTCAATGTATTTCATTTTTTCAACCCGGGTTCAATTCAAAACTAATTGGGTGATATTATTAATTTACACATTCCCATATGTCCCACAGACCGTCTCAGCAACATACTAAAATTTCATTTTGGTCATTTTTACGGCAGTTATCGTGCGAACGGATAGATAGACAGACAGGATGAACAAAGTCATAAACGCTTTTCAACTATGTTGTAAAGTGTTAAAAATGGAAGTTTTATAATGGAAAGGTGTTGCATTTTTAATCAATTACGGCCTACGGTTCCAAGATTACAAGAATGATCGATATTTTCTATTTCTTTTGTCATCTGTTTCATTATTTAGTTAGCCAATTGTCGAAACAGAATAAATGTAGTACTGGTATAATATCCTCCAACAGCATTTTCGCGCTGTTATTTTAGTATATATTGATCCAATTTATATTATTTGTAAATTTTTTTACAAACGTGACCAGAATGTTTTATCTTTCAGATCTGTCTGTGAAGACAATTTTATATAGCGAGAACAAATTCTTATACTTTGTTTTATGAGAATAAAATATTTTAATAGAATGTTTTGAATGACAATGTCACTTAGAATACTACAGAAATTTACACATAATTATGAATTTTAAGTTTCTTTATATTATATTATCCGTTTGAAGGAATATACTGCTAGTTTCAATAATAAAAGTATTCTAAATGGATATTCAGAATGAATTCTGTTGTTATGCAAACCATCACTGTAATATCAATGTAATATAATAATCAATGTAAATATAATGGGCATATGAAGACAAAACTGAGTCATAAGTCGGTCATAGCATAAACAATATATATTCAAGTTAAATTTGCTGCGAGAATAGTAGTTGCTCACTTCTAGTTTCAGGCAGTGCTGGTTTTAAATGTATTTTCCGCCTGTATTTTTGTTGTTTTTCCCCTAGAAAGCAGGAATCTGTAATCTTTTGCTTTCAGCGAGCAATCTTTCATTAAATTTCATTCACGAGAGTAAATTTTAGTAAAGTCATTCCATCCAATAGTTTGTACCTATATTTGCTTTTATGTAAAATAAAAAAGCAAACTATATTACGAATTAACTTTTGCGAATGACTGAAGTTTTTTGTAAAATGAGTTTAATATTCATGATTTATTTCCAATAAAAATTAAATCTCTCAGTAAAATGATAGGAGCAAACCTTTAAACTCTTTTCAGTTGTAAAATACTTTAATCTCAGGGGAATTTGAACCACCGATCAGATCTTGTTTCTCGTTTTTACTGTAATTCTGGTTGAAAATGAGAATTAAGTTCTGGATATTTATTTATTTATTGCAAATGATTAGGCATTTAATACATCCATCATTCGCCTATACATCGACCAGAATCATGAACTCTTTAGCCGTCATGACGTCGGTCCGACGAAACAGTGGAGGCGGAACACACTGCGTCCAACATCACAACACCCATGCTTGCAAGTGGGAATCGAACCCACAACCCGGCAGTCGAGAGAACACGAGGAAACGCTTGCCTTGACCGTCCAGCCACCTATTCTGCATAATTATTTTTAATGTCATTTTAAATCCTTGTGGGATTAAAATCGGACCATTATTTTATACATTTCTATTTTAGTACCTGACTTGGGGAATCTCAATGCAATATTAACAGAAAAATTGGCACGTATGTTCCTCAAATATTATTATATTAAAAGGTATGCCCATCATATGACGGAATTAAAAGTTCTTAAAGTATTGTCTCCTATTTAGCGTCATTTTTTATCAATTTGGCGATATTTTCGTCAATCTGGCAATATTTATAGAAGTCGTCAAGTTTGCGAAATACCGCCAAATTTTTCGCAAAGCATTACGTACGGATGGAGAAATGGGTTATTCTTATGGTCGTTTATTATGTTCTTTCCAAGATATGGAATTTTCATAAATTAATCGCCATTTCCATTGATTTATTGTCATTTTTATCTATTTGGCAACATTTTCGTCAATTTGGCAACATTTAAAAAACTTACCAAGTTGGCAATATACCACCAAAATTTGTCGCCAGTTTTGACAAGCGTTACGACCGAAGAAATAGGTTATTCATATAGTAGATTCTTATATCGTTTCCAAGATATTGAATTTTCATCAATTTGTAGTCATTTTTATTGTTTTATCGATTTTGCGACATTTTTATTAATTTGGCTCCATTTTTATTAATTTGGAGACATTTTTGTCTAGTCAGACCCGCGGGGGTTCTGCCCTAAAAGTAATAAACTAAAAACACGCAAGAATAATATTTCCTACTTTTGTTGGAGGAAGCTTGAACTATTTTAAATATTGAACCAAGTCTTAACTGATTTCCGATGGTAAGCGAGCGAGGGACTCGGGGTACAGTTAAGCCTTGGTTAAACATGTTAACGAAATGAGCGTAACACTCTGAGTTGCGTAGTATCTCAAATAAAAAATATATAAAATGATAAGAAATAAAATAACATCAGGGTCTCACTTTCAGTATCTGAAGTCAAACGTTACGCAAACCTCCCTAGTTACATCATAATTTCGCTGTGAAAGAAGTATAGTCACTGCATTAAGTAAGAAGCAGGTTGCTCACATCATGGCCTCACTTTCTGTGTATGATGTCATACACTACGTAAAGCTCCATGGTTATATCTTAAAAATTGAAATGTTTATCCGTGATTGAAATACGTTTGACAACATATAAACACATAATTAATGAAGTACGTAAAACATGAAAATTAAAATAAGTAATTCAAAATCATATTGCTCATTATAATGCAATCATCACAATTTCTATAATCAGAAAACGTGTACTATGAAATTTTTAAAAGCATTCAGTGCATTATAAAAAAATATCAAATGTTAAAAGTAAACTAACACTTCACTCAATAAGTCTCCGGTCTGACACATATATGGCAACATTGTTGACAGACCCATATGTTTTCTGGATAGTACCAACCTTCAAACGACAAGTGTCAAAATTTCATGACATTCTGACAATTAGTTTATAGGTTACAGTGGTTTTAGTGCCCCCAGTTTTGTAATTTTCAAAACAATGGATAAAAAAGAATTTCGTGTGTTGATTAAACATTGTTTTTTGATGGGGAAAAATACTGTTGAAGCCAAACAGTGGCTTGATAAGCGTTATGGAAACTCTGCACCAGGGAAATCAACTATTATTGACTGGTATGTTGAATTTAAACGCGGTCGTACAAACACCGATGATGCTGAACGCTCTGGTCGCCCAAAATCGGCAGTTGTTCCGGAAAACACAAAAAAAGTCCACAAAATAGTTTTGAAAGACCGTAAAGTGAAGTTGCGTGAGATAGCTGACACCTTAAAGATATCAGAAGGTAGTGTGTTTACAATTTTACACGAAAATTTGAGCATGCGTAAGTTGCTTTCGAAGTGGGTGCCACGTTTGCTCACACCGGACCAAAAACAACAACGCGTCGACGATTCAGAGCGCTGTTTGGAGCTGTTCAAGCGAGATAAGAAGGATTTCTTGCGTCGGTATGTGACAATGGATAAAACATGGATCCATTACTACACACCTGAATAAAAAAGATCGTCAGCTGAGTAGACAGCAGCCGGTGAAAGTCGTCCAAAGCGACCCAAAACCCAAAAGTCAGCTGGCAAGGTTATGGCATCCGTATTTTGGGACGCGGAAGAGAAAAACGGCCTCACATGCAAAAAGAAAAAGGTGCTGTTCTACCAAGGCAATGCTCCGTGTCACAAGTCGATGAAAACGATGGTTAAATTATATGAATTACGCTTCGCATTGCTTCCTCACCCACCGTACTCTCCAGATCTGGCCCCCAGCGACTACTAGCTTTTTGCAGACATCGAAAAGATGCTCCAGGGAAAGAAATTTGGCTCAAATGAAGAAGTGATTGCCGAAACTGGGGCCTATTTTGAGAGCAAAGACAAATCGTTCTACAAAAAAGGCATCGAAAAGTTAGAGGAGCGTTGGAATGAATGTATCACTCTTGAAGGAGAGTATGTTGATAAATAAAGTCGAATTTTTAAAAGAATTTTTTTTTCTTAGTTAGACCGGACACTTATTGAGTCTAATATGTAGTATGAGTCCTGACAGACTGCACTATACTATGTTGATTCCTTAAAAAAGTTTACTGTGAAAGGTTTCAATAAATACGAGACTATTTCTAGTATTGTGAAAAGGTACACGGATATTTATGCCACTTAGTAAGCAAGCTAGGACAGTCTATATTATTATGTAATAAATTACATTAAAAAAAACTAAAAACGGAAGGAATCGCCAAAAATTCGCCTTAAAGTTATAAAACTCACCTATAGTGGGTGTTTCATAAATGCTGTTATCTGCGACATAAAGTTCCAAGGATGCTGTTATCTGTAATGGGAGTGTTTGCCAAATTCCAGAGTTTTCGAACATTTATATTTTAGGGTGTGTTGCAGAAAAATACTTTCGAAATAATAAATTAAATATTTAATTTTTAACACGATAATATGTATATATGCATTCAGAATATAAAAATAAAATATCTATATTTAGAATATAAAAGCATTTGATGAAATGAATTCTCATTTTTATCTCAAGCATCGCCAGGTAAATTTTCTCGCTTCATATTCTTGTCAAAATAAGAGTGCCAGTATTGCTAAAACCTTATCGAGAGGGATAGTTCCCTGGGTTATCATGTGTTGCTTGCTGACGCTTGTCACTGTATATCTGTATATACAAAAAATCTAAAAATCTATGTCATACTTACGCAACCAGCTTATAACGGGTGTTCCCAAAGTTAGACTCGCGCTCCTATTTCAGATAACAGCATCCATGAATGACTTTCACGATTATTTTGTGCTGATAAGCATAGAAAGCCAAATATCTGCAATGGCAACAAGAAAACTTGCTATGTGCTACAATTTTACGAGTCACTATGGAGACAGCAATGAGAGCGTGATCTGCAATGAATGTGTGATCTTAATTTTGAAAACGTCCTCCATAGGCGGTTTTTGTGAGTATGAATTTCACGGTTGTAGCCTCATCTCAGTCTTTGATATTTGAAGGTGAACTACGTGGTAGGATTAAATTTGTCAGTCTCCATTGAAGTTAGCAAAACTGTGGCACATACCAAAGTTACCTTGTGCTGCCATTTCAGATATTACCTATTCCATGCAGACGAGTACATTATACACTCGAGCTTGGTTCATGGATGCTGTTATCTACAATGGCAGCTCGATCCTGAAGAGCAATAGTTGAAAGAAAATTTTTAACAGAAAAGGGACTTACTAGAAAAATTAGTTATCAGTAGAATTTTTGTTATTTTTTCTCGTATCGCCACACAATTTTCATCAGGTGTAGCCTAGGAACTACTTCTTTCGAACGTAATGTACATTCTCCATCGGTATTCAGCTAAAACAGCTTTCACTGAAAGAAAAACAGTTACCCCTAAATGTCCAACGCGCCGCCTAATAAAACAAATTGTGTCACATATACGGTTGTCAGCCCACGTGTTAAATTCGAAATTTTGAAAATACTTGAATATTTTGTCGCTTTCTCTGTATACATAACTTTTGTGTTTCCACCATTCAGGTACGTTCCAAGGACAATGGGCCAAAGGTATGCGCCATGGCTACGGTGTACGAAGCAGTGCCCCCTTCGGACTGGCCGCCCACAAGAGGCCCTCCCTGCGAAAACCCGATTCCATGAGCGAAACTCCCACCTCCGAACGAAGGCCGGAGGAGTGCAGGGGCGGCTTCGTCCTCAAAGATTTCAGCGCCCGGGACGTCGGTACTTGGGGAAGATCTTTACCCGACCAAAACAAAGGATCCACACTCAAGGTAAGAAACACGAAACCAGCTTTTTTCAGTATACGGCTGATAATTGTCAATTTTCAGGTAAAAATTACTTCTGGAAACTTTTGCTTCAAAGATGTACTGCCTTTTAATGGATAACAGAGCTGTTTAACATGACTAATATTTCAATGCATATTCATTACGTTTCGTGTTAGAAATGACCGTGGCAGGAATGACATATGGGTTTGTTTTTTGTTCCTCGAGGAAATCAAAACTAACATTTGGAAACAAAGTATGCACTATGCGTAACATGTTTTTATGCACTAACAGGAAGAAACAACATCTTTAAAATTTCAATCATATAAATAATAACTACAAGCGTGTCAAAAATAACAAGTAATAAATATGCTCAACAAAAATGAGTCATAAAATTGTATTTTACCATTACCTGTCATAGCAAACTTATAAAATTTCAAACAAATGTGAAACAAAACTTCAAAATAGTGTTTTTCAACTGACTTGAATCACTAGTGTTGCCATCTGATGGATAAAAAAAATGATTTTTTAGGCAAGATCGTAATGTAATAGATTCTCAGGGATACACACTTATCAGCAATTTAAAAACAAGAAAGATCAATCATACATAAAGTATTGATTATGAAACACTTTTCAACTTCAATACAATTTCATATAAACATCTCTAAAATGCGATACATTCTTCTGTAATATTTAAAAGATTATCAAAATACTACATTAATTTATTATATTTGAAAACTTAAAACTAAAAAAAAAGAACTTCATTAAATGACGGCATTGAAATATAAATTGCCTGGTTTAAACATCTCTAAAATGAGATACATTCCTCGGTAATATTTTTAAAATTATCATATTACTACAATAATTAACACTTTACAACATAGTTGAAAAGTGTTTATAACTTTGTTCATTCTGTCTGTCGTCTGCCTGTCTGTCTGTCTGTCTGTCCGTTAGCACGATAACTGCCGTAAAAATGACTTTATAAAAATGAAATTTTAGTATGTTGTTCAGACGGTCTGTGGGACCTATGGGAATACAAATGAATAATGTCACTCAATTAGTTTTGGATTGAACACGGGTTGAAAAAATGAAATACATTGAACCCTATGGGACCTAATTTTTCAAACATTTCTTAAGCAGATTTAAAATTCACAAATTGCTTCGAAAATTTTAGGAAATATTCAAATTACCCATAAAATATATAAAAAAAATTCAGCAAAATATATTCAGTAGTTCCTTAAATAAAAATTAAAATAATAATTACAGCCTTTATATGAAGCGATCACATGGCCATTATATGAAAAGTTCACGTGACTCACTTCAAAATAAAATATGACATCCATCTTGTGTCGAAATCATGATTTTTAGAAGTTCTTCTTGATTCATATTTTGTGTTGTATCCGTCCTAAAACCACTTTATTTTTGCTTAAATTCCGTACATCTACATACTGAAACAACGCAATTACAATATATTTGAGTTTAAATGATCATCTAAATTTGATAATTTCTACAACGAAGCCTACTTTTCACTTATAGAAAATGTAAACAGGAAATATGTAGAATGAGTTGTATAAGAATTGCTGCATTTCTTTAACGCAAAATTATTTAGTACATGGAGTCTGCATTGCTGATATGAATGAAATATTCATTGATTTTACAGAGAGAAGGACGATTTTTTTCGATGAAGTTTTAAGCATAGAGTTTAATAACGTGTGTCTATATGGTCTTAAGTTTTTAAATAAAATAAATTATTATAGTATTGTGATGAATGAAAGGAATGGAAATATGTTATGAATGAAATGCTGTTTTATAGACAGAGCTAGGCGTGTTATATTTCGATGACGTCATTGAATAAATTTCATTTGTTTTCGATGAAGTTTTCAAATATAATAAATTATTGTAGTATTGTGATAATTTTAAAAATATTACCGAGGAATTTATCGCATTTTAGAGATGTAACCAGGCAATTAATATTTCAATGCCGTCATTTGAATGAAGTTCATTTTTTTCGATGAAGTTTTAAGTTTTCAAATAAAATAAATTAATGTAGTATTGTGATAATTTTATAAATATTACTGAGGAATATATCGCATTTTGGAGATGTTTAAATAAAATTGTATTGACCTTGGAAAATGTTTCATAATCAATGCTTTATGCATGATTGATCTTTTTCGTTTATTATATTTGAAAACTTCATCGAAAACAAATGAACTTTATTCAAATGATATCAAAATATAAATCGCCTGGCTCTCTCTATAACAGCAGCATTTCATTCATACACGTTTTTCCATTCCTTTCATTCATCACAATACTATAATAATTTATTTTACTTAAAACCATGAAGATACAAGTAATTTAACTCTACGCTTAAAACTTCATCGAAAAAATCGTCTAGTTCTCTATGTAAAATCAATGAATGTTTCATTCATATCAGCTATATTGCCAACTCAATGAGGTAAATAATTTTGCTTTAAAGAAATGCAGCAATTCTTATACAACTAATTCTACATCTTTTGGTGTTTACGTTCTTCATAAGTAAAAATTAGGCTTCGTTGTAGAAATGATCAAAGTTTGATGATCATTTAAACTCAAATATATTGTAATTGCGTTGTTTCAGTATGTAGATGCACAGAATTTAAGCAAAAATAAAGTTGTTTTAGGACAGATGCAACACTAAATATGAATTAAAAGGAACTTTAAAAATCACGATTTTGACACAAGATGGATGCTATATTTTATTTTGAAGTGGGTCACGTGATTTTTTCATATCATGGTCACGTGATCGCTTCATATAAGAGGTGTAATTATTATTTAAATTTTTATTTAAAAACTACTGAATATATTTTGCTGAATTTTTTTTATATATATTATGGAACAATTTGAATATTACCTAAAATTTTCGAAGCAATTTGTGAATTTTAAATCCGCTTAAAAATGTTTGAAAAATTAGGTCCCATAGAGTTCAATGTATTTCATTTTTTCAACCCGGGTTCAATCCAAAACTAATTGGGTGCTATTATTCATTTATATTCCCATAGGTCCTACAGACCGTCTGAACAACATACTAAAATTTCATTTTGTTTAAGTCATTTTTAGGACAGTTATCGTGCTAACGGACAGACAGGCAGACAGAATGAATGAACAAAGTCATAAACACTTTTGAACTTTGTTGTAAAGTGTTAAAAATGCATCTCATTTCTCGGGAAGAGTGAGAGAAATGACAAAATTGCATTTTTACGAAGTCGAAAGTGCATTTAATATTATTGGAAAATACGCTTTTGTTAAAAAGAATATGTTGAACAGATTGTATTCTAAATAAATACTGCAAAAATATCTATTCATTATTTTGTTTTTAAAGCAAGCTCAAGGAACAGACAATTGAGTCAGGTACACTGAAGAAAAAAAAATCCTCCACTTAAAATGCCGATCTTCAAGCCACGTGTACATGAATATCAACTATCCGACGTAATATCCCATTATTGAAAATCCCCTCACATTAAATCATTCTGCCCTAATTACCTCTCCCCCCCCCCCCCCCCCAAGCAAGTTAGTAACATAATTTGATATTTTGACGTGAAGTCTATAGTCGAAGTGTCCAGGTTAAATCGTGGCGTAAATTAAAAGTGCTAGTTAGCCATATAAACAGTTGGCAAGTAATGTATAGCACTTTGAAAGCCTGTAAACGAAACGAAACAAATGAGCATGAAGAAAAAATTAATAAACTCATTCAACTTTATTGGAGTTTTATTTTACAAAATGTTATTCACTCAAAACCATTTCGATTCTATCGGACTGGAGCCAATGTGTTTTTTTCTCAGATGGAACCTTTTTGTGAACTGATTAATATTCGAATTGAAAATCTAAAAATCTGATGTGGGCGGTACATGATTTCGGTGCAGATTCAAAGTTATTTTCCTTTCTTTCGTTTGCCACCTAAGTCGCCAAGTGGTTAGCGCCTTTGGAATCACAGGTATTAAATTCAAATTTCAGGATACTAAGAGTAGGTTTTGAGTTTGAATGGGTGTTCGTAGCTGTATTGATTTTCAAATGTAGGTCTCAATTTAATTAGCTTTCATGTGAAACAAAATAAGATCGTAGGGCGACAACACTTGCAGAGTTCACTTCGAAGATAAGAGCTTGCAATTTCGTCCCAGTAGCTCAACGGTAGAGCGTCGGCTGGTCAGTTCGGAAATCCAGGGTTCGATGCCTTGTTAGGGCAGCAGGGTTCTTTACAATGACGCCTTAACAAATCAACTCTGTAGGTTAATGTAAATATGTCGGAGGTCTGAAGACTCCAGATCGTGCGACTCACATAGTGGGTTTAGAGTAGCTAGCTGCACGGCCGGTAAAGAATACCTCCTGCACTCAGGAGGCACCCAAGGTTTACCATCCCGGCAAACGAACATTTATTTAGGTCTAAAAAGATAACAATTGATGAAAAATATTGTTGTTAAACAGATAGTTTTACATTATATTTGAACTTGACAAGTACGTTCATTTTTCAAAAATAGGAAAAGGGTTATTGCGAATATAGATGAAAAGATCATTGAGAAATAAAAATTTAGAGTGAGGTATATTAACATAATGAAAAATAGATTAAAATTAAAGAAAATAGTAAAATTTTAAAAGTAAAATTTAGAAAATATATAAAAAGAAAATATATGGAAAAAGAAATAAATTTAGGTACATGGGAAACAAAAACAGAAATTTAGAATAAAATTTAGAAAAGAAAATTTAGAAAAAATACAAATAAAAAGGGTCAAAAGAAGAAGAAGGAAGCGAGAAAATAAGAATAGTTTAGTTAACCTAGATTTTTTTTTCTTTTTAACAGAAAATATGTAGGGAACACAATAAGTCCATATAAGTTAATAAGAATGAAATAAAGGGATTCATTGATTAAAATTAATTGAGAGTAGAATCTACTCATAAGCTTAGGTTACTTTATTAGAAATTTCCATTGCAACAAAAATACAGTTTTTAATTTTATCTGCTGAAGAGGGATTTGAACGATCTCTGGAGAACCAAATTGGTTTATTAGAGAGGCAGGGTTTGCAAAGATGAAAATTTTTAGAAAAAGGACAATCGTAAATGTAAATCTCAACGTCAGCAAATTTATTGCAAATACAGTTAGAGGTGGATTTAATTTTGAAAAAGTATAGGTAATCAAGAAAGGGGCCGTGACCAGTAAGAAAGTAAATTAGGTATTTATTAAAAATTTGTAAATTAGGATTTTTGTAAATTTGTAAAGTACGATAGGGAGGAAAGACAGGATTCTAGCCGGATCACCAGTCCTGATGCAGCCTGAAGCAGGTGCAATATTTCTGTCGGCGATTTCCATGGACGCCAATGCCTGCAAAGGGGGATCGAACTGTTTGGGATAGGGTATCTCAAATACCTGTCTTGATAGGTTCTTCGTCTGGTATGGATGCTGCCCCACCCGTAAGCAAAAGGTTAAATGTGTAAAATAATGTTATATATTAAAGAAAAAACTTTTTTTAGTCGATTTTTGCTCATTTCAACGTCCACCGTCCCTTTAATAATTCTGGTATGAGAAAGTCGAATTGACATAGTCCAGTTTATTTAACTTGATCTGGTGTTTGTCAGTGTGATTAAAGCCCTAACTAATCAGGTTCCATTAATCATAGTAACTCGAAATTTGGTATGACGTTGTCATTTGTGGTACATTTTAGTTCTTTTGATTTTGAACCTTATTGGGCTATCTCATCCTCGGCCTGCCGTATAGAAATGTACTCGTTTTCTGATAATAACTCTAAAATCAGAGTAGCTGGAAAGTCCAAATATAGTATTTCATTGTTTTTAATGGTATATTTTACTTTTTTGAACCTTAACTAGGTAGCCAGTCCTAGGCCCGCCACAGAAATACACCCGTTTCTGATGAATAACTTGAGAATCGGAGCAGTTAGAAAATCCGAATTTAGTATATCACCATTTCTCATACATTTAAATTACGCATATAAATAATAAAAGGGGATACTTTAAAAACTATGTTTTTAATTTTCACTTTTTAACACTTTCCAACATTGTTGTAAAGTGTTTATGACTTTGTTCATTCTGTCTGTCTATCTATCCGTTTGCACGATAACTACAGTAAAAAATCTGATGTGGGCAACACATGACTTTCCTTATATAATGTAATGAATTTACTACTTTTACAGTAAAAAAATAGGTTTTTCTTATAGTAGATGCGAATATTCTTTCCAAGACATTGAATTTTCGACAATTGGTCGTCATTTTCATTGATTTAGCGTCATTTTTATCCATTTGGCGAGATTTTCGTTAATTTGGCAACATTTCAAAAAGTCGCCAATTTGGCGACATTCCGCCAAATTCGTCGTCAAAATCTCGCCAAGCATTATGCACTAAGAAATAAGTTATTCTTACAGCCGATAAATGACTATTGGCGTCCAAATACAAAAGTGTTACTCAGAGTATCTTTTTTCATGAATGGAACGAGCTAGATCCACGAGAATGATGTCACCCAATTTATCGCATGGTATTACATATGAAAAGTAAACATATTTATCAATAGGAATTTTTTTTTCTTTTTATATGACTTTTTGATATTTTTTTTTAATGTACAATATCTCAAAAAGGGCTCGTGTTAGCGTTCTAAAATTTATGTCAATCGTTTTCTAATGAATAATTACATAAGAAATGTCTATTTGCGTAACTTTATCAGTAATTTTGATTTTTTGACGATTTTTTCAAAATTTCATTCGGAAATTTAGGGGGGTTCTGAACATTCGATTGCGTATAAAAACAATAGGCTTCCAGTGTTTACGGATTGTGATTTTTGTACCAAATTTGGTTCGAATCGGTTCATTCATTCGTCAGTTATCGTCTCCACAGACCCACTGACACACACACACACACACATACTTTCACGGACACACACACAGACATCATTTCAAAAATGTTTGATTCGTGATCAGGGATGCTTGAAACGTGCTCTCCCGTCGAAAACTCGAATTCGAATTTTCGACCCCGTCACAATACTTTCCTTATACATTATGTATATAAAGAAAGTAAAAATGACTTTATCAAGGTGAAATTTTAGTTTGTTGTTGAGACGGTCTGTAGGACGTATGGGAATGTAAAAGAATAATATCACCCAATTAGTTTTGGATTGAACCCGAGTTGAAAACATGAAACACATTGAACCTTATGGGACCTAGTTCTTCAAACATTTTTTAAGTAGAGTTAAAATTCATAAATTGCTTTGAAAATTTTAGGCAATATTTAAATTATCACGTAAAATGTGTAAAAAAAAATGGCATCAAAATATGTTAAGTAATTTCATAAATAAAAATTTAAATAATAATTACATCCATATTACAGGAAGAGATCACGTGACTCACTACAAAATAAAATATGGCATCCATTTTTTTTTTCTCTGAAAGAAAATCGTGATTCTTAGGGAACTCTTATATTTATATTTAGTGTTGCATCCGCCCTAAAACCGCTTTATTTTTGTTGCATATTATGTGTGTATCTAAATTCTGTGCCTACGCAATTACAATATTTTTTATTTTAAATGATCACTAAACTTTGATTATTTTTAAAACGAAGCCTAATTTTAGCGTATGCAGAATGCAAATAAATCAAGCGATTATAAGATGAATTGTATAAGAGCTGAATTTTTTAATGGAAAATTATTTAGTTCTGGAGTTTGGAACATAAGCGATATAAATGAAATGTTGATTGATTTTGCATAGAGAAGCAGACGATTTTATAGCATTACCTTTTTTGATGAAGTTTTAAGTTTCTAAGTAAAATAAATTATTGTAGTAGGTACTGTGATAATTTGAAAAATATCACTATTGAATGTATCGAATTTCAGAGATGTTTAAATAAAATTGCATTTCAGTTGGAAAGTGTTTCATAATTAATGCATGATGCATGCTTAATCTTTCTTGTTTATATTCAATTTAGCTAAATAACATTAATAAACCTCGTTTCATTGAATATAAATAACAGAATATAGAGTCTGTAAGAAAAGTCCTTTGCTGATTACATAATTTTTCTTTTATTAAACAGAAAAGTTCGGCAAACTGTGCGAATCTCCCATTTAATGTTCTATTTAAAGCTTTTATACAGCTGTGCCGCTTACAAGAGTTAAACAGGTGGTTTGGCTTATTCTAGATTACTTACCTCCTTGGAACGTGACCAAGATCTGTCTGAAAGACCTGCTTCTACTCTCGCTCCCAGAAGCAAATACTTTGGACATCAGATATATCAATTAAATTCATATCATATAACTGTGCAACACATCTACGCATAATTTCCATCCTTAAAATGTAAAATTTTATTCTATTAATAAGGGTTACATACAATTGCGTATTTTGAAATTCAATGGGAGGGGGGGGGGAGGTCAGTTTTAAATGTCAATCTCAAGGGGTCCAAGTTAGAGGTCTGTATGAGCTCGGGCAGACCTTGAACCCCCTAAAGCCCCCTTAAATACGCCACTGGTTACATGTAGTATATAGAAAGGGGTGATAGGATAAAAAATTTGACTCAGATTTTGGCGGATCTACACGTTTTAGGCACTTGAACACGAATCAATTGTTTTATGAAAGACTATCAGTCTATCTGTGTATCTATCTGTACAGGGCTATAGCCAAGCAGAATACAGGGTGCGCTTATTGCCCCCCACCCAAGAGGTGTACCTAGATCTCTTATAAAAGAATTATATTTTTTTGTAGTGATATGAAATTTCATCTAACATGTCATCCAAATTTTACATAAAAATTCCTTTATATTTTTTTTATAAATTATTTCATTTTAAAGATTTTTTAATTTAGTTAAATTTAAGGTTATACAGATGATCTATTTATTTACATATTTAATTAAAAATATTTAAAATTTAAAAACATTAATATATTAGTATTTAGGATACTTTTGTATTATTCCGATGTTTCACAGTTATACATTGCAGAATCAAAATCAATTGAGCAGTTAAGAGTTAATATTAAGTGTTAACTTGTATTTACTATCAGAAATTTTCTTCGTCTAGTTAATGCTAATATTAAAATCAATTGTAATTATTAACTATATATACTAATTGCCAAGTGTCCGTCTGTCTGTCTGTCCGTCTGTCTCGCTTTTTTTATGCACTTCCCGAATAGATAGAGACTTGCAATCTGGTACACGGCTTGGTCGTTCGATAAAAACCCCTGGAAAAATCGAATTTTTCGAAAACGTTCTATAGAGGGGGTGCCCCACACCAAAAAGTTCGAAAAGTGAAATGATGGGAAAGCATGCTTTGCGATGAGATAGAGACTTCAAATTTGGTGTATAAGTAAATCATTCGAAAGGAAGAAAGTGTACAATTTCAGATTTCTAATATTTTCTACTTAAGGGGGTGCCGCACACTAAAACGTTCGAAAAGTGAAATGATAGGAAAGCATGCTTTGCGATGAGATAGTGACTTCAAATTTGGTGTATGAATAAACCGTTCGAAAAGAAGAAAGTGTGCAATTTCAGATTTCCAATATTTTCTACTTAAGGGGGTGCCACACACTAAAACGTTCGAAAAGTGAAATGATAGGAAATCATGCTTTGCGATGAGGTAGAGACTTCAAATGTATGGATAAATCGTTCAAAAGGAAGAAAGTGTGCAATTTCAGATTTCCAATATTTTCTACTTAAGGGGGTGCCGCATACCAAATTGTTCGATTTACAGAATGACTGAGAAAACGCTACTTTAAAATTTGATAGAGGCTTGAAATTTGGTATATGGGCTAATCATTTGACGGAAACACGCAAGAAGAATATAGTTTTTCAAAAATGTTCGTTTAAGGGGGTGATCCAGAGTGAAACGTTCGAAAAGTGAATTGATAAAAAACCATGCTTCGAAATGAGCTAGAGCAGTGTTCTTTAACCTTTGTCACCCCGCAGAACCCTTTTTTGAGATATTTTTTTTAGGGAACCCTTCCTTCAGTAGCACACCCAGATTTGATTTTAGGGGGATGTGTCATATTACGTATTACATGTTATGAACAAGGTGCGTCACTGCCTTTGTTATAAAAACTTTATATCAGATATAAATTTGCATTAATTCAAACAAGAAGATAAATATTCCATATAAAGTATTTGTATTATACATACATATGTCGAACATTCGAATTGTAGTATCAACTCGCGGAACCCCTAAAGCATTTGAGTGGAACGCTAGAGTTCCGCGGAACACAGGTTGAAGAGCACTGAGCTAGAGATATCAAATTTGGTGTAAGGGTAGATAGTTTGAAAGGAAGAAAGTGTAAAATTTCAGATTTCCAATATTTGCTACTTTAAGGGGTGCGCACACTAATATGTTCGATTTTCCGAATAAATGAGGCACGCTTTCTTTTAAATGTGATAGAGGCTTGATATTTAGTATATGGGTAAATCATCTGAAAAAAAAACACAAGACAAACAGAGGAAGAAATGAGCAAATTTAGTTTCCCAATATTTTCTTCTTTTTCTTCTTTTTATTTTCTTCTCTGCATACCAAAATATTCGATCTATCCATCTACATATACTAATTGCCAAGTGTCCGTCTGTCCGTTTGTCTGTCTGTCTTTCACGCTTTGTTTGGGCACTTCCCGAATAGATAGAGACTTGCAATTTGGTACATGGGTCGGTCGTTCGATAAAACCCCCTGGGAAAATGGAAAAATCGAATTTTTCGAAAACGTTCTCTAGAGGGGGTGCCCCACACCAAAACGTTCGAAAAGTGAAATGATAGGAAAGCATACTTTGCGACACGATAGAGATTTCAAATTTGGTGTATGAGTAAACCGTTCGAAAGGAAGAAAGTGTGCAATTTCAGATTTCGAATATTTTCTACTTAAGGGGGTGCCCCACACCAAAATGTTCGATTTACCGAATAAATGGGAAACGGCTACTTTAAAATTTGATCGAGGCTTGAAATTTGGTGTATGGGCTAATCATTTGAAAAAAACATCCAAAACGAATATAGTTTTCTAAAATGTTCCTTTAGGGGTGCTCCAGAGAAAAACGTTCGAAAGATGAATTGATAAAAAAAAACACGGAGGTACGGATGAGATACAGATTTCAAATTTGGTGTATGGGTAGATAGTTTGGAAGGAAGAAAGTGTACAATTTCAGTTTTCCAATATTTTCTACTTTAGGGGGTGCTGCACACCCAAATGTTCGATTTTCGGAATAAATAAGAAACCCCCCTTTTCATATGTGATAGAGACTTCATATTTGGTATATGGGCGAATAATGTGATAGTAAACCCAATCAAAATGGAGTTTTATAAAAATGCATATTTATGGGGGTGGGTACTGCGCACAAAAACATTCGAAAAGTAAAATGATAAAAAAATCATGCTTCGCGATAAGATAAAGACTTCAAATTTGGTGTAGGGGTAAATAGTTGGAGAGGTAGAAAGTGTGCAATTTCAGTTTTCCAACATTTGCTATTGCAGGGGGGTGCAACTCACTAAAATATTCGATTTGCCGAAAAAATTAAAAACGCCTCCTTTACAATGTGATAGAGGCTTGAAATTTAGTATATGGGTTCATCATTTGAAGTAAAACCAAAGCTGAAGCTGAATACGGTTTTTAAAAGATGTTCATTTAAGGGGGTGCTACACAGAAAAACGTTCAAAATGTGAAGTGATGGAAAAACATGGTTTGCGATAGGATAGAGACCTCAAATTTTGTGTACGGGGAGATAATTTGAAAGGAAGAAAGTGTGCAATTTCAGATTTCCAATATTTGCTACTTTAGGGGGTGCGGCACACCAATATGTTCGATTTTCCGAATAAATGAGACACGCTTCCTTTTAAATGTGATAGAGGCTCGATATTTGGTATATGGGCCAATCATCTGATAAGAAACTCAAGGCGAACAGAGTTTTTCAAAAAATTACTTTTTTGTGTGCTCCACATAAAAACGTTCGAAAGGGGAGACGATAAATTAGTATGCTGCGGGATGAGATAGATACTTTAATTAGGTCTACTGGTAGATAGTTCGCAAAAGAAAAGGTGTGCAATTTGAGTTTTCCAATATTTTCTTCTTTAGGGGGTTCTGCACACTAAAATATTCGATTTGCCGAATAAATGTGAAACGCGAATTATTAAAAAATTACAATATTCAGGTGTTGCTTATTGCGAGAACGTTGATTTTCAACGGGTATTCGGCTAGTATATTAATATTGATGTGCAGTAGCTATATGGATTTTCCTAATCAACTCAGTTTGCAAATATAAATACGCAAATCAATTATTTATATCGATTGAAGTATATAATATACGTTTATGAATGCTAATGATTAATAGTGTTCAAGACTGTGGAGCCCTCCCTGAATTTCAATCTGGCCCCTCTTGAATTTCGTTTGTGACTACGGCTCTATATCTGTCGAACGAATTGGGCGATTGAAATGAAACTGAATAATATGAGTTCAATAAATAAACACAATTAGAATATTAATTTTATTCACAATACATAAAATAAACAAGTTTTAGAACATATTTTAAACAAAAACAAAACATAAAAATAATTATTAAAAATAGTATTGGGAAATATTTATTTAATATGTAATCGATATATTTCAGTTCTGCCGACGTTTCAGTCTCCAGCGAGTTCTCGAAATTTACTCGGCCGATTTTTATATATTTTTTAACGAAAAGTCACGACCTGCAGATTTGCTACATATTTTGCCTAAATGGAGAACGCACTCAGATATGCAGTGTGGCCATTTATAGAATCCGTTTATCTCCAGTGCGTTCTTAGAACTTACTCGGGCGATGTTCGTGATCTTTTTAGGTTTCGTAGTTAACAAACAAAAATCCTATCAATGAGATAAACTTAGCAACGTATTTCAAATAGAATAACAATGCAGCATAAGTTGTTTCAAGGATACGCTGGATCCCCTTCGTCAGTGATGAAGAACCAACAATATGGTCACAAATACGTCTTGGAATGTCGGACCTTTAATCTCTAGTATCATTTTTTGAAATCATCATTATTTTTTACATTACTTACCACTATGGAAGTTTCAAAAATTGTTTTACAAATTTATTTAACCTAATTTTTTTAAACAAAATAAAATATCTCGGACTTATGTAAAAATAGTTCACCAACGTGTAAGTAAACAGAATGAGCTTCAAGACTTGCGACATCTATATATATAAAGAAGAAAAGTATGTATGTATGTATGTATGTATGATCCAACATCACGGGAGAACGGCTGAACCGAATTTGATGAAATTTGGTGGATAGTCTTAAAATAACCCAACTTAAAATTTAGTCCATGTTTCGAGTTTCTGCGACCAGTGGTTCTCGAGATATTAGTGAAAAACGACACTTTCGTTTATCTCATCATCACGGGAGAAAGGCTGAACCGAATTTAATGAAATTGGATGGGTAGCTTTGAAATAGCCTTCCATAAATTTAGTCCACGTCCAAGTTTCTAAAACCAGGGGTTGTCGAGATATTGATGGAAAACGAAACTTTTTCCTAGGCGTTCCTACTCTCTAACTCCATGATTCCCGACGAAAAAGGTTGTAAATCGTTGGTTTTAACGTGAAAGTCAATTAAATCTCTGAGTTTTGTGGGAGTTTATTGAACGTATTAGTCACTTTTGAAAATCTCATGTTTGAAATATGAATTTAAATGGAAACTCTATCATCACCATGGTTTATTTTTCACAGGCTTACTCAACAAATTTTATTAATTTGAATAATAAATAAAGGAATATAAAAATATATATCTATCTAACTATATAAAGAAGAAAAGTATGTATGTATGATCCAATGGATCTAATTGGTGAAAGAGTGTCCAAACAGATCCATTTTTTTTCTTACATAATGCAATGAATTTACTTCTTTCACAGTGAAAAAACAATGTATAAGATTCACGACCTTGTACGTTCTGGTGTAATTTTTATCAAAGTTTTGCATCGTAAATCCCGAGCAACGCCGGGTAATCGCTGTTAGTTTTAAATATTATAGCTATCCCACCCGTACTTTTATTATTATAATCGAAATCGTCCTTATAAAAACAGAAAATAGCATATATTATTTGATCTTTGATCAGCTATATTTTTTTTAATACTTCAGAACATGATGTCCAAGTCGAAGCCGGTGGCACGACGCGGCAGTTTCGATGAGTTCAGTGAGGAGGAGGAAGCTGGTTCGGACTCAGACGTGACAGAAAGCAGCTTTGTGGTCCAAGACGAAGCCATCGACGGCAACGTCATCGAGACCTACATGGGAGAATGGAAGAACGATAAGAGGAGCGGCTTCGGCATAGCAGAAAGATCCGACGGTATCAAGTACGAAGGCGAGTGGTACAACAATAAGAAATTCGGATACGGGCTCACCACCTACAAGGTATGGCGCACTGTTCTATAGCAGTATTTCTGATTCAACACTCCTCGAAATGTTTTTATCGGTCCGAGAGGAATTCGTCCCAATTCATTCAATAAGGAAAGCATGGGGGTATTTTTTTAATTAAAGTAATCTTTCAACTAATCACCATTGAAAGATAAGTGAAAGTTTCGCATGTTGAAAAAAAAAAATTTAAACGACGGATAAACACTGAAAGACGAGCGTGTTTTATTTGCATCAATTTTCATTTGTTTACCTTAAAATAGAATGAAATAAGTCGTCCAAGCACTTCGATTTTTCTTGTCCTTTATTTAACTATCAATTTGTAAAAATCATTGTAGGAATTAGAAGCAAATATATAAAGCAATTCCTATTTCAAATTTACATATCGGAATTATTTCTTTAAATCATTAAGGAAATAACAATCATTTGTATTTATTTCATTTGGTCTTGGGTTTCGCCCTCTAGTAAATGAATGTCTAGTTTCATGCCGCCTGCTATCTAGGCGTAATACGCCCGTTGTTGTTCCACCTCTTGTTCGCTGGCACACGCCAACTCCTGGAGCACAACCCGACGAGAGCACACGACCGCACTCGTACCATCTGCTCGCTGACGCTCGGTAATTCTAGGAACTCCACCCCCTGTTCGTTGTTACTCAGTAATCGTCACAAGTAGCCGGAACTCGACTCGCGAGCTCCTCTCGCTACGCAGGAATAATACGGCCGTTGGCGCTACGCCCCTGGTTTGCAGATCTCTTCGGCCAGCGGATCTTACTTTGCAGGCTCTTTCACTCCGCCTACGATGTGTAAATATGTAACTTTCAGTTACGTAATTTGCAACAACAAAACATTTAAAATTTAACGATAACAAAAGTTTGAACGATAGCTTCAGTTTTTAGTAATCAAAGTTAAGTCAGTTAAATGTTACTTCTTTTGAAATGACAACAACGTTTTCAACAATGGTTAGCTTTTAAAGATAAATAAAGAAAAAAATTTGCAAAACAATTAAAATTTTAATTTCAAATTGTATAAAAAATACAAATTTTAATCCAATAGTGATCACAATAGAAGGCGATATATGACACTCTATCACAAACTATCATGCAAAAATGCAAATCTGTTGATGCCATCCATAGCTCCGACTCTAGCCTTGAAATTTTTATAACGATTTTGTCAGCGGCGACAGCTGTAGCTAGCTTTTATTTAATACTAGAAACTGTACCCGCCATTGCCCAGAATAAGCAGGGATTAATTGCATTTATTAAGTTTTTCGAAAAGATTAGTACACATGCTTAAATTACAAAATACACTAGACCACTGCATTGCGTTGACTAGATGCTATCACTTAAAAAATTACAAAATTTAAAATTACTTATGAAATCAAAAAAAATTTTTTTTATTAGAATTACAGTTTAACTAAACACAAAGAAAACTAAATCTTTTTAGACCCTTAGCTAAAGAAAACTAAAAGGAATCCTCAACATCCCGTCTCCCCCCCCCCCCCCCCTCGATCTATTAAAACAACGGTTTGTTCTAGCGAAACGCAAATATCATGTTCAAAATAATGATTCATTCAACAGCCTCATGTCTGTTAAATGGTCAGAAAATCGCTAATTTTGAATTTAGCAGCAATAACATGAATTATCAAAAAAGTAAGTTTCTTTAGCTTTTTCCTTGTGTATATTTTAAATCATGGCAGTTAATTTTCCTATATATATTAACTGATTATTCTATTTTTTAACGAAATGAGCTGACATTTAGCCGAAGGAACTGTTAACTGCAAATTTCCCGAAACAACAAATATATTGGCTAAAAGTAAACTAATGAACAGTGTCCTTTGACAAGAAAGGTCTCCTGACCACCAATTGTCAATTTAAACAAAATTAATACAGGTGATAGTTTACATTATAAAAAATAACCGATGTGTAAAAATTAACAACTTAATTTACACAGAAAGCTGGAAATTAAATTTTAAAATTTCTTGAAAATAACGCTAGATGTAACCCTTTTGCAGCACCCTTTTGCAGCAGCAAGAATCAAAAATTTAGGCAAATGTTCGATATAGATACCTCTTTATCAGGAAATATCAGGCAATTAAAAATAAATTTAGGCTTTTTTTATTTAATTTATTTTTACTGGACTGAAATACTTAAAAGTCCCATAAAAAGAAATATATAACGGAAGTCAAACTTAAACTTTTTAAAGATAAAAAGAAAATACTCTCGATTTTAAAACTTGCTCAACAGAGAATTATTGAATTGACTAACACACTCCTCCTTTCTCTCTCATCAATTTCTGACTTAGACTTTTATGTTTTCTGTTCCATGGATCCCAGAGCGGCATTGAAGAATATGGAAAATACAAGAATAACATTCTGCTCCAGTCTGGAGGCAAGAAACACCTATTCATCTTGCGATCGGGGAAATTCAAAGAAAGGGTCCAGGCGGCCGTCAGCGCAGCGCATCGAGCCTCTCAGATAGCTCTTCAAAAAGCGGACATAGCTATTTCCAGGTATGTGTTTGGCCTTTTGTTTTTCTTTTTAAAAATTAAAAAATTCCAAAATCTTGTCATAAAAATTTTATATTTTTCTATCCTAGTTTTTCATTTTAAGACTATAAATAAACGATTATGTAAACAGAAAGGTTTCGTAGGCACGAACGAGCAACCATTTTGTGTCCGTGGGCCAGATGACCTTATTTTCTACCTATGGAAAGCCGCATCTAATATTTATGTACAATTAAAGTGCATGCACTCTAACTTTATTAAATTAATGTTCATACAATGAACTTCATTTAAAAAAAATAGCAATTATTATTATTATTATTATTTTAATTGATTTTGTGAAAGACCGTGATCCACTTTCTCATTATCTTACTCCATTATTCCTTTCCTCCCGATTTTCTACCGGGAGGAAATTGATTCTCCCTTCTATACCGAGACTTGTCTGAACTTTGAAGGTAGATTTAACCTTACAAAATGAATATATTTCACAGGAATGAATAAAAAAAAATAGTGTTCAAAATATCCTTGAATATGTATAAGCGATAAACATACCCTAAACTTGGGTGGCATCTAGACTTATATTTTAAAACTCCATCCTATGTATATTGGCTCGGAATTCAGTCAAATTTTCTCAGTGAAAGAATTTTAGTATGAATAAAACCCCAGATCTAAATTATTTTTATTTAGGAAAAAAATTAGAAACTATTTTTCGTTCTTCGTAAATTTATGGATTTCGGTTCAAAACTAATTCTACTACTGCAAGTGACCCTGATCTTGCTGAACCATTTTAGAGAGGGGTAAATAGCACTAAATATAGATCAAATTCAGGTGTGATAACCAGATAAACTAGTTGCAATAAGAAAACGCAAGTTCGTTTCTTGTTGTCATGGTACCATGCATTTTGTTTATTACCATATTTTTGCAGCCCTTCAGGAAGGCATATCGCTTTTGTGAATGCGCAGGTTTACCTACTTTAATGTCTTCCTCATTTTTACACTATAAATAATCAATCTGTAATTTATTTCCTCTGCCAGGTTACATACCAAATTCCTAATATTTTCTTACTTTAAAATCGTAAACGTTAAATGGTCTTCTTTTTTCAGTTTTAGGGATTATTACAGTCATAATAGCTACATTCACACACATAGAAACTGTATATTGAAGTATATTACACATATAGAATTTTCTACATAAAAAAAAGTATTTTTAAAATTCAATCATTGATATAACTTCACAAAATTTTTCTACAGAAATTGCGTTATCAATAAGATTTGATGAAAGAATGCATATTTGAAGACTTCCGCAAAACTATAACAAGAAAGATCAATCATGAATAAAGCATTGATTATGAAACACTTTCCAACTTCAATGCAATTTTATATAAACATCTCTAAAATGCGATACATTCCTCGGTAATATTTTTTAAATTGTCATAATACAACAATAATTTATTATATTTGAAAATTTCATCGAAAATAAATGTACTTTATTCACATGACGTCATCGAAATATAAATCGCTTCTATATAAAAGCAGCATTTGATTCATAAGCATTTTCCCATTCCTTTCATTCATCACAATACTATAATAATTTATTTTATTAAACTTAAAACCATGGACGTACAAGTAATTGAACTCTATGCTTAAAACTTCATCGAAAAAATCGTCTGGTTCTCTATGTAAAATCAATGAATGTTTCATTCATATCAGCTATACTGCAGACTCCATGAGCTAAATAATTTTGAGTGAAAGAAATGCAGCAATTCTTATACAACTCATTCTACATCTTTTGGTATTTACATTCTCCATAAGTGAAAATTAGACTTTTCTGTAGAAATAATTAAAGTTTGGTGATCATTTAAATTTGGTGATCATCAAATGCATTGTAATTGGGTTCTTTCAGTATATAGATGCACAGAATTTAGGCAAAAATAAATTTAATAACATTTAAAGTTTAAATACATTTTACAAACATTTGAAAAATAGGAATACTAATTAAATGCATGCCAACACGCCTCACCTTGTTAAAAATCACACTTAAACATAAACATTTTTAATTTGTGCTAGAATTTCATTCAGAAATTGTAAAAAATTAAAATATATGAATTTCTCGTTATATTAAAAGCTTGCTGGGTTTGTGGATGGCAAAATTATTTCTGATTGCAGCCCACACTTTGACAGTCCAGCAGAAGTGAAGAACTATTTTATGTAATATCTTAACATTTTTACAAAATAGCACTCTGCCCAATGGCCGTACCGTGCTGAAAACACCGGTTCTCGTTAGATCACCGAAGTCGGGCAGCATGGGGCGTGGTTAGTACTTGGGTGGGTGACCACCTGGGAACACCGCATGCTGTTGGCACATTTCAGGCGCGGTAGCCCGGTGGTTTGCGTGCTGGATTTGCACGCTGCCACAACTGCCGCCATGTTCATGCGGAGTACGAGCACGTTAAACATGTGGATCCTTAAGTCCTTCCGAGAGGTTGGAGGTAGGGGAAGGAGGGTACGGTCCTTGTGGATGCCTCCCCCACTGGGTTCCGGTCTAAATTGGGTGACACTTCCCGGCCGTCCAAACAGTTACCTTACACCTTTCTGGTAGGTCGGACGGTCTGGGTCTCAACAATCAACAACAAAATAGCACTCATTTGCGTCAAATTAACATTGGCGACAAACTCACTAACTCTACACAGCCTGATTTGAATCCTCGAATTCGAGAAAAGTGTTATTCACCCATTTCTACTTATAACGGTATCGATTCTATCTTCGTACCATATGACCTACTTGGTTATGATTTTTGAAAATAATTTACTCATGAGCATGATAAAAAAAATAATTAAACTCTTGGAAAGATATTTATTATAAAATATATCTCTTTTTTCTTTCTGGAGAATATAGCAAGAGTCAGAATTTAATTGAATTTGTTGTTCTCCCTATAATAAACAATTTTTATTTAAAAACCTACCTAACATATTTTACTGATTTTTTTTTTATATATTTTATGGGATAATTAGAATATTTTCTAAAATTTTCGAAGCAATTTGTGAATTTTAAATTTGCTTAAAAAAATGTTTGAAAAATTAGGCCCCATAGGGTTCAATGTATTTCATATTTTTAACCCGGGTTCAATTCAAGACTAATTGGGTGATATTATTCATTTATATATTCCCATAGGTCCCACAGACCGTCTGAAAAACATACTAAAATTTAATTTTGATAAAGTCATTTTTACGGCAGTTATCGTGCTAACGGACAGACAAACAGATAGCCAGACAGACAGAATGAACAAAGTCATAAACACTTCTCAACTATGTTGTAAAGTGTTAAAAAGGATACATAGTTGAAAAAGAGTTTGTCATCTGTCTGCCTCTCCGTTTGTCCGATAACTGCTGTAAAAATGACTTTATTGAAAAAAAAATTTTAGTATGTTGTTGAGACGGTCTGTGGGATGTCTGGGAATGAAAATTAATAATATCACCCAATTAGTTTCGGATTTAACCTCGGTTTAAAAATGATATGCATTACACCCTATGGGACATAATTTTTCAATTTGTGAATTTAAACGAAGTTAAAATTCACAAAGTGCTTCGAAAATTTTAGGAAATATTTAAATTATCACATAAATGTTTAAGGGAAATTTCAACAAAATATGTTTGGTAGTTTTTAAATAAAATTTGAAATAATTTTTAAACCCACTATATACGAAGAGTTCACGTGACTCATTGCAAATTTAAATACGTCTTCATTTTTAACACTTTACAACATAGTTGAAAAGTGTTTATGACTTTGTTCATTCTGTCTGTCTGTCGGTCTGTCTGTCTCTCATTCTGTCTGTCTGTCTGTCTGTCTGTCCGTCCGTCTGTCTGTTTATCTGTCCGTTTATCTGTCCATCTGTCTGTCCGTTAGCACGATAACTGCCGTAAAAATGACTTTATCAAAATGAAATTTTAGTATGTTATTCAGACAGTCTGTGGGACCTATGGGAATATAAATGAATAATATCACCCAATTAGTTTTGGATTGAACTCGAGTTGAAAAACGGAAATACATTGAACACTATGGGAATCTAATTTTCCAAACATTTTTTAAGCGAATTTAGAATTCACAAATTTCTTCGAAAGTTTTAGTAAATATTCAAATTATCCCATAAAATATATATAAAAAATTTCAGCAAAATATATTCAGTAGTTTTTTTAATAAAAATTTAAATAATAATTACACCCTTTATATGAAGAGATCACGTGACCATTATATGAAGAGATCACGTGACCTACTTCAAAATAAAATATGGCATCCATCTTTTCTCAAAATCGTGATTTTAAAGTTCTTTTTAATTCATATTTAGTGTTGAATCCGTCCTAAAACCGCTTTATTTTTGCTTAAATTTTGTGCATCTACATACAGAAACAACGCAATTACAATATATTTGAGTTTAAATGATTATCAAACTTTGATTATTTCTACAACGAAGCCTAATTTTCACTTATGGAAAATGTAAACACCAAAAGATATAGAATGTGTTCTATAAGAATTGCTGCATTTATTTAAAGCAAAATTATTTAGCTCATGGAGTCTGCAATATAGCTGATATGAATGAAACATTCATTGATTTTACACAGAGAACCCAGACGATTTTTTTGATGAAATTTTAAGCATAGAGTTAAATTACTTGTACCTCCATGATTTTAAGTTTTTAAATAAAATAAATTATTATAGTATTGTGATGAATGAAGGGATTAGAAAAATGTTTATGAATGAAATGCTGCTTTTATAGAGGCGATTTATATGTCGATGACGTCACTTGAATAAAGTTCATTTGTTTTCGAGAAAGTTTTCAAATATAATAAATTATTGTAGTATTGTGATAATTTTAAAAATATTACCGAGGAATGTATCGCATTTTAGATGATATCATTTGAATAAATTTCATTTTGTGTTAATAGCATTGTCATTTTCAATGGAGTATTAAGTTTTCAAGTATAATAAATTACTGTAGTACTGAGATAATTTAAAAATATCAACGCTAAATGTATCACATTTTAAAGACGTTTAAATAAAATTGCATTTCAGTTGGAAAGTGTTTCATAATCAGTGCTTTGTGTATAATTGATTTTTCTTGTTTTAATTATATATTATTAAAATAAAAGAAACTTTGATACCGAATAGCAGCATGCAACAAAACCTTTAAGTGAACTTTCTTCCTCAGAAATTGAACAGTCGTTTTTAAATAAAAATCCAGACGTGCAGCACTCTGTAAGCACTGGTTTAATGATCTGATGCAAATATCTTGGTTCCTGGTGAAGGAAATTCACTATTTTTATGACTCATGATTGGCATAAAGGTATAACGCTTTTGAATAAATAGTATAGCAGGGATTCATAAGTACTTCCAAACATTAGGTATGGGGCAAAATGTCTAGATTCGAGTTGGAATATCTATCTCATTTATACTTATCAAAATAAAAAAAATAGTTCCAAACTTCAAAAAGAATTTTTAACTCTTTTCATAGTTTGAAATGGAAAAATGAAACTGTTGCGCTTTCCTGAGTTCTAACTGTGAGACCAGAATATGTTCTCACATGTAGTGAGACAAGTTTATGTGTAGATTTATGGTGTCCTTAAAGGCAAACAAAGCATGAGTCTGGCTGGCGCCGAATTTTATGAGAACTTGAACTTTTAGGTCAAAGGACAGTAAATTTAGGAGGCCGTATAAGAGTTGGCCCGGACTGAAAGTACAGTCGTGCCATTGGGTGAGGGGTGGCCAATCAGTGCCATGGAAGAAGTAAGACGGAGTTACACTCCCTCCCCCCCACCGAGCAAGTGGACCTCAAGTTTGGATCCGAGAATCGGCAGTTGGAGTTCGAGTATAGTTTGAGTATAGCATCAGTAGTAATAAGATTATCGGCAGTATCAGTATGAGTATTTGTAATAGATAGTAGTAGAACATGAACAAGTAAGATGACTTAGAAGCAGTTATAGAAAGATTTGAGTATTAGAGAAATCATGACATAGAGGCATCAGCATTCTGACTTAGCAACATGAACAAGTAAGATGACGACAAGTATCATCGTAAGATTAGCAGATTTCAAGTAGTGAGAGTATCATCATGACATGGAAAGAACAACTACAGAAGAATTCGACCACGGTTCCCAACAAGGCCCAATACTCAAGGTATGTGTCATCAACAATCCAACGGTTAATGAATATTTAGATATTGGTTCAAGTAGTCTCACATGTCTTCAGCCCAGTCTATTTTAAGAGTAATATAATGTATTGGAAGTTAATAAGTAGTTATGTAAACTAATAAATGTTATTGTTAAGTTTAAATAGTCTAATCTTTTAATAATGATTAATGAATTCCTTTACAGGACTCACACTTCAGTTAAAATAATTGGAGGGTTATTGCTTAAACACAACGCACTTATAATCACTAAAATTAAAGATAAACAATTAATATTGATATAGTTTAAAATTATAAATAAATTAAACTTAAATTTCATTACTCGTGCCACACTAACTATATGACATCTTACAGAGAATTTAAAATGAATATTTTCTTAGGACTGCTACAGCTCGTGGCAAAGCCGAGCAGGCGGACGAAGCAGCTAAGCAGGCTCGAAGAGATTCCGAAGTCGCCAGGATGGTCGCCAGACAGTTTGCTCCGGAATTCCACCAACCAGGTATCCTCTTCCTTCACAGACAATATATATATGTTGTCATGAGACATGTTTATATAGGCAACAATGTGAATCACTTACTTTGATATTGATGATTAATTACCTTGATACTGTTTTAAAATTCTGATAAGGGAAAAATATGACTTTTTTACAGCCTTGAATTCATTTTATCTTTCTTTCTATGCATCATTTTTTATTTAAGTGCAAAAACATTTTATGGGATGTATGTACATAAAATCTACTGTATAACTATAATTTAATGTATGGAATTTAATGTATGTAATATAGAAAACTCTTCCATCTCATGCAATGCAATAGAATAAGGTAGAGCAGTGATCTTCATCATTTTTTGAACCGCGGTCCACATTTGAGTCAGAGACTCGAGGACCGCACATAAAAAAACATGTTCATAATATGCACGTATATATACTTAAGTACGTGCGCACTCAGAAATACATATATGCAGGCGCACACACTCATTTGCGTACGCATGCACAAACATATACACACACACACATATATATAACGTATATATTTTATTATACATATATTTATAGTGCATATATTTAACTTAATTGAATTATCAAATTAATTTAGGGGGGTGCAAATTATACCATTCACAATGCTTGAACCTGGATAGAAAATATTACATCACTGACTATTACATTCCTTTGTTATTTTGATTACTTAATAAGAATGAAAGTAGTTAAAACGTGTAATATACGACAAATTTCGTTTTGCCTGGAATTCTGAATTCCCAGTAAAATTTTTAACGCTTTAAAGAGACACGTATAACGTTACAAAAAAAAAAATTACATTAAAAAGAAAAACATTTTCTTTTGAAGTATACATTTTCAAAAGAAAACAATGACAAAACAATTCTGCCTCAAAATAAATATTGCACGATGCAGAGAATTTCAACTAATAGAAAAGATGGGCATTAGGACAAAACCGGAGCAAAAACTCAATATAGTTAGGAAATCTGTAATTTTATGTGCACTTTGAACATTCTTCGAACCTATTTAGAAGAGCACATATTTAAAGCCACAACTTTTGGCTTAAAATGGACCTTTGTATATGCAAAGAACTGAAACCGTATTCACCGCATCACTACCTTTCGACGGTCTTTGTGACTATTGCTTATTGCTATTCTTCAAAAATTATAATGTTATTACATTATAATGATGAAATTATAATGATGAAAATTTTTCTGTATAAAATTTTAGACTTTCTTTCTATGTAAGTTGGCATGTATTTTATCACGCTTTTTATATGAAACAAAACTTGAGATGTTTAAGCGAGTGAAAGAGTAATTTTACTCCCCAAAATGTGCATTATAAAATTTATGAACGTCGGAAGAATGCCTTCTATAGTTTTAAATATTCAAGTGAAATGCTTAAAATCAATGTTAACTCCTCCACAATGACTGATTTTTTTAATCGTGACTACCCCATTATTTGTCTCTTTCTGCTGAAGGAGTGGTAATCGTGTTTAAACAGTGATGATGCGATCGATTTGAATGCAGTTCGCTATATTTTGCAAAAAGATTTTTTAATATCAGATCTTTTTGGCATATTTTTCATCAAAAATTTTGTTTATTGGCATATAGTCAAACCTACCATAACACATCATATCGAAGAGAGCTTTAGTAGAAAAATTTAGGATTCCAAAGTAAAAAACCAACGCCTCCTTCTTAACGAGTAACAATAATCGCCAAACTCATAAAGTGGTGATATAACTATGTGGCTGAAGTTTCTCGTTCTGTATAACGTCCATTCCCGGCAGAATTAATGTTTCTCAACTTAAGAAATTTTAATAAAAATGCTTTTTGCAAAATAAGTAATTTTACTTTCATAAAAGTATTTTTTTTTGCCAAAAATGTATTTTTTTTATAAAAAAAGTTTTCTTAACATATCATCGGCGTACTTAAAAAATATCAGGCATCGGGTTGAAGACCACTGAGGTAGAGAATACTATTTTCCCCGCCACAGGGAGAAAGAAAACAATAATCTTTGTAATCAGCTATATGATACCAGTATATTTAACGCCTCTTTTATAAAATTAAAATAACCCCAATCCGTATGCGCTTACAGCTTGTTGTTTCCATATCAATCATATATACTGATAAAGAATAGGGGACGAATTTCAGTAGGGTATATCATAAAGCACGATGATGTACTATATTGTATTATATGAAATGCTACTGATGTCTAAGATATATTGTAAAATACCTTATATGTTACACTAGTGTAAAAAGCTGAACAGTGCAACAAATTCCTCTATGATATAATGTACTGAAAAGTTTATTTCTGTATTGTACTATATTGAGTATAGTAAACAGTGCATTGCTGTTGCACAATATTCAAGTAAATTATCGTGTTACACAATAATATTCTGTTACTAGTGGGTGCGTGTAAAAAAAAGACGTAAAACTTTTATGTGCTATGTCCGAAGGAGTTTCTATATATAAGGGTCCCTATGAGAAAAATCTTGAAGATTGGCCAAAAAATATTTTCTAACGTGAGGGTCCTTAAAGTCACCTAAGGCTCAAAACTCGGGAATACAGCGATCATTGGAGTTCAAGTATCAGTTTTAATCTCTTATCTAAATTTAAAAAAAAAAAAAAAAAAATTTTTTTTGAAGAAATTAAGAAGCTTAGATACGAGTGCTGTGAACTAGCGGCAGAGCAATATATCCACTGAATAAATAGAACGAAGTCTCAATTGCTTCACAAGCACCAGTAACTTTTATTCCTTTATTTTCTAGGTACTAGAGTTCAAAAGCATTTTTCTGCCCATCTTCATCTAATCTATTATTATTATTATTATTATTATTATTATTATTATTATTATTATATATACTAATTGCCAAGTGTCCGTCTGTCTGTCTGTCCGTCTGTCTGTCACGCCTTTTTTAGGCACTTCCCGAATAGATAGAGACTTGCAATTTGGTACACGGCTCGGTCGTTCGATAAAAACCCCTGGAAAAATCGAATTTTTCGAAAAAGTTCTATACAGGGGGTGCCCCACACCAAAACGTTCGAAAACTGAAATGACGGGAAAGCATGCTTTGCGATGAGATAGAGACTTCAAATTTGGTATATGGGTAAATCACTCGAAAGGAAGGAAGTGTGCAATTTCAGATTTCCAATATTTTCTACTTAAGGGGGGGGGGGGGGTGCAGCATCCCAAAACGTTCGAAAAGTGATATGATAGGAGAGCATGCTTTGCGATGAGATAGAGACTTCAAGTTTGGTGTATGAGTAAACCGTTCGAAAGGAAGAAAGCGTGCAATTTCAGATTTCCAATATTTTCTACTTAAGGGGGTGCCGCACACCAAAATATTCGATTTGCAGAATAAATGAGAAAACGCTCCTTTAAAATTTGATAGAGTCTTGAAATTCGGTATATGGGCTAATCATTTGATGGAAACACCCAAGACAAATATAGTTTTTCAAAAATGTTTGTTTAAGGGGGGTGCTCCAGAGTAAAACGTTCGAAAAGTGAATTGATAAAAAACCATGCTTCGGATTGAGATAGAGATATCAAATTTGGTATAAGGGTAGATAGTTTGAAAGGAAGAAAGCGTGAAATTTCAGATTTCCAATATTTGTTACTTTCAGGGGTGCGCACACTAATATGTTCGATTTTCCGAATAAAGAAAAAATGCTCCTTTTAAAACGTGATAGAGGCTTGATATTTGGTATATGGGCGAATCATTTGATAGAAATCACAAAAAGAATAACGTTTTTCAAAAATGTGTATTTAAGGGGGTAGACACTCCGCACTAAAGTTTTCGAAAGGTTAAATGCTAGAAAAGCATGCTTCGCTATGAGATAGAGACTTCAAATTTGGTGCTCTTCCTTTTAAATGTGATAGAGGCTTGATTTTTGGTATATGGACCAATAATCTGATAAAAAACACAAGACAAACAGAGGAAGAAATCCACAAATTTAGTTTCCCAATATTTTCTTCTTTAGGGGGTTCTGCACACCAAGATATTCCATCTGTCGAATAAATGTGAAACGCGAATTACTATAAAATTTACATTATTCAGGGGTTGCTTATTGCGAGACCGTTGATTTTCAACGGGTATTCGGCTAGTATATACTAATTGCCAAGTGTCCGTCTGTCTGTCTGTCTGTCCGTCTGTCTGTCCGTCTGTCTGTCACGCTTTTTTTAGGCACTTCCCGAATAGATAGAGACTTGCAATTTGGTACACGGCTCGGTCGTTCTATAAAAACCCCTGGAAAAATCGAATTTTTCGAAAACGTTCTATAGAGGGGGTGCCCCACACCAAAACGTTCGAAAAGTGAAATGACAGGAAAGCACGCTTTGCGATGAGATAGAGACTTCAAATTTGGTGTATGGGTAAATCGTTCGAAAGGAAGAAAGTGTGCAATTTCAGATTTCCAATATTTTCTACTTAAGGGGGGTGCAGCACACCAAAACGTTCGAAAAGTGAAATGATAGGCGAGCATGCTTTGCGATGAGGTAGAGACTTCAAATTTGGTGTATGGGTAAATCGTTCGAAAGGCAGAAAGTGTGCAATTTCAGATTTCCAACATTTTCTACTTAAGGGGGGGGGGGGGTGCAGCACACCAAAACGTTCGAAAAGTGAAATGACAGGAAAGCATGCTTTGCGATGAGATAGAGACTTCAAATTTGGTGTATGGGTAAATCGTTCGAAAGGAAGAAAGTGTGCAATTTCAGATTTCCAACATTTTCTACTTAAGGGGGGGGGGGGGGGGGGGGTGCAGCACACCAAAACGTTCGAAAAGTGAAATCATAGGAGAGCATGCTTTGCGATGAGGTAGAGACTTCAAATTTGGTGTATGGGTAAATCGTTCGAAAGGCAGAAAGTGTACATTTTCAGATTTCCAATATTTTCTACTCAAAGGGGTGCCGCACACCAAACCGAACGAAAAGTGAAATGATAGGAAAGCCTGCTTTGCGATAAGATAGGGACTTCAAATTTGGTATATAGGTAAACCGTTAGAAAGGAAGAAAGTGTGTAATTTCAGATTTCCAATATTTCCTACTTAAGGGGGTGTCGCACACAAAAATGTTCGATTTTCCGAATAAAGGGGTTTTCCAGAGGAAAACGTTCGAAATGCGAATTGATAAAAAAAAACATGCTTCGAAATAAGATACAGAATTCAAATTTGGTGTACAGGTAGATAGTTCGAAAGGAAGAACATGTGCAATTTCAGTTTTCCGATATTTTGAACTTTTGGGGGTGCCTCAAAACTAAATGTTCGATTTGTCGAATAAATAAGAAACGCGAATTATTAAAAAATTTACATTATTCAGGGGTTGCTTAATGTGGGGCCGTTGATTTTCAACGGGTATGCGGCTAGTATATACTAATTGCCAAGTGTCCGTCTGTCTGTCCGTCTGTCTGTCACGCTTTTTTTAGGCACTTCCCGAATAGATAGAGACTTGCAATTTGGTACACGGTTCGGTCGTTCGATAAAAACCCCTGGAAAAATCGAATTTTTCGAAAACGTTCTATAGAGGGGGTGCCCCACACCAAAACGTTCGAAAAGTGAAATGACAGGAAAGCACGCTTTGCGATGAGATAGAGACTTCAAATTTGGTGTATGGGTAAATCGTTCGAAAGGAAGAAAGTGTGCAATTTCAGATTTCCAATATTTTCTACTTAAGGGGGGTGCAGCACACCAAAACGTTCGAAAAGTGAAATGATAGGAGAGCATGCTTTGCGATGAGGTAGAGACTTCAAATTTGGTGTATGGGTAAATCGTTCGAAAGGCAGAAAGTGTGCATTTTCAGATTTCCAACATTTTCTACTTAAGGGGAGGGGGGGGTGCAGCACACCAAAACGTTCGAAAAGTGAAATCATAGGAGAGCATGCTTTGCGATGAGGTAGAGACTTCAAATTTGGTGTATGGGTAAATCGTTCGAAAGGCAGAAAGTGTACATTTTCAGATTTCCAATATTTTCTACTCAAGGGGGTGCCGCACACCAAAACGTTCGAAAAGTGAAATGACAGGAAAGCCTGCTTTGCGATAAGATAGGGACTTCAAATTTGGTATATAGGTAAACCGTTAGAAAGGAAGAAAGTGTGTAATTTCAGATTTCCAATATTTCCTACTTAAGGGGGTGTTGCACACAAAAATGTTCGATTTTCCGAATAAAGGGGTTTTCCAGAGGAAAACGTTCGAAATGCGAATTGATAAAAAAAAACATGCTTCGAAATAAGATACAGACTTCAAATTTGGTGTACAGGTAGATAGTTCGAAAGGAAGAACATGTGCAATTTCAGTTTTCCGATATTTTGAACTTTTGGGGGTGCCTCAAAACTAAATGTTCGATTTGTCGAATAAATAAGAAACGCGAATTATTCAAAAATTTACATTATTCAGGGGTTGCTTAATGTGGGGCCGTTGATTTTCAACGGGTATGCGGCTAGTATATACTAATTGCCAAGTGTCCGTCTGTCTGTCCGTCTGTCTGTCACGCTTTTTTTAGGCACTTCCCGAATAGATAGAGACTTGCAATTTGGTACACGGTTCGGTCGTTCGATAAAAACCCCTGGAAAAATCGAATTTTTCGAAAACGTTCTATAGAGGGGGTGCCCCACACCAAAACGTTCGAAAAGTGAAATGACAGGTAAGCACGCTTTGCGATGAGATAGAGACTTCAAATTTGGTGTATGGGTAAATCGTTCGAAAGGAAGAAAGTGTGCAATTTCAGATTTCCAATATTTTCTACTTAAGGGGGGTGCAGCACACCAAAACGTTCGAAAAGTGAAATGATAGGAGAGCATGCTTTGCGATGAGGTAGAGACTTCAAATTTGGTGTATGGGTAAATCGTTCGAAAGGCAGAAAGTGTGCATTTTCAGATTTCCAATATTTTCTACTCAAGGGGGTGCCGCACACCAAAACGTTCGAAAAGTGAAATGATAGGAAAGCCTGCTTTGCGATAAGATAGGGACTTCAAATTTGGTATATAGGTAATCCGTTAGAAAGGAAGAAAGTGTGTAATTTCAGATTTCCAATATTTTCTACTTAAGGGGGTGTCGCACACAAAAATGTTCGATTTTCCGAGTAAATGAGAAACGGCCCCTTTAAAATTTGATAGAGGCTCAAAATTTTAAATATAGACTAATCATTTGATGAAAACACCCAAAACGAATATAATTTTTCAAAAATGTTCGTTTAAGGGGATTTTCCAGAGGAAAACGTTCGAAATGTGAATTGATAAAAAAAAACATGCTTCGAAATAAGATACAGACTTCAAATTTGGTGTACAGGTAGATAGTTCGAAAGGAAGAACATGTGCAATTTCAGTTTTCCGATATTTTGAACTTTTGGGGGTGCCTCAAAACTAAATGTTCGATTTGTCGAATAAATAAGAAACGCGAATTATTAAAAAAATTACATTATTCAGGGGTTGCTTAATGTGGGGCCGTTGATTTTCAACGGGTATGCGGCTAGTATATACTAATTGCCAAGTGTCCGTCTGTCTGTCCGTCTGTCTGTCACGCTTTTTTTAGGCACTTCCCGAATAGATAGAGACTTGCAATTTGGTACACGGTTCGGTCGTTCGATAAAAACCCCTGGAAAAATCGAATTTTTCGAAAACGTTCTATAGAGGGGGTGCCCCACACCAAAACGTTCGAAAAGTGAAATGACAGGTAAGCACGCTTTGCGATGAGATAGAGACTTCAAATTTGGTGTATGGGTAAATCGTTCGAAAGGAAGAAAGTGTGCAATTTCAGATTTCCAATATTTTCTACTTAAGGGGGGTGCAGCACACCAAAACGTTCGAAAAGTGAAATGATAGGAGAGCATGCTTTGCGATGAGGTAGAGACTTCAAATTTGGTGTATGGGTAAATCGTTCGAAAGGCAGAAAGTGTGCATTTCCAGATTTCCAATATTTTCTACTCAAGGGGGTGCCGCACACCAAAACGTTCGAAAAGTGAAATGATAGGAAAGCCTGCTTTGCGATAAGATAGGGACTTCAAATTTGGTATATAGGTAATCCGTTAGAAAGGAAGAAAGTGTGTAATTTCAGATTTCCAATATTTTCTACTTAAGGGGGTGTCGCACACAAAAATGTTCGATTTTCCGAGTAAATGAGAAACGGCCCCTTTAAAATTTGATAGAGGCTCAAAATTTTAAATATAGACTAATCATTTGATGAAAACACCCAAAACGAATATAATTTTTCAAAAATGTTCGTTTAAGGGGATTTTCCAGAGGAAAACGTTCGAAATGTGAATTGATAAAAAAAAACATGCTTCGAAATAAGATACAGACTTCAAATTTGGTGTACAGGTAGATAGTTCGAAAGGAAGAACATGTGCAATTTCAGTTTTCCGATATTTTGAACTTTTGGGGGTGCCTCAAAACTAAATGTTCGATTTGTCGAATAAATAAGAAACGCGAATTATTAAAAAAATTACATTATTCAGGGGTTGCTTAATGTGGGGCCGTTGATTTTCAACGGGTATGCGGCTAGTATATACTAATTGCCAAGTGTCCGTCTGTCTGTCCGTCTGTCTGTCACGCTTTTTTTAGGCACTTCCCGAATAGATAGAGACTTGCAATTTGGTACACGGCTCGGTCGTTCGATAAAACCCCCTGGAAAAATCGAATTTTTCGAAAACGTTCCATAGAGGGGTGCCCCACACCAAAACGTTCGAAAAGTGGAATGACTGGAAAGCATGCTTTGCGATGAGATAGAGACTTCAAATTTGGTATATGGGTAAATAACGCGAAAGGAAGAAAGTGTGCAATTTCAGATTTCCAATATTTTCTACTTAAGGGGTGTGCAGCATACCAAAACGTTCGAAAAGTGATATGATAGGAGAGCATGCTTTACGATGAGATAGAGACTTCAAGTTTGGAGTATGGGTAAATCGTTTGAAACAAAGAAAGTGCGGAATTTCAGATTTCCAATATTTTCTACTTAAGGGGGTTCCGCACACAAAAATGTTCGATTTTCCGTCTACAGGGGGTGCTCCACACCAAAACGTTCGAAAAGTGAAATCATAGGAAAGCATGCTTTGCGATGAGATAGTGACTTCAGATTTGGTGTATGGGTAAATCGTTCAAAAGGCAGACAGTGTGCATTTTCAGATTTCCAATATTTTCTACTCAAGGGGGTGCCGCACACCAAAACGTTCGAAAAGTGAAATGATAGGAAAGCCTGCTTTGCGATAAGATAAGGACTTCAAATTTGGTATATAGGTAAACCGTTCGAAAGGAAGAAAGTGTGTAATTTCAGATTTCCAATATTTCCTACTTAAGGGGGTGCCGCACACAAAAATGTTCGATTTTCCGAGTAAATGAGAAACGGCCCCTTTAAAATTTGATAGAGGCTCAAAATTTTATATATAGACTAATCATTTGATGAAAACACCCAAAACGAATATAATTTTTCAAAAATGTTCGTTTAAGGGGGTTCTCCAGAGGAAAACGTTCGAAATGTGAATTGATAAAAAAAAACATGCTTCGAAATAAGATACAGACTTCAAATTTGGTGTACAGGTAGATAGTTCGAAAGGAAGAACATGTGCAATTTCAGTTTTCCGATATTTTGAACTTTTGGGGGTGCCTCAAAACTAAATGTTCGATTTGTCGAATAAATAAGAAACGCGAATTATTAAAAAATTTACATTATTCAGGGGTTGCTTAATGTGGGGCCGTTGATTTTCAACGGTCATGCGGCTAGTATATACTAATTGCCAAGTGTCCGTCTGTCTGTCTGTCCGTCTGTCTGTCACGCTTTTTTTAGGCACTTCCCGAATAGACAGAGACTTGCAATTTGGTACACGGCTCGGTCGTTCGATAAAACCCCCTGGAAAAATCGAATTTTTCGAAAACGTTCTATAGAGGGGGTGCCCCACACCAAAACGTTCGAAAAGTGAAATGACGGGAAAGGATGCTCTGCGATGAGATAGATACTTCAAATTTGGTATATGGGTAAATCACTCGAAAGGAAGAAAGTGTGCAATTTCAGATTTCCAATATTTTCTACTTAAGGGGGGGGGGGGGGGTGCAGCATACCAAAACGTTCGAAAAGTGATATGATAGGAGAGCATGCTTTGCGATGAGATAGAGACTTCAAGTTTGGAGTATGGGTAAATCGTTTGAAACAAAGAAAGTGTGGAATTTCAGATTTCCAATATTTTCTACTTAAGGGGGTGCCGCACACTAAAACGTTCGAAAAGTGATATGATAAGAGAGCATGCTTTGCGATGAGCTAGAGACTTCAAATTTGGTGTCTGGGTAAATCGTTCGAAAGGAAGAAAGTGTGCAATTTCAGATTTCCAATATTTTCTACTTAAAGGGGTGCCGCATACCAAAATGTTCGATTTACAGAAAAAATGAGAAAACGCTCCTTTAAAATTTGATAGAGGCTTGAAATTTAGTATATGGGCTAATCATTTGACGGAAACACGCAAGACGAATATAGTTTTTCAACAATGTTCGTTTAAGGGGGTGCTAAAGAGTGAAACGTTCGAAAAGTGAATTGCTAAAAAACCATGTTTCGAAATGAGACAGATATATCAAATTTGGTGTAAGGGTAGATAGTTTGAAAGGAAGAAAGTGTGAAATTTCAGATTTCCAATATTTGTTACTTTCAGGGGTGCGCACACTAATATGTTCGATTTTCCGAATAAAGGAGAAATGCTCCTTTTAAAACGTGATAGAGGCTTGATATTTGGTATATGGGCGAATCATTTGATAGAAATCACAAAAGGAATAAAGTTTTTCAAAAATGTGTATTTAAGGGGGTAGACACTCCGCACTAAGTATTCGAAAGGTGAAATGCTAGAAAAGCATGCTTCGCTATGAGATAGAGACTTCAAATTTGGTGCTCTTCCTTTTAAATGTGATAGAGGCTTGATATTTGGTATATGGACCAATCATCTGATAAAAAACACAAGACAAACAGAGGAAGAAATTCGCAAATTTAGTTTCCCAATATTTTCTTCTTTAGGGGGTTCTGCACACCAAAATATTTCATCTGTCGAATATATGTGAAACGCGAATTATTATAAAATTTACATTATTCAGTGGTTGCTTATTGCGAGACCGTTGATTTTCAACGGGTATTCGTCTAGTATATACTAATTGCCAAGTGTCCGTCCGTCTGTCTGTCTGTTTGTCTGTCACACTTTTTTTAGGCACTTCCCGTATAGATAGAGACTTGCAATTTGGTACACGGGTCGATCATTCGATAAAAACCCCTGGAAAAATCGAATTTTTCGGAAACGTTCTCTAGAGGGGGGGGGGGGGGGTGTTCCACATCAAAACGTTCGAAAAGTGAAATGATGGGAAAGCATGCTTTACGATGAGATAGAGACTTCAAATTTGGTGTATGGGTAAATCGTTCAAAAGGAAGAAAGTGTGCAATTTCAGATTCTCAATAGTTTCTATACTTAAGGGGGTGCCGCATACCAAAATGTTCGATGTACCGAATAAATGAGAAACGGCTCCTTTAAAATTCGATAGAGGCTTGAAATTAGGTATATGCACTAATCATTTGATGAAAACACCCAAGACGAATATAGTTTTTCAAAAACGATCGTTTAAGGGGGTGCTCCAGAAAAAACATTCGAAAGGTGGATTGTTCAGAAAACATGCTTCGGGATGAGATAGGGATTTGAAATTTGGTGTACGGGTAGAAAGTTTGGAAGGAAGAAAGTGTACAATTTCAGTTTTCCAATATTTTCTACTTTAGGGGGTGTCACACACAAAAATGTTCGATTTTCGGAATGAAGTAAAAACACCCCTTTTAGAACGTGATAGAAGCTTGATATTTGGTATATGGGCGAATCATTTGATAGAAAACCCAAGAAGAATGAAGTTTTTCAAAAATGCGTATTTAAGGGGGTGCTCCAGAGAAAAACGTTCGAAAGGTGAAATGACGAAAAACTGCTTTGGGATAGGATAGAGACTTCAAATTTGCATATGTTCGAAAGGAAAAGTGCGTGCGATCTGTAAAGTAAAAATTAATGTAACCTGTGAATTGTGATGAATGAAAGGAATGGAATAAAAGTGTATAAATGAAATTTTTTCTGCTTTTTCATAGATATCAAGACGATTTATATTTCAATGGCATCACTTGAATAAAGTTCATTTTTTTCGATGAAGTTTTAAGTATTCAAATGTAATAAATTATTGTAGTATTGTGATAATTTTAAAAATATTACCGCTGAATATATCGCATTTTAGAGATGTTTAAATAAAATTGCATTGCAGTTGGAAAGTGTTTCATATTCAATGCTTTATGCATAATTGATCTTTCTTGTTAAAATATAGGTATGCTTTTGAAAGAAAAGTATTTTCATGGGGAACATATGAAAATGAAGTGGATTTTGTATTTCAACAATTTTTCATCACTATGTACTTTGGTAAACAATTTGACATAAGTGTTTTCGGTTTTAATCGTGCATCTTCGTTTATAAAATGGTGAAATAAATAAGCGCAAACTTTTTTTATTGTTATTGTTATCAACCTGTTTCAGATTTGTCTTTATTTTGACTAAGAAAACAGGCTCACTGTAGATAGGATTGATTTCGTTGATCAACACAGGTTCATAAACCTGATAACGCATTCCCTTGCTTCTGATGCAGTTATAGACAATTCTGTGCTGATTAGTTCCAATAGAAGCGAAACTGGTCTACGGATGCTGATTGCTGCACTAGAAGCATTATTCAAAGTTCCCTATTGACGGGTTTTCTGACCTAAGAACGTCGTATTTTGTCCGTGCGCAATGTTTAACCTCGTGTTATACCTAAATGTGAAATATTGCTAAAAATCGTAAAATTTTGAACATTTCAAAATGTTTTAAAATTTGATGACGTTTCGAATATAAGCGTTTCTTGCCAAGCTGAATTCATTATTTTAAAATAGAATTTATAAAAGCAGTAACTGATTTTAACGCCTTAACCGATGTGTATTTTTACATATGTTTAAATTAAGTATGAACTACTATTTTAAATGATCATCTGCATTTTTTAATGTTTCATAGTTTCATATTTAAAGGTTAAGGAGGGAAATAAGATTTAATAAAAGTTTTGTAATTCCCAATTTTTCACAACTCAGTATATTTTGATATATTTTTTCATGTAAGACCCATAAGTCAATGTTATTTCAATATTATTTAATGGGTAACCAAACTTCATTTTCATGGGAGGGGAGGGGGGGGGGGCAATTTAAAGGGTTAAAACCTATAATAAACTGCGCCTAGCACATGATTTCTGCAAATTAACAAATTTTGATAATTTTATAAAACAGTAGCATGACAAGACTAGCAGAGACAGCATCACCTTGTTATATGAGATAAAGAATTTTAGATCCATTACAATCCAATGGATTCCTTCTCATATTGGTGTTTGTGGTAATGTGACTACCGACTCCTTGGCCAATGAGGCTTGTTATCTGAACTTCCTTCGAATAATTTTCTTACTGCTAGTGAAATGCAAACCTTGATTAGATCTGGAAATTGTCACAACACTCCTCTATGTCATTACTAGTACTCGACTAAAAGCCTTGGATTATCGATCCAATGTGTTGGCCCTAGATCCATTCAGACAGCATTGGCCAGGTTAGGAACGGCCATACTATGGATATGAGGTTTGAACGAGAAGACGGAGTTTTCCCTCCTTGTACCAGTACTCATATTCTGGACTGCATGGGAACCTCTTTAAATCTTCCAATAGAGGATTAAGAGGGGGTAGCCTCGTTGCTTTGACCTAGCAATTAGCATCTTGACTTGACCCACCGTGATCTTGACCTGACCTAATATTTTCTAGGTCAAGGGGCTTAACAGCAACACCGCAACAGCACACAAATATAAGTTTTATTTTATTCGATCGCAGGAAAAATCACTAAATAGATCGATTGAAATCATATATTCAAGGGGGAGGGGTTGCCCTATGACGTACTATTTTTCTATCCTCATAAATCATAATGTATAATTACTGTTTAATATAAAGGTGAAAGCACAATTATTTTCTCGAATATACTATTTTGCGTTTATAATGTACTCTTTTAATAGAGTATTTTAGTTCACATACCTCCCTCATACGCCCCCCCCCCCCCTCCGAAAAAAAAAGAAGATAGAAGATATTTTTGCAAAAGGAATACTCACCAAGATATTTTGATATAAATTTGTATGCTAAAGCCACAATAAAGTAAAATATTTAGGATTTCTAGCAAAGTCCTTAAGCACCCAAATAACTTTGCAATGAACGGCTCACGAGTGTGCATGTTAGGTCTATGTAAAGCACGTCGGGTCTTAGGTAAAGTAACGATGCCCGGTTGAATGAAAGTGATTGCAACGCTCGTATCGGAGAATTAAAAACTTGGGATAACGAACTCGTCCTCAACAAAGCGAGATAGAATAAAATATCAAACACAACAAATGTAGAGGATTATCTAATGAGTACGAATCGTCATGGAAGTATATGGAAGACAATAAATACCTGCCAAAAAAGTCATATCACCAGGCCTTGTAACACGGTGACACCCGCAATGCTTGTCAAAGTACGCGATAATATTCTTTCTTGAATTCAAATGTGCATTCTTGCTGATGGAGAGTTTTTTGAAGAGGCTGTGCACTAGATTCTAGCCATTCGTCAATAAACTTTTTGTGTAAAATGAATGTCTTCTGAAACAGTTTTAGGATTGATTACTACTCATAAAACAATGGTCTACAACATTGTAAATGACATTTTTCGTCTATTTCGCTATGTTGCCGAGACTGTCATCCTAACTTTTTTTAACTCTCCGCTAGAGGCTCTGTAATTTCTTTTATTAGATCAGGTAGGGTCACTTTACTAGAGATAGACTTACTAGGAAAACTGTATGTACGCTAATATTCACGAAAGAGGGGCCCCAAATTGCCATTATCGATAGCCCCCAACCACTTAATTTTGTCCCGGCTTGCAGTGCAGAAGGGGGCGGGGCGTGGAGTCTGTAAGTAGAAATTGCTTTTAAACTGTTTTAAGTGTTTATACTTTAGATATAGAAGATTCCTATTTTGTATCAATTGTTTATACTCGCAGAAATTTCCTGTACTGGGCATATTCAAAGTATAGGTGGGTTCTATGAGTATGAGCTGTGCCGGTGTAGCCTCGAGCAGAGTGGGCTCAATCTTTATAGAATGGGATGCTGGCTGCGTGGTCGGGCAGAATTTGCCGTTTTCCATAAAGTTTTGCAGAATTTCGGCACATAGCAATTTTTTTTCCTACTTTTGCATACATCAGCTATTCCGTAGAACCTGCGCTAATTATAGCATTTTTTTTCATTTCTCGCTTATTATCCAATATCTTCCATTCTGCATTTATTATCTCATACCTTTCATTCTGCGTTTAATATTCCATATCTTCCATGTTGCGCTTGTTGCCATTACGTACTTAATGTCCCTTATCTTCCAGCTGCATTTATTATACCATATCGTTCTATTTTGCGCTTGTTATCTCATATCTGCCATTCCGTGCTTATTATCCCATATTTTCCATTTTGCGCTCATTATCACTGAAGAGCACATAATAAACGCGACACTTTTTAGAATAAAGAAAGCATTGTTTTCATGGATGTTTTTGAATTCAAAATTTTGATGCCAATATATAATTTAGGACCTCTTGTGCACGTTCTGACTATTTTTAGAGTGATGTCCGTTTGTCTGTCTGTGATAGATTCTTGTGTATACGATAGCTGCCATAAATATGAATGGATATTCACGAAACTCTTTATCCGACTATTCAATTACAAAATTCTAGATGACTCGTTAAAAGTTAGCGAAACATCTAGAACTAGATAGAATTTTTTGAAATTCGAGCAAAAACTTCGAAATTTTATATTTTCCTAACATGGCGGCATAGAACAAAATTCGATATAATTATGCATAATATAGTTTATTTAAAGCTCGATGATCACGAAACTTAACAGTTTTAATAATTGTTGTGGCAAATAACCGAAATACAATTTTTATGTTCGTGGCAACATTAGAACCTCGGGGATCGAGTTACACCCCCTTCGGGGTACATTGTCAAACGTGACGTTAATCAAAATATTTTCTTTCAAGCCTTTTAAAATGAAGGGTAACATGCTATAATTGCGAACATTTGTACCAACGATAAAGATATTTCAAATTTTTTTCTGAAAGAAAATCACAAACTACTTAAAAATGGATTCTGAAAAATCTTCTTAAAAATGAAAGTCGAGTTGAGCCACTTAATTTAATTTCATTATTTTCGTGAATATGTACAGTACAAAATATTAATTCGTCTAATTAATTTAAAATGCTTAATAATTTCAAATTGAATGGGTACATTTGGTGCGCCTCTTTGAAGTGGGGTCCCTAAGCGGCCGCTTAGTTCGTGTATCAGTAAATCCGCCCATGAGCATAATGTCTCCAAGTGAGTAGCTTAGGTAGCTGTTCAGAGAACAATGTTTACAATGCAACAAGAGGGCGCCTCGGACGAGTGTGGAAGACAGCCAAATTGCACAGAGATCAAAATAAGTCTTTCGAGTCCTCTCTTTCTGTTTTTAACATTCATTCGGTAGTGAACACGGTGGAATTTGGTAGCTCCGACGCCGTTTGAAGGTCGACAAATTTGCAAAGTAAGTGCAGCTTTTTAGGTCTCTTTCCAATATTGATGCGGTTTCTGTAAGAATGTCAAATATTAAATTTTGTAAATAAAATGGATACACGTAAACTTTAATAAACTATTAAAGACAGCCAATCATAGGTTTAAAAAGTCATTTAATAAAACCATCTCCTTCAACGTACATAAGTTTACAAAGCTAACGCTCTTTCGAGCATCACCATGCCTTTTGACGCCCGAAAGCGTAAACTTATGTACGTCGAGGAAGGTGGTTTTATTAAATTGCTTTTTAAACCTATGATTGGCTGCCTTTAATTTAATAGTTTATTAAATTTTGTTTTATTTTTTTCTTCTAAAATCAAGTTCTTTAAATATATTAAGAAGTTAAGCAATTAGTTGAATACAACGGAACAAGATGGCGGTGACCTGAAAATTGACTAGCAGGGACTAATTGAAATTGAGAAGAATGCAACCGCGGTTTGTAGATCCGGATGTCTAAAACGTTTCACAAATAAGCGATTTTAGTTTGTATCGCATCAGCCAGAATATAAAGTTTCCTCTTATGTCCATTCATTTTTCATCATGGATATTTTTTTCTGAAGATTAACAAATTTCAATTTTGTGGGAAAACAGCAATATTCGAGTAAATTAGAGCTTTTTTTGCAAATTTTAGATATAAATATCTCTAAAATTTTATAGACTTATTATTGTTACCGGTTAAAATAAACAAACCTAATTTCATATAATGCGATGAATCAATTTGAGAGCTTGCTCCCCACTGAAAAATAAAATTTACAATATCTTGCAATATACGAGATTGGCACATAACTACTAACAGTAGTGTCCATTTATTTTTGATTAAAATTACTTACTTATTCAGTCATTTAGTAATAGTGATTTTTTTTTCAAATATTTTATTAACGCTATATCAAAAAGTTCAGTATCCTAAGAACGGCATAAGTTATTTTAAAAATTATACGATACTAAATAAAAGACTATAAATAAAATGTTTAATTTAGCATCCAATTTTAATATACACATACACATATATATTTATGAAATTGACCATTAGGCTATTTTTTTCTGTAATATACAGGGTGTCCAGTGCTATTGATGTCCAATGGCTATTTTCTCAACCGTTAGTCACAGAGATATACTTCCAATTGCAAAAATGTTTTAAATTTTAAAAACTATTACCTTAGAAACAGTTTAAATCAATAAATGCATTTCTGAAAGAAATATGAAATATAAATTTTTATACGGTTCCCCGGTCCTACCAATTATATTTAGGGAAATCATCCTCACCCAATTTCATGCAAAATAAAAACAAAATCCTCCTTTTGCGATCAAAATTCACCGAGTTATAAAGTATTAAACTTTATGACTTAAGTCGCTTTTCCACGCATAAAAATGTCCCGTTTCAGGCAACCAACCAATCAGGGACCGTGTTGACAATTTATTTCTCAGCACAAAATGTGCTCCAACTTTAAACAGCTTAAGTCGGTCAATTTTGGTCATAAAAGGATGATTTTTATTTTTTTTTATTTTGCACTAGCCGCCATTGGCGACCAGCCTGTTCGCTACCCTTGAAAATTCTGACCGTGGCAAACTCGCTGGCGTTAACGTGATCGTACTCCTCCTAAACACGGCAGCAGTTTAGGCAGTGGTGAGAATCAAACCAAGGCCTACCGAGTTGTTGTTGTTACCCAGACCGTCCGACCTACCAGAAAGGTGTAAGGTAACTGTTTGGACGGCCGGGAAGTGCCACCCAATTTAGACCGGAACCCAGTGGGGGAGGCATCCACAGGGACCGTACCCTCCTTCCCCTACCACCAACCTCTCGGAAGGACTTACGGACCCACATGTTTAACGTGATCGTACTCCGCGTGAACACAGCGGCAGTTTTGGCAGTGGCTGGAATCGGGTAATTCCCGCGCGCTAATTTAAATTTTATAATGACCATATGCTATTTAAAATATCCATCGTTCCATCATTTAAAATATCCATAAAATTAAAATATCCATTTAAAATATCCATAAATTCAAATATCCATTTAAAATAACCATAAATTAAAATATCCATTTAAAAAATCCATATCGTTCCATGAATCATCCATATCGTTCCACCAATCCATAAATATAATAATTTCAAATACATCATCACAATTCAATCCACCATAATTCAATCATTTAAATTATTTATAATATCCATAAATTAAAATATCCATTTAAAATATCATATAAATATAATAATTTCCCCCGATGTATCCAATACATATGCTAAGCTCTTAGTTCATTTAAAATCCAAATCGCGGTCTCCATGGAGACGGGGGAAAAACTACTGCGGGGGGGGGGGGGATGTTGGGGAAGAATCGATTCTTCGCCGAGAATTAGGAGAGAAATATAAAATCATGACGTCTTTAAAATTGCGATCCTGCGGGCAATTTTCATTATTTCTTGACCAGATTGGACTTGTAAGAATGCCAGATCTTTGACCTTTCTAAAAATGTAAATTATTAGTCGAAATTATGAGTAGTTTTTACGATGAGAGAATTTAAAAACGAAAGTTGGTTTTTTTTAATCGAAAGTGACTTTTGTTTTAAAATCATTAAAAAATATTAGAAATCGAAATTGAGATTTGAAATTGATATATTTTTACTCGCAATTGTCTGCTCTTTCCGGTAGTGTGATTTGTTTTTTTCTACAGCGTCTGAATCGTGGAGAAAAAAGGGCAAAAAAAACGGTTGAAATCGCATAAAAACATTGAATAACAAAAAAAAATAATTAAAATTTTAAAAATCGGTTTTATCGGTGTCCCCCCCACCCGAGTCTCCGATTGCCAAATTTCGTAGCTCTCCGACGCGCAGTCGCTGAACGTATAGTGTATAAGACACACAGACAGATATTGCCTTTTATTATATAGATAAAATTGTATGAGGATGATTTTTCTAAATAAAATTGGTAGGACAGGGGGACTGTATAAAAATTTATATTTCGTATTTCTTTCAGAAATGTATTTATTGATTCTGTTTCTAAAATAATAGATTTTAAAATTTAAAACATTTTTGCAATTGGGAGTGCATCTCTGTGACTAACGGTGGAGGAAATAGCCATTGGGCACCCATAGCACTGAACACCCTGTGTATATATATATATATATATATAATATACTTACAAGTCTCGGGTTCCACAAGGTTGCTGTAGTAGCAGTATATTAGTTAATTTATACCTTTATCATTATGAAAAATCTTTTACTTTCACAGATTATAAAATTTACAGATATGTTGATGATCTGATTTGTTTGATCTTTACAGACAACTGTGTCATAGATATAGATTTCTATCCGGATAATTTGGAACTAATTCCTAATGAAGCCACTATTAGTAATAACATTAATTTTTTTTAACTTAAATCTTATTATTGAACCTACTAATAGGATAGTTACTAATTTATATGATAAAAAAGACTTTTTTTAACTTTAACATTAATAAATTATTACCTTTTAATTCCTGGAACTCGATTCAATTGTTTAGAAATATTATACTTAATCAGCTCCTTAGAATTTATGGATTATCTGATAAAAAAAATCCATGCTATGCATATTAATAAACAAAATTACTAGCAAATTATATAAATATCCAGCTTATTTAGTACATAGTATAGTTAAAAAGTCTGGAATGGTAGATTATACTTAAATTCTCTCCTTAGTATCTTATTTCAGCCTGATATCTACTTTCTCTTGAATAAGCATTACCCTGTATTTACATGTCCTTAATGTTGAATACCACCTTTTATCGTCTCTTCGCATTACTGTTATTTCTTTCTCAAGATTAGCAACAGCAGTTTTCAACTTTTTATTTTTGAGATTGGCAACATTGATCTCTTTATTCGAAGCTCCAATGGATCAGACGTATGCAGTGTTTTTTCAGGTATTCTTGTTTCCTATTATTTTTCAATCTTTATGCATATTGTCCAGGTTATCTAAGTTTATAGATATAATTTATCACTGATCAGAAACATGCGTTTTGTGCTCATTTTTATGAAATACCTGGACTTGATAAAGAGTTAGTTTTATCGAAATGAACAATTCATTATTAGGTCTGAAGCTTGTCCACGTGTAAAGCTTTCATACTTGGATTTTATTTGATATTATTTTATCGATTCCTTTCCATTGATATTTTTTGTTTGTCTTAAGCTTGATGACTAGAGGTTTGCATTTATATTTTCCACTTGATTGATGATTCTCTTTTCGATACTTTTATTTGTAAGGCATTTTGTAGGGGTTTTTTGAGTTGAAAATTCTCTCTATTCTTTCATTGGGAACTTTTATTATTATTATTATTATATATATATATAATATACGTGGTGGCTGTACCTGTGAGTTAATATTTCTGGTTTATAATTCACTTGGTTTTTATTATTTGTCGTTCCGCTAGTCAGTAGACAGTTCCAATGGTGTAGGTAAATACTATCGCCATTGTCAAAAACTGGCAATTCTATCGGTTCTAATTCGAATTGTATGGCTATCCTGACGAGAACGCAATTTCGAACTAACCGCCGTTTTTTGTGTAGTTTCAGTTGATTGTTCTCCATGTCTTGATCTTCAATCTTGAGCTATTTATTATTGCCTTTCCTCATTTTTGCTGTGTTTGCTTTTTTATTATATATATATATATATATATATACCTTTTTAATTATGATTTTTGCATACTCATCTTCCCCTCACCCCCTCTCCATTATAGTGATAAGCTACCTTCTATTTTTATCCTTAGTCTTGGTCTATAGTTACTTATTTGTAACAGATATGCTAGAGATGGGTTTTTTTGTACTTACCGTAGTTTATGCATAGTTTTCGATTAAAAATTTCAATTTATATATATATATATATATATATATATATGTATATATATATATCATTGGATTTTCAAACTATTATTATTATATATATATATTACAGAAAAAGAACCTAATGGTCAATTTCATAAATATATAGTTAGCATCCCCAATTTTATTAGTTTTCTTATATATATATAAAATGAATAATATAATTGTTTTTGTTTTTTTTAAATACAGAATAGAGCCCATAGATCAACAACCTAAATATAATACTTGCAACCGAACCCAAAATTATCACTATTTATACACAAAGGAACTTATATGAGAATTTTAATTATAAAGATTTTAATGTACATAACTTTTAATTTTAATCAAACTTTAATAAATAAAAGATAGTATAAATAGTTAGGATGTATTAATTTATTATTCTACAATGGAGTAATTTAAATCTCAATAATAGATGAGCAAATTAATTTACATTTAATTAATTAAAATCTTGTTAAAATAATATATATTGACTAACAGCAAAATCAACAATAGAGATAACACATTACAATAATGCATTCCAAGTACAAATATGTATTACTGTGATACACAAGCCGCGTGCATCTAAAGCAACAGGTATATTCAAGAATCGCGACTTTAAAAGAAGAAATTAGGAATTTTGAATGCTGTGGAATTAGAAAGAATATCCGCATCTTGAAACCTCACTAGGGGTCATTTCAAGCCTATAGATATTCTGGAATATAATTAAATATTTTTCAGTTATACAATGCTACCACAAATAGAAACATTGTATAACGATCCAACATATTGAAACAATCAATGAAATAGAATAAGATAAAAATTAGTAAAGATTGGACGATAATATAATTGCCCTTTTATAATCAAAAGAGTAAGTATATAAGAAGTAAGAAGAGTAAGTAAAAAGAGTAAGTATAGAAATGTTGAATTATTTATAACGTATGAGAACACACCATACTCAGACGCTTTTTATATGAGAATGGATTTTGAATGAGTGCAAAACGAGAGATTTTTACGAGCAGTGATGGCGCTATCTATTTCAATTATCAAAAAGTTCAATTATCCGGTTAAGTTTCATACATAAGGGGATAGATATTTCTGATATAATTATTTCTGAAATATACAATTTTGGTACGTTTACTTCCAAATGCACTAGAACCTCGATTATCCGAATTAATAAGGATCGAGGTGCCTTCGTAAATCGCAAAGTTTGAATAATTAAGAACACTTGCCAGGTTTGTAATCCGACATCGCCAACTTTTATAATTATCCAGAGTCCTTTTCCCTCGCATTGGTGGACGGCAGTGGATGAAAATGTACTGACAACCCGAAAAATTGATCGAATTGAAACTCCCAAGTAACCGTTATATAAAAGCTTGTTTAGTTTAATTAATTTGCCTACCCTGAATCTGAAGAATGAGGAAATAAAAGTGGGAAAAGTTCATTTTACCGGACGAGGTATGAAGAAAATATGTGCATCAAGGGATGACTGTGGTATCCGGTTAATTGAGAACTTCGGATAAAACTTTCGGACGATCGATGCTTTACTGGGTTACGTGTTCTCAGTGGAGAGGGATACAACTGGCATAAATGTCAATAGTAATAGTTTGATTTTGTTTCAGGTCCCGAATTATTAAAACGAAAATTCAATTCTAGTCAAGACTTATCTGATTTTCCGCCTCACTTGATAGGCGAGGATTCCTCTCATCGATCGTTCCAGATTTCAAATCCAGGAGAGGCCCCTTACGGATCTCCCAGAGACAGCTATTTGCGACCTCAACCTGAGTTTGACGACACCCACTTGAGCCCAGAGCCCCCGCCTCAGTCGGCTTTCCTAGACATCTTCAGGAACAACCCGGACCGCAGACCATCTACTGCCGGATTTCTCAGGCGACCCTCAGCTGTAAACTTAAGACGACCTTCAACCGTCGTCGAGCTCAAACTCGTTCCATCAGCAGTAGAACAACGCCCAGAGTTCATTCCGAACAACCGCTTCCATCGTTATCAACATCAGCATCAGGTTCCACAGATAAACTTGCAACAAGTCGCTGCCGATCATTTCAATCATTACTACGAACCCACGCCTTCTACAGAACAACAGAAAGCCCTCTCTCAGTCAAAGAAGCCTGGTATTGACTTGACCGAATTATCCAAGATCTACGGTATACCCCTATCCCCCCCAAGGATGGAGGATGACGATGGTTCTATACCCTATCTACCTCAGAGACGATCTACCATGCCTACCGTTCTCGACCCCAACTTTGTACAGCCAGAGACTGAAGGTACTTTCAAAATATTGAATCTACTGATGTTTTTCTTTTTGCATATTCATGTTAAAAATCAAAATTTCAATTTCTAGAAATTCACGAGTATGGTAAATGATTGACAATTACACCACACAGACACACGAATGCTGTTTTACTACCATGTAACGAAAGTATACACCCTTGCATTCCCTGAAGGCGTCTCACCTTGGTAATAGGCCTCGACTGTCAAAATCTCATCTGTATCCGAATTCTTGGCTGTGTCGGTTTCAGTAAACTACTTTGCTATTGATATTTTGAAATTTTATTACATTACAAACTTCTCTAAAATGACCATCCATCCAAATATCCTCCTAAACTATGCAATTAAGGGGGTTTGCTATTCGTTCCTAACTTGTAGATTCAAGTAAATACGGCCAAACTTTGACAATAGTCGTTTTATATTATTTGACCTTTCTTTAAGCATACTTTGAAATTTAAATTGAATTGAAATTAAGAAACTGAAAATTGTCGAAGCCGGAGTTAGAAGTAAACCTATATTTATTCTATCTAAACAACTTCTTTTTTTCTGTACAATATCTTAAAAACCTAAATCGTGTAAAGAATACAAATCTTGTGTGCAATTTTCTTTTAAATTGACATTAATCGTATCTTTATTGGCATTAATCGTATCTACATAGTGGTAAACATATTTATTCCAAATTTAAAGGTATGACAGCATACATTCATTTCTAAATATTGAAGTAATATTTTACTTCATTTTACCGGTGAGACTATTTTATGGAATTTACTTACCTTTATTAAAACGTACCTACCTTTATTAAATTGTACCCACATTTTATAAACTATTTCATTAAAATGAAAATATTGGCATATACAGGGTGTCCCAAAAAGATTGAAAAGGGCTTTAATTTTTTACCTGTTGTAGATAAGTGGGCAATGTAGATTGCAAAAATGTTGAAAATAAAGTAGGAAATAAGACTACGTTAATGAAATAGTCCTCCCATTCATTTTCAAAAAGTTACATTTCTTAAATTTTTATACGACCACCTTAGACACATTGGGTCAATCAGAAAATTTTTGTTTTTAATGCAACAAGATCATTAAAAAACCCGCATACCTGCATCTTTAAAATGGAGCGAGTTATATTTAATTAAAAATTGAACATTGTGAATGGGGACGCTATATCAAATTAGAAATGTAAATTTGTGACATATCAGAAAAAAGATAAAACTGGATGATAATATATAGGATACCCAACCGCGTAGTGAGTACCACTGCTTTATATGATCTCTGTCTGTGTAATGCTTTATTTAGATGCATTTGTGATAAACAATTTTGACACATATTAACGTATTTTTGATCTAAACAATTTCATCGTCAATTTGTTTATTATCCCTATTTTCACTGATGAAACAGCCTTTACATGGTACGGAAAAGTGGCATAAGTCAGATTTTTTCCTTTCTCATAATTCAGTTGATTTTAAAGATACAGATATGCGGTTTTTTTAATGATCTTGCTGCATTAAAAATAAAAAATTTCTGATTGACCAAATTAGTCTAAGGGGGTCGTATAAAAATTTAAAAAAGTGTAATTTTTTTAAAATGAATGGGAGGACTATTTCATTAACGTAGCCTTATTTCCTACCTTACTTTCAACATTTTTGCAAGTTACATTTCCCACGTATCTCCAACAGGTAAAGAATTAAAGCGTGTTTCAATCTTTTTGGGACACCCTGTATATTTTCAAATACTTCAAGTAGTATTCTCAATGTATCAATACAGTTATTTTTATACATTTTCCTGAATTGTATTTAATTACTGAAATATTTGTAATGCTTAAGACAATTCCTACCATGAGAACTTTTTATGCTTTAGTAATTTAATTGGAATACAACTGTTGAATGGTATAAATTGAACTAAAAATAGCAATATGAATTGAGAAGTAATTTAAACAGCAATCGGTCTCAAATCGTCCTGGAAAAAAAAATGAATTTCTACAGTCGGATATGCCCACCTATTTTTCTACGAATTTCCAGGACCAGATACTAGACTTCTGAACTATTCTAAATAAAGGAATTAAATATTTGAAAATACAATGTTTGCATTTCCCTTCATTTATATCATCCTTTCACCCTTGGACCATGGTTTCGTGGTTATCGCCGTTTGTCAGCAAATGGCATAGACTGAGATGACCAATGAGGACAAAACTTCTTTAAAGCAAGAATGTTAATATTTACGTATGACAGTTTTTAATTATTTACTTCCAATCAGTGACAGTACGGGACATTATATTTTTCGTTCTTATCGCAGTCAGCAACACTCTAAGCGCTCGGGATAACAGTGAAGCGACTTTGGTCATCTCGTCGCCTGCCCCTTGCTGATGAGCGGCAACAACCGATAAATCATAGTCCGAGAGTGAGAGATGATCCCTTGCTTAAATACAACAAATTGTTTATTGGGGAGACGTTACATACGATTTTTTTATTATTATGAGTCAAAGTAAATATTAACGGACATTTTTATTAATACTTTGAAATAGAAAATACCGGTCGCAAAACTTAAAATTTATTGATATAAATATCTAACTGCATTCAAGCTGAATTTTTAAGATCTATTGCAGAGGTCGGTATCCAGTTTTGCTCTTTCATTTTCCTGAGAGAATTTCTTGTGCACGAGTATTCTTCTAGCAGCCTTTTACCATCCTTAAAAAGCTGCAACCGCATGACTTTATTGCATAGCAAATGATAGTATGGGCTGAATGCGACTAAAAAACTACAATTTTTTCAACTTTTCAGCTTTCTTGGGAGACGGTATTGTCCGATCAGGATCCATGTACACGCGCAAAGTGGAATCAGCCGCCAAAGTCAGCGCCATAACGAGCGCGAGAAAGAAGAGTTTACCGGACATCGGCAGCTTCGGAGGAGCGGAGTCCAAAATCATGAGTCGAGAAACCATCGCTATTCTCAGCTCCCAAAGGAGGGAAGCCATCAGGAAAGAGGAGGAAGAAGCGGAGAGGCTGAGAGCGAATCCACTATTATATCTGCTCAGTCCAGAAGTGTGGGTAAGTACTGTCTATCTACAACGTTTTTTAAACACTCACCAACAGTCACTTACGATATGTACATAATGCTATAAACCCTTCTATATTATTGATTAGGACAGTAATTTCTTTAGGAAGTTGTGTATATATCTAGGGCATTGTTTTTTTTTTAAGTTCGGCCTCGAAGTGGTCTGCAAAAGAATATAACATTTTAAGGTCTCAAAGCTAGGTAAATATTATTGGAGTAGTGTTCCACATATGAAACAGAAATCCGAGATAAATTTATTCTTGAAAAGCACTTTTACCTTTAATGGTATATCGGATGAATGCAAAACGTTTTATTGAAATGAAGCCTTATTAGCGATGCGAACAATGTGCATTATGCGGGTTCTCCAAACGGTTCCGTCAATTTGCATAAATTTTTGCACATACATATACGGAATCTCGGTCACTATGTAGTCAAAATTTCGAATGCATTCTAGAACTAGAGAAATAATCGAAATAAATGTACAAGTTAAATCTAGGAAAACTTAGCTTAAAATTTTTTCACTCAAAAATTGTGTTCTTGGATTAAATATTTGTTTACAGTTTTCTATTGATTTTCAGTGATATTGAGTTATAAGAAATCTTTAATTTATGTTATTGTTTTAATACAATATTGAACATTTTTAATCTGTAGAGAAGGTCATGCTTCTGACACATTTTTTTCTTTTACTTTATAAAATTTTTTAAACTGCATTAAAAGATGAAGAACCATAAATGATTTTGCAAATTATTTTGCTTTGGCCATACTTAAATTATTTTTCAAATGAATAAAGTGTGGGAGTGCAGAACACTTCATAGTGTTCTAAATCCAATATTAACTGACAAAATTTTGAATGTGATAGTTATACTGCGTAAAATTTCACCATGTTCTATTTTACAGGACTGGCTAGCAAGTCAACAGTTAGTGATTCTCATTCTTGTCATCAACATCGCGCTAGCAATATTATTTTTCAAAGTGATCCTCTAGTGCGGAAAAGAATCCTCGAGATTTCGGGCTCTTTCCTGGCATCTGAATGTCGTCTGCACGGGAGAGACCTGTTTGGACGAACAGTCGGGGCCATGGCCCTGTGGAAATCGAAGTTCAAAGGTATTGGGGCAGCATCGAGTTTCTCAAGAGCTGCATGGCGGAGGGCCACATCAGTCGTTCATGTCACATTATCCTCCCGGCGAAATCTGCCACATCGATCCTATTTCCACGTGCCTCATTGAATTTCAATCAACTGTACAGAAGCATGTCACAACCGAGACATCCTAGACAAACCAAGTGATGCCAAAGAACTGTGCACCTTCACGGTGTCAGTCAAATTGTCACGTTCCCAAAGCGGTCTAAGCGTTAGAATTTTATAAACGAAAAGTTATTTTTTCACGTGATCCTCCTTTTTCGTTCATTCCTCTAAACCTGATAGAAATACGAGCGGTTTTTTACAGAATGTATTTTAATATGTGAATACAATTGCATTTTATGAACGTCAACAGTGCTCAGGTTTAAAATGCCATTTCCCAATGTTTTGTATGTTTCAGCCCATTCATGTGGAGCATTCGAAAGATTGGGTACAAAACTGCCTTATTTGGACTCCCGTTTCAGTAACGAGGTTTGTAACTGAATGAGTTAAGATCGAAAGCTAAAATTTTCGTTCAAATAGATTTTGATATGCAAGGTGATCATAAATAATTATTCCCTGTTTAGAGTGTTTTGCATAGATATCTAAGCGGATGAAACTTAACCAAATTTTATAGAAATGTCCTCCAGAATATGCGCTAACGATTTCTGCGAATAGCAAATTAGTTTAAGATATCTCCACCAGGAGTTAATTTTTAGAGTTGCTAATGAAAAAAGTGGGTAAAATGTACACACAGCACAAATTCTAATGGGAAAAATTGGGACAAATAAGGAAAGACAGGACACTTTTTATGTTTTCTTGCCTGTAGAAAAATCATGTCTGCTCCAGTATTGCTGAACACGTTTTGCTTCTGAAGCTGTATTATGAAAAAAAAAAAAAAATCTGCCCTTGTACTCGGCAAATAATCGTAGAAAAAAAATATAATTCATTATACGCACCTCATAATTAAATATCTGTTTTATTTACCACAATATTACGTTCTTAGACATCCCATTCTTTTTTACAACGATTTCCCCCTGGTCAATGCCAAATTCCTCCTTGGTGAGAATTCTTTTAACTACACTGTTGCGAAATCGATTACACATGTTATGAAGGTTATTTCTACTAAATTTGGTTAAATTTTAACCACGAGATGTTTCTGAAGAAAGCTCTAAATAGGGACATTTCATCTGTGATCACCGTGTATTTGTTACGAAAAACTTAAAAGTTCTAATTTATGAACTTCTAACGATAGAAGTAAATTAAAATGAATTCGAAATTTTGTCCACTTTTTAATTTTTTAGAGGAGATAAATTTTAATTCTTTTTCCGCGAGCATTATGTATAAAAATACATGTAAAAAAAATACCATTTTACTTAATACAAGTTGAAAAGAAAAGAAATTTTGTTTTAAGGATTATATAAATTGATAAAAAAATATAATTCTATTTTTACCAACATGTATTCAAAACTTCAAAATGGAGTTTTTATTACTGTATAAAGTATTTTCAAAGCCTTTGTGATGTACTTTTCTTTAAGTTAGTTTTCATTTGTTTAAAGTGCCATCCTTTTTAAATAAAATCGCATGAAATTATTACAAAATATTTGATCAAAATTCAATGAATTGTCTACTTTATACATTTGCAATCATTCAAACATAAATTTGCATACTTAAACGATCTGTATGAATGATAATTAAAGCTCACAAGCAGAATCAATAAAAGACTCAACAAGATCCTTTTCAGTTAAAGAATAAACTTATTTTAACAATGAGAGTAAAATTTCATGTAACGTGGGTCGTGGTTACTAATAAGTATTATGTCTAGAATTCCCTTTTTAATTTTTATGAAATTTACATGTTTTAAAAGTGAAGTGGATAACAGAGTTGGGGGGAGATCTACTATATGTTTATCAATTTAACACAATCAAGAATTATATTCAAATCTACGGGTGAGGGGGGGGGGGGGGGAGTCAATCGCTTCCAAATTGCCTCATCTTTTTGTCGGACACAGAACCCATCTATAAGAAGCATTCAATGGGAATATAATATAATCCTTGTTTTCTCAAGTGCGTAATGTAGCTAAATCAAGTTATATTTGTATTCTTTTATATCCTTTTTTCAATTAAGCACAGTTAACTGATGAAAATGAGCTGAAGGTCTTCAAGGACGGAAGCCCGTTTCTGTATAAACTTTTGTGAAGGGATGAACAGAGACTCAAATGTTTTTTGGCCAAGCCAATATTTGAGTCTTGGCCCATTTCGAAATTTCGGGGAGCGAGTCTTGGGGCGAGTTTAGTCCCTGTTCCTGCCGGGGTAGGTAAAAGTATAAAATTTCGGTCCATACAGATCTCTAAATAAGCACTAAAATAAGTATCGTATAAATAAAAATATTTTTATCGTGTAATTAATGGAATTCAAAATTCATAACTTCGATTTTTCCAGAAAAAAAAATGCATTCAATGGATTTTTCGTTTAGACCTCGCATTATAGGTTTGAATTTCGACGGGGACAATCTTCCTTCCAAGTGCTACTCTGAAGTCAGCAATCGACGTTAACCAAGATCCAAGTAAGCCATTCAGCAACTTTTATTATACTAAATCATGTACGACCTACATTAATAATAAAATTCATTTTCTTGGAAATTATTATTTCGGGGGGAAGCGGGGGGGGGGGGGGGGACTGAGTCAAAAAGAGTTCAGAAAAACGAGAACAATTTCAAAAGAAATATCCGAATGTAGGTAAAGGGTTACTGCATTGAGCCTACCCGGATTCGGATCTGAGTCAGTATATGGCACTCTGCCAAAACATCTTCGACTCAAACGGTTTGATCCCAGAAGCAAACTGCTCCACTTTTGATTTTGAGGGACAGTAATAGAGAATAGGGCGATTTTCAAAAAACTTTGACTGCCGTAGAAACATCAGCAAAGACCTAATGATGTTCCTCATATCTTTAAACCGCTGTAATATAGAAAGTAAAATTTGGATTCGGGAGTATCAGCATTTTGGGGGTTCGAGCTTCCAATAACTATACTCTCCTTCGCTTTTCAAAACTGTGAAACAAATGCAATAGTAAACAAGAAAGATCAATCATATATTAAATAAATTCCTTATATTAAATAATTTTTAATTAAAAAACTACTTAACATATTTTACTGAAATTTTTTATATATATTTTATGGGATAATGTGAATATTTCCTAAAAATTTCGAAGCAATTTGTGAATTTTAAATCCGCTTAAAAAATGTTTGAAAAATTAGGTCCCATAGGGTTCAATGTATTTCATTTTTTCAACCCGGGTTCAATCCAAACCTAATTGTTTGATATTATCCATTTATATTCCCATAGGTCCCACAGACCGTCTGAACAACATACTAAAATTTCATTTTGATAAAGTCATTTTTATGGCAGTTATCGTGCTAACGGACAGACAGGCAGACAGAATGAACAAAGTCATAAACACTTTTCAACTTTGTTGTAAAGTGTTAAAAGCAGACTTCTGAAACAGATAACAAGAAAGATCAATCATGCATAAGCATTGATTATGAAACATTTTCCAACTGAAATGCAATTTCACTTAAAAATTTTTAAAATGTGATACATTCAGTGGTGATATCTTTTACATTATCACAGTACTACAGTAATTTATTATACTTAAATATTTAAAACTGTATCGAAATATAAATCATCTGATTCTCTATGCAAAATCAATGAATATTTCATTCATATAACTTGTATTCCAGAGCTAAATAATTTTGCGTGAAAAAAATTCAGCAATTCTTATGTAACTCACCTTACAATTGCTTCAGATATTTGTATACTGCATAAGTTAAAATTAGGCTTCGTTGAAGAAATAATAAAAGTTTAGGGATCATTTAGAATCACAACTATTGTAATTGCATAGGCACGGAATTTAGATACACAGATAATATATGTGTATGTGTATGTACTCAAAGTACTGGAATCGTGCCGAAGATCGGAACTCGAATTTTCAAAGGATCTACACGTTTTTGGGACTTCTAGAACACGAAAAAACTATTTTTAGGAAGACGTCTGTGTGTGTAAGGGTGTATCTGTGTATGTTTCTGTGTGTCTGTGTGGATATTACATCCACTCTAATTGAAAAACTAATGGACCGAACTTCATACAATTTGGTAGGTATGTTTGTTGTGGGAAATCCTGATGTTCATTAGATTATAGTACGATTCGTAATAAAAGAATCTGCCTTCTTAGCGAAATGGCCGCAGAAATTGCCTTTATCCACTCTAGCTTTACTAATGGTACAAATTTAACAAAATTTGGTGTATAATATTTCAATGACCTACAAGTGATTTATATACCGAATTTAACAAAATTTGGTACATAAATCATTTGTAGGTTATTCTAGTTCGATTCAGGAAAAAGGAATGGGCTATTTTTGCGAAATGGCCCGCAAAAATCGTTAAATATAAAAATAAAGGACTACGTGTGCTCAATTATATCAATTAAATTCCTATTTTATACGTGATTTTCGACAGCGAAAAGAATAAGACTAATCCCATTACTCTAAGACTAGCCGTTCTTGAGATATTCTAGTTTTTTTGCGTTTTCGCTACGCCACCTTTGACAATAAGTCCAGCTATCAAATGAGAACCAAATTTAAGTTTAACGTGCAAATTCAATGTCATTTAAAATACTTATGGCTGTTATTTTGTGCAGATAAACTCAAATTATTATTGAAGAAATAAAGAGGACGTGAATATGAGTCTGCAGGTAAAGACATGTGCTGCCCACATCAGAATTTTTAACAATATTACAACAATGATTTATAGAAGTGAACGGGTATTATTTGCAGGCCATTTCGAAAAAAATGCATGATCTATATTTAAAGATCCACCAAATTTTTGTAGAATAAAATGTTCAACAAATTTAAGCTGTGTACCAAATTTTAACTCTCTAGGACGTAGGAAAGTGCATTAAAAATGCTATCAAATAAGTATATCATAAAGAGTTATATAAAATTAAAAAAAAATTTGAAAAATTGTTATCTACCAACTTTATTTTAAAATGTGAAGCCTCTCTCATATAAAAAATGATTAAACTCTTGGAAAGATATTTATTATATAATATATCTCTTTTTTCTTTCTGGAGGATATCCCAAAAGTCAGAATTTAATTGAATTTGTTTTTTTCCTTATATTAAATAATTTTAATTAAAAAACTACTTAACATATTTTACTGAAATTTTTTATATATATTTTATGGGATAATGTGAATATTTCCTAAAAATTTCGAAGCAATTTGTGAATTTTAAATTTGCTTAAAAAATGTTTGAAAAATTAAGTCCCATAGGGTTCAATGTATTTCATTTTTTCAACCCGGGTTCAATAAAAAACTAATTGGGTGATATTATTTATTTATATTCCTATATGTCCCACAGACAGTCTGAAAAACATACTAAAATTTCATTTTGATAAAGTCATTTTTACGGCAGTTATCGTGCTAACGGACAGACAGACAGACAGACAGAATGAACAAAGTCATAAACACTTTTCAACTATGTTGTAAAGTGTTAAAAATCATTTAAAGCTACCATGGTTGGTATACATTCATTTACATAAAAATATTTCTCTAAATTAATTAAAATATAAAACGAAAATCAAAATATCAGCTAATAAAATATCTGAAAAAAGTGACACAAATTGAATCTTGTTTTAGAATTTAAATGGAAAGGAACATTGCTTTTTTAGAAGTTAATCCCTCTATTTTTCTTTAGTGTTTGAAATAATAGATTAAACAAATCATTCTCAATAAAATGGATGTTTTCATTTTTTCCAATGAATCTTTTCCATTATTTTTCGAAAACTTATCTAAATGTTTAAAAACAAAAACTTTTTTTCTACACTCTTCCACAAATTTTCAATCAAACTACATATGACTGCTGCAAAAAAGGAATTTCCATTATATGTAGACAAATAAGGGGGCAGAGCCACAGTCGCTTTGTGTTTGGGACCATTGTTTTGGTAAATTCCAAAGGTATTACTGAATTTTAGTTTCTGTAAAACTTAAAATTTTGTTTCAAAATATCCTTACATTATGCTCCATTACATGAATTATCTCATACACACATCATTGATATACACTTCCAAAATATTACTGAACTGAAGTGATGCTTTTTTCAGTTGACATTATATTTTTCAATTAAAATTTTTATTAAAGTTTATTTCCCACAGTATACTCAAATCATATCATTTAATCAAAACACTATTTCTTTTAAATAAATATATTTTTCAGAAGGGGAGATCCTCTATTTCATGTTCTTTTGTAAATGTAACATTCAGATCAGATGGAATGTTAGTGTGGAAGAAAACAAAATCAAGAACATGAATCAAAGCCTTTTACCATTGATTGTTAAACATTCAATAAAGTTGAGTTGCATGCCAGTGCCTTATATATATATATATATATATATATATATGGGGGGGGTCCTAACAGAGCATTATATCAATTTAGAAATTTTAAAACTCTAAAAGGATTTTGTTTCCCAATCTCTATTTCTAATGTGTACATATCAAAAGTAATAAGTGTTCTATCCTACCAAGATTTGTTAAGGGCAAGTTAATCTATGTCACAATGAATGTCTTCATTGCCGTGGTTAAATAAAAATAAATAATTTTATTAAGCCCCCTACCCCCTACTCAGCATCATTTTCTGAGAATTTGATGCTATCGATTTATTTTATTCACTGTTCAACAATCAGGAAAGATCATGGAGATATTAATTATTAAAATGCACACACATTACTTCGCAATTTAACCATACACGTAGGTGCATTTGAGAAATGCAAACGTCTATAGATCTTATTCAACCTTGATTGGTAAAAATTGAAAAATATTACAGAAACCAAGTGAGAATGGTGGTTGTTGAGCATAACAAGCGATAAAGAGCTTTTTAGGTTATTTAAAAATATTTTACCATCATTTTTAACTATAATGAAATTAGAGTAGTAAACAATAAAATCAGGTAAATGACTAGTACACTTTTTTTGCATATGAAATTTATTTTTTGATAAAATTTAAAATTATAAATCCATTATTTAACTAGCTTAGCAGAAAGCATATATACTAACAGGGGAAATTTAAATTGTGAAAGACATTAATTTGCAACAACTGATCTATCCTATAGGATACATATGTTAGTTTTTAGAAGCCTGTAACGCAAAAGTAATGGCTTTTATATACCTATTTTCAGTCTAAATGTTAAGCACTATCTCAGAAATATTATTTAATAAAAAAATGTGAATTTCATTATTTCTTTTCAGTATTTTTGGAACATGTAGAAAATTTTGAAATCAAGTATTGTATTTTCCCATTATTTTGCTTAACAGCATAATTAGAAGAAAGAATCATAATTCAGAATACAGAAAAAACTAAATAATCAATAATGCATCAGATGTGGAAGACCCAGGCCTTCTGACTTGTCGAAGGACTTAAGTAGCAGTTTGGATGACCGGAATACATAAGATGTGAAACAATAGAAACAAACATAGAAATCACATAACATAGATCTCAAAATATTTATTTAATAACATGTCAAAAAACATTAATACATAATAAAATATAAAACTTTTAAAAAGTAAAAACATGAACTAATAAAAATTTAATTTTTATATAAAACAAAAATCTTTATTTACACAGTATACTATTAACAACAAATAATTTAATTAAATAACATGAAATTTATAAACTGGGAAAAGAAGAATTAAGAATAGAAAACTCAAAATTAAAAATAGAAATAAAGAAATAATATTTAGTTACGTAATTATTCATCGCTACTTAATAATAAGTGCAATTGTTTTCGATGAACTGGACCAAAGTCGTTATCATTGCTAGAGATATCCAGATCCGTCAAGCTCTTTAATGGAGACTTTCGTCCGGTAATACTGTTTGGAACTGCAGAACTACTTTCCGAAAGATCTTGCGCTGTCGACTTTTTTTATTAAAAAATCTGTCATAGACAGTTGAACTTTTGTTTTTTTAAGTTTTTTATACAACTCTTGATACCCAGGCAAACAATTTTTGAATAGCCTAATTTTTAAAGTGTGGTAAAAACGTGAAATTTTTTGATACATTGGTACCAAAGACTGCAATTTATAATAGACTGCTCATGGTCGCGTACATAAGTATAAGACAATGACTTTGAAATCGTGTTAGATCAAATAAATTTTTCAAAAAAGGACTTTTTTGAAACATGTAACTTCAAATTCGTGTGTAAAAAGAGTTGGGTGTATACAAAAAGTAACACAAGATGTAAAAACTAGACATATACCATATCATGCACTTAATTTTTTGCTATTTTTATGCTTTGTTTGTCATTTATTTATAACTTATATCACCTATTCAGTCTCCTGTTTGTATTTTACATTTTAAAGTTTTAAACACTTTATGGCATAATGATTTTGTACACTAGTTCCCAGTCAATAAGTAATGTAAAAATGTATCATAATAAATAGTGCACACAAAAGCTTTCACTAAAGCCTTTTAATTATGACCAATATCTAAATAACTGCAAGACCTTGGAAAAGTTATATCAAGTTTTTATTTGCACATGCAATTAACAAAATATGAAGCATGCTTAAAAAAATTATATTTCATGCAATTTGGGGGAAATTTATGACCCTACTTGCTTTAAGGTCACCAATGTGGGATATTTTACTTCAACAGGATTAAGAGTAGTGAATTTTAAACTTTTGAAGAGAAATAAACCAGATGTAAATATTTTTGTACTGAAATATTAGTATCCATAGTAGATTCTTGCAATTTTATATTTAGAGGAATGTGTATATTTCCCAGTCTGAAACTGCATGGTTGCTATTAAACAAATGAAGAATAGTCACAGGATAATACTGCTGAGCATGGTGTAATAGAATGTATGTGATGCAAATGTTTCAAAAGTGCTCATGATATTAAGTAGAAGTAATTCAAATATTTTACTTTATGAATTGTTTTTGCTTAATTTAAAATGCAAAATGCTTTTGTTTTCACATACAGTAGACGCTTTTTATCTGGTCCTCGTAAGACCAAATCCTCACCCAGATAAACAAATGGAAGTAAAAAAGTGTAGTTAGGAAAAATCAAAAATTGTGTTAGAATATTGAAAGAAAAAACATAATATATATTAAAATATTCAATAAAATTCTTTAGGTATAAAAGTTCTAATCTCAAACATTTTGCAAAATTTTTCTCTTTAAAAAAAAATTCCGGAGCCTTATTTTGAAGCATACTGTAATAAAAGAAACTTAATGCACTGTATTTCAACATGCCTAACTAAACCAAACAACAGAAAGAAAGATTAACTGAAGTAAAAAAATGTAAACAAATTGTCCCAAGAAGCAGTGATGAATGATTTCATCACTGCTTCTGAAATGATTTCTTGGATTAAGTTAATCACTGCTGCTCAGTACGTGTACAAAGCCACTTTATGTATAAACATGTGGGTAGAAAACCCAAACTGCCCAACCTCTCAAATGTTTAAGAGCTGTAAGATACATGGTTGGATAAACTTGTGGGTGTAGATCTATAAAATTTCTGAGTCAGATTCTTCCATGTTCAATGTCTCTATAATTGATGCTCTTGATACCTTCATGACATCCCTTAATAACGTTTTAGATTAATATTCAACTTAATATTGTGTTCAAAAAGTTTCGGTTGCCCATAAATGTTTCACCCATGATAGTCAACCTTTTAAACTTTTATGCTTATCTAATTATAATTTGTGTTTTCAATAAATCTCTAAAATTTTTGTAAAATGTTTGCATTACCTCTGCTAAGTGCTGCAACTCTTATTTCCAGCACTTAAACACATTTGTTCAATAGAATTCATACATTACCATGCAAAAAATTATGCAGGAGTAAAAAGTATGGATAATACTGTTTTGGTACACAATCCTCTCCTCTCTGCATAAAGGTACCCTACAACCACCGACTGGCAACTGACATCTCTAGCTAGGCTTGTGCCTTTCCAATCCAGATGTGCATCTGCTGATGGTGGTTTTCCACTGTGCAGCAACATCTGACAGTGTCTCCCTAACTGGTGAAAAGCTCCTGTCAAAGCGTCAGTACTACTTCAACAGACCATCAGTTTTGTACCCCTGCCACCTTGTACTGATGAGTACTGTGAACTTACTCTTGGGCATGTTCTTTTCTTTCCTTTTTTTTCTAAGATTTAATCAGTGCACGATTGTACCTCCACTATCGGTATTTTTAAACCTTGGATGGAACATTCTCTTTATTATAGTTTAGTTTCCCTTTAAACATATATGTTTGGGTAATGGTATTCTCCAGTGTAAGAATATCTTTACTCATAAGCATATTTAATAGAAAAAACAAAACCATCCTTATACATAAGCCTAACTGAGATTATCTTTGGCAGAAATACAATATGCAATTATCAAATCTCTGAAATTTATGGAAATGAAAGAAAAAATTATATAATAGTTAGCTGACCCACAAGTTCAAGAGGTCAGGAGCTATTCATAAGTTCATTTCAGTGCTGAAAAAGATATTCTTGTTGGAAGCAGTACTGACACTTCATCACTTCAGCAGTCATGAAAAGACTTCATTCACTTCATTCACTGAAGCAGTCATGAAAAGACACTGTGCTTGGAGAGATTAGTTGTAAGTCATGGAGGGTTTGTAGGGTCTCTTCTGTGTCAGACAGAGAAGACAACTAGAAGCAGCAGCTAAACCAAGGGGCCACCATTAGGAATGATCAGAAAAACCATTTTTGAAAAGATACAGGAGGCTAATAAAAAAAAAATTAAGTGATTCTAGTGGGCAAGATTTTGATGTGAAGACTGCTTAATTTAATCTGCCTAAATTTAAACTTTTTGTAACTAAAACAACTACCAGGACCCATCTCTTGGAGGCAGTCGTAGTATGGGCTCCACCTGTGCCCAAACTGCAGCTGCCTTCAAGTCAGCTATCAACCAAATAGCCACTACTTTTTTCTTCATTGATTGGTAACCTTTTACTATTGAGTTATTCATATAAAATCAACTAATGATGTGAATGTGACTCAGATTTTCTTAAAATTTTGCAGAAATATATCTCAGAGGTTTAAAATAAAATAAAATTTCTAAGGAACTAGTTTGAACTTGTCTTATTGTGAAAAAAGTGATATCAGTACTTGATTTTTTAGCCACACATGCAATTATGATATAACAAAATTTTAGATATGTGTAGAAAAGTAACACTTAGCCAATTCTAGAAAAAATACATATGGTTTAAAACAGGCCAGTGATACTGCTACAGAACACATTAAAAATATAAATTAAAATCTTGAAAAGAAGGAAACATAAACTAAAGTTAAGATCTTTATGCATCGAAAGAGTAATGTCTAATAAACTTTATCATAAAGTTTCTGTTTAGTGAGATATTAACATTCCTTCTACTGAAAAAAATTTCTTGAAAATAAGCATTTTCCAAAAAAATATCATATTTGGCAGTTTTAACATTCCAATTCTATAGCATCTATTTGAATTATCATATTTAAGCAATTCTATATTTTTCTTTACTTTTATAGTAGTATAAATTTACAAAATAAAATTACTTAAATGTTTATATCAGTAAAAAAAAGGTTTGGTGTATACATTTTTATTTTTCTTAGAATTTAATATAGAGGATACTCTAAGCCTTTATAGTTGAAAGTGGCTAGCACATTCTCTGAAATTTGGCTTTAAAACAGTATTGAAACCACTTTAAAAGTAAACAGAAATAAAGCATTGTCTAAAAAATACAATAATTCAAATAGATAAAGCAGGTGATATGAAACTTGGAATGATAGATGTGTCACTGACAAATGCCGGTTATTTGGCCTCTAGGCCATTAGACAGTGAAAGTATTTCTCCTTGATGAACTACCTGTCTTTTACCAAGCCTTTTTTTTACTGACATAAGCATTTAAGTAATTTTATTTTATAAATTTATACTACTATAAAAGTAAAGAAAAATATACAATTGTTTAAATGAAAGATGTTACTTAGGAATTGTAGATGTTACTTAGTTGATATGTAAAAAAAATTAGAATAAAATATCAGAGTGTATTTGACTTCAAATATAAAAATACTTTTATTATTATTAACTAAAATCTAAATCAGGCGTTGGCAACCTATGACCCATGGGTCACAAAAGTGGATTTGATAGTGGAACCCAAGTGGTCCACTTGAGTTCCGCAAATAAAGTATATATATGAAACAAACACTTTGAGAAAATATAAATAATAAATTAACATTTTGGTTTGATTACAAAGTTGCAGAAATGAACATAGGCGGAATACAGAGACATTGTCCAAAGGAATCTCATCATTACTTGACAATCATTTATTTACTTTAACAATGAAATTAGATGTAAACAAGAGTAGATGCATGATCAGCAGGTGATGAGGGCTCTTATTGATCCGCTTGGCACTCTGACTGCATGCCACCTGCAGCCGACCAATAGGAGTCCTGCCCACCTGCTGATCATGCATCTACTCATCTGCTCTTGTTTACATTTAATTCATTTTTAATGACTTGAATAAACAGTAGTTCAGTTTAGAAGTGGGAAAACAGTTACCCAAGTGAAATAATTATTAATTTTATTACCATGGACAAACAAAAAGCAAAAAAGAGATTATTTCAAGATGTGTGGACTGAAAAGTATGGATGTATGGAAAACGGTGACAAATTAATATGTACTTTATGTACAGATATAATTATCACCAGGACTTATAATATTGAGGGACACTTTTCTTCAAAACATAAAGATGTGAGCGAAATGCCAAATGATGAAAAATATGAGTACATTGCTAAATGTGTATTAAATTATGGAAAACAAAATAAATTTTTGAAGAGATATGTTACCAGCTACAATTATGCTACATCTGCCAGCTTTGTTGCAGCTCATAGTATTGATATCAATGGAAAGCCATTTACAGACAGCGAATTTTTGAAAAAAGCATTCATAAATTGTTCTGAACACTTATTTAATGACTTCGCAAATAAGAAACAAATAGTTGAGAGAATTAAAGAAATGCTATTGTCGGCCAAAACAGTTCAGCGTCGCATAGAAGATATGGCAAAAAATATTGACGCCCAGGTCAAAAATGATTTGTTATCTAGTGAAGTAATTAGCATTGCACACGATAAAAGTACAGATGTAAATAGTATGGCTAGGCTGGCAATTATTATTAGATTTGCATCAATAAATAGTTCGAATGTCAATGAAGAACTATGTGTTCTTGCTTCAATGAATGACACAACCAAAGGCATTGATATTTTCCGTCAAGTACAAGAGTTTACAAATTTCAAAAATGGGAAAATATTGGATTTAAAAAGTAAATTGTTTTCCCTAATAACCGATGATGCTCCAGCTGAGAGGAAAAAATGTTGAATTCATGAAACTAATGGAAAATGAACTTGATCGACCACTTTTATCATTCCATTGTATCAGACATGAAGAAAATTTATTTGCAAAGGCATCAATGCAACAACGTAAAGATGTAATGGAAAAGGTTGTTAAGATCGTAAACATAACAGTAGCACGATCCTCATTAACACAGGTGCTTCAAAGCCCTTTTGGAGGAAATTGAAATGAAATATAGAGATTTGCTGTTATATGCTGAAGTACGATAGTTAAGTCGAGGCAAAGTTCTTAAAAGATTTGTAGAATGCTTTGATGATATACAAATATTTCTTTACGAAATCCGTGAAAATGATCTCGAGCTCAATGATAAACAATGGTTTTAATACTTTTGTTCTTAACAGACATAATGAACCATAATGATTTCAACGTACATCTCCAAGGAAATAACCACACAATTTTGAAAATGTACGAGGAATGGAAGAATTTTTGTTCAAAATTAATATTATTTGAAACTGACATAAAAACTAAAATATTTCGTTTCTTTTCCTTACTAAAAAGTCAACATGAGAAAGAAAATATCGATGAAAGCAATCTAAATATGTTCAAAAGTTGTATTTTGAATATTAAAAGTGAATTTGAAAGTAGATTTCAAAGTTTTAAGAAGCACAGTGAAATAGATGTTTGCCCAGTGAAATAAATGAAAATGTTTTAGATTTGCAGTATTTTGAATATCTGAAAATTGACAATTTAAGTTTTGTAATGATTGATTTTTAAAAGTTCAACATTGTGGACAGACAGATTCAAGACATTGCGGAAGGATTTAGAAAACACGGAGGATAATCATCTTCTCATGACATCATCGTGTTGGGTATCACTTCGTATGAAGTTTTCATCTTTGAAAAAAAATTGGCTTTGCCATTTTGTCTGCATTCGGTTCTATTTATAAATGTGAGCAAATATTTTCACATATGAAATTTATTTTAAGTAAGAACAGGAGCAGATTAACTACCAAAAATTCAGATGCTTGTATTCGTCTTAAGGTGACTAAGTATGAACCAGACTTGGCTAAATTGATGTCACAAATTCAGCATCAGGAGAGCCATTGATAACGAAGAGAACGCTTATAAATAAAGTTAAATTTAATTATTAATGAACAAAAACTTGACAATTATATTTGCTTTAGAATTTTGCTTTTTTATGTTTAGTTTAAAAAGAGTTTAAAAGCATATTGTAATAGTTTTCTCAATAAAATTTATCTTATTATTCACTAACGGACTGTTTTAAATGAAAATATCCATTGACCTGAACTGTCTTCTTAATAGTCACATTTTGGTTAATTTTGACCTGCAGCCAAAAAAGGTTGCCGATGCCTGATCTAAATAAAAGAATGGTGTTCGATTAATAACCAAAGGTTGCTAGATGTACAAAAATTATATTTACCTATAGAATATTGAGAATTCCTTTTCTAGTAGTATTGGTCAATGCTCCAAGTGGTCAACAATTTGGCATTTACAATGTAATAATCATTATTAGAATTTTAAAACTATCCAAGATTTTAACTGAAAGTCTTAGGCATAAATGCTTATTACATATGTAAAATTAGAGGTACTGAGTTGTGTTTTTAATGTGCCCTATGACAGTAGCACTGGTGCATTTTGAATCATATATATTATTTCTGGAATTCACCCAGTATTACCCTTCTTATCATAATTACACATGCAGCTAAAAAATAAAGTTTATATACCTTTTTTCTTTTCACGATCAGGAAAGTTCAAGATCAAACAACTCTGTACTTACTTGGCTTCAGTCACTTAACTGGTTAAGCAACCTTTTTTTAATTTTGGTTGATTTTATATGGAATGACTTTACTATATTATTAAATTATTAATTATAAAATAAGACTCGACCACTATGATAAAATTAAAAGGTAGTCAAGATTACTTAGCCAATGAAGAAATAAGTATATACTGCTTATATATTAGGATAGTTGGGTTAGGCATAGAGCATGGGCACAAATGTAAATAAACAGCCTGTGTAGCACAGAAAAATAAGGAAAAAAGGGTTATTATTTTTACCATAGTGGGTTATGGTAAATAAAAATTAAAACTAGATGCATTAAACATAGAAATTTATCTTTGTGCTGAAAAGAAGTTGTTTAGAAAACTTGAGTAATAATGTATCTTTAAAATTTTCAATTGCTGAAGTGAACTTTAAGTGAATGTACACTACTACTTATTTTTACGATAGTCACTAACTACATTCTAAAGATGTATACATTTACTAGCAAATTCTGCAGTAGTGTGTATGCGAGCAAGAAAGAAAAGGTATATAACTAATTTTCTTAAACAAACATGTATATATTTTATTGAATTTAACAGTAAATTAAAAATATCCATAAATGAAGATAACTTTGGATATATCCTACTAAAATTATGGGCTATAATGTGCTTTTAATACAAAAATAACTAAAATTCCTATACTGCCCTGCATGTGAGTATTTTGTTTTAGAAATGCAAGGGCAAGCATTTCCATGTGACATCACATGCCCATGATCTATTAGTGAGGTTTACACTGCATCCACCACCTTTTATAAGGATTCTGGTAATTGTTTCAGTCAAAATAGAGTTTAAAACCAGATAAGAGCTGCACAAAAAAATTTAAATTAAGACCCCTGGGGAAACTGTGAAGTGTTGATGAACAAGTTATTTTTCACAAGGAGATCATCTAACATAGAAAAATTTCACTAGATACATTAAAAATTTTGAAAGAAAAAAGATTGATCACCCCATGCTGGGAAAATATGACTGGATGGGTGCTGTTTGGATTCTCACTTGACTAAGGAGTGTAGCCAGAAAGAACACGGGCAGTGAACAGTCTTTGCAGACTCAACTGAGCTCTAGTGCAACATTTTGCCTAATTGATGGTTAATTCTCTTGTCAGTATGAGAAGGGTCACCAACCCAATTTAACAAAATAGCAATTCAAAAAATTTTAAAAGGATAAAACCATGAAATGAAATTAAAACTATAATAATTACAGAGAAATAATAGGTAGGATACATAAATAATGCTATTTTTGGACTTCCCATGGGGGGAAAAATTAGAATAACAAAACACAAATAGAATGTAAAAATAAGAAACAGTAGGAAGAAAAATTATTTGGGATAAATATGGGAAGGCTTAAAAATAAATACTAAAATTTATAAAACAATGGAGGAAAGTTTAAAATACATAAAATAAGAATCAACATCAGATTTTAAAATCTGGGGTATGTACTTATTAATACATGCTTCATACAATGGAAAATAAAAACATATCACTTTTACACTCTAACATCACTTTCAAGTCTTTAAGATAAGTACATTCATTTAAGATAAATTTCATGTCTCAAAGGGATGAAATTAACTAATTGCAATTTTAAACAGTCATTTTTATTTCTGCAAAATACTTTTTATGACATGTTTTGTTTTTATCCATAAATTCACTCTACCTAATCTATATAATATGCACTGAACTATAACATGACTGATGTATTACAATTATCGAGCACTTCCACTATAGCTAGAATCTTGGTGTCATTTGATCCGTCTTAACTTTGAGAGCAAAAGAAAATTCTAAAATTTCAAAAATTCGAATTCGAAGTGATAGTACAAATGAACAATAAAAAATAAACTCAAAACACTTTGCATATTTATCAAGCACTTCCACGGCTTCCAGATCAACAAAAAATAAAAAAATTAATATTTCAAAAATTTGAATTAGAGATGCTGATGCAAAGGAAAACTTGAAATATTCAAAATCACTTCCACTTAAGCCAGAATATTGGGTTTTGGTCTCATTTGATCTATCTCAGCTTCCAGATCAATGAAAAACTTAAAAACTGAATTAGGAATGATGATACAAAGGGACTAAAAAAAAACCCCTTAAACCATATTGCCTCCCAAAAATGTGTGCCATTCCATTTTTATGCATGAATTTGAAACTGCTTTTAATATTCAGAACTTTTATTAAGTGTGTCGCTATTACATTTAGGGACCACTAGCCACTAAGAACATGAAGTGTAGGTGAAATGTCTAGTAACAAAATGTGCCTAAATCACAGATTTTAAAATTCTAAGATGAATAGTTTTTTAAACAGTTGACCTGAAATTTAACTTCCTTGTTAATTTATTCCAACAGACTTCTACTGATAACTTTTAAAAGTAAATACTGAACTAGATTTCAAGCTGTGAAATTGTTACTTGGTAACTCAAGTATGCCATCATAACTTTTTATATTTTTAAATTTCTAACTCTAAAATTTAATTCAAATTGGATGATTATTTTTAAAAATATTAGAAACAGAAAATACATTGAAATGATTTGCATAAATAAATAAAAATAATGTGCTCCTTTTTACACTTCTCTACTTCACTCTATTGAAGTTACTTACATTGGTAAGAAAAATTCTTACTAATGACAAATTTTAAAATACAGAATATACAAGTTATTTGCACAAAAATTTGTATTTAGGCATACTGTGAGCCATAGAATCATCAATCTATGGAACATTTTGTTTTTAATCTGAGAATCCACTCTGCCTAATAACAACATATAACATTTTGATTTAAATACCATGAAATATCATCATGTTTTAAAATGTTAATTGCTTATTAAAAAATAGAGACCATGTTTAAAAACACTGCAGACTGGTTTTATGCCTTTGAGACAAAAAATATAACTCAGATGTAGATTACAAACTGTTTAAAATATCATATATTTAAGGTATCATTTGTCAGTGTGGGACTGGAATCTCATTCAAAAACAGTACAATTAATATGGTTTAATAATATGCATTAAAATCCTGGTCCTGCAAGCATGACTTGTTACACATCTAAATAATTTCATCAAATATAAGACTATTTGAATGAAGAGGTTAACATTTTTGCATTCATTCATACAATTTCAATGTGCCAAACCTAATGGTATCAACATTTTTCAAGATAATGTTTTGTCTACTAAGTCTTGCACAAATATAATATAAGTATTACCTACTTGTGCAATGAAAGAAGTGAGATCTAAACATAACAAAATAAACTAAAAGTGCAATGGAAAGGAAACAAATATATTAATATTTTATATGGCTATTCAATATTTTAAACCTATTTTAATAGTATATACTAATAGACCAATAAAACTTATTTAATAAAACATTCTTTTTTTGCTATATTTTGCTCAAATTAACTTTTTTAGCTCTTTATGTCCACAAAAGCAGTATGGTTCTATTCTTTGAAGCAAAACATTTGAGATGATAAATAAGTTAAAATAATTGGTAAAACTTCAGAAACAATGCTTGGTACACTCTACAACAAAGCTCTATTTTCTTAAAATAAATAAGACTAAAAGTTGTCAAAATGCAGTACTTGGTACTGTTTCACAATGTAGGCTTAGAGAAACACAGGCTTCATATCTATCTACCAAGATGTTATCTCCTAAAACAGAATAAGACAAAATTAATTTTCTCTACACTACAAACAGTGAAATTTAACAAAATAATAAACAGTCACAGATAAAAGCAGGTTTGAGATCCATTTAAAATTCTAATAAAAAAAACTTTGAAATATCAAATCTATATTCACTTAAAACAGAATTTTTTTCAAAAAGAAATCATAATCAATACAGTCATTCAGGAATTAAACTCAAGTTTATTTGAGATAATTCCACTTAATAGCTCAATGCAGAAGAAAAAATATCATTATTGTTTAAATTTATAAACATGTATGTGGTAATGTAAATATTAGCAAAAATTTTCAACTCTGTGCATGCATCCAGTTTACTTGCTCCTTAAACAGTTTAGGGTAAATTAGTCTCAAATGATAAATTGGTTACTTTTAATAAAGATAAAATACTGATCAAAAATGAAATCTGTTCCTGATGTCACTGCTAGATGGAAGTAGTATTATGATTACTTCAGAGAATTCCAGCAATATTTATTCCAAATGATACATGGTATTTATAATTACAACATGGTAAATTTAATACTGGAATAATAATTCAATACTGTAAATTCAATAACTGTAAATTCAATACTGGAATGCAAACAAATAATGTACAATGCTGTCTATATGCTACACAATGATACCTTATAATTGCTTAAATTATTATAGTTAAATTAACTTCAAATACCAATGCTTGCAAGAAAATTTATTACCAAACTCTCAAATATATATATATATATATCTTGTTGCAATCCAAGTTAAAAGTGGGTTGAAGCATATAGGAACAATCTATTTAATTCTATTTATTCAATTTGTGTATGCATAAAGCACATATAAAGGTCTTTGTGATTACGAACAGACATGTGTGAATTGTCAATAAAACTTTAGTCAGTTCACAAACATATAAAAATCCTTTCATTTCACACTAAAAACTTTTTACTTTTCATAAATGAGCATTCTGGAAAATAAACTTATGCTGCTAGTTTTATTAGAAAATTATTACATTGAGGGTCTTTGATATTTGCAAACAAAAGAAAATAATAACTGTTTTGTTGACAGATAACAACTACCCACAGCATACTGTTTGCTTCATAACTCGTCAGGAGCAATATCACATGTTAAAAATGTTTGTTTATATATATATATATATATATATAAATTGAAAGATTTTAATCGAAAATTATGCATAAACTACTGTATGTACAAAAAAACCCATCTCTAGCATATCTGTTACAAATGAGTAACTATAGACCAAGACTAAGGATAAAAATAGAAGGTAACATATCAGTACAATGGAAAGGGGGATGAGAAGAATATTAGGATACAAAATTCACAATTAAAAGTATATAAATATAAATAAAAAGAAAACACGGCAAAAATGAGAAAAGGCAATAATAATTAGCTCAAGATAAAAGATTAAGACATAGAGAACAATCAATTGAAACTACGCAAAAAAAAAGCGGTGAGTTCGAAATTGCATTCTCATCAGGACAGCCATACAATTCGAATTAAAACCGATAGAATAGCCAGTTTCTGACAATGGCGATAGTATTTAACTATAGACACCATTGGAACTGTCTACTGGCTAGTGGAAGGAGAAAAATAAATCAATTGAATTACAAATCAGAAAAATAATACCTCCTCGAACAGAAATATGAACTCACAAGCATTGTTACCACGTGTAAGTTGAATAAGCGACTGAGCAGTTCACCTCACTTCGTCAATGCGAGTGGGCACCGGAATGAATACATTTGAACGATACATAATATGTATGGAGACTTTCAAAAATAGTAATCAGTATAGGACTCAGGACAAGTGGAAAATAGTCATTCGAAAATAGTAAACAGTATTAGACTCAGGCCAAGTGGTAAGTTAGGTGATAAGAATGGGTGAATTCTCAAAATTGAGTTATCGAATCAAAGATAAATAATGCATGTGTAAAATTATTACGTGGTATATTTGAAATTATTAATAATATTATTTACAAATACTTCCGGATATTGGTAATTTTGACAAATGCGTTTAAGATTATTGATGTGGAGAAAGTGAAACCGAGGATCAGAAAGTCGATCTATTCGAAATAGCTGGTTTAAAATGATGTTTCTAAACAATTGAATAGAATTACAAGATTGATATGATAGCAGCTTTATGATAGTGAAGTTGTAAGAATCTTTTTTATCATATAGATTGGTGATTACATGATTATTGAGGGTATTTAAATTTAGGTCTAAGAAATTTACAGTTTGACTAACGCTAGGCTCATTAGGAATTAATTCTAGGTTAGATGGGTAAAAATCAATATTAATTGGATAGGAATCATCAATGATAATACAAATTAAGTCGTCAACATATCTATATATAATATATGAATTAGAGTTAAAATGACATTCATAATAATAAAGATATAAGTTAGCGAGTATACTACTACTACAGCCACCTTGTGGTACTCCAGATGTTTGTAAATAAATGTTATCACCTTGGATAATATAATTGTTGTATAACACAAAGTGCAAGAGCATAGGAAAGTTTTTTACATTAAATGCAACATTATTGGAAGATAGATAGTCATGATAAAGAGAGATAATAACTTTATATAAATCTTTAATGACAATATTATTAAATAGGTCTTTAAAATCAAAGGTATGGAAACCAAGAATTTGTGGAAGCTTGCTAAGGTGATTTACTAAATCAAAACTATTGTTCAAAATGAAATATCCTGAATTCGTAAATTTAAGAGATTCATTAATTCTATTTAAACAGTTAAGCAAGTACTTACTAGCTGTAGTGGTAAAGGTATTATGTCCACAAGTGACTGTTCTAAAACTGAGAGGTGATTTATGGAATTTAGGAACCAAAGTAACATAAGGAAATTTAAAAAACTTACAATTAATATTTAATTGTGTATATAATTTTAGCATTTTAGTTTTGATTTTAATAGACTGATTATTAATGGGTTTAAAAATTTGATTATTTTTTAAGTAATTCTGTAACAGAGAAACATAATATTTTTTACAAATGATGGCATAATTATTAGAAGCTTTATCTACATAGGTTATGACAAAATGTTGTTGTTCTTTAATAGCAGATAGGAGTTGTTTATAAGGATACCTAGGCTTCGTTAATTTAATGTTTATAATAACATTTTTAAGTAGATGTAAGGTAGTATACTTTCATAGATGGAATGCTTCAATAGGAATGGAATGTAAACAAGCAAGTTGATATATGAATTTATCAAAATCAAATTATATAGACTGAAGAAGTTGTTTAGGGTGATGGCAGAATGGAATGCGAAATTTAGACCCTTTATTCATAATATCCCTAAGTATATCATCCTGAACTATACTGAGATCCCCAGTAATAATGTGTCCATGAGAGGAGTTGACATAAGGGGCAAGATTTTTATTGCTGCATATACATGATGTAAGGTCATCAGAGTTTAATGTCCTGGAAACTTCATTGTAATTGTATATAGTTCTACTAATTGGTAAATTATATTTGAAGGATTTTTGTATTTTGATTGCTTTTACGGGTAACAAGTGCTGATGTTTTGCAAATAAATTATTGAAGTTAAGAGAATTAAGAATAGGGTGTTTAAAAGAAATTACACAGTAAGCTTAAAACAAAAGTGCAGGAGTGCAAATCAGTAAACACAGCATCAAACCTCGGGTAGTATAATAATGTGAATTTAATTACATAAAAGTAAAAAGTAATGAGGAAAGGCTGGAAAAGTAGATCATGGAATGGCCAGGTAAAAGAAAATAAATCAATGAATAGTATATCTGCCAAAAATGTCTTCTGAGGCACATTCTAGACAGATATACTAAAATCTGTTGTTTCTATGATTGCATAAAAACATGTGGTTAAAATTTTATGCAATTTCTGCCCAAAAACGGAATAAACGAGATTCACAGAAAAGCGACACATGGGGACAATATTCAACTTAAATATCATAAAATAGCACAATCATGAAAAATATAGTGCACAAATGCACAAACATGCAAAAAAGGCAACTCACAAAGTTTGAATCAGCTGCCCACTTGAATAATGTTCATGTGAATCTTGCTTGAATGCTTATCAAGCGAAAAACTGTGATGGAATGGACCAGTTGAAAGAAAGGTGGAAGTAGTAGTAGATGGTTTTCGGTGAGACAAACCCAAGAGTTCAGAAACAAACCGAAAAGTAACCACTACGATCGAAAACATTAAAGTAGGGATAACACTGTTTTTCGGAGCCATAGCCTGTTTTTATTTTATTTGCTTTATAGATATCTGCCTTAACGACTTTTTTAGTGTTTTAAACTTTTTTCTTTACTCACTGAAGCGTTTTCTTAAATTTTGCACATTTTTTGTGTAACTGAGGTTACTGTTTTTCTAATATTTGCACATTTTAATTTTGCTCGCTGAGGTGGTGTTTATTTTATGTTGTTTATATCTATATATATTAATTGCCAAGTGTCCGTCTGTTCATCACACTTTCTTTAGGCACTTCCTGAATAGATAGACTTGCAATTTGTTACATGGCTTGGTCATTCGATAAAACCCCCAGGAAAAATCAAATTTTTTTAAAACATTCTCTAGCGGGGATGCTCTACACCAAAATGTTCGAAAAGTGAAATGATAGGAAAGCATGCTTTGCGATAAGATAGAGACTTTAAATCTGGTGTATGGGTAAACCGTTCAAAAGGAAGAAAGTGTGCAATTTCAGATTTTCAATATTTTCTACTTAAGGGGAATGCCGCACACCAAAATGTTTGATTTACCGAATAAATGAGAAATGGCTCCATTAAATTCGATAGAGGCTTGAAATTTGGCATATGGGCTAATCAAGCAAAACACCCAAGATGAATATAGTTTTTCAAAAATGTTCATTTAAAGGTGTGCTGTAGGGAAAAACATTTGAATGGTGAATAGATAAAAAAAAAAACATGCTTCGGGATGAGATAGATATTTCAAATTTTGTGTACGGATAGATAGATAGTTTGGAAGGAAGAAAGTGTACAATTTTAGCTTTTCAATAATTTCTACTTTAGGAGGTGACGCACACCAAAATGTTCGATTTTCGGAATAAAGGAGAAAAGCCCCTTTTCAAACATGATAGAGACTTGGTATCTGGTATATGAACAAATCATCTGATAGGAAACCCAAAAAGAATGGAGTTTTTCCAAAATGTATATTTAAGGGGGTGGGTACCCCACACAAAAACATTCGAAAATTGAAATGATAGAAAAAACATGCTTCGCGATGAGATAGAGACTTCAAATTTGATGTACGGGTAAATAATTGGAAAGGAAGAAAGTGTGCAATTTCAGTTTTCAACATCTGCTATTGTAGAGGGTGCTGCTGACTAAAATATTCGATATGCCAAATAAATGAAAAACGCATCCTTTACACTGTAATACAGGCTTGAAATTTAGTATATGGCTTCATCATTTGATTAAAAAAAAACCAAGATCAATACGGTTTTTCAAAAATGTTTATTTAAGGAGATGCTACACAGAAAAACGTTCGAAAAGTGAAATGAAAGAAAAGACATGCTTTGCGATGAGATATACTTCAAATTTGGTGCATCGGTAAATCTTTCTAAAGGACGAAAGTGTACAATGTCAGATTTCCAATATTTGCTATTTTAGGGGGTGCCGCACACCAAAACGTCCGCTTTTCTGAATAAATGAGACACGCTTCCTTTTAAATGTGATAGAGACTTGGTATCTGGTATATGATAAAAACCAATCATCTGTTAAAAAACCCAAGAAGAACAGAGTTTTTAAAAAATGTTCATTTATGGGTGTGCTCCACAGAAAAGCGTTCAAAAGGAGAAATGATATAATAACATGCTTCGCGATGAGAGAAACTTTATTTTGGTGTACAGGTAGATAAAATTGTTCGAAAGGAAGAAGTGCGCAATTTAAGTTTTCCTCTTTAAAGGGTTCTGTACATCAAAATGTTCAATTTTCGGAATAAAGGCGAAATAAGAATTATTCAAAAATGGACATATTTCAAGGGTTGCTTATTGAAAAACCATTGATTTTTAACCGGTATTCGGCTAGTATATATATATATGTATATATATATATATATAAAGTGAATTAGTTTATATAGTATATATATATAAGTGGAACTGCATATTAAACTTCTTTTAATAGGATTATGTAAAACAAAGTTAACTGTTCCATTAAGCTATGTACTGAATTTCAGATCTTTACAACCTAGGGAAGTATGTTAAAAATGTTAAAGAAGTTGAAACAAATATTTTGACCAACAACCATCAGTCATGACAAATTCAATAAAAGATTTTAAAAATGTGACTTTGTACCAGACATCAGTATTATAAGATCTGACATTGATGCTATAAACTCTATTTACTGCTAATTCAGGAGTTCTGATATATAAGTAACTAGCATTAAATATTTCAGTGAAAGATCAGATTATGGAGAAATAGAATTTTAATAGGTAAAGACCAAAGATGCTTATACTGTCAAAGCAAAATGGTTTTACACTATATTTGCTAATTGTGTACAGGATACACACAACAGTTTAGTATCTGCTCAATATCTTTTAAGCAAAGGTACTAGAGGTACAAGTATTTATGTGTGTGTATATGTGTGTGTGTGTGTGTCTGTGTGGGTATATCTACTAGAAACTGGACGTGCCTGGTTAAATAAAAATATTTACAGCAAACTGTTAGAGAATAAAAAAAAATTGAAACACTATCTTAGCAAAGTGAGATAAAGAAAAATATTAATTTGATATTTAAGGGGCTCTATACGATTCTTAGGAAAAATATACAGTTTATATGAAGAAAAAAAAATAATGCATCCACTATTATTCTATATATCATCTGTTCTATATATTTATTTTGAACCTTTAATTACTATCTTGTATATTTACAAAAAAATTACTATCCTAGAGCACTTTAAATGCTTGATCAATTTTTAATTATACATATTTCAACCCTTTTAAATATTCTTTTCTCATCAGGGTGCTCTAGAACTTTGTAATTGACAATATTTTCTCTATTTTATTTTGTTGTCGAAATGTTTTATTTATTTATTTTTTAATTTACTGCTAGGAGTTATGTAAACTTTTCTACTTTATGGAGTGTCCTATTTCCTATAAGTAGACCTCTCTGGCACCCTTCTTTAAAATGCATTGCATCTACACTGGATATTTATTTGCATGCTGTTTATGCTGCATAAAAGAATTAGAAATCCAAAATTTTGAAGCCAATCAAAGCGATACTGCCAAAGATGAAACTGAATTTCCAATAAATTATTGAATGGGGATGAAGATTTGAAGCTACATTAAATTGGGCAATAAAAGGAGAGTGAAGAAATATATTAAATATTGTTAGGAATAATGAATTTGATGTGTTCTAAACACTTCTACCATTGAGGAAAATCACAACTGGATATTTTAATGCAGAATAAAATATAGAATTCTCCTACACTATCGTTATTAAACGATTTTAATTGTTTGTAGTTATCTAAACAGAGACTGGACTGGCCTTTGCAACAACTCAGTAGGGAGACCATTTCCATCTAAGTTTCTCATGTGCACATAAATAAAAAATGACATTTAACAGAATGTATCTAAAATTTAAGCATATATGAGACTTCAAATTTAACATATCAAGACCAGAATCTAGAGAATATGTCAATATGTCAGATTTATAATGTATGAAACCAGTCTCTTAAGCAGGTTTTTTGTATTACATAAAATTTATGAATGCATCTACATGTATCACAATTAAAATAGAAGAAATATTAATGCTATTTTGTCCACATTTAAAATTAGATGTAAAATGGCTTCATAGTTGTGCAGTGATTTATTTTGCCATTTTAATTTTACCACTTTCATTGTTTACAATATTTCACTAGACAACTTACATGATGGGCTTTTCCTTAAAATAAATTAATTTTCCTTTTTTCATTTAAAATAAGAATATATTCAACTAGCATTAATGCTACAAAATCAGCACATTTTTTTAACTTATCAATTTCATATTCTTGTACACTTCTTTCAGCAAAACTGAATTTTATAAACAGGTATTATTCACAAATTACTTCAAACTTATGAATCAAGAATATTTTCAAGTAATATTTATGAAAATGAAATTTATATAATATACAGTTCCAGATGACAATAATAAAATGCATTCGAAAAATAAATAACCTACTATAAATAAAATAACAATTAAAAACAATTACCTCCTTAATCTCTCATAATTGTATGAAGGCAGTCCTTTTTTATTTTTAAAAAGGTGCATGTCATGGGTTTCAGACAACATAGAGCTTACAAGACTCTCCACTGTAAAGTAAGAAATTACTAAAATTTGAATTATGAAATACATAAAAAGATAAAATAGTGACATATGAAATAAAATTTGTCTCACAATATATCTTAATAGAAGCAGGCAGAAAAAAAAAAAACGTTCACTGCAATAAAGATGTACACAAAGTATAACTTAATTTTGTAGCATGCAACCTTCCTATTAAGGTGGAATGATACCCCCCATTTGACCCCATGTTAAATAGGTCTTTTTTAGGAACATTTTTCTTATAAACTATTAGATATTTTTTAACAAAAATTTTACCTGCTTATCAGAAACTTGTATATATTTTAATGAGAGTTTTTATCAAGATTCTAATTTATTAAAAATTTACAAATTGCTTAATATACATTTCATAATTTTACACTAAAAACGACGTTTTTATTTTGAATAATTTTTAAAAGTTAGATACTTCTACTATGTTTTTTTTTACGTGGTATGTATAATGCAAAAGTAAATGTTGAAATAAATGTTTTTAAACTAAAAGAGAATAACTTTCATGTGCATGAACAGAATATTTTAAATATTTTCTTACATGCTTCTAGTGCTCTAATTTCTTTCATAAGATACTGTTGTAAAAGTTGCAAACTTTTAGAAAAACTTATAAAGAGAAAGTTTGAATTTTTGTTGATATTAGAGTGTGAGTCCTCATTAAACAAGTGTTTACAAACTAAGTAAAACTATGATTTACATAATTTGAAAAAGTTCTATCCAAGAATGGGGTAGAACATCAGTGAGGTTGGATGAGAATAGTTACTAATTTATATGATAAAAAAGACTATTATAATTTTAACATTAATAAAATATTACCATTTAATTCCTGCAACTTGATTCAATTGTTTCGAAGTATGGAAATATTATACTTAATCAACTTTTTAGAATTTATAGATTATCAGATAAAAAATTTCACATTAAGCATATAAATAATCTAAAAATTACCAGCAAATTATATGAATATCCAGCATATTTAGTAAATGGTAAAAAAAAAAAAAAAATTAAGGACAAAGCATGTTTAAAATGAAAGGTCTTTTATTTAAAAACATCCTAAAAGACATACAAAACATATATTAAAAACTGCCAGAGTGCTTTCGGACGTATATATGCCCTTCATCAGTGGCTACATGAATACTAAAAACATGGAATGTTTATATATACAGCAACCAGTTTAAAGCAAATTGGCATAAAAATATAAAAGGTAAATGAACTTACTACAGAATAATACAAGAAATATACACAGAAACTACAAAATTTAGTTTAAATGCTCTCTAATTTAAAAAAAATATATACTACAAGAAAAGAACTAATACAAATTTTGGAAAAACGTCAAGCTTGATTTTCCTGAGAATGATGTCACAAATAACTATTAAGAGTTTTGAATTGCATAGAGTTGAGAATGAGTTGCCAAGCATAACTTAAAATTTGAACGGGATCAAAATTACAAATCGACTCATGGTAAATATAAATAAACAGGGATTCATAAAGAAGAATACTACGTGGATTGTTACAACGAATTAAAAGGAAAGTATTTTAAAAACGGGCAAAAATTAATCATTACCCACATATTGAGCAACAGCCGTAGAAAGTTTACCAGATTTGACATCGCTACAGTGTTCTGCTAAACAGATGCCAACGGTACGTTTTGTAAGACCAATGTAAAATTTATAGTCACCATCAGGACATAATAGGGGAAAGACACACACCCCAGTAAAGTTTTTAAAGTCATCAAAATTCCCAAGTTTATCGGATCGAATACGATTAAATAAAGTGGTAATATTAGAGTGAGCAGGTTTGAAATCAAGTTCATGACAGAAACTAATAAAAGGACGGAAAATCTTAGGATGGTAAGGAACACTAGATTTATAGGCTAAAAGATCTTTCATAGCAGCAAGTTTAGTATCAAACAGAGTAAATTTAAGGTGAACGTGGGCGAAAATTTTATAAATAAATTCAAAAGAATAAGCAGCCTCATGACCAAGTTTAAAAATAAAATTAATTTCATCAGTCAAAACAGGGATAGAAGAGCAAACATCAAATGTGCGATTAAAATACGAGTTAAAAGAGGCTTTTTTAGAGGATACAGGATGGAAAGAATTAGCGGGGATACAGCAGTTAGTAAAAGTAGATTTACGTAAAATGGAAATATGAAAACCAAAATCAGAACGGGTGACCAGAACATCAAGGAAAGGTAAGGAACAGTTAGATTCATGCTCAACAGTAAAATTAATCAAAGGGTAAAAATCATTAACTTTATCCAAAAGGTGAAGGAGATCATTTAAATCATGATCCCAAATAATAAAAATATCATCCATGTAACGGAACCAAAGAATAGGTTTAATCGTTAAAAAAGGCAAAATCTCATTATCGAGCTCCTGCAAAACGGCCTCGGCCAAAATACCACATAAAAGGCTATCCATAGGGGCGCCAGAAGTTTGCAAGAAAACAGCATCACAAAAAGCAAAGTAATTTGTCTCCGCAATAATATTCAAGGCAGAAGTGATTGCGTCGATTGTGGGGGGGGTTTTAAATTGATGACTATGAAGTTTTTTGGCAATAATATCAATAGCAATGTCAACGGGGATATTAGGGAAAAGGGAAACGACATCAAAACTATGGAGAGTACTATTAGGATTAAATTTAGTTTTAAAAAGTAAATTAATGAAATTTTCAGTAGAGCTAATGGAAAAACTATGATTACTAAAATACTGTATTAAGAAATGGGCAAGGGATTTCTTTAAAAAATATATATCTATTTCCGTGATGCTGTTTTCTTGCAAACTTCTGATGCCCCTATGGGTAGCCCTTTATCTAGTATTTTGGCCGAGGCCATTTTGCAAGAGCTCAAGAATGAGGTTTTGCCTTTTAACGATTAAACCTAATCTTTGGTACCGTTATGTGGATGATGTTTTTATTATTTGGGATCATGATTTAAATGATCTCTTTCACCTTTTGGATAAAGTTAATGATTTTTACCCTTTGATTAATTTTACAGTTGAGCATGAATCTAACTGTTCCTTGCCTTTCCTTGATGTTCTGGTCACCCATTCTGATTTTGGTTCTTATACTTTCATTTTCCGTAAATCTACTTTTACTAACTCCTGTATCTCCGCTAATTCTTTCCATCCTGTATCCTCTAAAAAAGCCTCTTTTAACGTGTATTTTAATCGCACATTTAATGTTTGCTCTTCAATCACTGCTTTGACTGATGAAATTAATTTTATTTTTAAACTTGGCCATGAGGCTGCTTATTCTTTTGAATTTATTTATAAAATTTTCATCCACGTTAGCCTTAAATTTACTGAGTTTGATACTAAACTTGCTGCTATTAAAGATCGTTTAGCCCATAAATCTAGTGTTCCTTACCATCCTAAGATTTTCAGTCCTTTTATTAATTTCTGTCATGAATTTGGTTTCAAACCTGCTCACTCTAATATTACCACTTTATTTAATCGTATTCGATCTGATAAACTTGGGAATTTTGATGACTTTAAAAGCTTTGCTGGGGTGTATGTCGTTCCCCTGTTATCGCCTGATGGTGACTATAAATTTTAGATTGGTAATACAAAACGTACCATTGGCATCCGTTTAGCAGAAGAAGCTCATGATGTCAAATCTGGCAAACTTTCTACGGCTCTTGCTCAATATGTGGTTAATGATAAATTTTTGCGCATTTTTGAAAAACTTTCCTTTTAGTTCATTTTAACAATCCACGTAGTATTCTTCTTTATGAATCCCTGTTTATTTATATTTACCACGAGTCGATTTGTAATTTTGATCCCATTCAAATTTTAAGTTATGCTTGACGACTCATTCTCGACGCTATGCAATTCAAAACTCTTAATAGTTATTTGTAACGTCATTCTCAGGAAAATCAAGCTTGACGTTTTTCCAAAATTTGTATTAGTTCTTTTCTTGTAATATATTTGTTCTAAAAATTCGAAAGCATTTAAACTAAATTTTGTAGTTTCTGTGTATATTTCTTGTATTATTCTGTAGTAAGTTCATTTACCTTTTATATTTTTATGCCAATTTGCTTTAAACTGGTCGCTATATATATAAACATTCCATGTTTTTACTATTCAGGTAGCTACTGATGAAGGGCGTATATACATCCGAAAGCGCTCTGGCAGTTTTTAATATATGTTTTGTACATCTTTTAGGATGTTTTTAAATAAAAGACCCTTCATTTTAAAAAAGCTTTCTCCTTGATTTTATTTATTGAATGCAGACGTGATACAATTTTTTGATTAAATGGTAAAAAGTTTGGATTAGCTGAATATTCATGAATTCTCTTTTTTGTGTCTTATATCGGCCAGACATCAACATTCTTTTCATTTAACATTACATTGTGTCTACATCCCCTTAAATATTAGCCTCACTGTTTTTGATTATATACCACATTATTTTGTAGCTCTTATTGTAGAATATCATCTTTTATTGCCTTTACGCATTACTATAATTTGTTTCACATGATTGGCAACAATGGATCTCTACTTTTAAGCTTCGTGATTGGCAACACTGGTCTCTTCATTTTGGGTTCCAATGGTTAGCACATTTGCAGATTTTTTATTCCAGGTATTCTTATTTCCTTTATTATTTTTCTATCTTTATGTGCATTGTCCAAGTTATTAGCGTTTATAGATATTACCTATCTCTAATACCAAAAACACACATTTTGTGTTCATTTTGATTAAATACTTAGACCTGATGAAGAATTTTTTCAAGATGAACAATTCATTTATTTAGTACTAATGCTTATCCACGTGCATAGCTTTAATGCTTGGATTTCATTTGTTTTTCAATTATCGATTCCATTCCATTGATATTTGTTGATTATTTTTAGCTTGATGACCAGCAATTTGCATTTTTTTCCATTTGATTGATGATTCTCTAATACTTCTTTTTATTATGTAGGCTTTTTTTAAAATTAGGATTTTTGAGTTGCAACTTCTCTCTATTCTATCATTGGATTTTCAAACTATTATTATTATTATCTATATAAATAAAATTGAAAATCTGTCTGTCTGTATGTTTGTCCCATCATCACGGGAGAACGGCTGAAGCGAATTTGATGAAATTTTGTGGGTAGACTAGAAATAGCCCCACTTAAAATTTAGTCCATGTTTTAAGTTTCTACGACCAGTGGTTCTCGAGATATTAGTAAAAAACGAAATTTTCGTTTGTCTCATCATCACGGGAAAACGGCTGAACCGAATTTAATGAAATTTTGTGGATAGCCTTGTAATAGCCCCCCATAAATTTTGTCCAAGTTTCGAGTTTCTAAGACCAGGGGTTGTCGAGATATTAATGAAAAACGGAACTTTTTCTTAGGATATCTACTCTCCAACTCCGTGGTTTATCCAAACGGAAAGGATGAAAATCGTTTGATTTTTAAAACGCCAAAATGAAATAAAACTTTATTTCCGAGTTTGGTGCAGGATTTTTGCATTAATTAGTCACTATAGGAAAACATGAATTGTTTGAAACATGAATTTAAATGGAAAAATCTACCTCCATGGTTCATCTTTCACAAGCTTAACGATTTTAAAGTATAAAGAGATCAAAATGGCTATATAATTTCGAATTTTAGGAGGAAGATTCTATCTTATATCCTGTTGCTCGGCAATGGAATGAAATTAAATGTGTTGTTAATATTTATTATTATTTTTTCTATTTGTATAATAAATAAATGGATGTAAAAATATATTTTATAAATGAACGGTTTGATTGTTCTTTTAATGATATATATTGCGGACTGCGTACATCACTTTCATTTATTTTAGCAAAGAGGTTTCAAGCTCATATATTGTGATTAGCTAATAAACTCATATATTGTGTTTACTCAATAAATGCATTTTGCCGATTGTTGAAGCAGAAAAAGAGTAGAACGGGTGTATGTATCTTCTAACACAATTTTAGTGTTTTCATTTAGTATATACAAATGGGATCAGGATATTTTATTCTTCAGATCTGCAAATTCAGAGCTACGAATTTAGAGGCATATCTTTAAATAACTTGGTAACATTTCTTAAACTTTACCAAATTAGTGTAAATGTCTCCAAATTGATAAAAATGACCCAAATCAATGAAATTAAATTTGTTTTTTTAGAATAAAGTACTGAAATGATGTTTCTGTAGCATTTGTGGGTTAATCAATCCATCCATCCTACTTAGTAACACATTTAACGAATTTTTTTAATATCACCAAATTGATAAAAATATTTGTAAATCCATAAACATATCATGAAATTGATAAAATCACGCTTAATAAATGAAATTAATTATGTTTTGTTAGGGGATAGTATTGTGATGATGTTTTGTCAATTTGTCGCAAAATGGGACTATCAGTTCTACAGTACCACTTGGCGATAAATTTGGCGATATTTTAAGTTATCGCTAAATCGACGAAAATGTCGCCAAACCTTCCATGGCGATTGTATTATTCAGATGATATGATTTCCATCCATTTATTTAAAGCAAATGATATCATGTCACTTAGTAACGGATCCAATATGTTATGTGGCATACGATTTTTATTAAATCTTTTCCGATTTGAATAATAAAAATATGTATATAAAATAAATTTCATTGACATTGAATTTTTGACTGGATAATATCAATTACGGTCTTCAGTTTTAAACATCATTATTATTGATATTTTCGGGGACTGTTGATTCAGGGATTACTGATATTTTCAAATTATTATGGAATTGTTTTATTATGACAAAAATTGTTGAAACTCATATATAGTACGTTGTACGAGTAATCTTCTACAAATGCATGGGTATATCTTCTAATCTACGAGAATATAAGTAGTGCAGGTATATTGGCATATATTTTGATATATATTGGCACATATTGGAATCAATTACGTCCTTCTGGTATTAAGATTACGGGGATTTTTGATACTTTCAATTTTTTACGTCATCTCTTTTATTTTGGCAAATATTTTTGAGACTCATATTGCAATACGGGTAAGCTTCTACTAACACACTGGCATATTTTCTAATCTGCGACAATATAAGTAGTACGGGGTTGCATATATTGATTCAATTCCTTTTTTTTTTAAATTTGCTTACAAAAGGAGCCAGGATGTTTTATTCTTCAGATCTGCCCCTGAAGATAATTTTGCATAGTGAGAACAGATATTCTTAAACTTCTCTTTATGAGCAATAAATTTAATATTTTAATTTAATATTTGCAGATGATTGCGAATTATAAATTTCTTTATATTATATACTCCGTACGAAGAACGGGTATGCTGCTAGTTATATATATATATATACACAGTATGCGATCTCTTATCCGACACCCCAATATCCGGACTCTCCCAAAACCGGAATTCGGCAAAATAATGCCAAATTCTGACCCAACAAGCGATTATTTGCCAAATATTGCGCCAAATAGTGATTTTTTGTTTAAAATCCCATTAAACGTTTTTTTGCCTTAATTAATAATATCAATAAAAAAAAATGATGCGTTGAAGCCTACATTTTTCCAGGGTACGCGTGATCCACGCATGAAATTCAAAATTGCCGCGTGGGAATTCGCTTGCACTCTCCGCCGCTGATCCTTCTTAAATTTCAAAAACGAATGCGAGGAATTCTCGCAAGAGGGAAGGAAAAGCAGGAATGAAAATATTCCGTGGATCGTGTTTTTTCCGGGAAGTTCCGTATCTCCATAGCGCAACTCCTCTTTTCTGAAAAACATCCGAAGTAGCACCGTTTTTCCCGAAAATTTCCGAAACGGCTGCATCCGGCACGAGCGAGACGTATGAAGGCTAAAAGGATCTATCTAGTCTTCATGGCGAGATGTGTCATTCCATTCTCCTCCACTAGTTACGGATATGGCTCCTGTATATATAGGAGCCTTAGTTACGGACAAGTCGTGGCAAGGTGCTTTTTTAGTGGCGTTTCATTCTTTTCTGGGTATATAGGGCAGAGCACACTAGGCACAAAGGTTTCGATTTTTCCGAATTCGTTACATTTTCTTTTCTGCTCTTTATTCCAAGACTTTGATTTTCAGTAAAAGTATTCCAACTTCTTTGCTAGAAATATTCTGATATCGCTAAAGAAATCCTATTTGCTTTGTCTATGCCCTTCAAATGTGATGTGCCGCACAGAATTCACACTATTTTGCACAAACATTTATTGGAAAAGATTGAAAAAAAAAGTCATCATAGCATTTCCGAGATGATAGAAAGTATGTTTAAGTAAGGAATTCCCGAAATTAATGAGAGTTAACTTTTGCCGAAATACGAAGAAAAATATAGCAGCTATAAAATGTCATTCAGGGCCTTCTGATTGATCTCTTTAAATACTTAACCTAAGCAATAAACTTGTCATTTTCTCGGTAAAACCCGATTTTTTTCATCTCCGTGGAAATATACACATCTTTAATATTTTTAAAAACGTTGATGGAATTCCAACATCAAAATCATTTTCAATGAAATCCTATTATTTGGATGAAAATGGCTAGTTTGAACCGAAAATTGACCCTATCAAAAAGTTCCATTGCAGTATATTTATGGAGTTTTAACGTGCTACATTTATTAATTAGTATTTTATAAAAGACAGTTTAGCAATATCGCGGAATTTTTTTATGTAAACACGATTGCCAATATATTTCATTTTATTTTTAAATATTTTCCATTTTTTCAATCTGTCTCCATCCACTAATATTTTTATATTTTTTGGGCTTTTTATGCTGGGATATTATTTTTAAACATATTGTTGATGAAATTGAGATACATGTTTAGGATAACGAAATTAAATTTTTTTATTTATTCAGGCATTTAGAATTATAAGGCTTATTAGAAATGCATTTGAAGAGCATAAATTAGAATTTGATATATTTGCACCCATAGTTGAATCTCTCATTACAATTAAATATGAACATCCTTCTCATATTAATTTTATTAAAAGTACTTTAAAATATTTTGAAACATATGAACAAAGGTGCTTCTGCTAAAATATTAGATGAATATGGTGAGGGCCCACTTTAGTTGAAATGTTCCAAAGAAAGACTTCTAACAACTACCCTGAATAATCAACTTTTTTCAGACATTTTTTTCTTTCAAAAATTTTCTTAATCCCTAAATTTGATACTATAATTGTATGTAATTTGCATTTTAGTTAACCAAGTATATCTTTCATATGGTTTGTAAAAAATCTGTACTTAATACATGTTATTAAAATGAATTATAATTTTCTATAACATATTAGACCAGTGTTCTTCAACCTTTGTCATCCCGCAGAACCTTTTTTTGAGATTTTTTTTTTATGGAACCCTTCGTTCAATAACACACCCAGATTTGATTTTAGGAAGGATGTGTCATATTACGTATTACATGTTATGAACAAGGTGCGTCACTGCCTTTGTTATAAAAACTTTATATCAGATATAAATTTGCATTAATTCAAACAAGAAGATAAATATTCCATATAAAGTATTTGTATTATACATACATATGTCGAACGTTCGAATTGTAGTATCGACTCGCGGAACCCTAGGGTTCCGCGGAACACAGGTTGAAGAACACTGTATTAGACCATTCCAGTAAGTTTTAGAAAAGTGTTCCGAATTACGTAAAAACCCCTTATCCAGAATGCCTGAAGTCTCAAGCAGTCCGGATAATAGATCCTGTACTGTATATATATGAATTCACACCATTGAATTTTGTTGATTATCTTTAGCTTGATGACTAAAAATATGCATTTTATTTATCAAATGATTGAAGACTCTATATTTAATGCTGTTTTTTTTAATTTCTAGACATATTTTAAGTTAGGTTTATTTGAGTTACAACTTCTCTCTATTCTATCGTTGGATTTTCATATTATATTTTTATTATATATATATATATATAAGAAAAAAAGTTTGAAGATCCAATGAAAGAAAAGTGAGAATCTGTAACACAAAAATTCAAATATCTAACAGGCTTACGAAATAAAAGTATAAATCAACAAATCCTCAAGCAAATGGAAAAAAATAAAAAACAAATAAATAAAATAAATATCGAATCAACAAGTCAATAAAAAGTATCAAAATACAAAGGTAAAGAATTGAAAAAAGAATAACAAACGAAATCAAGCACAAACGCTATACACAAGGACAAGGCTCTAAGCCTAAATCATGAATTGTTCACTTCCACAAAAATCGTACTCATGCCCAAGTTTTTTGTAGAAGCAAACACAAAAATGTATGCTTCTGAAGAAATAGACAGATTATATCTATAAACTATTTCTACTTGGACTATATATATATAAATTAGAAAATATCTCTATTTAATTTATATACGTTCATTTTAAAATTTTATAGCATTTGATACTTAAGCTCTGATTCACAAGTTGAAATTTAAATTGAATCAGATCTCAACAAGGCATAACTCCATGGTTACATGAAAAATTAACATGTACATTATTATTGGATTAGAAACGAGTAGATTTAAAAAATAATTTACTACAAATTAATTTTTAAAGAACATTGAATAATGAAAAAAAAAATACAATACACTGAACACTTACAGTGTAGATAAACTCCTCGCCTGAGAGGTGTGTTGAAGTAAGAGAACAGAAAACTACTGTACTTGCTAAATTGATTTTCAATTTTTTCTAAATCTTCCAGGCTGAAAAAAAGAATAAACATGTTGCAGAAATCTCAAAAACGATAGCTATACCTTTCTTTTTAATTATGATTTGGAGTTCAAACCAAAATTTATTATATAAATGAAAGTTAAAATAAAAATTTTTGAAGAAACTTTAAACTACTCTAATCTCAAGAGAAATATTAAAGTATTTCACATTCTAATAAGCCAATCAACCTCTTATTTTAATTTTATTTATCCTTAGGTGAGAGGAGGATTTGATTAGTCATAGTGTTTATACAGAGGGTCTTCAACATCATTATTTTTATAGAAAATCTGACATTCATGTCATTTCTATAAGTAAATACAATCTACTTCACAAAATATGTTGAAGTATAGAATTTCATATTTATAAGATCAGTAATATTTTATTAAATATCTAAGTTTTGCATCTCTCATGCTAATTTATTTGTAGATTTTAACTATATTATTCAGAAATTTATATATTAAAATTATTTTCTTAATGTAAGTTCATAACATGGGGTAAAAAATTAAACATTTATTTTTAAAAAAGCAGAGGGCAGAAAATCTTAATCTACAAATAGTTAAACCTTATAAAATAATTATACTCTAGAGATTATTCTAATAACCTTAAACCTTATAAAATAATTATATTCTAGAGATTTAAGATTTACTGTCATTCATTTTCTTATAAATTACTTTTAGAAACTCTTTTTTGTATACTAAAATAAAATCTAAAATATAGCATTAGTATATTACCTTATAGAGTCCACCCCTTTAAGCCATAATCGTTGGAAAGAATAACACAGATTTAGAACTTGAAATATTTGCTCTTTCAAGTGCGGTAGGCGACGATCCAAAAAGCATCTCTCGTGAAGGGATTTCAAGTAAGTGTTGTGTGCAATAATCATGTCATCCACAGTTTTTGCTTTCTCCAGCATTTCATTGAATTCAAGGCCAAAACTATGCAGTATCTAGATAAAACAAATCATCAAAAGTCATATGAGACATGAATTTATCAAGAAAATAAGATTCCAAATTGAATATGAAACTTTATACATGCTTATAAATTAATATCCACTGAAATTAGAATACATGAAGCATCAATATTTTAGTATGTTACAGGGAAAAAACTTGGAAATATTACAATTGCATTTGACAAAGATTAAATATAAAATAACTATAGACCTTGTTACAAGCTGAATTTTAAAGAAAAAAGTTAATTACTGTGATGACAGATATATTCCTGAACTTCTAATTTTAGTAAAATGAGTAATTTTTAATCTTAGTAGAATAAGTAACTAAGTCATTTATAGTAAATAGGATGAGTTAAGCAAAACAGGGGTGGATTACAATGGAATATTAAGTAAGAAAATATAAATCTAGTTTTATACTGTAAATTGTAATACTTTTATACAAATGTTTTTATGTTTATTCTCACTAAGTGTACAAAGTTTAGAATCAACTAAATAGAAGACTAACTAATTTAAAACTTAAAAAGTATGTTAATTATTTAAGGTGAATATAACCAAGACCTCCTGAATAGCGCAGGCAAGGGTTCTCAAAATGAGTCACAAACTTTAGGTCAACCAAAAATTATGCTACTTTTATGGGGTACAAGTCTTTCTGCAAATGCTTGTGATATTGTTAATTTAGTGTATTCACATATTATCATTACCATCTCAACAATCTCAAACAAATTTTAAATGTGTGAAATGAACAGAAATACATTTTTTACTGCATAAATTTTTAAAAATTCCTAATTTTACAAATTTTTGTTTATTTAACACACATTCATTTAACTAACATTTAACTAATCCTTACATTCATTTAACTAAACACTGAAATGTTCAAGAACATAACCATAATGCAAACCAATTTAAATATAACAGTTATGCAATAATAGAAAGTTTCGTAAATATTAGTACTGCTGAAAAATACATTTTTTGAATAGTTACTAAGGAACTTGGCTAAAATAAATGCCTAAATTGCATCTTTACTGAGTAAATTAGGCAGAATATGATGGCAGAATTAAAGCAGCATATACAACAAAATTGAAATGTATCAATCAGTTTCGAAGACAAAAAACAGCATTTTAATTATGTTCTTTAGCAGCAATTTGAGCTGCATGTATTATAGAATACAATTAGTTCCACCAGCCTTAGGGCATAAGCATCGCCTCATACATTGATATGGAATCGCCTTTTATATTGATGTTCACCTAATCAATTATCACATAGGACACTTCCAATTTTATAAATTTAATCTGGAATACCCAAACCTTTATGATTTACAGTCTGCTACATTATTGCACTCTGCTACATTTGTCAGTATAAAAATCAAACACTCAACTAATCAAACTTTCAAGTAACAACTAGATTTGATAGCTTAAAAAAAATGTTCCATTATTTGACAGATAGTTATTTCAGCTAAAAAGAATATTAAGTAACATAAAATGACTAAGAAGCAGTTTATTTAAACAAGTACATAAAACACAATTAAAATTACTTTAAATTGGGACAAAAGCTTTGTTAATCAACAGTCTAATTCTAAAAAATATAACTGAACAAACAGTTAAGTTCCATTTTGTGGATTGCCAGTTTTGTTCTCAAAACTGCAAATTTTTGATAGCAAAACAAACTTCCCCAGAAGAAAGACAGAGAAATTCCTCTAGTAAAGGTCATACAGTTTGCCTTTACTAAGAGAACTGTCTTCTACTGATGAAGAAAGCTTGTTTTGATTAAGAAACCAGTTAATACGTTATACTTTTGTGGGTTATGCTGTTTGTTAACAAGGGTTTTATTCCAACTACTTTTTTTGAAGCAGTTTGAACAAATATTTTAAAGTAACTTTAACTTACCCGAGTCATTATGTAATTGTGCAAACCATTCACAAAATACATGAGCCTCATACGTATAATATACATGCCATGAATTTTTTGCTTCCTAGGAAACACAGATTTCGAGACTAAGTACATTTGTTTGGTCTGGGGCTCCTTATCACTCTCATACAATTCTGTAAAAAATAAATTAGGGATTTTTATTTATAAATATAATATACAAAAAAAAAAAAGACAAGTTACAGAAATGTGACAAAAAAAGTAACTTTTTCAGTTTCATCAAAGGTCAAGATCATTCTAATTAGTGCATAATTGAAGAAAGGATATTTCAATATTTTAATATTGAAATAAAATCAAATACAGTAGATTCAAATGGCTATGATCCAATTTATTTAAAAAAATATTCAGTAAGCCATGCACAGATATGCAGTTACAGTTAATATATACAATTTCTATCATACATTTCAAAAAACCAAATATACGATTTCTGTTTAGTTTATTTTGATATGTGCATCTTTGTTGCTCTCAAAATTCAAGATAATACTAGTTGCAGCACCTGCATCTATCTGAGAGTTTTTATTTAAACAATAAGCTTTAAAGGTTTTATATAGCTTTGGGGATAAATAGCTTTTGGTTTTTTTTAATTAAATTATTTATAATTTTTGAAATATAATTGACCAAATGCCTGATCTCTGCTCATTAGTTAGCTTTTTTTTTAGGTAAACAGTATGCTTACAAAACAATTTCATATATTTTGTTGTACTAAAATAATAAATAATATGTTTTAATTTATATTGATTTCAAAATATTACTAGATTAATTTTCTATCATCCTTGTGTCCTATTCTACCATTCATTTTTACATACTTCAGATACAGTCTTTAAATTTGACAATGGTAAAATGTGAATTTATATAATACATGAACATTGCTACAATTGCTACAATTGCTACAATTTTATTGCTAAAAAATCATATATTATTAAACATTTCAATCTGAAAAGCTATAGTTGGATAGATGCAATGGCACTATCTGTTAATAAATGTGTTCTTATAGTTTGAATTTTAGTAAAACTAGGGGTTTCTTGCCCATTTCACTATGTTCACTCATCCCCATTTTCAATATGTATATATAAAAATTCAAAATAAATTACTATAGTTAAATACAATAATAACAATTTACTAATCAAAATTTTATCAAATTGATGGAGCATGTTGAGTGGTCTAAAATGAACTTACAAATATGGCTAAATATGTACAAATATGTTACAAATATGTTCTCAAAATATCACAGAATGTGCACTCTTGATATTCAAGAAATTTGTATGATTTTAAAAGTGTAAAATACACAATGATTATCATAACTACATAAAATGAGTCCTTTTCATACTCTGAATTATGCAAAACTATTGTAGAAATTACAATCCTGGATCATTGTAACTAAAATCTCTATTTACTTTCCCATTTGCCAAATAAAATCTTAAAAATTACTCTAAATATTGGAAAAAAAATTTTGTACAAATTCTCGAATTTCAAGAATTATTTCTAAAAAAAAAAAAAAAAAAAAAAATCGTATGAGATCCTGGTGTCTGTCTTCATATTTTTTATTTATTTTTTTTATTTTTAATATCTTTGTACATTACATTAAAAAAATGTACTTCAGTGGATGCAAAAAATACTTTGGAAAGAAACTACAAAGCATTGAAAACCTCACATGAAGACATCACAAAATGTTAGAACATATGAAGGATTTTGATTGCTTATATTTTTATCTGAATCATGCAAACTACAATTTTTGGATAAACAGCAAAAATATAATCAGCAAAATTTTTGCCAAATCTTATTAATTGTTATTATAAAATTGCAAAAAAATATTCACTTACAATATTTACAATAAAAATTGTAAGTGAATTTTTATTACAAATTGCAACGTACAATCCATGCTTATATTTTTCAAAGAAAATATGAAATTTTCAATGATATTTTTACAAATGACTTTTATTGCAGAAAATCATTGAACTTATCATATTTTTTATAGCAATGTTTCTCCACACAAGCTGTAATAAAAGAATAGAAGTCTTAAAAAGCCATTTATGTTCATTTTTCCAGTTATAGTAAAAGCTCATACACATTTTGATCTGACATTTAGAAGAAGTTTTTACTTTCTGAAGTCTAGTCTAATAAGAAAAGCAGAATATATTTTCCTAATTTTTTTTAAAACAAAATGAAATTTTAAATTGCTTTAAATTTAGTTAAGAAATACATGCATTTTATGCAGAAATACTAAATTATACATGAGGAAAAATGATTCACGCATTAACACTGAAAATGTAAGTAATGATAATAAAATCTCACTCACTTATAAAACAGAGTTCATCTAACAAGTACTTCGCACACTTAATCTGGAGTAAGAATGAGAATATCTGGCAGTACTGATTCTGGATGCTGCTGCTTAACATAATGCTCACCGGCCACTCGATCTGGAAAAAGAATGATGTGGAAAATAAGGGCTTAGAATAGTCTACACTTGACAGGATTGGATAGAGCATAAAAATAATGTGATTAACATGTACAATAAAATTACATCGTTGATGCATTTGACAAACATGAATAACATTGATCCATTGACATTATCTGACCATTTTGTAAGTTTTGGTATTTCTAACTTCATGATAGTTCATCATACTTATTTATAAAGCTCTGAATATTGGTATAGGGTTCATTTAAAAAAAAATTTGGAATATCTTGTGAAAAATACTTGCTACCAGAAAACATTTTAATATGAAAATATAAAAATAATGAATAAATTCAACACATTAAAAAATTAAAATATATTTAGTATACAGTTTTAATTTTTTAAACTAAAAAGTCATTTCCTCACTATATTCATTTACACATGGGATAAGGAAACATTTTTTTTTTAAATTGGAATGATACCTAAGGTGTATTTCTAAAAACATTATCTAATTTATGAGAAAAAATAACACAATTTTTAGTTTACTCCCTCCCCCTCAACCAACATTAAGTAACTTTCCCCTAAATTTGAGCATCATTTCCTTACAATTCACACGTCTCATGAACATTAGACCTTAATATACGATTTACTAAGTATTGGTCATGGGTCTGGATTTATTAATTATTTTTAAGAATTATTACATAAGAATTTTTAAACATAAACATATTAAATACTGCAAAACCATGCAGTATGATAATAATAGTAACATAATATAATTCAGAATGTATAGTCCTATATATATATAGCATCCCATACAATAATACTTACAAAATACAAAATAAACAAACAACAAATACCTAAAGAAACAATAATATATATTTAAATTACTAACAAATTTCAGGAGTATGTGTTTTTCAGTATAAAAGTAAAGCCCTAGGTCATTTCATCACAGCATTTTTTCTCCCAACTGTTTATTAGAGTAGCTTATTTGTTAAGATGTTAGAAAGTACCATCAACTAATGTGGCGATGTGATTTTACTATTTTTTGTGTGTGCATTGAAGGTCTCAGAAGCTAGGTAAAAGATTCCCCCGCCCCCACTGGTAAATACTTATTTTTGCATCCTTCCACCATTAAACTTTTATATTAGATGTCAAATGAGTAAAAAGTTAAAACATAAATAAAATGATTGATGATATACTATCAATATATCTTAATAGGATAAATATTATATTTAGCTAAAATTAGCTAAAGCTTAAGAATATTTATACATTCAATAAGACAGAGCTAATTTAGACAGAGCTAAGAATAGTTTAATTGGTTAAAAAGTTCAATTTAATAATAATAAAAGCATTATTTTAAATTATTCCAATTTTTCTAATCATTGTAAAACTGTAGATTATTAATGTCTTAAAACTAGGGGGGAAAAACATATTTATAACAATATTTTCTGATTTCAACATCAATCCTTTACCTGTTGTTGTTGTTGAGACCCAGACCGTCCGACCTACCAGAAAGGTGTAAGGTAACTGTTTGGACGGCCGGGAAGTGCCACCCAATTTAGACCGGAACCCAGTGGGGGAGGCATCCACAGGGACCGTACCCTCCTTCCCCTACCACCAACCTCTCGGAAGGACTTACGGACCCACATGTTTAACGTGATCGTACTCCGCGTGAACACGGCGGTAGTTTTTTGGAATCCTTTACCTGTGTAATCCTTTACCTGTGTATCATTTAGTAAATATGCATTTTTATTATTATGAAAAGTAAAACAATAAAAAAATGTTTAACTGTTTGTAAAACATGTTAAAGATTTTGATAATTTCTGGTTGAAGGACAAAATTTATATTAAAAATGCTATATTTTCTGTGGATAGCCCATACATTTCAGACTACTTTTAAAATTAAAATTTGTTGGGGGGAAAATATCACAGCCTCACAATTTTGCCCAATATTTTAAAAATTATTTAAACCTGCTGAACTACCCAAACTGCATAAATACATTTGTTTATTTATTTTTTGAGCCAAATTGACACTTTATGAACTTTAACCTGAAAAAAGTTCATAAGTCTTTTTAAACTAATGAACTTTTATAAGTGCACAAAAAATTTCCAAGGAACCACACTATTAAGACAGTTTTAAATAATTACTTTGTTACCCAGAAGTAACACCTTCCCACTTATATCAGAACTCTGTGTGAATGCGGGAGTGAGTCATGGTAGATAGAAAGAGAAAACTTAGCTATTGAAATTTTGACAAAAAGTTGGTTTTTTTTTTTTATTTTTTTTTTTAAATCAACGGGTGAAACAAGAAACAGCAAAAGTATATGGCTGTGATTTGTCAACTATTCCCCATATCTTACAACAAGAAGCAAGCATTTGAGAAATTACAAAAGAAAATTGATTGAAACTCTTTGAGAAAACAAATGCAAAAAAGTAATTCTGTTGAAACTGATAAAGTTATTTCTTATTGAATTTGTTTTTCTAATTGTTTGCTAAACTACTTACCTAGATATAATAATACCAAATTACATACTCTATGTTATTATCTTTAGTATTGAATAAACTAGCTGTATAAATTTTTCTAAATAAATGCATAATTAAAATTAGAAATAGGAAAATGCAATATAATAACATAAATAACAGGAATTATATAATTTAATAACACAGTGCTATTAATATAATGAGAAAATACCTGATTTTCATGAAACCCATTTAAGTGCATAAACTTCTGAACTGCACAAAATTTCATTGTTGAATTGATATGAATTTAAGCAGTTTTTACTATAAATATATTTAAACATTTTAGTTGACTTACTTCATAGGATAACTGCAGAGCACTCAAATGACTGAGTGGCTGCAAGGCTTGAATGTCTGAATTTGAAGTATCCAAAAAGATGCACAGGCTATTGAAATATATGAAAATTATGATAGGTGTTTATGACACAGAATATTAAGCTAAAGAAAAACTCATTAATCATTCTATTTTAATAACTGTTTCATATGAATAAAATCATTCCAAATACTTTGTGTTATTTAGTGTTAAAGGGAAATTCATTCAAATTAATTCTATAAAGTTTATTTCCGAAAGGACAACTCAGTCCTTCTAAAAGGGGTAATTAAAGGAAATAAAAATTATTTCAATTGTGCCTACATATATTTCATTACTACTATTCAAATAAAAAATGATAGAAAAATTCCTCAAAAGCAACCTCTAAACATAGCGATAGAATATTTTAAAATATATTGATTTATTATATATAAAAATTCAATATGTGTGTTCAAATTATAAAGGTATCACTGCATTAATATTATTTGTAATCAATATTTTACAAAACTTATACACAATACATGTGTTTCAATACACATGTTCTAAGTTCATGTTCTACGTGGTCAATTATACATGTTCTAAGTGGACAATTAAAAAAGTTCTGGTAGCCAGGTGTTTTTGTCATTAGCATAAACACATTTCCTGGAGTAAAGAGAAAGAAATAAATGTTACAAAGAACAGAATTATTGCCTAACAAAATCATTGCAGCATTGCTCAGCTGAAATAATGTGTTCTACTCATTTCCTTGAAAAAATAAATATATTTATGGATAAAATGTTATAAAGATTCAATTAATGTTTACAAAGGTAGAACTAGACAGAAGCATGTAAGCAAATATAGAATCAAAATCAAGAATCATATAAATAAACGATTTGCATTGAATAAATTGGGATGTAAAGCAATTAACGAACTGGTCAAATTACAAATTTACAGTTGTAAGAAGTCAGTAACATTTAGTGCAAATTTTTAAAGGAAAACATTAAATACATACATTTTTGTAATTCAAATTACAGAATCTTAAGAAAGTACAATAACAGAATACTTTCCTTGACTTTGTGCAAGATTTCAAAGTTTTGCATTTTGTAGTTATTACAAGGGGAAAATCATAGCATGCAAATTTTACTTTATTATAAAATATTTTTTTCTATTAAAGAAATTATTATATAAATTATAAAAAACAAATCTTGAGATTTAAGTTACAAAAATACAGCAAAATGTGTGTGAATTACACAAGTAAATGTGACAATCATATGTCAAAACGGTTAATGTTAAAAAAAAATTTCTTGTTGCATATCAATGAGAAGCATTCATATAAAAAATAAGCATAATAAGGCTATATTACCTTTCACAGTTCACTTCATCTTCAGAAACTGCATTCTGTAATACACTGTACAAGAAAGATACATCCTGCCAAGGTTCATTGTAAAATATCTAACAACAGAACATCAGATTAATTTTTAAATTACATTTAAATAAGAGAAATAGTAGACAACTAGAAACTAAAAATTAATTAATTAAAATATAGAAATGATTACAAACAGGATGTATATAAATTCACAGCCTAACAAAATTGAAATTCACTAACTTCAGAGCTAACTTATTACGAGGCATGTTTTTTATGTAAGTACCGTTTTGCGATTCCGCCGCCGCAGCGCTACGGTCGGCGTTCCGCGCATGCGCGCTGGTTACCTACATCTCTTGTCTACGCACTGACGCCATTACAGTCTGATTCTTCATTGTATACGTTGTTTACTGAGTGTTTAAGATGCCTCCGACAATCGTGAGTCCCGCCGATTGTGAAGTACGGGCTGTTATACGATTTCTTAGTGCTAAAGGCGTAAAACCGATCGATATTCATCGTGAGATCTGTGAAGTTTACGGACAAAACATTATGAGTGATGGAATGGTAAGGAAATGGGTGAGAGCATTTAAAGATGGCCGCACAAATGTGCATGATGAAGAACGGAGTGGGCATCCTTCGGTCTTTAATGAAGATTTGGTGCAGAAAGTGGAAGAAAAGGTGAGAGAAAACAGACGCTTTACAATTTCATCAATGTGCGACTGGTTTCCTCAATATTCTCGTAGTGTTTTGTATCGCATTGTGACCGAGAACTTGAATTACCGGAAATTGTGTTCACGTTGGGTTCCAAAAATGTTGACGGATTTGCACAAAACCCAACGTTTAGGCAGTGCATTGACTTTCCTTGAGCGGTACCACAATGAAGGTGAAGATTTTTTAGACCAAATTGTTACTGGTGACGAAACATGGGTGGCCTACGTCACAACAGAATCAAAACAACAATCCATGGAATGGCGACATTCATCATCACCCAAAAGAGTGAAGTTTAAGCAAACAATTTCTGCCCGGAAAATCATGTGCACAGTTTTTTGGGACAAAAAAGGAGTATTGCTAGTGGAGTTTCTGCCTCGTAATGAGACAATCAATGCAGCGTCTTATTGTGAGACATTGAACAATCTGCGTCGTGCAATCCAGAACAAAAGACGTGGCAAGTTGAGTAAGGGTATCGTTTTGCTGCATGACAATGCCCGTCCACATGTGGCTAATCGGACCAAAGATCTCATCAAATCTTTTAAATGGGAAACTCTAGATCATCCTCCATACAGCCCTGATCTGGCGCCCAGCGACTACCATTTGTTCCTGCACTTGAAGAAACACCTGGGTGGTCAGCGTCTTCAAGACGATAACGAAGTCAAAACAGTTGTGATACAGTGGTTAACAAGTCAGGCGGCAGAATTTTATGAGGAGGGTATTCAAAAACTGGTGCCACGTTATGACAAGTGCCTCAATATTCACGGAAATTATGTAGAAAAGTAGATTAAGGTACAGGCTTTCATGTAGAAATAAAATTATTGCGATATCTTTGCACGTCTTTTTTTAATTCCAAAACGGTACTTACTTAAAAAACATGCCTCGTATTTTAGTAAAATAGTCATTAGTTTCGTAGATTATATACATTTTCCACTCAATGGGCAAGAAAAATTAAACACTAAAATTGTTCATTTAGTAGAATAGTGCAGAAAAGTTATTATTTTAGTAGAATATATACATTTTCTACTCAATGGGAAAGAAAAATTAAACACTAAAATTGTTCATTTAGTAGAGTAGTGCAGAATAGTTATTATAATAGTATATATAACATATACATTTTCCACTCAATGGGCAAGAAAATTAAACACTGAAATTGTTCGATCACCCAATAAATACCCTCTGATAGATGACAGAATGTATAAAACTTTCGATACTTCTTTAAAGAAAGCAGGCATATGAAAATTAGGTGACTGCAATTGTTTAGAGGGCATTTTATAGCCCTCTTCTTTAGGCCAAAAAACAGTGTCTTAACAACCGCTAAGGAGGAACTGAAGAGACAATAAGTTCTTCCTTAACAGTTTGGTAACAGAAGACTGTTTTGGGACCTGATGAAGAGAGTTATGAAATTTTCTTGAAACAATACAAGTAAAGATAATCTAATACAAGCAGATAAATGTATTTTAATGTACAGATAATAATTTTAAAATTTTCTGAAAAATATGGCAAAATTCAGAGGGTGTGATTGGCAAATTAAGAATTTTCCTATTAAATATCAAATATGAAGCATTTAAATACACACAAAATTTAAAAGTATCAGTGTATAAATAAATGGTGAAGCAAAATATGTTGAGAATGAATAATTTGCTGTGAAGTGTATGGTAAGGTAATAATAAAATAAAATAATTAATAAAAAATTAAAACAAATAATTATTTAAACATTGCAGATTTCAAGTGATTATACAGGGTGAGTCAGAACTTTTGGGCCAAACTTTAAGGGGTGATAAATCACATCTAAACAAGCAATTTTTGTCATACAAAGCAGGGTCGCAATGCAAGAGGTGAACCGCTAGACATCGCTGACATTGAACGCAGTGACGATTGCATCAGAACTAGCCAGGGTTTAAGCTGATCGCCTGATCTCTCCTGTCTCGACTTTTTCTTATAGGGCCATATGAAAAGTCTCATCTACGATAGCCCCATTGACTCCGATGAGGACCTTGTTGCTAGGATTGCTGTTGCTGCCGGCATTGTCCAAGATATGCTGGGTGTTTTTGCTAATGTATGTCGCTCGCTATTGTTGTCATACAAGGCAGGATCATAATGCAAGAGGTGAACCACTAAGTGGTAGCTCATGAAATGAGGAAATGATGACTCTCTCGTGAAAAGGGGAAACATAAAAATGACAGAGTAGGCACGAAGTACGTTTTACTGACATAAATTGCAGAATGCATGGACAAAGTTACAGAAACTGCTCAAAAGTGCGACCACCAGCAGTAATGCAGGCTTCACACCTGCGATGTAGCAAGAGGAGCACGTTAGCAAAAACACCCGACATATCTTGGACAATGTTGGCAGCAACAGCAATTCTAGCAACAAGGTCCTCATCGGAGTCGATGGAGCTATTATAGATGAGACTTTTCATATGGTCTCATAAGAAAAAGTCGAGACAGGAGAGATCAGGTAATCAGCTTAAACCCTGGTTAGTTCTGATGCAGTTGTCACTGCGTTCAATGTCAGCGATGTCTAGTGGTTCACCTCTTGCATTACGATCCTGCTTTGTATGACAAAAATTGCTTATTTAGATGTGATTTATTATATATATATATATATATATATATATATATATATATATATATATATATATATATATATATATATATATATATATATATATATCATCTATACTCTTTTATTGTTGCATATTTTATTATTTATGAATTAAAAATTTATGGTGCTTACTGCTCGTATTACTCTTTTCTGTAGTTATAGCCATGTAGTAAGTATTTCATTCATATTTTGTTTACTACATTCTTCACTGATAAATTTTTGACTTTAGGTTTATTTTTTGTTAGGTGTTACAATTTATCAGTATTATTTCTTTGAATTATTAGAAACTATTAATATATATATATAAATATATGTTATGATTGTACATGCATTGCTGACAGGATGAGACAAATATTTTGCCTCTAAATATTTAAAATTTAATTACCAACTTGAAAGTATTCATATACAGTATACCTCTACATATTTGCATTTTACAGCTTTGCTTAAATGCTAGCAATTATTTAAAAAAATGTATACAATATGTTAAAAAATATAGCACTGGATTAAATTACCTTTTCAAATACTTTTGAATAAAAACTGAACATTAAGTCTCCAGATTCCATTAGAAAATATTTCTAAAGGAAGAGAAAAAAGAAAATATTATAATGTTTGATAAATTTGTGAAAAAAATTAAAAATTTTGATTATATATTAAAATTTTTCAATCATTATCTACTAGACAGAAAGTTGAACAATGTGAAAATTTTGAAACATTGTACTTTTAGAAACCATAAATCTCTAAAGATCACTTGCATGATTTTCAATAAGAATCCTAAAAATCCTAATGCTCACTTTTATAATAAACTTGAATAAATTGCCCAGCGTTGCTTGGGTCCTAAATAAGTGTCCATTACTTAAATAATATAGATAACACCACTCAATTTCTAAATCGCCTGTTTTGAATTAAAATCCTTCTTGCGACACAAATAAATGAAAATGCTTGAAGCTGCAAAAAGGTTCCTTTAATCCCGAAGTAAAATTAACAAATTCATTGCTATCTCAGTGAATTTTTATCCAATTTAGGTTAAATTTTAGCATAATACTCATAATGATAATATTATACCAAATTAAAAAAAAATATTATGACATCTTTTAAATTTGAAAGTTAGAAAATCCATAAATTAAATGCAGATAGTGTGCAATCAACTGCTTTTTTATCAAAACGGAACATCTGCAATTTAATCAAAACATCAGGTTTCAAATCATCATCTATGGTGGCAAAGAAAGAATAAATTTAATTTGACAAAATGGCAGAAGATGTGATTTTTGACTTTAAAAATTCAATTACTTTTAAACTAATTCAAATATTAAAACTATCTTGTCAAGCAGTATTAGACCTGAAGTATCGATATACAATATTTCACTGCTGTCTGAAGCTTTGATTTTCTGCTACAGCCGACATCTTTTATTATGAAAGATAAAGCTCAAAGTCAAATACCTGCATGATGTCCATGTGTGTCATCAAATTATACCTTTTCTTCAATGCTTTAACCAACCTCTTGCATGTAGGGTAGTAGGCGTACTTCATGCAAGTCTCAAAAGCTTTTAGGATGCATATATTGACAGGCTTCAGTCTCTTTGGATTCAAACACTCAATGGTACTAAACATGCAAATAAAAGATGCATAAATAAAAACACAAACTGACTGATGAAAATCAAGGGTATCATGAAAATGGAAAACTCTGTAAAGGAAATGTTGATATAAAATAAGAATATGCAGTTTAATCACCTTCTTGTTATCTTTACACACTTTCTTTTAAACTCCATTCAACTGTCCAAATTCGTGAATATTTTTTAAACTAGGGTGCATATAACATAGTGCATTTAAGCTGTTTTACTTTTCATATATACATTGGCGGAAAATGAAATCCCAACACCAAGGAGTTATGCTAGATAAACGAAAATTGGAAGGCACGTTTTTGCCCATATGAAAGATGACACCTATTTAAATTTCACACTAGACAAATAAGAGTGGAGCTAGTAGCGCCACTATGATCATGCAAATCATGTTTGCTTTAAATACATGATGTAAACTTCGTGAGCATTATTTATCATCCGGATTGGACATTGTGAGCTAGGTTTGAGTCAAGAACGACTTTAAGGAGACGAAGAAGGCAGTATCAGCAGCTTAGAAAGTGAGTTTGAACGAGGCCGTATAATAGGGCTACGAGAAGGTGGATTTTCTTTCTGCGATATTGCAGAAAGACTTGGCAGGGATGTATCCACTGTGCATGATTGCTAGCAGTAGTGGTCACGGGAAGGCGCTGTCTCAAGAAGACCGGGGTTCGGCCGCACACGGGCCACTACTGAGAGGAAAGACCGCAGTATTCACCACATAGCTGTGGCGGATCGTACTGCATCTGTAGCAGCAATTACAGCTTCTGTTGGCCCCAGAGTGATACAGCGAACTGTAAGAAATCGATTACTTGAGGGATAGCTCTGAACCAGATGGCCTGTAGCGTTTATACCACTAACTCCAGATCACTGCCATCTGAAACGCCAGTGGTGTCAAGCTAGAGCTCATTGGAGGGCGGAGAGGAGACCTGTTGTATTCTCAGATGAGAGTCATTTCTGTCTTGGTGCCAGTGATGGTCGTATGTTGGTAAGAAGGAGGCCAGGTGAACGCTTGGAACCAAGTTGTCTGCGACGTAGACACACTGGACCTCCACCAGAAGTTATGGTCTGCGGAGCCATTTCCTATGACAGCAGGAGCACTCTCATCATTATCCCAAGCACCTTGACAGCAAACTTGTACATCAGACTGGTGATTGAACCGGTTGTGCTGCCATTCATGAGCAGTATTCAAGAGGGTGCTTTCTTACAGGATAACGCTCGTCCTCGTACCGCTGCTGTCACCTAACATGCTCTACGGAGTGTTGAAATGTTGCCTTGGCCTGCGAGATCACCAGATCTTTCTCCCATCGAGCACATATGGAAGATTATTGGAAGACAAATCCAGCATCATCCACAACCAGCATTAACCGTTGCTGATTTGACTGACCAAGTGCAACAGGCATGGAACACCATCCCACAAAATGACATACGGCACCTGTGCGACACAATGCATGCATGTTTGCATGCTTGCATTCAAAATCATGGTGACTACAGCGGTTATTAATGTACGGCCATTTCACATTCAAAATGGCTCTTCTTGCGATTACTTTAACCTGTGACTTTGAAACTTTAATCAAATAAATATGTTACCTATACAATTGCTTTGCCTAAATTTTATTCCTCTAAATTAATTTCTTCTTTGTGTTGGGATTTTATTTTCTGCCAGTGTATATATACAGGGTTCTTGTCCATTTTCATTCAAAAAATTCACTTTTTAAAGACTAGAGAAAAAAATATTATTACGATAAAAAAAGTAAATTTAATGCATTAAGAAATTTGATTACATTCACATAATATAATTTGATTAAGAAATTTTATTAAATTCACATAATATAAATTTTATCAAATTCGCATTAATATAATTAGATTTCAACACTATATCAGAAATTTCGAGGAATGCTTAAAATTTCTTTAAATTTGGGCAAAATTAAAGCATTTTAGATCTTGCTGATTTGAAAATATTTGGCAGACTTTTGATAATATTTTATACGAATAATGATCACAAGTAAAAAAAAAGTGAGATTTTCATGATCCTATGAGAGGCTTTTACAAATTAATCATAACAACAAAAAAATTAGGCAGTTATGGATATAATTGCAAACTAAAATATTACACAAAAAGGTTCTGTGTTTTTTTAGGAGGGTTATGGGTGTTGCAGTAATCTATTATTAAACTCAAGGAATCAGGGTTGGGTTTCTAATAGGACAATGGAAGAAACATGAACCGAAAAATATGAAATACCTTTCATTTTCCATACAGTGATGTGGTAAAATTCCACAGTTTCCAATCTTATTGTCCCTCTTAGACAGGAGACAATTTTCCTACTTTTATCGTAATTTCTGAACTGAAGAAAATTAAGTATGTTGGTACAAATATAAGCAGTTTTTAGGACTTTTAAGGATAGCAAGCACCCTGATATACTATTACATAGAATGTAAAAATGTAAATTTGATACAACTGAAAACTATATGCAACATAAAAATAGGAAGTGGATGAATTTTTGAAGGCAAGAATAAAAAAAAAACATGTGACCATACGGATTAAAACATAAGTTATTATTAAATTTAGTAGATTACTTTTTAAGTCTATGAAACAAATGAAATAACATGGTAATTGGTGTCAATCAGTTGAGAAATTTTGGAAATATTAAAAAGTATTACATGACACATACTGTGCATGTCAGAGGCAAGTTTATTTTTTAAATCATAAAGTTATTTTCATATTCATGTAACATTCCATTTTTGAGTTAAATTTGGTTTGAATCGGGAATAGTTTTGGAGAAAAACAATTATACTGATTGTGCAAACTGACTGATAGAACTGACTCATCAAAAATGGTTTTTATTATCAAAATCCTTGAAAACAGATTTTAAATTTGACTGAAAAGTTGTTTTAAAATTAAAACAATACTTCCCTGTATCAAGAGAAATAATAAGTCCTTATGTAAAACATCATAAAAGCTCAATGGATTCTATATCTAAGAAATCTGGAGATGCTCTGAAAGACTGAGTTTATTGACGGACTTTTGACAATAAGCATTCTAGTAAAATATTGTAAGTCTTAAAAACACTGAAGAAAAATATCTAGTATGGATAAAAGAGCAGGCATGCTTTTAAACTGGAGTTTATTCTTGAAATAGAAAACAAGTGTAAATGCAAAAAATCTGACTTTAAGGTCTTAATATTTTATAATAAATTACTATCTGGATCGTTTATATAAATACCATATGTAATTGATATAAAGCTATTGATCATATTTTTTGCTATTCGCAAAAATAAATAAATAAATAAAAATACCTTTGGCAATTGCTAATAAAATTTGCTGAAAATCAGGGTCATTGGCATTATTTTTTCCATATTCATGTTTTTAAGTTAATCATAAATTTCTATTTTTGGATAGATGTTTTAAATAAATGCCCAAATTCTTCAGTTCTAAAAATATTTGCATTCTTAGAATTCAAAAAACAAAATTAATTTGGATGATAAAAACAGAAATTCAGTGAATAAACAGAGCACCTCCATCTAAGTATGACCAAAAATAAATAGCTCTAATGAACTTTAAAGAACAATATATGCCCTGTCTCATTTCAGAAAACCTTTAAATCATTCATTAATATATCTACATATTCTTACTTATCAATATGAATTTGCATTTCAGTAAATAACTTTTGAGGAGGACATTTCTCTATTGGCAGGTACACAGGATTCATACTTGGGCGAAAAAATTTTTCAGTATATGGATGATAACTGAAAATCTCTTGAACCAACAATGGATCACTCAAAGCAGCTTTCTTGGATTGCAAGATAGCAGGAACAGGTTTTTCTGGTAATTTATTCATAAAAAGTGTCTGTAGAATGTGCACAAACTTGTAATAGAATTCTCCTAAAAAATAAAAAGTAACAATAAGTTTTTAACCCTTTCAAGGGTAATGGGATACCTGGCATCACACCTTTTTAATGATTATTTTATATAACCACCCAGGCCACTATTTTCTATAGAAATTATTTTAAACAATAGATTGTAGTTTGAAAAAGCATAAGTAAGTGGCAGTACTAAATGGGCTGAATAGATATTCAAAAGAGAGAAAATTTAAATTGCTTGTCTTTCGATGATCAAATAATGTTGATGTTTTTTGACCATATTAATATTTGATACATGAATCGTTTCTTGCATTCTAAAAATTATTTATAAAAAGAAAAGTGATGTTTACAATCATAAATTTACATATATTATAAAAGAAAAATAAAGGTGGGATAATTTTGTCCCACCGCACAGACATGTAATAAAATCTACTGATAGATGACAGCACTATGTTTTCATTTGTAATTTGCTTTAATTTCAGTTCACAGTTTGAGAGTTTTAGTTCACAATTTATATTTATATTCACAAAATATATTTATATTTTGTGAATATAAATATTATTGACCATTTTTTATAATAGATAAATGATTGACAGAGAAACAGGATTTAATTACGTTGCTAAGCAACGTGATATAATTTTCATCAAATAAATTGGCGATAAAAATATCATCTGATTAATGCTCTCTATGGTAGGTTCAATTTTTATTAATATCTCAACAATCCCTGGTCCTAGAAACTCGAAACATGGACTCAATTTTAAGTAGGGCTATTTCACAGCTATCCACAAAATTTCATGAAATTTGGTGCAGCTGCTCTCCCATGATGTTGATACAAACACACACACACACAGATTTTCAATTTTATTCATATAGATTTTAAAGTAAGAAAAAGTTTAAATATTAAAAAATTACATTTAAATATTTAGAAGAAAACAACAATAACACTATTTTTCAGCATTTGATAGGTCATGTGGACATTCAGATATTGATTTATTTCCTACCCAATCACATCACTGGCTAATTCCAGGTTTAATAAATCGTGTTGCACTAATTTTATTTTTTCACTTACTGATTAGAAAAGCTAGAATCTTCCAGTAGGTTGAAACCCTTCATATTTCATACCACTTCATCATTGGAAATAAAAATCTCGATAGATATGGCAACAATGGGAAACATAATTAGTAGATTTGACAGTATTGTTTTGCTCTCAAAATTCTGTTCATATTTTAATATTAAAATACCATGTATGATGAAACATATTTACATACAAATCGGATCTACTATATATAAGTCAAGAAATTATGGACAAAAAATAGCTACAAATTGGGGATTGGATTAATACATAGGCAATTAAAGAAGAATTTTTATCAATGTCTTTAACACATTTTTATAAAAGATTTTAAAATAAATGAAAACCTTATTGCTTATATGATTCTTAAGGGGAAAAGACATAGTTACTATTGATAAAATTTCAGACAGTCATGACTTCTTCCAAAAAATTAATAACAATGCTAAAAAAATCCCACATTTGTAACTATGCACATTGATTACCATAACTAAAATAAAGTATGCATTAAAAAAATTAGCCTATTAGCTGAAAATTGGAACGTATATAGCAGATTTAATACAACTTCTGCACAAACACTTTTTTTAAACTTTAATTTCAGAAAGAAAAAAGCATAATGTATGTATGTATGAAATGAGTTTGTTGTCATGCAGAAAAACCAAAATTACTCAAATTAAAATCAAAATGGAATATAAAAGCAATAAAAGAAATCACAATTTATGTATTAAAAAATTGTTCTATTTAAAAATTGCTGATTTTGTCTAAAATTTAGTACAAATACATTTTTCTTTTCAAATATACTAGTTTTGGAGGGTCTATTCACATATAAAGTTGATTTATATGTGAATAGTTATGATAAATTTCAATCAGTAAAAAATATAACTAGTAGATTTGGCAGCATTATTTTGCTCTAAAAATTTTGTTCATATTTTGACATCAAAACACTCTATTTTAAAATTCCACTGAAACACATTTATATATAAATCAGATCTAAATTAGAAACCTAAAATGAACAGCAGGCAAAGCACTTGCCATTTCAAAATTTAATGCATTTCAGGAATGCCTTAAGTAAGACCTGAATATACCTTTATCTACATGAAGCCTAAAAGGTTCCATATTCATCAAGGAGTTCATCTTGTTAAAGATTTCTATAGATTTTCCAGCAACAATTATGTCATTAAAAAATGGCTTAAGAAAGAAGTTCTCCTGGATATCAGGCGGCAAATCTTTCAAGCTGAAAGCATGTTCCCAGAACTCAGCATCTGTTGCATGAATATTGCCTGTCCTGTGAATTAAAATAAAAGAGTTATGCCAAATGCAACTTTACTTTTACAAGTTAATAATAACCAATGTGGGTCAGTATTACTAGTCCTATGCTTTCCTCTACGTTGTTAACACTTTATAAGTTAAAAGAATGTGATTAAGTAGATATTAAATGAAGATAGAAAACTCGCTGAATTCTTCTTACAGGATCAACATATTTCTCTGTATTTAAAAATTTGTAAATTGTGATGATTCCTACTCATATTTGCTCATCATTTCAACAATGCAGAAATTAAACAGTGATTTTCTGAACCAATTGCGACATTAAAAGAACTGCTTACATGTAACATAATAAAAGAAGATGGCTGTTTGTATATGCTTTTGTAGCAGAAAATATAAACTTTGGACAGCTACAAAATTCAGTAGTGGGTTAGCTGAACTCCCGGTACAGTGGTTTCTGTTAGTTTTCAACCAAAGGCATAAAGATAGTAATTTTGATTCCGTTCTTTCTCTAGTAGGAAAATTACAAACTGGGCATTGCTATGAGAAGTAGCGGATATTTGTGCGCATGAGTAATAAACTTTTGCATGTAACTACACATTTGTTGAAATTACAGAAGTCTTTCATATGCAGGTTGCACAGCAGGTAATTTTATCGCTGATTTCAAAATGTGAGTGACCACGACTATGTTTTTTGAAAAATTGAATGTACTATTGATAAAAATTGAATATATTAAACATACATAAATGCACAACACTTTTGCTTAGCAAATAACTTATGACTCATTAAAATCAAACAATATTTTGTTAGAAAGTTTTAAAACATTTGTAATCATATGTATGTACATGCATTCAGGAGATTACAGATGTGTTATTTTAACTAGAACTACTGCTGCAAATATTTATATAAGCATCTACAACAGTAATTCTAGTCCTTTTTAACTTCAAAATTACATATAAAACAACCCTTTGTGCAACATTACTAAAATCACTCATTTTTTTATCATTATCATTGAAATAAAAATGAAGGCTTTCTAATAGTGTGCTTGTTACAAATAAGATTCTTATAATTACTAATGGAAATTAAGAGCACAAAGCTTTATTTGATTACTCCAATTTGTAATTAAATTGATCACAGGAATAATGTTGTAACCTAAAAATGTAGCAAAGCTATTTGGCATCCAGTACAACAGCAATTTCCATAAATGCTTGATTCTTATTTGTATAAAATCTGGATGAAAGGCACGGCACTTTTTTTCATTTGCACTTAGAGTAGTCATTCTGGTCACTGTCCTTCTCATGACATTGTAACCCAAAAAAAAAAATGAAATTTTACAAGAAGAAAAATCTGCATTTCATTTTTATATAAGCACAAGTTTCAAACAATTATTTTACCCATCAAATATATCAATGATATTAAACTGCCCAAGGAACTAAACTTCAAATAAGTTAATAAGTAAAAAACACTTTGTGCTAAAGATAAGGAAAACATGAGACACATATTTAAGCACAAATAAAATAATAAACACTTGCAGCAAACACCTGTTTTGAAGATACATCTGAAACTGACCCAGTCCAAAAATCTTTGAATCCCATCTGACCTAACCAGGGTGGCTACAGAAACTTGAAAACAAAATTCCCTGAGTTTTCCCTGATTTCCAGAGTAATTTTCCCGAAATTCCCTGATTTTCTTCAATCATCTGTTCGCATAAGAATTTCCCAACCATACTCATAAACTCGACTAACTAAAAACTGATAGATAGATAAATGAATATAAAAGATAAATATAAAACATTTATATATATATAAGATAAGCAGCATAACAAAAACGAGCATCAACTTTGAAGCAGAAAACATTGGATGAGTTTTTCACGTAAAGAGGCAAAGCGAGTAAAAATAATTTAGTAATTTCAACGTGTTTTTACATTACATCATACGATGGTTTTTTCAAGTTGCTTAATGTTATGCAAAATTAAATTGTAGGTATGTTTTAAAATAATTTAGAAATTTTGCTCTTATTACTTAGTACTTATTTATAATAGATTTATTGTACAGTAGACATAAGTCAAACAACCAATCCTTCTCCTCATGTCTTGAGCTGATGAGTAGGGGAGACCGGGGTACAGTGGGTCACGGGGCACAGTGAGACAATTGATTTATTTACTAGGGTAAAAATGTTTAAGAAAGGGAAAAATATGATACATTATGCCAACTTGTGTGGCAACACTGTGCAAACAGATCACCGCCATTATTTGTTTTCGAGGGGGGCAATAGCGATTTTTGTTCTCATCTGACCTGTTGGGAAAATTAGGTAAGTGTTGTTTTTTTGTATTTGCGCACTAAATTGTCATCCAATAATCAATATTTTTACATTAATCCATAGGTTAAATATTTTTTATTGCATATGTATGATGGTTTTTCATTTTATTTGTTAGTGGTACATAAATTGTAACTTTTGTTGTGTGTGTGTCTCTTGGGGTACAGTGGGACACCCTTAATGGGGTACACTGGGACACTGTCGCTCAACATAAAAATACCTCCAATTCCTAAAAGTTGAACCAAAGTTATTAGAATTTATGCTTTTCAATTAATTATTACCTAAGGATAACCTTTTCAAACTACTTTTATGTTGTGTAAACATGTAACAACTTGAGTTAACCTGAAATTGTTATAGTCCGGCTCCCATGAGTTGGCAGATGACCTTGGATGAGTCCATTTCGTTATAGGGAAGAAAGCTGGCAAAACAGACGATCTGTGCACTACAGTGAAAGGGTTGCCAAACGCAGAAACCTGTTTGGCGATCGCATTTGCTGCGCGTATTTCGCCAATTGTTTGAAATTTAGAATAGTTGGAATGCTTTACTAGCATTGCGCTTGCGACTAAGAAAATGTCTAACATCTGTTCCAACTTCTAACGTCTGTTTATTTAATTAATTAGAATCTGATATTTGTGAACCGTATCGACAAAATGTCTGTAGAAGTAAAAGTAATTCGTTCCAAGGAACGAAATGTGGTCCACAAAGTACTCGATTTTTTTTAGGCTGAAGCAAATTCAGAAAAGTTATGCACCCCCATCCGACAGCCCTTGCCAGCATTACAAAGGAGCAGTGGATTAAATATTGTGAGCACGCAGTAAAAGTTGAAAATAAATATTGGGAAATTGACAATTTAGTGGAAGAAACCATAGAAGAAATCAGTTTTGTGGTAGGTGCCGACTCCTCTTCAGAACATGACTCAAGAGTCAACTGAAAGTATAGAATCAGATTTCGAGAAGGGCGACAGCGGTACAATTTTTTAAATATTTTATATATAAAATATTATAAAATAATAACAAACATATATATAAAAATATAAAACAGATATTTTTTATATATTTTTACATTTTCCAAATTTTGTAACTCGGGGGGGTGGGGGGGGGGTGATAGATTCCTTAGATGACATGGCCATGCAATGTAATCTCTAATGATGAACTGACTGTCCGAATAGTGGCCCACAAGCAAGGAAAATGGTTAGATAACATATTTAAAATTAATTAAATTACTGAAATTTATTTTAGAATTAACAAATATTACTTTATGAATATATACTTTATGAAATATGTAACTGTATAAAATGTGATTCATAGAACTTACTGAAATGATTTTCAATGGCAGCAAAAGTATTTAGACTGAAGCGTTTTCTTTGTATTTTATAGAAATTAAACAACGTTATATAAAAAGTAAAATACTCAATGATAAAAATATAAAGATGTGTGTATGTCAAGGTATTTTTTCCCCTTTTATAGATGGATCGAGGATCTTTCCTAAAGAAAATGTCTTATTACACAAGCGAGCAACCCATAAATTACGGGGGGGAGGGGGGGGGAGGGGGGGGGGGTAATCTCAGCCAACAAATTTTTGGAACTTTTAAACAGAGCTTTTCAGTAATTTTACAAAGTTTCCAGGAAAAAAATTGAATTAAAACTGCAATTTCAGTGCAATTTCAAATAATTATTCGTGCTAGTTTGTGCATATAACTCAAATTAATGAATTATAAAAGAAATAAAGAAAATAAATATGAATCTGTAGGGAAGGCATGTGCTGTTCACATCAGATTTTTCCTTTTAGGAGATGAATCATTCATACGCACGAAACGCATTGTGCATTTCTCCTAAATAAAATAGTTTAAGTTACAAGAAAAGTATTACAACCGAGCTCTTCAATTTTAACAAAACATTTACGACCATTATTGTTTTATTATAATATAATTTTAATTATTAAGAAAACATTTCCACCACATCCCAACAGTAACACTGAATGCTAGTAATAATAGTGTCATTCTGTACTGGGTGCCTGGTCATTCGGGCATTCCTGGCAATGAATTGGCAGATGAACTTGCTAGGAAAGGCTCTAATACTCCTTTTGTGGGCCCTGAGCCAGCCTTGGGTATACCCAATGATCTTATCAGAAGAATTGTCTTTGACATCTTCAGGAAGCTTCAATGCAAGAACTGGCGTGACACTAAAGGGCAAAGGCAAGCGAAAATTCTCAATTGTAATTGCCCTAGTGCACGTCAAAAGGAACTTTTCAGGCTCAGTAGAACTGGCATCAGGAGAGCTGTTGGGCTCCTTACTGGGCACTGCACTCTCAAGAGACATCTTAATATTATGGGTGTCTCCAAAGATTCGCTTTGCAGAGGCTGCAATTACAGCGAAGAAACTGCAGCTCACATTCTGTGTGAATGTGAGGCCTACTCTGCTCACAGATTCGAACACATTGGTCGTCATGTGATTGAACCCTGGGAGCTGAACGACATTCCTGTCAAGTGCCTGCTTATGTTTGCATCGGCTACTGGTCTCTTCTCTTAGGGACCTTCACTTTTTGGGGTAGTACAATAGACCTCTGGTCGATGTGCTAGGCTCTTCTGGAGCCACCCACCTTTATATCATTCATTCATTCATTCAACACTGAATGTACTTATACATATGAAGCTCTTTATCGTTCTGCATAAATCATTTTCATACTGCACAAATTGTGCATTATTAATTCGCACTAAAGGCGCCAATTCTGGAAACCCGTTCTTCCTAGTACGTTTCTACCTGTCATTGAATTTAACTAATGGATTCGTCCAAAGTCACGTGACTCAAATGCCTTCTCGTTGGAGTCGCACTATAGAACTGCATCAAAGCTATAGGCCTATAGGTATATTGTGGGGGGGAAAACTACACTAGCTGTTTTGCTTAAGAAATGTTTAAAACTAATCCATAAAGCTATCTCTGTTATACAAATTCTATTAGGCTTGGCTTAGAAAAAACACTTAACACATTTTGTAATTAGGGTTTTCATGTTATTTGTTAGGTCTAACAATTTTGTTGTTTACATTGTTGGTGCGAAAAAGAGAGAGAACAAGTGAAATTGGATTAGTAAAAGAAGTTGTGATGCGGAAGGCTGTAAAGGCAGTACTTAAGGACAAGAAACCATTAAGGGAGATAGCAAGAACTTTTGATATTCCTAAGAGCACCCTGCAACGATATGTGCTAAAAGCAAAAGATATAAACTGGGAAGAAAATCCAACAGAGAAAAATGTTATGCTTAAACCAAATTATGCAGTTCGGCAAATCTTCACTACCTTTGAAGAGAATATGCTTACCAAGTATTTAACCCAAGCTTCAAGTTTGCATCATGGGCTTCCACCAAAATAAGCACGAAAACTAGCATATGAATATGCAGTGGAATTGAATAAAAGTATCTCATCTTCTTGGAATGAGAATCACTGTGCAGAAGAAGATTGGTTGGAAAGCTTTATGAAACGAGCTGGTAGTATTTCATTTAGGAAGCCAGAAGTCACATCGCTTGCCCGGTCAATGAGTTTAACAAACCCATAGTGACTGAGTTTTATTCTAAGTTGCATGAACTCTTATAAAAACATCATTTTGGGCCAGAAAACATTTATAACTTAGATGAAACAGGACTCACTACTGTGCAAACACCTGGAAAAGTGATCACCAAAAAATGTGTTAAGCAAGTAGGCCAGATCACTTCATCAGAAAGGGGTGAACTCGTTATTTTTTGTTGTATGATCAATGGCTTAGGAAATGCCTTGCCCCCATTTTTTTCCCTTGTGTTAAATTTCGGGAGACAATATTAAAGGGTTCTCCTGTGGGTGTTCAAGGAGCTGCTCTGCTACAGTGAATGGATGGATGAATACAAATATATTTCTGATGGCTATGAAGCATTTCATGAAGTATTCTAAATCAAAGCCAGAAAGTAAAACCCTTCTCTTAATGGATAATCATGAAGCACATATTAGTATTGAGACCATTAATCTAGCAAAAACGAATGGTATCGTACTCTTCACAATACCCCCACACTGCAGCCATAAGTTGCAGTCCTTAGACAAGGCTGTGTATGAACCATTAAAACATTCCTATAACGAAACGTGCCGGGCTTGACTTGTGAATAATCCGGTAAAAGAATAACAATTCACGGAACAGCAGAGCTTGTGGGAAAGGCGTATCCACATGTCTTTTGTGCAAATAACATCCTATTTGGTTTTTCTGCCACAGGTATTTTTCCGTATAATAACAATACCTACACTGATGCAGACTTTGAGGCTGCAAGTGTAACTGATGTCCCACAGGTGTGCGTCACTGATAACCCAACACCTGAACAACCCAGTCCTACTCAATTTCAACTATTTACTGAAGCTGGTGGATCTAGGCCTATTACAGAGGAACCACAAGCAAGCTGCTCTTATTTAAATTCACCTTCAGTGAAAAGCTATGTAGGTCTACACATAGTGGAAAAAACTGAACTGTTCTGTCACCTGAAACTGTAAGGCCTCTCCCAAAATGTCATACAACTGAAATATATAAAAATATGTGAAAAAGTAAAAAATCCGAAGTATTAACTGACACACCAGTTAAGGAAAAAAATAGAGCAGGAATATTTAAAAAGATTAGAAAAGAAAAATCAGCCTAAAAAGAAAAAAGCTTCAAAAGATATCAAATCAAAGAAGAAAAGAAAAATTAATAGAAAATTTGGCAAAACAGTTCCTCAGAAAATGAAGATTGGAAAGAATCTGAAAGTGATAGCAGTTTTGAGGTAGAGATGGCAGAGAATGCAGATGGTGTTGTTGTTGTTGAAACCCAGACCGTCCGACCTACCAGAAAGGTGTAAGGTAACTGTTTGGACGGTCGGGAAGTGCCACCCAATTTAGACCGGAACCCAGTGGGGGAGGCATCCACAGGGACCGTACCCTCCTTCCCCTACCACCAACCTCTCGGAAGGACTTTCAGACCCACATGTTTAACGTGATCGTACTCCGCATGAACACGGCGGCAGTTTTGGCAGTGGCTGGAATCGAACCCGGGCCTACCGAGTGCAACTCCAGCGCGCTAACCAATGGGCTACCGCGCCCAAAATGCAGATGGTGTGATACTATTGATATTGGAGATTTCGTGTTGGTCAAAGTGTGCGGGAAAAAGAAAGCAACCTTCAGCTATTATATTGCGGAAGTGATACAAAAAAGTAAAATTGACTATGAAGTGAAGTATATGAGAAGACTTTTACCAGGATATAATTTTGTTTTTGATGATGAGGCAACATATTCAGCTCTTCATAGTGACATTGAAATGAAATTGCGGAAACCCGTATGTCATGGAGGAACAGAAAGGGTATTGAGACAATTATCGTTTCCCGTGAACTTAGAATGTTATGCTAAGCTGATATAAAAAAGACTTTTAAACCGTAGGCTAAGTAGCCTAGGCATTGTTTCGGCTGTTTAAAATAGTGTTCAATAACTTTATTTTAGTCATCCAAATATTTTTGATTGTAATAATTTATAAACTGTTTTCTGTTATTCAACTGTTAACCACAACCCATACAAATTATGAGAATGAAAGTGTAATGTATCATCGTACAAATATATGTGTTTATTTTTATGTCCCATTGTACCCCATTCAATGTCCCAGTGTACCCCAGTCTGGGGTACACTGGGACGAATTACATACCTTCGGAAATATAATATTTTTACAAAGAAAAACTTGAGGAAAAAATATGAAAAATTTAACAATAGAAGATAAAAAGTAGTATTATTGTATTGCATATTTGTTGAATTTCTAATATTAAAAATGTAAAAAGTATTACCAAATAAGTAAAAATTGTCCCACTGTACCCCGGTCTCCCCTACTTTATCAATGTATCACTATATGTCTGTTGGCAAAAAAACTCCTTAGAGGATCTACTTTTATAGAATCTATTATTTCGATGTTGAGGCGGAGGAGGATTTTAAAAATTGGGGAACATTTAAAACATTGGCAAAATACAAATTTTATTATTTGACAGTAACAAAGACAAATTCGCAGAAATATTTTAATTTATTAATGAGTAATATTGTTAACATGCATTTATTATTGCTATCTTCTCATTTTTAACATTTAATAAATTTTCAAAACTTATTTTAAGTGTTTTTTTTTTTCTTTTCTAAAACTAATTCTTTTCTATAAGTTATTGTCACTACCATTACCATTTTCTCCATTTCTTAAAGGTTTGTCAAATTTAAATTTTTCATTTATCCATTGTTTAAATATTTTAAACATTTATATTCACTATTTTTTTTTTAACCTTGTAATTTTTTTAAATCTTGCCAATGATTTTCATTATAGACCTTTTCAGGTGTTTTATAATATTTGTTTTCCAATACATCATAAAAAAATTCATTTATCATGAAGCATTCAAATACATTTTGAGGCAATTTTAAATTCATTTAAGTTTTCTCATCTTGATCTTTTTATTTTTTACTTTTCCAAGCTTATGAAGCATTCACTATTATTTATTCCTCTTTTATTTTTAGGAAGCCCGTCCACTAATTTCTCTTTAATTTCGAGGGTTTTACAAATGATTTTCGGTGAATTTTAATAAATTAATATTCTTGCTTTATATTTTGATCATTTACCCTAATTTTTCAATCATCGTGATCGCGACATTTCGGTCTTTTTTCCCGTTATATTAACGGACGTTATGAACTCTTTTATTTTAAAATTTTCCCAATATGTTTATTTCATAACAAATAAATTCTTTATCCTTTTGAAGAAATTTGATTTTTTTTTAATATTTCAACGTTTTGAATTTAAAAAATGGCATTTTATATCGCTAGAAACATGCCGTTTTATTGCAATACCCGAATTTTCCGATCAACGGGAAAAGGGCCGTGAACTACTTTTGGCCCCGCGGGTAAGTTGAAGATGGAACCGATTTAACTTGGAATTTATAATAATTGTTAACAGATAGCACTTCTGAAAATAGAACTAAGCAAACATTTTAGGAATTCATACATCGTTGTTTTATACATCGTCGATGAGAGATTAATAACTTAAAACAGGGTATAATCTGTTAAAGGAAATCTGAAATTTCTCCTAGTGAAAAACTGTCGTACATCGAGATTTTAAAAATTTTGAAGTTTTCGCGATCAAGCTTTAAAATTAATACGAAGTATGTCCGGAATAGTATCCTTCAAACGGGCTATTTTAGCCAATGCTACTAACATTCATAATTTGCGTATAGTCATTTATGGACCATTCATATGTAGGTTAATGTAGAATAATAATACATAACATTGCAATATTGGCAATTCAGCTCGGAAAAGCATTCCCCAATCCCCAAGGTTGATATCCTTTATTCGTGCCGGGAGCCCAGATTTAATTCGCTCACATCGGCCCCGAGCGGCAGCGTATTCCCGAAACTCGTTCATATAGATTAATTCTTTTAATTTTTCATTGTGAAAAATATGCTACAATGAATATTTAACTAATAAATAAATTCACAAGCACGAAATAACAGGAACAAGTTTTACACACCATTAGCGAGTGATTTTAATCCCGTTCATGCATCTGCTTTCGGGAACCCTTTTAAATTTGAGTCAGATGTAAAAATGGGGGAACCCATTTAAGCCGCAATTATTATTTGCCGTGCTCATTGTAGAGAGTAAGGCAAAGACGCTACACCCGGAATGTTGTAAATCACATCGGTGATTACGGAGAGGGGTAGGATAGGAATGTCAATTGTACTCATTCTCGATAGCAAATGCAATAAATTATGATCGCCTGGTAGGGGAAAAACTAAAGAGCTGGGGAAAACCATGGGAGAGCCGTAGCAGTATTGTAGCGGCTGTTGACAGATTTTTCACACTCCACAAGTGGATTTGTTTAGGGAGAATAACCATCCTACGCTATCACACAATTTGGCCGGTAAACAGGATTTAATTAATCACCAGTTTTTCAAGTTTAATCGCCATGTGGTGAGTGGGAATTTTAAGCTTTATGATGTCATCTGACCAACAGCCAATCAGAATAAAGTTTAACACTTCCACATAACGAGGGCAGTTTCGCGAAGATACAAAGAGAAAGGAAAATTCTCATTCAGTTGTTTTCACAGGAATTTGAAGATCGGCGACTTGCGAAACAAAATTCCAAAATTTTCTCTGATTTGAAGCAAAATTCCCTGAGTTTTCCCTGATATTTCCAGAAAATCATTTTTCCCCGAGAATTCCCTGATTTCCCGGTTCTGTTGCCACCCTGCTGACTCATACTATTGATTTTTCAGATATATATAATCAGAAATCCAAGCCATCTACAAACTCATAATTATATAGGAAAGTCTTTATAAGGTTTTTCGCTCCACATTGCTAAAATTCATATTTTTTTCTCATATATTTTGTGTTAATATTCATTTATATCTTCTCAAAATATGGACCCTGTCCAGCTCGACTCAAATTTTTTAAACTTAATCTGTTGGTTAGCCCCAAATTTATGCAAATCTCTACCAAAGATATTCTGCCATCAGACTAACACAAACACCATTCTAAAAATAGTTTATTCATATTCAGATATGTCTAAAATGTGTAAATCTATTTAAATTAGATGGTTCAACTTTTAACTCCATTACAATACTATTTTTTAAAACATTCTATGCATTATATAAAGTTGTGGTTGGTAACTTTTCTTCTCTAGCAGATCACAATTATTTGTTACCTTTAATATATGGGACATACATATAAATTAAGAAATTGGGAGCACTAACAAGGACCTTTAAAAACATTGCAGCAAAATGTGTGTCTTTATAATTTTTAAGAATGAAAAATAGTAATTTACAAAAAATGATGTAATAATGAGCATTTTAAAGTAGTTCTGTTACAAACACAGGATTTGCTGGATAATTTAAAAAATATATATATCTTATTCATTTTATAAAACCTGCAAGATAAATTAGAAATGATTAAAAATCTAAACAATTGCAAAATTATAAATCACACAACAATGATGAAATGATTCCACATGACAAGTTGTACAGTCAGGAAATCACATGGCGTCTAATTTTAGTACTTCTGATACTTGGCAATGAAAAATATTCAGTACTATATGATATATTGTTAATTTTTTAGAATGCCATAACAAAATACATCTGACTGTACTAGTAGTATAAGGTGATGTTTAAAATTTTAATTTAAAAAAAGCACTGCTTACACATATTTAATTATCTGAGACCAAATAATGTGTTATTAGAGGTATCAAATGCTGTATAAAATTTAAATGGGACTTTATAAGTGGCCTACAAGATTCTGATAGAGAAAAGAAAAAAATACTTAAATAAACCTTACCTGGTGCAAATAAACTCTTGATGAATGTCCTTGAAATTCCCATGAATAATGAGACTTTCCAAGAAACCAAAGTAAGGCTTGCAAGTTTGTAAAAACAAAGTCATCACAATTTTAGTCTGAATAAAAAAATATTAATATTAAAAACAATACAAAGAATTAAAATACAATATAGTTAGGGCCCTATAAATTATGCGGAAATTTTTTTTGAAACTATGCAGCATTAATGGGTCAATTTATTGAAATTATGCAGACAATATGCAGGCTAAAAAAAAGACTGCATACATTCATACAAAAAAAAATTCAACTTTAAATGGAACATTCTTTGACAAATTCGTTATTTGCTTTCATGTTATGATTACAAAAACGAATAGACTCCATAATTATAATAATCCTTACCACTACAATTACATAAAATAAAGAGATGTTAGTCCAGCAGCCAAAAATTCTTGCAAACTCTGCTTTTGTTTGCTAAATACTTGCACTTAAAACAACACTGCTCTTTCGCAATCTACAGAATTAGGTAACATCGAAAGTACTGGCTCTGCTTTTCATATTAGTCCAGGAAATCTCTCTAAAACTGCTTCTGAATTCCAGAATTTGATTACATCAGAAACTGTGCATTCCTTTACATACTCTTTGTATGCAGAAAACTCAAGTCTTACTGACAGGCCATCAATTTCTGGAATACTTTTAAAAATTACATCATCAATATCCATGTTGGTCAGTTGATGTGGGTCAAACACTCAAGCTGCATTCATGAAATTCAAACCAGGTTGCCAAAACTTGGGTCCGCGCTTTTTGGAGATAGACAGGCAATAGTAAATATTCGACTTTATTACAGTTTCTGCAGAAGCAAATTGCATGCAGATTTTTTAAAACAGCCCGCTTCTAATTCAAGCTGTAATTTAGATTGCAGATCAAGTAACTTGTGTGCTTTGTGAATAGACTTTCACATGTTTGGAAGAAGAGCAGCATGTCTATTAGAATCTGGGCATATTTTGCAATGAACTAAAAGTCGTTACAAATATATTTACTTTCCATCAGGGACTTGCACATATTGAGATTGTTAGTCTCAGGAGTAATTTCCATTTCACTATCAAAGTAAGTATATAAACATTGCAGTATGCAGCATGGTACTGCACTGATTCAAACCAAGAACTATAGTATGTTATCAGGAGTGCTAGACATAGTTTACCTTGTTTGCTCCTTTCTGCTAAAAACTGTAGATAATGCCACATTCTAGCAGGACAATGCTTGAACAACTTCCTAAAGCATCTGATAAATTTATCCACTTCAACAAAATGCACAGTTACCTTACACTATTCTGGTAGGTCGGACGGTCTGGGTCTCAACAACAACAACTTCAACAAAATGCAGATGCCATTGGTCACAGGCTAGGTTTACAATATGAGCATTGCAAGTTTTGTGCACCAATTTAGGAAGTAGAGCATGTAGAACTTACTTGTAAGTTTGAGTTATATAAATCGCATCATCGGTTAAGATTGAATACTTTGCTAAAATCAATCTCAATATTTGCAGGGTCCGCGCTAGCCATTCGCCTACGCGCCAAATGCGAAAAGATCGCAAAACTGGCGATAAAAAAAATACTTTGGCGAAAAAAATGGCGAATGATTTTTTGGAAACTGTGAAAATTTCGTAAATATTTTTTTGGGAAGTAATATGGAATAAAAGTCCGATTTAATTTGGAATAAAAGTCCGATTCCAGACAAGTAGGCCTATGACATACGAGCGTTGTCTCCCGTCTGTTTTGGGGACGTTCGTTCTCGTGTGACAAGCTCCAAGTATTCTTTAATTCCCAGCACGCTGCTCCTCAAAACGTACGGCAGACAGCGAGCGCATTCCTGTCTCTCAAGCGTCCTTGACCCACCGGGGCAATCAAAACATTATCTGGATTCCGTTCGTTATGTGAGCCGATTTTTTTCGTTAACCCTGAATCGCACAACCGTTAACCCCCCAACACAGTTATTAGATACTCTCCAATAAACAAAACAAAAAAACACTTTTAACTTAAAATCCTGCATTATAGTTTTAAACAATCCGTGTTACAAAATTATTTCTGAAAAGAGCCATTTTTTGTCGAAAACGATCAGCCGTAATCAGAGAAACAAGTGATAAACATCGAACGAAAATGTATGTATATTTTTTGATGACGCGTATACAATGGTAGTCCGGAGCATCTGGAGGGGCGAGAAATTAGGAGTGTGCGATTGTGTAATTACTACCGCAGCGTTTTAGGATCGATTGTCTTGCGGGAAAAAATAACTTTTAGACTTACGATGGTTTTTTTTTTTTAGACTCCGCATATAAATCGACCCCCCCCCCCCCCCCACTTTGAGGCGTTTTTTGTTTTTGTTTTTTTTTGTTACAAATTTCTCGACTTACGCGAGTATATACGGTAAATAAAAAAGCATTTAATTTTAGTTAAAACCAACTGAAAAAAGGTCACTGCTGATTGTTATCACAGATGCCAACTTGCGGTTTGCTGTTTTTGTCATAAGTTGAATCGTAGTTTATCTTTTTGTTACGAATTTTCAAGCCTGCCTGGCTTGTTTTCGTTTCATCTTCATCATCATCTTTGTGGTTTTTATACGATCCTTACGCCTGCCTGAAATAGTTTTGGTGCCTAATTTTAAAGAAATATAATGATACTGCATATAAAAATATTATGGTTGTAGCAAGAATTGGTTTCACATGTCCTATGACAACAACCATCGTTGAAAGAGGCTTTAGTAAACAGAACATAAATTTCATTAGGTAGTAACATCAGAGTAAAAAATCTCAGTGACTTGATTCTTATAAATAGTGAAGGGCCAGATATGAAAGATTTTAACTTTAAGGCAGCTTTTGAAAATTGGTGTATAGTACAAAAATTCGACGCTTGACTGGTTTATGTGATAATGAAACTATGTGAATTATAAAATAAACTTGTCATTTTTCTAACTCATTGTGATCTTTCATTGGTAAATACAAGTTTAATTTACTAATAGCCTATTTAATGATTAAAAAAATGAAATCTACCTATCTTTATATCTTGTTTAGAATGAAATTAATATTATTAGCTGCATTATGGCTTAAAAGTAGAAATTTTTTCACCGATGGCAACGATAACTTTGACTAATAATCATGTAATTTGGCTAATGATTTTTCAATTTGGCTAATTTGTTGGCTAACAGTTTGAAATTCCTAGTGCGGGTCCTGTATTTGTAAGGCATTATTGCACAATGGCCTGAAAAACTATTGTTGATTGGACAGTTTCAAGATGAACGCTATTCAGTAGATAAGGATGTATTTTTGCCGAATCTGTAAATTATGGAACAACAGGAATGTGTAAAAGTAGTTGTCTTTATCATCTCTGCCTTCATCAAAACTAATCCAGAGCAAGTCTGCTAACTTGATAATTTACTTTATTTCATTCTTCTTTGTCTCAAAAGCTTTGAGTAGGTAGTTTTGCCGTAGAAAATTAGCTGATGGTAAGGCACCGGCAATTGTAACTTAGTAAGGAATTCTTTCACCTTAGGATTATCTAGTAGTTCTATGGGAATATTAGCACTTGCAAATATGTTGACAATTTCAAAGTGCACATTTTGCTACATTTCGTTTGTTTTCTGAATATTGATAATACAGTTGTTTGATGAGTTTTCTGTTTGTCATAGTCCTCTTGCTTGGCTTTTCTCTTTTTTTCTTCATGACAATAACTTTTCAAATGTTGATAAATTACAGACTTTCTTGTGTGATCGATGGAAACATTGTAAGTGGTACAAAACATTATGCCATTGGAAACGTGTAAAGTACAGGGAAATTCCTTGCACCTATCTTAGGCATAAATATGTAATGTCATTCTTTTTGGGTTTTGATAGATACATTTTATTAGAGTCTGTTTATAAAAGTAGAAAACAATTCAATAATATAAATTATAATTCTACGCTGGAAAAGAGCTTTTTGTTTTCCGCACAAATGAAAGCACATGCTAACTGCTAATGTGGAAGAGCAGGTAGCATGACCACATATGCAAAAAAAATAATCTTGAAGCGACTCTCAGACTGCTCCTTTAATGAAAAAAAAAAGGTGGAAGGGTTAATCATACTCGTTCACACCCCTGGAAAAGCATTTCAGTATGCAAACATGCCAAACACCAACAAAAGAGGGATTATTTCAAAAAGTGCTGTTTTGAGGTCTTGAACAAGATTTTGACTTTCCTGATAGCAAAAAATCATAATCAATAAGATATACAAACCCACCCGGAGGTATACGGCAAATAAAAAGCCACCACAACAGCAATCCCACCCAAGACACAACATGGCCACCCAAGGCCAGTGCCCCGAGGACACCACCCCCAAGAGGACAACCGGGCTCCCAGACTGGATCCCAGTCAATCACAGGCAATAACATGGTTCGCACCAAAAGCGAAACAACAAAAACAATAAAACCCGACACAGACCACCACAGATCACTATACTGGTCCGTTGAGACTCATCCTTTCCTAACTACGTTATTAGGAAAATAAACAAGATCACTGACTAACTTGTCAGGAAATAATACAAAGTATCACATTGTACTGCAAACATAAAAGACATGCACCATACATCTACAAAGAGCATAGGCCGTTTTAAAGGGCCGTTATAGGCCGTTTTAAACTTCACATTGTGCCTAGTGCAATTCATGCACACCGCCTCCCCTATACATTCTGTCGCATTGTGACCCTCTTCACCACAATTTACACAGACCTCTTTTGGGGGCAATACTTGCTAATATGTCCATAAAATCAACATTTGTAACAAAAGTTCGCTCTCAAAAATTCCTTACAATCCACCCTGGTCCATCCCACATTCACTTTTCCTCGTTTGATCAACATACCAAATGTCACTAGATCCAAAGAGATTACCCAATAATTTACTCTTACCTCTCTTTTCCTTAAAATGAGATCTAACAGTAAATTCCATAATATTACTCATTCCTTCATTCTGAGAAACTATTTTCTCTTTGAGATTATCCTCAGTAATGTTTTCTTCAACATTATACAATATCATTTGAGGGTTTTTCTTCACTGGCTTTCCAACTTTAAAACACTTTAACTCATCCTAGTCAGTGAATTCTTTGATAAACTGATCAATATCTTCCTCCCACTCAGTTTCCACTATAATTCCACCTTTCGCTATCTTCCTAACTCCCCTTACACTAATGTCCAGTTTATGGGGATTCACCAGGTTCTGCACTTCAGCCTTCGTTTTATCCGAACTTTGCTCAATAGTTGGGTGAATGGTCAGTACATGAATAGTACGTTTCTTGCTCTTGGACCTTCCACGCTTCTCTCCCTTCTCTACCACTTGTGCATATGAAACAGGTCTTTCTGTTACACTTAGCTGTTCCATCTGGACTGCAATCAATGTTTGTTGCTCAATCATAACCATCAACATTAGAGCCAGCTCGTCTCTAATTCCCGTCTGAACAGGAACTGAAACTTTAATCTTCCCCACTTCATTCACAATATTATTATGACAACCTTATCATATAACCACCAATATTAGTCTTTGGGACCACCTTCAGAGCATCCATTATGTCTGTTTCGTCCCCCATTCCACCTTACCCTACTGATGGATAAAGCCAATAAACTGATCTGGAGTGATAAGTGCTTTCCTCTTTTGGCTTGGTCTTCAGTCAGTTTTCGACAACTGATTTCTCAGGGGAGCCCACCCATTACGACAAAGTGTTGACCTAGACCAGGCTTTACTTCACCTTCTCCTCTTAGACAGCAAATTTTTGGTATATAATAATAGTCCTTTACCTAATAACTCAACTTAATTTAGGTAAGCATAAAGCTGTCAAAAATATTCGATATATCTTCACTGGTCCCGGGGGGGGGGGGGGGGAAGCAAAAGATCACCAATGAGAGCAAATGGGGAAAACAGACAGGAGTAAAATTATGCAGAAACTGTAAAATTATCTGTAAAATTGCAGATAATGCAGAATTCTGTATTTCCCACATTTTTACATAATTTATAGGGCTCTAAAGGCTCTAAACATAAGAGATATACCACTACTACACACATCAGTAAGAATACATGCAGGACAAAAATCAGTGGATATCTATTAGTAATTTCTATATATTTTAAATATACAATATAAAACAAATATATTAAATCTTTTATAAAAGAAATTCTTCAAGAACTGTATTTTGTAATTTCACAATGTTATTCTAATTTATTTTAACTTAATACTACAAAACATTATGCCATTGGAAATGGCATAATTACTTTGTGCTGATGTTCATTGATATATCCCATTCTTATCACCAAAAATTTATAATATTATTCAGTATACAATTGATTATTGTATTAAACTGATTTTACTGATGTTGGTTTGGAGAGGAAAAACGGTACTGAGAGAGATAAATATTTATCCATTGTAATTCCCCATAGAAGTCAGCTGAGCAGTCTCTTATTAATATTAAAATTTAAATGCGGCTTGGTCACTGACATTTGCTACATAGATGCTATTCAGTCATTCCGATTCTGAGCTTTTTGACACATTCACGAATATTATTCTCATTAGAATACTTCTACTATGAAATATTTATTCAAAAAATGCTTAGAAAACTAAAATGACACATTCCAGGAGAATCTCTCAAAATTGAAAAACACTGGCCTAGTGGATTCCAGCAATATTTCTAATTGTCAAGTTAGATTTGCTCAAAATACAAATTAATTTGGCATTTCAAAATATTTTGTTATCCAAAAAAGCACTAAATATTAATGCACAATTCAATGTTAAAACATTGTGCCATGGATTTTATACATCAGTTTGCTGTGAAAGAAGTGAGATCATTCCATTATGTAGAAAAAGTCATGCACTGCCCCACATCAGATATTTTTTTTTGGTCAGTTCAAAGTATAATTTTTACAAAAAATGTTTGAGTTGCATTGTTTATACACCTTGAAACAATCAAAAAAGCACTTACAGAGGATGATTTCTGTTCCCTTATATTCAAATGAGAAAGATGTTCCCATAAAACATGAAGCAGTCTACATGCCTTTTCAAAAGGACCACAGTTGGAAGGAATGCTTTCCAGTACATCATGGTTCAGGTGATAAAGTATATCAAGATCATAAAGAACGGTTTTGCATTTTTCTTGTAAATTGAGCATGGTGAAAGTTTCCCCTGCAAATAAAAATTTAAAAACATATTAAGATTATTCAAAATAGACAAAGATGAATTTTACTATTAGAAAATTAAATAGATGTTATATATCTGGTGTAGCCAAACTTCATGATACTAAGAATTGCACACCATAAACTCAGTGAACTGAAACAGCTAGAATTACATATGTGGGGCAAACATTACATACATTATCCAGTAACATGTTTAAAGAAATTAGTTTATTTTAAATTTATATATTCCATTAATCTTTTAACATATGCATCTATACAAGCACAAAATAAATTAGAACCCACCTAAAGCACTTCCCATAGTTAGAGTTATAGTTTCATTGAAGATATGCCAATAACTGCAATGGCAGCAAGACATGCCATTATCTACAATGAGATATCATGATCCTAACTTCGGCAATGTCTCTTTTAGGTGGGTTCTGTGAGTATTTATTTATTTATTTATTATCCAGGCCATCCAGCTCACCCAAAGGGTGTTGAAGACCCAGACCACACGACTAGCCCGAAGGCTTATGGTAACTAATTGGGTAGAGTAGTTACAAGGAATGGCTGGGGGAGAAAAGGGTTCAATGAGTATGAACTTCGCCACTGGAACATGGTGCAGACTGAGCCAAATCTTAATAATAATTATAGAAATTTAATACTAGCAGCATGGCAAGACTGAATTTGCTGACCCAAAGAGATTGTGGCACACAGCAAGTTTCCTAGTTGCCACTGCAAATAAATGTGAAACCGGCCCATGGATGCTATTATCTGTGATCAAAGCAAACTTTATGAATTACATAATTTACACTACTACTTCATTTACTAAACTAGGGGACTCCACCATTTGTATGTTACACTTAAGAACTCACATTTCAGATATTACACATCTAAATTTCAAATGCAACGTAATCCATTTTTACCAGATTTGCTAAAGATGGGTCAGATTTTCTTATCAAGACTGAATTAGATTTTAATGAAGCATGCAGCATGATCTTAAATTCACCTACAAATGTGGCTCCTAGTGTGTCTTTAAAATATCTGCACTCCAATAATTAAGACCTCTGTTATTTTAATGATTTAAGATACTTAGTTTGTCTGTAACAATTCATAATTATATGTTATAGTTTTTACACCAGGAAATTTATGTAAACCGTTTTTGAAATTACAGGATCAACCAAGCTGGCTCAGTAGCTGAGAGGTATAAGGCAAGTGTCTCCTCATGCTCTCTCGACTGCTGGGTTTTGGGTTCGAATTTTACCTGCAGACATGAATGTTGTGATGGGTTAGGGTGTAATGTGAAGAAAAAAACTTTCCTAATTGGAGAAAACATTCAAATTTGGATTATGACTATTTATTAAATCCATCTGTCCCCAGTGTGTTCATGGAATCTGCTGCTGATGCTCTTTCATGATTTTATTCTTAAAAGAAAGAAACCTTTTAAAAAATAAGTCCATATTTAACACAGCTGTGTTATATCAGTTATATTGTCATGTTCTAGGTCATTTGAAAATTAAAAAATTAAAATAGTGCTAAGAGGAAATGAACACTGAATACACACTTAAAAAGTTCATAAAAAAGTCTATAAAAATTACTCACTTTCAGCTACAATATTTTCACAATGGGTTTAGCTAGTCAAGTTTAGAAGTTTTAACACCAATATCCATAATTAAAGAATAAATATATAAAGAATACACTTAATTATAATATATAAAAAATAAATTTAAATACAATATATAAAAAATAAATTTTAAAACTCACTTCTCTTTCTCAAACATTTTTCTAGGTTAGAAAATAAATCTGAAAGTCTTTGCAGTTGCTTCTGCATTGCTGCTGCATAGGTATGGAATGTAAGACAAAAGTCTGTAACACTTGGGTCATCTAACAGAGCTCTTTGCACAAAATCACGAAGAAAATGACCTTTGGTTCCATATTCACAGAAATCCTTCAATGCAGAAGTCAATGATGTCTAAATAAAAAAAATTGGTATATATTTTAGAAATGGTCTTAAAAACAACAAAAAAAGATATTTCATTATAAGGTCTGTATAAGTTATTACAAAACTGGTTCATTTCTTTTGTTAGTATTTGATATTCAAATATGTACCAAAGATAAATTGTGGTTTTATGTACCAATTGTATAGATTTATGTACTAATTATGAGTACATATTAATTTTGTAGTTTTTAATGCTCTTCAGCTTGGCTATAATATAATAGTCTGCTTTTGCTGAAAGGGGTAAAAATCACACAACTAATTTATGGACAGTAAAAAGATGTCCAAGTGAAAACTTCCTTGCTTACAAGCTCTTTCTTGCTTTGTACTTACAAACTAGAAATATTCCTCGACAAAGCTTATATTCAATAAGCTTTGTAGAGGAATATTTCTTCCTAATATCAAAAAACACTACATTGATTGACACCTTAGAAGTGTTTCTGCACTATGGTAGAATTCCATTGATCCGCTCTTCCCAGAAAAGTGCCCTAATTACTTTTTGTCTTAACTTGAAATTCAAAAATTCCATGAAACAGCCCCCCCCCCCCCTCTTTTTACTAGAAAAAATTAAAAAAAAAAAATTGTCATTGAATAAAATAAATATATTGATACAATATCGTTATTTTGCACTTTACTCTCCAAGGTAAGTCTTTTGTACGCTTTGTTTCTTTTAGCAGAAAATTATGAGTAAATTTTCTACCCCCGTCCCCTACATACACTACAATTTTTCATTGTATTTGAGTGGATAAATCGATGGCATTCTAATTGTTTCTTTTAGTAAAAATGCATATGAAAAAAAATAAAAATATGATTTTGAATTTGTTCAAGTTGAAAGTTAAATGTTTAATTAAGAGAACTTTTGATAAAATTTGGATATTATTATTTGTGTGTGTGTGTGTGTGTGTCTACATTACCTAAATTTATATTTTATAAGAATATAGCTATAAAATAATATAATTCAGAAATATTTCTTACATATTTATATTTACAATTTGCACATAACACACAATATAAATATATGGATGAAATAAGTATACCGAAGTCAAATTGCAGAGATGAACAACAGGATTTACAATAAATTGAAAACCATTCCACTGAAACAAAAATAAATCTTTCATTCCACTCAACATCCTGAAAGGAAATAAAAACAAAGATTAAGATCCAATACAAACTAAGATATTTGTGTTTTAATTGGATTTGATTGCTTGGTAAAAGCTTGGCATGTGAAAACTGTATGAACGTTAACAGAGCAAACATCTGATGTGTCCCATTATTTTTAATTTTTTTTCTATTCAATTTTCTTTCTTTTATTTTTTTTAATAAAAGGCATAAAATATTAAATTACTTTTTAAACATTTAATAGCAATTGGACTTTTGGGATATACTTTCACTTAAGAATAAATGTTGCCAAAATTTGAACCAAGTCTGGGAAGGATTTAAATAACATAAGAACAAAACCTAATAACTGATAAAGAAGTTATACCTCAAAACATACAAGTAATAATTTTTAAAAAACCTTATTTGAAACATTTACTTAACACAAAGTATGTGTGCGAAGGGAGGTATTTATATTCAAAATATTTTAAAAAGTAGTACAGTAGGCAATGACATTAAAAATCAATAGCTCATTTAAAAAATAAAATATATTTAAAAAAATATAATATTACAAAACAAAATATATTTGCTGCAGATTAATGATAAATAATTATTGAATTAGAATACCTAATGTTTATAGTTATCAATTTTCTGACTTTGCACATCTCTGCAAAGTTATTAAAAATTATTTGATTTTGACTCTATTACAATACTTTTTCTATACTTATACAGACAAGCCCACTTACAGAAATGGTTATAACGATTTTTGGACTTGGTCTCATAGCACGGCAATAAAAATTACTGGTTATCATTTATAGCAATAAATATCTGCAGATCATGAGAACAGTTTAAGGAATAGATATTTTATATAGAATTACAATAAATGTAAATCTATATAAAAAGTTAAAACATAAAGGCTTATAATACATTCTTTAGTCCCAATCAGGGGGGTTGAAATATACAGGAGTCACCATGTGAGGAAAATCTTAAAGCATGACGGCCATCGAAGAAACCTTAAAATATATTCGTTTACCCTTCTCTCCTTGTCATGCGCACAGCCATGTTTGTTAGATAGAAATCGCCATTTTAATGGTTTTGATCATTATTGGAATAGACTGACAGGGTGACTCCTGTGTAGTTAAACCTCCATGGTAACAAAAGTGAATAAATTTCAGCATTGGGGCCAACCAGTACAAGAATAATTATAGACAATTCAGTATTGAAATAAATACAAATATGGGAATAAATTATTTAGTTCTAATACCATACCACAATATTTCTTTTACAACATTTCTTTCATGCATGATAACTTTCTTCATGATAGGTGGAAAATCATCTTGTCCAGCAATATGTTCTTCCCTAAAAATGCCATGCCATTCATTTAAATAACAAATAAACATAATTATACATAAAGCCAATAAATATTTAAAAATATTTTTTAAATGCACAATGCCAAGTTTCTAACTATACAGATAAAAATAGAAAGCATGGGCAGTTAAATAAAACTAGCAAAATCCTTTAACTATGCTGTTGCGTCCCACTTCTGTGATAATAAAAGATGTCTGTCTGTGTCATCTGTAATGAAAAATCTAAGCATTGAACAGTTCTGAAATTTGCTACAGAGGTACTTCAAAACACGAACAATACAGCTCAGCGAGATTTTTTTTTAAATTTGATTTATGAAGTTATGAATTTAAAAGTCAAAATTCGACCCTATCCTAATAAATGCACCAATTTTGCTGGTACTGTCATCTATTGCATATTGTTAAAACTAAAAGTTACGACTAATTTTTAGCTAATCAATAAGTATCTGATGGAGTAACATCAAAACATTAACAAATTATTAGAAAAAAAAATTTAATCAGCCCCTGCAATTTTCAGAGCCCTACCTCAAGTCCCTGACTATGGTCTTACATCGTATACATTATTGATAAGAAAAAAACTAAATCCAACAGGTAGTCACTGTCCAACCTGCATCAGCAATGGCACCATCTATTGCTTTATTTGAAGAAGAATACATCATTTCAAATTTCAGAATTCTCTTGAACGAACGGTTGTTTAAAGATACAAAATATTCTTACTGAGCTTCAATCATAAGACAATTGGAAAGATCGAAGAATTATCTTTAAAAATAAATTTGAATGAAATCCATACTATAAATAGAAATTCTTATAAATTAAAAAAAATATATAAACATTTCGTGTTTTGAAGATGCAATTGATTTTATAATTCCAGGATAGAAACATTGATTGAAGGCTTTATAATTTAACAGGTGTTTAATTGAATAATACACATTGCTCTATAAAAATTATTCCTTAGGTTGGGGCTCCAAAATTGTGGGGCCCTGGGCACATGCTTTGTATGCTCAGGCTATAATATGGGCTTGGATAAATTGATAAACTGTGCATGTATGGGAAATTGCTTGTAAAATCACATGAACTGCAAAAGAAATAAAATCAGAAACTGCAATTAATCTAAATAAATCTACAATTTGTTTTTTATAGTAGGTGATAAGTTATTTTTGCTTAACCTATCGCCCCCACCCCACTCTGTAAGTACAAAACATAAATGAATAAGTAAATAAAAATAATAATAACTCTTTGGACATAATTTTGATAATTCAATGGTTTCTGTACATGCATCATTCAAGATGGAGATTGTGGGATATATTGTTAGATAGGCTGAAAGCTATTATGAATGTATATCGGACATATTTCTTTCTAGAATAATGTATCTCTTTAATAGTATAGATGAACTTCAAACATTTAACTCAAGATTAAGCTTAATGATTATTTTACGAAATAATAAAAACTTTACGAAAGATGTGAAATGACAAATACTTATTTATGCAGATCATGAAAACAGTTTAAGGAATAGATATTTCATATGGAATTGCAATGAATATAAATCTGTACGAAAAGTTAAAAAATGAAGGTGTATCATTTTATTTGGGAAATGTCTTCAGATATTTTATTACAATACAAACTGCAGGAAATAAATGCTAACTTTGAAGCCTACTGAGTAAACCTGTAGTATGTAGGTTAAGGGTGAGCGTCAGTAAATTTTCTGCCCTATCCGCACTTTGTTAATTTTCGCGGCACACATATTTCGCCGAAATTCTACTCAAACAGTTGCGAAATATTTTCTGAAAGATAAAATGCAATGCTTAGATTATATTAAAACTAAATTTAATGCCCCCCAAAACATAGAGCACATTTTTTTATTTTAATCCAAAATATTTTTGGTGCTGCCATCTGTTGTCGTAATTTAATTCATGCCGATTATTTTTATTTTTTAATGAACATTTTTAAATATCTATTCCTTCTAATACAGTGTTAAATATAACAACAGATCATATATAATAATGCCACAATCACGAAAAGGTAATTTATCATTCTATAAATTTGATAAGGGATCTGAATGTACATCACTGAGGACTGCAGTTTTGTCTTCAAGTTACTTTGTCTTCAAGTCTAAGTTCAATTACGTTTCCGTGATTATGGCATTATATATGATCTGTTGTTGTATTTAATAGCGTATTAGAAGGAATAGACATTTAAAAATGATCATTAAAAAATAAAAATAGTCCGTATGAATTAAATTACGACAACAGATGGCAGCACCAAAAATATTTTAAATTAAAATAAAACATATATTCTATGTTTTATTGTGTATTAAATTTAGTTTTAATATAATCTAAGCATAGCATTTTATCTATAAGAAAATATTTCGCAACTGTTTGAGCAGAATTTCGGCGAAATATGTGTGCCGCGAAAGTTAACAAAGCGCGGATAGGGCAGAAAATTTACTGACGCTCACCCTTAATTCACATGATGCCATGGTACATTACATGGTTATATGCAACGTTATACAAAAGTGACGATCATTTTGAGAACAAAGCCATGACTGAAAATAAAGGGGCATATGCCAAGGTACTACAAAGCTTAATTGTACTATTCACAAGAAATGCCCAAATCAATGCGATGTCAAGCAATTTTTTCAAAATAAAGCAAGGTCCCACACTACAAACATTGTGTGAATAGAGACTACCAAAATTGATAAAAGTTTTCCCCACCTCTGTTATTCATTATATAACAATATGTGATTTCTTTCCACCAGAAAAACTGAAAAAATTCTTAAGGATAAGTATTTTGGCTTGTCTGAAGAAGTCTGCATAGCCACAACAGTCCTTCACAGCTTTTCAAAGTGCAGGTTGTAGGAGACATTTAATACATGGATCCCATGATGAGAAAAGTGCCTACATTTTTAAAAATGCGCTAATAATAATAAAAACATATGACCTAGCTGATGAAGATTAAACTTATTCTGAGCTATTCCATGGATTAAAATGATTATCCCTAATCTGTCAAAATAAAAACTTTTAATTCATTTAACAGAGCAAAATAAGAAACACTCACCAAGCTTTTGTAAAATTCATTGTAATCAATTTATATGGATTAGATGTAAAACTCTGCTGATGTTTAGATAACCAATAGGAATAAAATAACTTCTGGCTCACAATAACAGACGATGTTTCTGTAATGTCATCCTGTGCAGGTGGAAGATAAACATTCGTAGAGTGGAACAGAGTTTGGGTTCCACCAGAACAACTATCAGGACTAATTCCAAGGCCTGAATCATCTCTGGGTGGAGGGCGCAAAAATTCACTATCAATTTCTTCTATGGAGTCTTCTTCTGATGTAAATGCCTGGATGTAAAAATATTTTTAATATTTCAAATGATTGTAAGTTGAAAGTGCATATACTTCTGATTTTTTACATAGCAAAAAGAAATCAATGATTAGTTGTACAAAATCAAAACCAAATAACAGGCATTTATCTCAAGAGATCATGTCTATCTCTCAAAAAAAGAAAAAGCAGAGGACTATGGTTTTAGCATTTCATATGCATGGTTTCAGCAGGTTTCATATGCATACGTTAAACAAGAAAGATCAATCATGCATAAAGTATTGATTATGAAACATTTTCCAACTGAAATGCAATTTTATTTAAACATCTCTAAAATGTAATACATTCAGCAGTGATTATTTTTTAAATTATCACAATACTACAATAATTTATTATATTTGAAAACTTCATTGAAAAAAAATGAACTTTATTCAAATGGCATCATCAAAATATAAATTGCCTGGCTCTCTATATGAAAGCAGTGAATATTTCATTCATAAATTTTTATCCCATTTCTTTCATTCAGAGGTGATACACCCGACTCTTTTTTTACACGGTAGATACATTCCTCAGAAATTCGTGTAAAAAAAGATAAGTTTTCTATAATAAAATTGGAGATATATTCCATGTTATCTGAAAACCGTGTAAGATGAAATAAAGAACTATATTTAGTTTAAAATTCGTGTAAAAAAAAATGTTGAAAACTTTAAAAGTTCTGATATGCATACGAATAATATATACATACATATGCAATTTTATTGAGCAATAAAACTTAAAATACATAATTCATAGGTAAAAATAAGTATCACAAGCAAAAAAAAAAAAAAAAGGAATCTGTTAATTCAAAATTAAGAATAGAAAACTCAAAATTAAAAATAGAAATAAAGAAATAATATTTAGTTACATAATTATTTGTCGCAATTTGAATCCCCTTAATAAGGGGAGATCCATCCCTTCGAATAAGAGGATTCCATAGTAGTTACTGGAGAATCCCCTTATTCGATACCATTATAGCAGTGCACAATGCTGCCTAATATTTGAAGTGTGGTAAAAAAGTAAATTTTTTAACACATTGGTACCAAAGACTGCAATTCATACTAGACTGCTCATAGTCACGTACATAAGTATAAAACAATGACATTGAAATTGTGTTAGATCAAATAAATTTTTCAAAAAAGGAAGACTTTTTTGAACCGTGTAACTTCAAATTCGTGTAAAAAAAGAGTTGGGTGTATATTTAAAATTATCACAATACTACAATAATTTATTTTACTTAAAACCATGGAGGTAAAAGTACTTTCTAACTCCATGCATAAAACTTCATCGAAAAAAGCAATAATACTATAAAATTGCCTGCTTCTCTATGTAAAATCAATTAATGTTTCATTCATATCAGCTATATTCCAGACTCCAGAACTAAATAATTTTGAGTTAAAAAAATTCAGCAATTCTTACACAACTCATCTTACAGCTTGATGTATTTACATTCTGCATACGTTAAAATTAGGCTTCGTTGTAGAAATAATCAACGTTCGATGATCATTTAAACTAAAAAATATTGCAATTGCATTGGCGCAGTATATAGATGCACAGAAATTATGTAAAAATAAAGTGGTTTTAGGACAGATTCAACACTAAATATAAATTAAAGAGAACTTTAAAAATCACGATTTTGACAATTGGAAAAAAGATGGATGCCATATTTTACTTTGAGGGGGTTATGTGATCTCTTCGTATAATATGGGTGCAATTATTATTTTAATTTTTATTTAAAATACTACCAAACATATTTTACTCAAATTTTTTTATACATTTCATGAGATAATTTGAATATTTCCTAAAATTTTTGAAGCAATTTGTGAATTTTAAATGCACTTAAAAAATGTCTGAAAAATTAGGTCCCATAGTGTTCAATGTATTTCATTTTTTCAACTCAGGTTTAATCCAAAACTAATTGGGTTATTTATATTACTTATTTATATTTCCATATGTTCCACAGACCGTCTCAACAAGACACCAAAATTTCATTTTGATAAAGTCATTTTTACGGCAGTTATCATGCGAAAGGATAGGCAGACAGACAGAATGACCAAAGTCACACTTTTCAACTATGTTGTAAAGTGTTAAAAAGGAAGTTTTGCAATGTCACAAATCAAACTTTTGAATTTTCAATGTTCCGAGATGCAAAATTGCACCAAAGAATTATAAAATACAAACAAATATGTGCACAATGAAGGAAACATTTAACAAACTTTATGAAATAAAGTACACTGTGCATAAATCATACCTCAGAACTAGTGTCAGACCAGACATACTTATCATCACCTTCTCGCAAATAGGCAGCCCAGTTAATGTGGTTCTTATCTTCACTTTCTTGAAATAGAATAACATTGATTAATTAATTAGTATTTCAGTATTACTTCAAACATTTGAAGAAATTATATCACAATCAGATATAAAAAATTCACTCATTACAAATAGAAGTAGTATGTAATGGATCAAAACTTTCTCAGTAGCTCTATGTCACATAGTATCAATATTTAAAAAGGTTAATTCAATAAAATTAATTAGAACATTAATTAGAGCCTATGTATTAGACTTTAAAAATTAATTAGAAATAATGTTGAGTTAATTATAAACATATATGCAATTTTGTATTGCATATGGTTATCCCTATTTTTATGCTTCTTGTGACTTTTCCTATTTTCTGTTTCTTATGCTTTTCCTTATTTTTATATTTCCTATTCTATAAGTTACTATTTTCAATATTTTGCTTTCTTTTTCCTTTTACAAGGGTTTTCTTGTTTTTTTCTCCATCTAATTTCTTATCATCTTTTTTTTTGCCAGTAATTTAAAGGTTTTAATTTTTTTCTCAGTTTTATTTTAAATCTCACATCAATGTGATCATTCTATTACATTGCCTTCCCTTGGCTAAATGTGTGTGCTAGAGTGGAGGCTGTTTTATCGGCCTAAGTTGATATGCTTATAATTAGGGTTTTGATTTCAATGGCTGTTACCTTCGCTAATGAATTTTCATTTTAGGTGGTGTTCCAGATGTATCTGATTGTTCCTTTACCTGCCACCTTGCAGTTATATCTCAGCATTTGTTAAGAGCCCACTGTTTCTGATGTGAGGAAGGGTGCTCCTAGCATAATGCCCTCGAAACAATTGTAGTCACCTAATTTTCTTATGCCAGCTTTCTTCAATGAAGTACTTAAAAGCTGTACTCTCACAAGTAGCAGTTTTATTTATTGTGTAATTATAAACATATTTAAAGCCATTAAATAATTTAATAGTACAATTTTTAATTTTTACCACTACTGACAGAAAATCTGACTATAACTGTCATATATATAATTTAATTTTAATTAGATCATTTAAATTCCACTGCTAAATGAAAAGTATAACTGACCTTGTTAATTAAAAGAAATTAGAGTAATTATAAGAGCTTGGAAGATTATGTTGAAAAACTTTTCATGAATAATAGATAATAAAAGCATGGAAAAAGAAGTTGAAGTCTTGTTAATAACAATCTGGTCATATAAAAACATGAAAGAGAAGACAATACTGAGATTTTTTGATAGACAAAAAATGTATGTAAGTTATAAACATGCTTCTTGTTTGAGTTATTCAGAATTCAAAGTTCTAAGATTATAATGTAGCTATTACTATTTACTGGTGTTTCATGATGCTAATAAGAGTCAGCTAATAATGAACAGAATATGTGTACAAAGTTATTCATGAATAGAATTATTAAAATATTCAAAGACTTTTTATCCAACTTTTTTAGTGCAGTATTCAGATGCATGATTTATGTAATGGTAAAAAATATGATAATAAATATATCAGAAGTTGTAGATGTAGACTGGATCCATTACATATACAAATCATAAATCTTATTAATAGTTATTCAATTCAGCTGATTGTTGAAATTATACCTAACCATCAATTTGACAGTAAACTAGAATTGCACAATTTTAATTTTGTATAGTTAAAAAAGATATAGCTCATTTATTTCATGCTTTAAAGTGCATTAATTATTTTTTATACATTGAAAGATAACAGTCCCTAACTAAATATCAATAATTAAGCAATAAATATTTTTATCATGCACTTTAAATTGTATTAAAAAAGTTATTGCTTCTACATGAGTTTGTTTTAGGAAATTTGTCATTCTATTTAAACTATATTCGAAAAACCATTGTTTCTTATGATTTTTTTTAAGAAGCTTAATGATGAAAATTAAAACAGTGTTAATGATCATTTTTTTCTGTTTATAACACATCATTTTTCTTGTTCATAGCATGGCAAAAAGAAAAACTAAAATATATACCATGAAGGGAGGATGCAGGGTCTGAATCTACATGACTTGAATAATCTGATTCTGATAAATACAGCAATACAGCTAAGACACTGTACAAAGTTTCTTTCTAAAAATATAAATAAAACACAATCAAATGTACAAAAGGGATTTAAAATAAAATATACCAACTGAAATATTTTAAAGTCTTTTAATAACTTTTTAAGCAAAATGATAATTTATTAACAATTTTTAAAATGTTAATACATTATAATAGATTTTACAATGCAATTACTTTATTAGTTCACAGGCTTTAATTCTAATCAAATTGGATATTAATTTCTAAATAAAAACTATATTAGAGTTTAATTGGCATAAACATGTTTGATGAAATTACAGAAAGTATTAAAATGAAATGTTGTTCGAACAAGATTTTAAAATTAACACATATGATAAAATAAAAAAAAATTCCTTATTTATGTGTCAATTGATAACTAATATATGGTGCTAATTTTCAATAGTTTGAAAAACTAATCAATACAACTAGTGAATAAAGGATTTCAAAATGAAATAGTTTATACTCTATTAAAAAAACATAAAAAATGGGTATATTTTAAAAAGTATTACACAGATGTATGAAAATAAAGTAAAACTTACATCAGAACCATATCTTCTGTTAAAAGTATCAATCAGTGTATCAGCTACTGATTTAAAAGTCCTTGCTTTCTCAAGATCAGAATGAACTAAATATTTTTCATACAACCTAGAAATAAAGTTAAATTGTGTCGTATAAAAACATCATTAAAAAGCATCAATTAGCACAGTCTTTCAACTAAAGTTCCCCTACTTCTTGTAAAATCAATTTGACTATATTGTCAGGTTTTTTAGGCACTCTACAGTTGTAAAATACAAAAGATGTTAAATAATTACCTTATACTATGAAAGAGTGGTATTTAGAAATGAGTTTATGTACTGAAACTTTAGATTTCTACTCTACTTTTCAGATTACCCCATTTTGTTAACTGAAAGTCTATTTAATTCTATTTTATATTAATCTTTTAGTAGCCCACTCAACAAAATCTTATATTTTATTCAATGTATCAACATATACCAACATAAATCCACATAAAGGCATGGTAAAAAAGGATATGTGGTTAGTAAGATAAACTGAAAAGTGTATCTTACTAAACATTCTTTCTTAGCAAGCATTCCTTACATTACTCCAACATGCTACGTAATATAAGTTATGTATGAATATGAATATTTTTAATACATATTAAAAAATATATATTCCATTATCATTACATTTTCTTTTTGTTTCCCAGATATGAAAGAAGCAAAATGAATAGAAAATAATTGAACAGTCGGATGTAAAAATCTGGTAAATCAAGTTGGCATACATAAAGGAAATTTCATTTTAATGCTAGATAAATAAACTTAATTTTTTTTTTCTTGTTTCCTATTTCTATAAGTGAATTTCCATCTTATTATAAATATCAATGCATTGATAAATTAATGGAACCCTAATTAAATATGAATACTTTATTTCTCTTATATTGAAGAATTTTTTTATCAAATATGTAAAAATATTTAAGAAAGGGTTGAAATGTATAAAAAATTATGATATCAAAATTTTGTTACAGCAACTTTTAATTATAACTCAAAGTCAAATTCTTATTGAAACTAATTACATGCAAAACATTTTTTTAGTCAAGACACTTTATTCTCACCTAGTAGAAAAATTAATTAACCAGTGGTTGACAAAGTAATTTTTCAGCCCTTTTATTACAGTACCATACACAAAAACTTCCTTAGGCAGTTATGTGTGCACATCTATTGTCCAAGTTTAAGAATATTATGCATGGTACAAACATGGATTAAAGATTGAACAGAAATTTGCAATTTTTGAAAATACAGTTGCCACTGCTCGTAACGAATCTTAAGGGACTATAAAAGTGTTTCATTATATCTATTTTGAACATAACTATGTTAACACATAACTACACCATTAATAATCAGTTAAATCTGAAAATTTACCAAGAATGATTTTGTTTCAAATGGTGGCCACTATAGTATTGCAAGTTTCTAGAGGAAATTATAAACCAGAAGTAATTAAACAAAAATAATTTACATAATAATCTTACCCTGAAATTGTTCGATTTATTTTATGACTGTTAACATCCAAATACGAGTGATATAGTAAATTCGTTAGCACAAAATCCAAACTCAACTGAAAATTCTCTTCTTCATCCTAATCATTGAAATAAATATAAATAAAAATTAATTTTAAAATAAATTATGAAGCACAATAATGTTTGAAGCCAGTTAAAAACATGTATATTAAAAATGAATCAGTTTACTTAATTATTTAAGATCAGCTAAGGAATCATCTGAGGAAAAGCTAAAATAACAACTAATAACTATCTGAATCACAAATTACAAATACTGCTTATATTTCATACAAACAATAGAAAATATCCAACACACAAACAGAACAATGCAATTCTGAAGTTTTTTTAATATTGCAGATTAATCTAATAGATCACAGCAATTGAATCTATTAGCCAGACATGCCTCTTTATATCATACAACTTGCTCCAAAACAAATAAAATTCATCTGCAACAGATCGAATTTTAATTGTTATCTACTCAAGATATTGTGATTAAATATAGAAATATAACATTATTATATAGAATAAATCCTATATTTAATATAAAATATTTTCATATAAAGTAAATCTTATATTTAAACATAGCTTCTAAAATAAAAATTAGTTTAATATCATTTAGCAGCAGAATAATTAAAAATGTCATTTTCAACCACAAGCATTTTACATTTAAGAAATTTGAACCATAATCAAAACCTTAAGAACTGAACATTTGAATCTTTTCTATAAGATATCAAGCAGAAACAAGTATAAATTTTACATACGACTAGTTTCATGGCATTAAAAAATTAGAAGGTAAGGCTGTTATGTTTAAAAGGTAACAACTTTTTAGATAATTCCTTCTTTTTTCCCTTTTGTACGACTTTCGACTGAAGTTCCATTAAAATTCTATTCTTTGAATGTTATCATTATTGGCACTTTCATGTTATCATTATTGGCTGATTTCCCTATTATATAATGCGTCAATATCTAAAATTTCATAGCAGATACAGGGGTTGTTCAAAATAATGAAAGCACCACATGTATAAGTGACAAGTTTGTTTATGCTAGTAACAAAGCAGAGTGGACCATTCACTCCCCCGTTTTTTGTCTAAAAGTTATGCTGATATTCCGTAAGTTGCATTCAATTGCATTGGAGGTGTTTCTTTGCACAAATACACAGATGTTGAAGACAAAATGAGCGATCTGAACGAATTCCAAAGAGGGCAGATTTTAGGCACCCCTCTAGTCCATTGGTCACCACCGTTGCAAAGTTAGTGGTAGTATCGAGAGGTGTTGTGTCATGACAGCATACAAAGTTCGTGGCAAACATCATCTGCGAGACAGAATTGTGGACGGAAATTGAAACTGACTGACCAAGACAGGAAAACATTAAAGAGGATTGTCACTGCAAATAGGAAGACCACTGCAAAAAAATGGCCACTGAGCTTAATATGTTTAAACAGAACTCAGTTTCCACCCATACAGTATGAAGGAAATTGCATTAGTAAGGAATTCATGATGAAACTACTATTGTGAATATCCTTGTCACAGAGAAATGCAAAACGGTGATTACAGTGGTGCCAGGAACATAAAACGTGGATTGCAGATACCTGGAAACATATACTGTTTTCTGATGAATCAGCCTTCATACTATTCCCCACCTCTGGGCATGTGTACATATGAAGAACACCGGCAGATGCTTACAACCCCGACTCTCTCGTTCCTATAAAAAAAAAAGCATTGTAGCAGTTTAGTAATGCTTTGGGCAGTGATATTGTGGTTTGCCGCTGATCCCATTATCACCTTATGAGAAAGAATAACTGGCAGCAACTATGTAACCATTTTGAGGGACCATGTCAATTCTATGGTGCAAACATTGTTTCCTGAAGGGGGTTGCATCTTTCAGGATGATAAGGCTCCCATTCATTAAGCAGGAACTGTTCAATCATGGTTTAAGGAACACAATGCTAATGTTACACACCTTTCCTGGCCTGCACAATAACCAAATTTAACACCATCAACTTACTGTGGTCTGTATTGGAAAATAGGATCAGATCTCATTATCCTCCTCCAGCATCACTCACTGAATTGGAGTAGTTTCTGATTGAAGAATGGCGTCAAATATCACTTGCAACCATCTAGGTCTTGTATGCATCCACTCCAAAGAGGATTCAAGCAGTTTTAACTGCCAAAAGTGCCCCAACACCTTATTAGGTGCGTAAGACCTCCTTTTCTCAGGTGTTTCCATTATTTTGGATAACCCCTGTATGTGCATTCAATTAAGTCGTGTTCACACAATATATCTATTTAAAAGTATTCAAAGGAGGTCTGCAAACTTTGGTTTGAAAGGTCTCTATCAAAATGTTAAATTCAAAACTTTCAAAAATACTTTTTTTTTAAACAATAAGTAAAAATAGTGGCCAATAAAAAATTAGGAATTTATGTTAAAGCCATGCAATATAAAGGTGAAACCACATAAGTGCACAAAGTAAAAAAGGGCGCAGCATATCCTATTTGGATCTTGTGCCAAAACACCCAATCAACCAATCACAAAGTATAATTGCACATACTGTGTAAATGCAAAAAATATCAAAGCTTCTAAATTTTGCCTTATCTTTTCAATGTTAGTTAAACATAACTGCACAAATCATATAAATGCATTTATTTTTCAGCCAAATTGGAGTTTCAATATGAAGTTTCAGCCTGATAAATGTATAAAGAAATTTCCAAGAAACCACAGTGTGCAACTCCCTCATCCCGGAATCAACACCAGCCCACTTATATCGAAATTCCATAAATGACATGTCAAAAATTTGCTTAAACTTTGATCAAAAGTAAGAGATTTTTAATTTTGCATCAATGTATATTTAAGCAGTTTTACTGCACATTAATAAGCATAAATATAATGAAATTTGTAAACTTTTAAATAAGGTAAAAGCCAAATATAGCTATACTGACAAGGGAGGGATACCCTTTATGAAGAACTTTCTAAGAAAAACTGTGCAATATTAGTTATCAGCTTAGTTAGTTAGCAGCTTAGCTGAACAGCCAAAATTATTTTTTTCAATATTTTGGTAAGAAAATTGGAACAGATGTAGTATAATCCCTTTTTCATTCTTGGCCATTTTAAGTGAGATTCTGGTAATCCCTGATATGATTTGGAGAACATTCCATTCTGGCAATACTTTCCGCATCTGTTTTCGCTAATGTAAAAATCGCAACATTTTATTCTGGCAATGTTTTCCACATTTTTTGTCACCAAGGTAAAAACTCCCTTTTGTCGTTTGTGCAACAATTCATCTGTAGCAATTCAAACTAACATGAGCCTATGCCTGCTTCACGGGCTTAACTCGTCCACTAAAAAGACATCACAAAATTCGGCCCCACTGACTGTTGAAAGTCGCACATAGCAATAGCTGTTTCTGCAACAAGTGTTCTATAGCTCATAGGGTACGACATGAAAATCAGAAAATTCTCTGATTTTTATCTTGGTGACAAAAGGGCGACTTGGTACTTTCTTATTATAGTGGTCCCCAAGAATGAATTGCCAAGTGACCAAGATGTAATCGCCAAGGCAGGTTGTAAAATTTCGCCAAACATTTACAGTCCTAAAGAAACAGCACATGTTTATATTATCGTCATATTGCTTTTTCATTAACATGACTTGACATAATCATAATTGCGGGAACTGCTATAATAAGGAAGTGCCGGTGATTTTTGCGTTGGCGACAAAAGAAGCAGAAAATGTTTCAAAATGAAATGTTGCGATTTTTACCTTGGCTACAAAATGACGACAAAAGACGCGGAAAGGGTTGCCAGAATGGAATGTTCTCCAAATCATAGCAGGGATTGCCAGAATCTCACCTAAAATCGACAAGAATTAAAAAGAGATTATACTACATCTGTATCGAAAATTACATATAAATTTATTTCAATTTTGAGTTGTACATATCTAGTATCTCTAATAAATTCAAATATAAAAAATGAAATAACCAGAAGAATTATTTTCGGAAAATTATGCACCATATTGAGGAATTTAGAATTCATTATTGACAGAATGGATTCTTTTTAGTTAAAAGTCGCCAACCAAAATTTTCTCGTATCTAGTTAAAATTTTAGCAAAGGATAAATCTCTCCCCACCCCCCATTTACAAGTTAAACAGAAACATGCAACTTATTTACAAGGAAAGTATATTTATTTCCATTGCATATACAGCTCTTAAATTTTCTATATAGAAGAAAAAAAAATGTGCGATCTATTTTTTGTTTCAGGTATGTAATTTTAATCAGATTTATTTTGAATATTTCTTTAGAATGCAGCATTATTATAAAACTATTTAATTCCTCAAACTGTGATTCAAACTTCAATTAAAAACACTTGCTTCAAATTTTGTAATAGCTTTGACCAATAGCTTGGCGTCTTTTTCCAACAGGTTACGCTGATATTCAGAAGAATAGGCCATTTCAATAGATTAAATGGAGAATCGAAGTAATGAACTATAAAATACTGGATTTTTGTTTACATTCTTGAAAAATGCCGCCATATTCAATTACAGTTACATCACAGCGCCACCGTAGTTGTATATTTAAATTTTATTGATATGCCTAATATAATGAAGTTCTTAAAAACTGTATACCGCATTAGTAAATAAAAACGTTTTCGTGCAAAAAAAATCATTAATTTGAAATGTAGTCATTTGGAGAATATAAATGTAAATCTTGGAATTCTGTTCACATGCATAGCTTTTCAGTGAATGGCAACGATTCCAATAAAGGCAAAATTCAATAACCAATATGGCGTTACTTCATGTTTATTTACAATTAGCAATATCATTATTTAGTTTAAATTTTCTTACTTTTGCGGAAGAGCATGATGCATCCGACAACTCTGATAAATATGCTATTGATGGAAGTGTTATGCCACCCGATGTTATCACTCCCGAATGGTTGTTACTAACTAAAGTTTTAGTTAATGGTGGTGAACGAATAGGCTTTTTAAGGTACTTATGAATTATTTTCTACAACACTTATATTAAATTTCATCATTGTTTGCCCCGAGTACTAAAAACTTGATTGCTTTTATATTTATGGGTTTTTGATAAAAAGCATTTGTTATAGTGCATTTGTAAAATCTCTAATTTGGCAAGATCCATCTAGCGATGTTCCAGTTGTGATCAATTAAATAATATTTCAGTATAGTATTCAACTTAAGTATTATAATATGTTCTATAGTGTTTTCTTAATGTTTTGATGCTTGTTTCAATATTTACAACTCTTAATTCTGTATTTGAATAAACAAATTATCTATAATTACATATAAAATTTGGTTGAGTTTTTCATATCATGAGTTTAAGTACAGCTTACACGAAATCATATTTCTGACTAATTTAATGTTCTACGTTAAATTTCAAAGAACGATCAATCAAAAATTGATAGGCAGGGCATTATTTGAAAGGTAAAAATCTACAAAGAGAAGACCCAAAGTCACAGAAAATCTCTGTTAGCCATGGGTAATTGATGCAATATATAAAGTACACTAAAGCTAATTGCAAAATATATGTGAATAATTTTAATAAAGGCACTTATTATTATGTGCCTCTATCTCCACCTTAACTGTTTTTAATGATTCTTATGAAATTCAGGAGACATGCAAAAAATGCATTCAACCGGGCCTACTAAGTTCTAGAGTGGTTGTATTCCTCATTTGCACTTAATTATGAAACTGATCACAACAATATTTTAATGCTAAAATGAATTATTGCTCATCATTTGTGCTGTATAGGTGCTAAGTGCATGTTAGGTATTAAATGCATCAGAACCAAAAGCATACAAATGACATTTACTAAAAAGCCTATTCTTTCAGCATTAAGTTCTCCAAAATTTATTAAAATATAAAATGTTTTCGCAAGTTCTTCTGCTGAAGGAAAATGTTTTACTTGCATCTTTCTGATAATGAATAAAAAGTCACTTGTGCCCTTTCGGTTCTCATCCATTATTTTTCTTTAAAATACTAGGAGGCCCTGCCCCTGTTCGCTGACACTAACTAACCCCGTAACTCGCATCATGAGCTCATTTTTACCTGCAATGCAGACGTTATGCGTCCGTTGGGGCAATCTCTTATTCGCTAGTGCTTATCAACCCCAGATCTATCTTCACAAGCAATACATTTTGCTGCTTGTTCTTTGTATAGTGACAAAAAATCGTATTTCATTTGTTTAAATTATTAATTTAAATATTACTTATTTCAAAATTACAACAGCGTTATATTCCAAATTCCTGGAACTTGAGGGCTCCACCTCATTATTCATTAATATCCCAATTTTGCTTAACGAGCTACATATGTATAATGGTCTTGGGGTCCTCCCCCCCCCCCCCTCTGCTGGCTGATGCTCTGAAAGTCGGGAGACTTTGCCTCCTACTCGTTAGCTGCCGATGAGCTCTTTGTAGTGGACTGCAGTGCAGGCATAATACGTCCATTGGAGCTACCCTCTAACCATTGACACTCACCAACTACTGCAGATTGCTTTGAACTCGACCGGTGCCCACTCAATCCAGCCGACATGCACAAAAGCCTTAATGTATCCTCACCAAGCCCTGAGATTTTCTCCCTGTGTCTATTGCCGCTCATTTATCGCCGACACTCACTTCACAAGTGCTTTCATTACACTTGCGTAGCAGCCTTACAAACAGAGCATTTTACAAGCATTATTGTCATGAACAATTACGATTCTTTGTTGAAAATGCTGTTGCCATTTCAAAAAAATCTAATGTGGATAACACATGTCTTTCCTTATATAATGCAATGAATTTACTACTTTTACAGTTTAAAAAAATGTTATTCTTATAGTAGATACTACTTATATTCTTTCCAGGATATTTAATTTTTTTTCAATTAGTCGTCATTTTCATTGATTTAGCGTTATTTTTATCTATTTGGTGAGATTTTCGTTACTTTGGTGACATTTCAAAATCTCGTCAAGTTGGCGACATTCCGCTAAATTCATCGCCAAAATCTCAGCAAGCGTTATCAACGGAGAAATAAGTTATTCTTACAACAGATAAATAACTATTGGCATTCAAATACAAAAGTATTACTCAAAGTATCTTTTCTCTTGAATGGAATAAGTTAGATCCACGAGAATGATGTCACCAAATTTATCGTATGATATTACATATGAAAAGTGAACAAGTTTCTTAGCAGTTAATATTTTTTTTTAATGTATGGGATTTTTTTTTGATAAATTTATTTGAAAACTGTGGAATATCTCGAGAACAGTTCATGCTAGCGGTCTAAAGTTTATGTCAATTGTTTTCTAAGGAAAAATTACATAAGAAATGTCTATTTGCGTAACTTTATTAGAGGTTTTGATTTTTTTATAATTGTTTTTAAATTTCACTCGAAAATTTAGTGGGGGGGGGGGGGGGTTCTGAACATTCAATTGTGTTTAAAACAATAGGCTTCCAGTATTCATGGATTGTGATTTTTGTACCAAATTTCATTCGTGAGATATCGTCTCCAGACTCACTGACACACACACAGACATCACCTCAAAAATGTTCGATTCGTGATCAGGGTCGCTTGAAATGTGCTCTCTCATAGAAAACTCAAATTCGAATTGTCGACCCCATCACAATACTTTCCTTATATATTATGTATATAAGGAAAGTACTATTTAAATGAAATTCTGTATAAGTAATGTATTTCTAATTGTTGAAATCAATAATTTAAATATTACTGTTTTTTAATGGCAACAGCATTTGCAACAATGAAAGATTAGATTTTGAAGATACAACAAAGAAAACAAAATTTTCGTACAAAAGTAGTGTAAAAAATTGTTCACTTCAAAATGATATAAAAATATAAAAAATAAAAATGTTTATTTGATTATAACCAAAATAGGAAGTGACATATGGCAACAAATTCTAAATCATCATGCCAAATTGCAAATCATTTGATGCTATAGGTGCGCTAGCCTTGACAGAAAATCTCTATTTTAAAAGTATTTGGGTAAATCCGGATGATAGCCCACCACACATATTTTTTCTAAGTATAAATCGCACCAAGTTGGTGCATTCTCCCATGTTTTGAAATTGGCCCACCCATCCTAAGTGACATATTCTTCCGTGCTTAAAATAGACTCCTCCCAACAATATGGTGTTTGCTACTGTGTCTTCTAAACAAGAGTTTTTAATGTAAATGATAATGTAATTCAATTTGAATAACAAGGAATAATACTCATAAAAATGTTACAAAATAAGACTTTTGTGAATTTTAAAAAAATTGTGTAACTTTGTAAAACTGCAGAATAAAAAACTTATAAAATGAATAGTACTCACAAAATCGTTACAAAATAAGATTTTTGTGAATTTTAAAAAACTTTGAAAATTTTAGAAATCAGTTACTCAGAAAAAAGTTTGTTCTCTAACAAAATTTCAAAAAAGTGATACTTAGCAAAATATAAAAAAACTGAAAAAGTTTGTACTTAACTAAATTTAAAAAAAATGATACTTAGAAAAAAAGTTTGTACTTTAACCAAATTTAAAAAAAAACTGTATTTAGAAAAAAAACGGCATTAAAATTAAAAGATTAAAAACTTTAAAAGGAAGGGAGAAAGCAATTTTCTAAACACAGAAAAATGCAAACCAAAATTTCAAAACACTAGATAAATTAAACAAAAAACACTAACCTTCAGCACTCCTTTTCCGACTCAGAGTCGGAAAAATGCTGAAAACGCTACATTCAAACCCATCAATCATTCGGTCTCTCTCACATGACGTCATTTCATCTCCATACTTAGGACTCACATCACTTATAATTCACATACTAATCACTATACTATCTCAAATACTAATCACTTCTTTCATACCTTTATTTTCCAAATTATTGTAGAATTTTATGCTATATTCATTCAAACCAACATCTATTCAACCACGTTTCACAACACAACATTCAACGCAGGCTTCCGGAAATCACCTGTCCTCGCCGGGTTAAAATTCGGCGAGGGTGACCAATTTTCGGAAGTTGACGTCCTCTCGGACGGCCTTGAGATTAGAGATTCCGTAAGAAAAAAAAAGATAACAAATTGTTGTCATCGTAGAATTATGGCGAAAGCCGACCTTTCCCGTGCCATGAATTAAAATTGAAATGTCGTCACATGCAAATCCCCCCACCCCATAAACTTAGCTAGTGTGCATTATCAGTGCCTTCTTTCTAGGCGAGCCGTCAGATCTGCATTGTAACCACAGGCGCTAGTTATTTTTTCTTCCCTCATTCGCCACTCAGTGAATCCGATGACTGCACGAAAATGTGATAGTGTACTCACGATCGAAGTGACATGTTCTGTTCTCCTATTCAAGGTCTAGATGTGCGGAATTTTCGGATTTTCACGAGACCGGCAATACCAATGCTTAAATCCGGACCAAGCCCAAAGAAATTTATAAATGTAGAATGAACTCGGCCTGAAGATAACTGCGTCTCAGCAGGCCCGAAATGATTTGTATTCAAATATGTTAAAAATAAATTTGTCAAAATTTTGTACAGAGAATTTACTTTGTTTTCTTAAACATTTATCTTTACATAGCTGAAATAAAAGCAATAAGTTCATGCATTCAATTTAAATCCATTTTAAAAATTTTCAAAAGAAATATGTTCGGCCCGGTCGTAACGGACGTTTAAAAAAAAAAAGACTCAACCCTGCCCGAAACAATAGAAAACTCAAGTCCAGCCCGGGCCTAAGCCCAAATCCCCATTTAACTCTTTAAAACCCAAACTATAAAATTTTCATTTGCTGTAATAGATGGGAGTAAGTAATAAGTTTTAATTTTTGGAATGGATTCTTCTAGTTTCAGCCAGAAGTGTTTTATTTTCTTCCCCACTTTGGTTTCAACTTTAAAACTTAAACGTTTAAAATTCATGGCATTTGTTCCAGTTGTTTGACAACTGAAGTTAAAGTATGAAACATCTATTCAGTCCAAGAAGATTTTAATCTTGATTGACTACATTCCCTAGAAATTAAGAGTACCGATGAAGTTTAAACTGTTTAGAGACAAGAGGATTTATATGATTATTTATTTACCACTCCTTCAAGCTACTAAACATTGAAAAAAGGAGCGATTCCTTACATATCTTACCCCTTTGCCCCCACCCATAGATCGGAATTCCGCCGGTTCAATCCTTTATCGGAGACTGCGTCTCTGACTTTAATCGGTGTATGAATATGCAGTTGGTTCTAATTTATTATTATTGTGCGATGTATTTAAGCACATATATTAATGAATATAAAGTGAAAAAAAAATTTTTAGGAGGATGGGTAAAAATTTTCGAGGACGGGTAAAAATTTTCGAGGACGGGTAAAAAATTTCAATAGCCGTCCTCGCGGATGGACTAGATTTTGCCAATTTCCCGAAGCCTGATTCAACGTCCATTTGCTCGCACTTACCAAAAGACATAAAGAAATGAAAATCGACAATAACAGCAAATCTGCAAAAATAAAGCTAAAATTACAAAATATTATTAATTTAAATCAATTTGGAACTTCAGAAAAAATGAAATAATAAAATAACATGATACTATAAAAAAATGTTAAAAGAAATGCATTGATCAGAAACAGTAGCAACTATAGAAACGTGTGCTTATTGGATGTTACCAAATTACCACTGAGAACCGTGGATACAAGAGGTTACTAGATTACAAAATAAAGCGCTCACAATCAGAATGCTTGGGGAGCGAGCTGAAAGTGCAGTAAGTTCTTCTCCGGTTTAACCAGGATTTGGTTAACGGCTGGACCGAGCTTTTTTTTTAATATCGAAAAAAAGAAAAGAAAATTTTCATGCAAAAGTAGTACAAAAAAATTTTCACTTCAAAATTGTATTAAAAATGGAAATTTCTATCAGATTGTAACCAAAATAGGAGGCAACACATGGCAATGTATTTTAAATCATCATGCCAAATTGCAAATCATTTGATGCCATAAGTCCAGCGCTAGCCTTGACAGAAAACCTTAGTCAGCTGCTGCACCGAGCTTTTTTTAATATAGAGATAAAGCGCACATACATACATTTGCCCTGCTCTCATCCATTTTCTTTTTTAAAATTAAAAAACTCAATCTTAAATAATAAAAGGCAATGTCTGTGTGTCTGTCTGTGCGTCTGTCTGTCTGTCTGTCTTATACACTATACGTTTCGCGACCGCGCGTCGGAGAGCTACGAAATTTGGCAATCGGAGACCCGGGGGGGAGGGAAGGGGACACGTGAAAACCGATTTTTAAAATTTTAATTATTTTTTTTGTTATTTAATGTTTTATGCGATTTCGACCGTTTTTTGCCATTTTTGCCCTTTTTTTCCCACGATCCGGACATCGTAGGAAAAAACAAATCAAACCATCGGAATTGCACTCAGTAGGCCCGGGTTCGATTCCCGCCACTGCCAAAACTTACGCCACGTTCACGCAGAGTACGATCACGTTAAACATGTGGGTTCGTGAGTCCTTCCGAGAGGTTGGTGGTAGGGGAAGGAGGGTACGGTCTAAATTGGGTGAATAAAAAGAAAGTTATGGAGATTGTCGCGGAGGGCGAAGTAGCCCAGTGGTTAGCGCGCGGGAATTGCACGCGGTAGGTCCGGGTTCGATTTCCGCCACTGACACGGAGTACGATCACGTTAAACATATGGGTCCGTATGTTTTTCCGAGAGGTTGGTGGTAGGGGAAGGAGGGTAAGTTCCCTGTGGATGCCTCCCCCACTGGGTTCCGGTCTAAATTGGGTGGCACATTCTGGCCGTCCAACCAGTTACCTTACACCTTTCTGGTAGGTCGCGCCAACGAGTTTGCCACGGTTGGAATTTGCCACGATCAGCATTTTCAAGGGTTGCGAACAGGCTGGTCGCCAAAGGCGGCTAGTAATAAATAAAAATTCTTGTAAATATTCTTCTAAATATGCTTAACTCATCTTGAAAATTGTCTCTTCTTTCTCATTATACTCACTCATTGTCATTCAATTACAAGCAGGTATTTTTAATATTATATAAAATAACATTTTAAAAGTGTTTTAATTACAAACATTTTTTAAAATTTATTTTTGTCATATAATATTTTTTATATATTTAATAATTTATTTTTATACATATAATAAGCTGAGTAATTTATTTTTAATTTTTATTATTTTTTAAGAAAGTGGTAGAATGTTTTCATTTTAATTAACAGTAGGTATTTAAAAAAATATAATATAATATTTAATTTTTTTTTTCAATTATAATTATTTTTTATATAATATTATGTTAAGGTTTAACGATTTGAAATTATTTGTCATACTATTTCTTTTGTGCAATATTTTAACATTGTAATTTTGAAAAAAAAAAAAAATGTATTATAGATGAAGTAACATTTTTTGAAAGTCACTGAACATATTATTCCAGCTGAAATGTTATAGAGAATAATTTCAAAATTTTTCTTAAAAAAAAAACCCATGTCTCTAGTTGAATCTTCTATTTTATTTTATTTTATCACACAAATATATAAAAGGACTAGCACATGTATTGCATTACAATTTTTTGCATAGGTGCAGAGTTTTAGAAAATATTATGGGGGGGGGGGGGGGGGGCTTGGCACTGCTCATTTTTCTTTGTGAGTCATATAAAGCCTTTCTAACGTACACTTATAAAAATCTGACATTTTCATTCAATGGGCACTCCTTAATAGCAAATACCTCCATTTAATAGACACGGTTCTATGACACCTGTCACAATAACTCAAGCGGACTGTATCACTTTTTATTTCACAATGGAATACGAACTCTCGAATCACTTCCAACACAACAATACGCATACAGCAGCTCCCCCTCGCACCTTTTACAATTCAATACACATGGGCTTCAACATACTGCCCAGCATTGCAATATTTTTTAAACATTCAACAAATTGTAATAAAAGGAAAATACACACAAGATATTGTTTACACAAGTTGAAACAATGAACAAAGGAATTTTAAAATAAACACAATCATGATGAAGATAGCCAATTGAAGCAAACTAACATTTAACAGTTCTTAATGGATAAGCAGTATCATAGAAACCAAAACGCAAAAATTACAATAATATAAAAAGTTATCTGATTATTTACAGGAAGAATTCAAATCTTGGAGATAGCACGTCTATAAATAGCTTGTGGTATCTGTACCTGTACTACTCGTACTTGTTTGTCTGCAAATATTTCCTTAAAACGTCTGATCAACCACTTGCAGATAGGAAAATTGTCTTCCTTAATTAGCACAAGTGTTCTCAATTTCACATTGTCCTTTTGAAAGATCTACTTTGAACATTGTTGGAGATTATTGAGATAATCTCTTTTTCACGTTCGCCAAATGGATTGCGTAACCTTAGTTGTTCTCTGCCATCTACTGAGTCTGTTATCATTTAGATCAATTATCTCTGATTCTACAATAGCATTTATAGGTCTTCCTATCAGGAAGTGACCAGGGGTCAACGCTTCGAAATTATCTCCATCCAAGGATAAAGGAGTGATGGACATATATTTATGATGCTCTCCACTTGAACCGTAATCGTTTCAAATTCGTAACAATTTTCAGATGGACCACTCTGGACACAAAGCACATAAATATGGCAACATAAATTTTATTTAATACACCCTTTTTCTAATTTTTATACTTGACACTAAAGGCTCCACAAATATCGACACCTGCATGATTGAAAGGGTATGTTTGAGCAACACGTTCTTGGGGCAAGTTTCCCATGATTTGGTCAGTTAAGACAAGCTTACTCTTAAAACAAGTTACACACTCATGAACTACCTTTCTGCACAAAGTTCTACCACTAATTGGCCAAAACACTTGTCTTATGAAAGACAACAAGAATTGAGGGCCAACATGAAAATATTTCTTATAAAAATGTTCAGTAATTAATTTTGTAAGTTTATGTTTACTACCAGGCAAAATAGCTGGATGTTTCTGCTCATATAATTAAGATCTAAATTACTCATGCGACCACCTACTCTTAAAATGTGTATTGTCGAGAAATGGATTTAATGATTTGAGTCTACTGTTATCCAGTACAGGCTTACCTTTCTCTAAATTCAAAATTTCCCTACCAAAGTTATCCTTCTGTATGCACTTGATCAGAAACTGTTGTGATTCTTCTATTTCTGTAGCAGTAAGATGACTTACCGCCTTCTCATTTGGTTTCCCAATGTTGTAACAAAACCTGAAAATTTAACTTAAAACTGGAGGATTTTAACATAATTGTTGCTAAGACAAAGAATATCATTTAGAATTGAAGAAACATGTACAGTTAATAAAATGTTTGTCAGAGTTTCATCAGTCTTTGGATGATTAGATTTTTTCTTTAGTTTGCAAGAATACTCTTCATTGTCTACAGAAGAGTTCACACAATCACTGGAAAGATTAGGTTGGCACAAGTAAGGTGGTCCATACCACCAAAGCTCATTATGCAGGATTTTCTCTGGATCTATTCTTCTGGAGACTAGGTCTACTGGATTTTCCTCTGAACGAGCATGATGCCATTGATCATTATTCGTTAGGCTCTGTATTGTAGCAACTCTGGTGGCTACAAAAGTTTTTAACAGATGAGGCTTATTTTTTATCTACGCAAGCACAATCGTGAAATCTGACCACAAATAAATTTCTGAAATGTCCAGTCGCAAGCACTTTACGACTCATTGCTGAAGTTAAGATAGCAGGATGGCAGCACACTATTGGCTCAACTCTTGATTTACTGCACAACAAATGTACAGTAGCCTTACCAGAAGTTGTAACAAATTTGATGTATATTGCTGCTGCAGATCCAAACCCATTTCCGGACATAACCAAAAATCCATGAATCTCCACGCACCCTGCATTCTCAGTTAAAATGCACCTGCTGATGTTGACGTCAAACTGTGCCATTCTTGGACTTCCTTTTCAGGCAGTGAATCATTCCAATCTATTTGTAGAATCCATAGCCATTGCATAAATATTTTAGCTCTTGTAATGATTGATCCAATTAGTCCAAGAGGATCGAAAATTATTGCAGTGCTTGAAAGCACTGTACGTTTGGTGTAAACATTCTGTTGTTCCATAGCTACCTTAAATGAAAAGCAGTTACTCTGAGGTTTCCATAAGAATCCTAAAGCCTTAGTTTCACTTGTAGACATAAATGAGTAATCTTCGGAACCTTCTGAAATACCGCACAAAAGTTCTGGTTCATTTGCAGACCACTTGTAGACTCATTGCTCTGCGCTCAAGTAAAAGTATCAATTGTTGTTGGAGGTCCTTCGCAGTGTTTAAGTCTGAACATCCCGTGACCACGTCAGCCATGTAAAAGTCACTCTTCGTGACTGAAGCAACTAAGAGGAAGTTTTTTTCCCTCGTCTAAAGCTAATTGTTTTAGTGTCCTCATAGCAAGGTACGGTGAGCTTTTAGTTTTATAAGGAATTGGACAAAGTTTAAAAATCTTCATAGGATCATAAACGCCTTCTTTCCATATGATTCTTTGCAAGTCTCTTTGAAGTGGATCAATAAGGACCATACAATACATCTTTTTAATGTCTTCTATGAAGGCCATGTGGTGCTTTCAAAATCTAATTAGGATTAAAAATATGTCATCTTGTATGACTCCTCCATTGTACTGTAAAGAATTTAGAGACTTTTCAGTCGAAGTAAATGCTGATGCCTCATCAACGAAGTTACACCCAGAGAAGAGCGTAACTTCGTTGAGCTCTTCTCTGGGCGATATACACCATGGTGTGACAAATAGTATGTAGTCTCTGGTTCATAATTTTCACTGACTAGTTCCATGTGTCCTAAATGTTCATATTCATGCATGAAGTTTCGGTAAAGAGGCAAAAACTCGGGATCCCTTACCAAACGATTTCAAAGGGAGTGTAGTCTTCGCTCAGCTGTGCGTTTCGATTCACCTATGCATGAAAGATCCTCTTTCAGTGGCATTTGTACCATATATCTACCCGTTTCATCTCTGCTATGTGTTTCTAAAAAGTGCTTCTCACAATATATTTCTTCTTCACTTTTAGTCACCTTTTCCTTTTTAATGTATGAATTTTCTGTCTCCCAGGAATTTTTAATGGTAGTATTTAAGTCTTTTACCCCACAAATAAGTCTACAGTGAACATTACCTTCTTCAAAATTGGAAACACTCCCAGCTACAATATATCGAAATATGGACGCTTGTAAAATTAAATTCGAACCTGGCAAGCGAACCTTATCAGTTTTTAAAAGTTCATAAAAACACTCTGCATCGATTAAAACATTGATTACGATTTTTCTTGGTTTATTAAACTCAGGATCAGTTAGTTGGACATTTTGTGGGAATTTGATGAATGAAAGACTAAAATAATTCCCCTGAACTTGATTATTTATTTTTGGCATGATAAGGAAATCCAAAGTTCTTGTGAAATCAGTGTAAGGGATGTATCAGGCAGAAGAATTTTTAATGAATAAATAAAGGTTTATTAAATTACATCATAATAAACCAAAAATATATTGTAACATCGAATGCTGGCATCAAGCTTCGAACATAACATCACGTGACTCACTGAGTGCTGCTAGAGCAAGGTTACAAGAGTAAAATGAATATGAAAGAAAATAGTTCCCGGTTGACGCTTATAATCGACTATCCTGCAAAATAGGCATCCTCATCTATGGTGCATCTGCGGTAGTCTCAACATCCTGAAGGTCACAATGTACCTCGTCGTTCACTAATTTGAACAACTTCAATTGCGAAGTGAGTGCAGTAGTTTCATAACTTGGACTTTGTCTTCATCCTTGTCCAATATTTCGTAGATCAGACACTCTATATGTGTCAGAGGGTAAAACAGTTTCTACCATTAAGAGTCCACGGTATTGTGCTTGTAGTTTTGTGCTGCTACCAGTGTGCTCTGACTAACGCTTCATGAGGACAACATCACAGACTTCATACTTAAAAGCAGGGCAATATCATTTATCGTAATTTTTCTTCATTTTAGCTTGAGACTCAGAAATAGTGTCTTTTGCTTTTGCATGTAGGATTTTTGGTTCACAATATTTCCCTTCTTTCAGTAACAGGTCAATTGTGAAATCATTAGTTCTTTCTAGTACATAACCATACAGTAACTCGAATGCAGATTTGCCAGTGGATTTGCTTGGTGTCCAGTTTATTTGCCGTTGGACTTCTGTCATAAATTTGTCCTAATCCTTTTGGTTATCTTTATTACAACTCGCAGTAATAGCAGTGATCAAAATTCGATTTATTCATTCGACTTGGCCATTTTCTTGGGGTCTTTAACTGCAAATTAATGTGTGTTTAATTTTTTTTTTACTGCAGTATTCAGTGAATGCCTTTGAGGTAAAACATGTTCCTTGATGATCAGAGATTATTGCACAGGAGCTCTAAAATCTTTGATAAGTTCATCTAAACATCTGATCACATTAGTCGTGCATGTGGAACAAGCATGTAAACATATGAACTTCGTTATCTATGATGGCAAAAGCTTCCTTATTTCTGCGGGAACTAGCTGTAAGGGGTCCAAGAAAGTCAGTATGGATAACTTCAAACGTTATTCTCCCAGTGGAAATTGAGTTTAATTTCCCTTAAATTTTTCCAGCAGGTACTTTGTTAAAAGCACAGCTAACACATTGCCTTATATGCTGCTTTATGTAACTCGTCATATTTGGAAACCAAAATTTTTCTTGAATTAGCTGTCTAACTTTATTGATTCCAAAATGTCCTGCAAACTCGTGATAGCGGACAACTAAATACTTCTGCATGGGTCAAGGCATAACAAACAGTTTCTTGGTTGCATCACAATCCGTTATTACTCTATAAAGAATTCCATTTTCTAGACTATGTTGATTGGTAAGTTGACGTTCTGCTGGGTTTCGGTTAATTGAAGGTTTAATTATTTCTTATGCTTCCTTATTCTGAGATTGAAGTAAAGCTACCTGATCATTTTCAGTAGCAATATACAATATTATAGGTGAATCTGTTAGATCGAATTCATCATTTGGTGCAAATTTTCATTCTTCTACCTTCTACTGGTACTCTACTAAGGGCTAACATGGCACGTTTTATCCCCTGCACACGATGTTTTACTTCATAGTCGAACTCGCTCTTAAGAGTTCTGCTCACTGGGCTATCTGAGGCTTGAGATTCCTTTGAGTGGCAAGAAAAGTTATCACTGAACAGTCCGTTACTAAAGTAAAATGTTTACCAATAAGAAATGGTCATAAGCGTGTCATTGACCAAACAGCAGCAATTAAATCTAAACGACTGGAGTGGTACATTGCTTCATCGGGACTCGTTCGATGGCTTGGTGTAATCTTCAATCTTTTTCATACTGCAGGAGCATTCCAGATAATCCAACTAAACTTGCATCTGTGTGGAGTTCAGTTTCATCACTGTTGTCATAAAGTTTTAGTACTGGTTTAGAAGTTAGACATAACTTTAATTCCTCAAACACTTCTTGATGACCCGCAGTCCATTCAAATGTAGAATTTTTCTTCAACAATTGGGTTAACGGATATGCTAATAAAGCATAGCATTTTATAAATCTGCGAAAGAAACTAGAAAGTCCTAGAAATCTTCTCGATTCTCTTACATTTCTTGGTGTTGAAATTTCTGAGATTGCAGCAAGTTTTTGAGATCCAGGTTTTATTCCTTTCTTTGATATTGAGAACCCCAAATATTCTATTTCTTCCATCGCAAATTCACATTTTGATAGTTTGAGCGTCACTCTTGCTTCATAAAGCTTTATCAGAACTTTACGTAATCGAGTCATCAAATCTTCAAGCGTTTTAGCTCCTATGAGCATATCATCAACAAAGCAAGTTACTGCATTCCACAAGAAATTGCCCAGCGCCATTGTCATAGCTCTTTGAAAAACAGCAGGTCCATTTGTCAATCTAAAAATTAATCTTGTTGGCTCATAATGGCTATCGGGTGTAACCAATGCTGCCTTGTGTTTTGACTCTGAATGTAGAGGAATCTGGTTCAAACCCTGTACAGCATCAAGAATACAGAAAAGATTGTATCCAGTCAATCTATCAAGTAAGTCATCAATGTGTGGCAAAGGAAATTTATCTTTTACCGTTTATAAATTTAAACGCCGATAATCTATGACCATACGGTAATCTCCTGTTCTCTTCTTTACTAACAGTACAGGACTACTATAATCCAATGTACTATTTTGAATGACACCTTTTTCTTTCAGTTCGGTATTAATTTTTCGTAAAATTTCACGTTCGTGATATGACGTATGGTATGAAGCATGCGAAACCGGCTTGCTTCCAGGAACTTCTGTATTTTCTTAGTTGTAGTTTTGATGCATCTCAAGTCCCAACTCATTGGTTTTCGCTGCAATACAGTCTCTGAATTCATTTAAAAGATCACACACTTTTTGTGCTTCTGATTCTGTGAGCTGAGATCCGACTTTAATTTAACTTAACATTAACGGTTCACGAAATGATGGTTCTTGATCTTCTAGTTGGATATGTAAACTTTCACCAAATTTAAAAGAATTATCAAAAGTTTCATTTTCCTCACAATTATTTTGTGTAGTTTTTATGTAATTCTCACCAAAATTTTCTTTTTCATCGTTCTCTACTACTGTAATTGAAATTACATTCTCTCTAAGGACAACTTGATTTTCTTTTATGCAAATTTTACTACTGGTAACATTTATGACTGGAACACATGCTACACCATTTTGAACATACATTTCATTACCTTGAGAGTTCCGCTCTTCAATAATAAAGGAATTTAAATTTATATCATCATTCACAGAATTAACTAACTGTACACTATGAGGTTCCACAATCACAGCTTTTTCACTTTTAAGTACTGCTTTGTAATTCGAATCATATTCAAGATTAAAATTTTCTAATAAATCGGAATTGTTTTCATTTACTACTATAGAATTTCCTTGTTTTCGTACTAATGCTACGTTTGGAAGATCAATAACATTTGTCCCTATAAGTACATCAGGTCCTCTGAAACTATCATCAGGAACAACAAGAAATTGAATCGATTTTAACTCTATTTCGTCAATAATAATATTGCTATAAACTGCACTAAAGGGTGTCAAATTACCTCCAATACCTTTCAGGTTTTCTAGTGCTTCTTTCTCAATAGTTTTTATTAAGAGCTGATACTAATTCATACCTGCCAACTTTTATGCATTATGCGTAAAATTTACGCATTTTAACTGCTCTTTACGCTTTTCTTGCTGGATTTTACGCATTTCCGCATTTATTTGAATTTTTTAACATTAATAGGAAATCAATCTCCGGCGAAATTCTCCGGCTTTTTATGTTTGAAATTTATCAATTAACCAGACGTAGTATAATTCCTCGGAAACACCGCATTTCTTCTTTTTTAACACTAATATCTACCATTTCCGGGATCGTAGCAAATCCATAATAAAATGCAGGGTAATGCCAATCAAATTAACGAAGATTTACGGCCGCGTGTAACGTAAATTAAGATCTCGATCGCTTATTTTATAAAAGTAATAAATATACTTCTTCAAAGGTTGTCTAATTCAGCATAAATCGCTAAAATGTTATTTTGTTCATTAATTTCGCATAAATACTGCGATTGCGCAATTCAGTTTGTTCTCATGAATCGCCGAGAGTACAATAGTATCTTTTTCCATCCATCTCAATCTTCTAAATATTGCATTTTTGATTGACTAAACTAGCTTATTTTCATATTCTAATTAATTATTACTGTTAATTTCTTAATTATTTTCAGTGTTTTTCTTAATTATAAACAGTGCGATTACGCAATTCAGTTACTTCGTGTGAATTACTGAGCGTACGTTAGTATCTTTTTCCATCCATCTCCATCATTTAAATGTTGCATATTGGATCGACTAAACTAGCTTATTTTCATATTCTGATTAATTATTATGGTTAATTTCTTAATTATTTTCACATAAACAGTGCGATTGCGCAATTCAGTTACTTCACGTGGATTGCCAAGAGTACGTTAGTATCTTTTTTCATCCAACTCCATCATTTAAATGTTGCATATTAGATCGACTAAACTAGCTTATTTTCATATTATGGCTAATTATTAAGTTAAATTTTTAATTATATTTGCATAATATAAATTTTTCTATTTAAAAAATGGGTATAAACTCTGTGAAGGGATATTTTCCAAAAAGTGGTATTAAAGAAATGATTTAGGCAAATAAAAGGGAAACCATTTTGGCAGGAATATAATTCAGTGCTATATATATATTTTTTTAATTAAAGATCAATATTTGTTACTCTCTTTAGTGAAAACCTGTGTTTTGCCAAACATAAATATTTGTCTTCATTATAAAGTAATTCTCACCGGATAAAACCTTTATATATTTTTTGCTTTATAATTTATTGTCCTGAAATTTTATAAAATTGGTGTCCTGAATTTTCATATTCTATCAGTAAACCTGATATTTAATGCAATATTTTTAATGCAGGTACGTGTATATAGTTGAATTTATTAGAAATGTCGTTTGCGCGTGTAGTTTAAAAAAGAAATCAGTATAAATGTCATTCACGCAAAATTTTACACATTCCAATTTTCCCAGGTTGGCAGGTATGCTAATTTAAGTTGGTTTTCTGGTGCTTCTTTCTCAATAGTTTTATTAAGAGCTGATACTAATTTAAGTTTCATTAAACTCACATTCGAACCTGTGTCGATAATAGATGAAATTGAATTTAACCCGTCAATATTTATAAATTTAAATGACTGATGTAGAGGTATAACATTCGAAACACGTAAATGTTTAATTTCAGTTGTTAATTTCAGTTACTTGAATGTTTAATTTCAGTTTAATCTTTAGTACCATCTTTAGTATTGTGATATTTCGTACGGTAATAGCACTAGTAAATGAGCTACTAAATCATTTTCATGTATGTTTGCTCTATGCACCTGTCTTTCAAATAATGTTAAATAAAAACTAATATCACCTTTAATTTCACATTTCTGCATCAAAAGTTGTAAACTACAACACTTGCCTTCATTTTTAGAATTTTCAACATTACTCGAACTTACATTCAAATCATCAATGTTTATTTTGTTCGAAGTCTGTATTTTTAATTTTTCTAGCTCAAATTCTTATTTTAATTTTTCCCTTTCCAATTCCTGCGCTACTTTTCTGCTTCTTTTCTATCAAAAATTGTTTCTAACATTTGTTTTACAAATTCTTCATTGTATTCTTTACTATGTAATATTTTTGTTTTTAACTCTACAATTGTATTTTCTGGGAGAGTAGTTTCCCCAACTTCACATGCTAACAATATTAAATCACACTTTCTTCCTTTAGATAAATACGCCATATTCGTTGCTTCTTATTACATCAATATACACTTATCCCCCGATTTACACAGCACTTGTTTTACACGGTTTATAAATTAACAGATTTCAAAAAATTGATATAAATGTATATTCCGCTCCATATACGACGCCTATACAAAGGTTTGATGACATTTTTGAATTTTATTCTTTTGGTAACACTGATGAAAACAACAGGGGATTCCCGGTGTTGTAAAATATATACATTTAGGGGAATCTCCGTATAGGGAAATCCCCGTAATAGGGGAATCTCCTTATGTATTTCACAACAGTAAAGCTATCTGGTTCATGCAAGTACATAGTGCAGGAACATTTTAGCAGCAAAGCTTATATTATTGTGCGTTTATCTTTTGAACTGGTAAGTTTTCAATATTTATAGTTTTTCTTGCATCTTTATAGTTTGCGTAAATTTGTTAAGGTTCTATAATGTCAAAAGATTTGAAGAAAAATAAAATGAAAAGAAAAGTTATTTCTTTAGAAACTAAAATTCAAATATTAGACCGTCTACGTAATAGAGAAAGAGTAACGCATGTTGCTAAATTTTACTCCATGAATGAAGCCACAATAAAGACAATAAGAAAAAATGAAGACTCCATTAGAAAAAGTGTAGCATTAATTTTTAAGGGTCTTTTTGTTTTTTTGTTCTTTGTTCCTAATGTAAAATAAATTAAATATGTTATATTACTACATTCATATGTTTGTTGTTTTATAAACTAAGTATAATTTTAAGTTAAGATGTCTTACTTTTGTTTTACTTAAATAAATGACTGAATCATGCACATTTTGGGGTTACGTTTGGGAACCGTTTTACACGATTTTACTTAGCAAAATCCAAGATTTCAATTTACACGGTTTTGTGCAGAACCTATCTTCTGTGCAAATCAGGGAACAGGTGTATACAATACAGTATCAAATAAAAATTATTTTCTAATCAAAACTGAGCATCATAAGACTGCATTTTAAACTACATCAACATCGCAATACTTTTCATCCAAATCGAAATTATTCAAAAACATTTATTTACCATGCAAAGACAGTTTTCATCGCCGTAGTAGATTAGCTGTCTGCTTGTCTCATCGGTTTGTTTTTATAAACACAAATTGTTGATCGAAATCGAAACTTCAGAGATTGTCCATTAAACACAAGCATAAAACGATATACCAGTTCAAAACAAGTCATCAATGTCAATCCCACTTTTGAATTGTATGGGACGTATCAGGCAGAAGAATTTTTAATGAATAACATTCTAGCATAAATTAATAAAGGTTTATTAAATTACATCGTAATAAACCAAAAATATATAGTAACATCGAATGCTAGCATCAAGCGTCGAACATAACATCATGTGACTCACTCAGTGCTGCTAGAGCAAGGTTACAAGAATAAAATAAATATGAAAGAAAACAGTTCCCGGTTGGCGCTTACATCAGAATTGTTAGAAATCACTGCTGTAAGTTTAGATTTTATATTTATCACTATTCCATTTAAATATGATACAGATGTGTTAACCATTTTCCTTTTTATATTTAACAGGAAAGCAAGTTCATTGGTTAAATAGCAACCCTGACTTCCAACGTCTAAAAGCGCACAACAAGGTTTCAAATTTCCGGAATAATCTTTAACATAAATAATTGCAGTAGATAGTATTACGGTCTTTGAATGGGATCTAGAAACACTCACAGATGTCCCTGCAAATTTTTGTTCCCTATTTGTACACGGATTAGAAATATCAAAACATTTTGCAGCTGCATACAGAATTGAAGCTTGCATTAGGAGGGGTGCAGACAATGGCTTCAATATTTCTTCTGAGGATTTGAAGTTGTTTATACTTTCTCTTGAAATATGCAATAAAGAAGGATGCTGTTTAGAACGCAGCACATAAGAAAAATTAGAAGTGCAATTTTTCACCGTATGATTTGAATTGGAAAGACTATGACACAGCTTGTATTTTTTTTTAAACTATGCAGTCACTAACAGACAATCCTTGGAATGCTGCACATTTATATAAGTGGTGAAAATTCTCATCCTTACACTAAATGCACTTTAGGATAGTTCAGATTTTCAAAACTAGTAACTAGCAAATGTGACCCTTTGAGTTTGTTGTTGTTGAGACCCAGACCGTCCGACCTACCAGAAAGGTGTAAGGTAACTGTATGGACGGCCGGGAAGTGCCACCCAATTTAGACCGGAACCCAGTGGGGGAGGCATCCACAGGGACCGTACCCTCCTTCCCCTACCACCAACCTCTCGGAAGGACTTACGGACCCACATGTTTAACGTGATCGTACTCCGCATGAACACGGCGGCATTTGTGGCAGCGTGCAAATCTAGCGCGCAAACCACGGGGATACTGCACCCGAGATGGCCAACAGCACGCGGCGTTCCGAGGTGGTCACCCACCAAGTACTAACCGCGCCCGATGCTGCTTCACTTCGGTGATCTAACGAGAACCGGTGTTTTCAGCACGGTACGGCCGTTGGCCTTTGAGTTTGTTGGAAATTCTTTTTTGGATTTATAAAATTATTAGGTTTAGCAACTTGTAATGTTCAGGCGTGATTTTTAAAAAAAAGAATTAACTCTGCCAATTTTGGCAATTCATCTTGTTTTGATTCTCTTTCCCACCACAATTTAGTACTTGAATCTAATTTTTGAAGCAATATAAATGCTAAAACAGTTTCCAAAAAACCCTCCACCTTTTGTTCCAAAATTTCCAATGACCTCATACATTCATTAGTTGTATCCACCAAATTTAAAATAGCGGCTAGCGATTCACCTTGAATAGAAGGAATAGACATAACCATTTACAATTAGCAAAAACTTGTTCTCAGTTAATAGAATATCGTTCTTCTAAAATATTCCATGCAGTTTCGTAGTTAATATTGCAAATTGCAACTGATTGAATGATTCTAGCAGCATTGGCATGAAGAGACGATTTTAAATATGAAAGTTTCTGTGAATCTAATAAACTTCTGTTATTATGAACACTTGCCTTAAAGAGATCTCTAAAAGGACAACCAATCTTGAATATTGCCGTTAAAGGATGGAGGATTTAATTTTGGTAATCTCACGCCATTGCAACTACTATTGTTTTGTTTTGAGGTTGTTACTGCTTACACTTAAGTTAACATTTAGATTTTTAAGATTAATCCACATTTGATCAATGTTCTCTTGTATAGATTGTTGCTCCTTAATATATTTGTCTACATCGCCCTCCTCACAATTGTCAAAAATTTGATCAAAAATGTTCGATAAATCGCCTTCGAATTTATGACACTTGATCTCATATAATTCCAATTGAAAGTTATCTGGAACAATCTTTTCTAGTTCACTTAAAGTTTTAGTTATGTTTGATTTCAAGACCTTTTTCTTATTTTATAATTTTTGCTCCATTATGAGATAAATTTATAAATTGGAATGACTTACTATTTTGCCGTTATTAGCTGACTTCTTACAAGGCACAGCTAGACACAGTTTCGATTTTGAAATACAGATGTAGATCTACACCAGCCATAGCAGTGTAGAAGAATCTACTTACACTTCTTGAAGAAATTCCTCAGGTTATTAATTTCCCCAAATTGCCATTCACGCACACAGAGATTGTTTTCTATTTCACATGATCACAGGTGTCCATATGTCCGATCCCTTCTCCGGATCAATTACAGACCAAACAATGTGGGGTAAATTTGATTTATTTTCACACAGTAACTCAAGCGGACTGTATCACTTTTTATTTCACAAGAAGATGGAATGCGAACTCTTGAATCACTTCCAACATATACATCATCCAACACAACAATACGCATACCACAGCACCCCGTCCTGCCTTTTACAATTCAATACACATGGGCTTCAACAACACCTCCAACTAATTTACACATTCATTTAAAGCGCATTTTTAAATTGTTCCACAAAATACAGAGTTCTTTAACTGCAGAATAACTTACTCTCCGGCCAACGACAAATAGTGATTTATGTAAAACACATTTAAAAATCATGCATTCAAAGAAAAAAAAAAAGCTACTATAGCTTCCAGTTGCACTCAATCTCAATATTCAGAACATAAAAACAAAGCAGCAAAAAATGATCAGCAATTCAATAATTATTTTTTATTTTTTAATATTTACTTTTTTGGATACTAATATGGAGTTTTATGCAATAATACACTAACATTATTAGATAATAATACTTGGCAGTCAAGTATTAAAGAAAATCAAAGCTCTGAAATTTACTTTACAGAAGTAATTAACATAGGTTTATACAAGTAATTTGCAGATCAAACTTTTGGAAGTTTTCACATATATTGAGTGAATATACTTTAACCTTAGTGAACATTTTAAAAATTCATTATTTAGGTAAATATGCAAGCATACTCATCTTTTCTAAAGATTATTTGAAAATAAAACGAAAAATAGGGACGCAACATCTTGATGAAATAAATCTAAGTTTGAAAGAAATGAATTTCAGAGAAGAACATTTGCAGAATATATAGCATTTTTGTTATTAAGCTCAATACTAAATATATTTTCATAATTCCACATACAGTATGGAAACACTGTTTTAAAAATTCAAATTATTTTTGTAGTTATTCATGCTTTAATACTTCCTCTGTTTTAATACTCATTAAAACATTTTGACGTTTGGAGCTGCATATGTGTGCATGTATTTCACTTGTACCTCGATAAAACTGTCCATACAAAATTTATAGGTTCTTATATAAAACTTCAAGACTACAATTAAGTAGCGTTTCTAGTAAGCTACATAAAATAATTAAATAAATAATAATATATTTAAATGAACCACACGTAATTGAATAGCTAAATAAAGTATATGCACTTAAAAATATTTGAACTTTTAATGGCATTTAGCTTCAAATTAACAGTAACCTATACCGTTAAAAAATTTGTGTATTTTAAATAATTTATCATGCTGACTAGAATATAAAGTGGTTGACATAGCATAAAAGAAATTCGCAATAATTATAAGTTATTAGGTTACATGCAACAGAAATGGAGCAACAAAATAGTGTATAAATATTGTAATTGTGAAGGCATATTTAATATGAGATGTTTCATACTACAAATATGAGGTTTTGGAATATTAGTGAAGTTTTTGAGAGTGTTAACATCTTTTTAAAATATATAATGCAATACTGAAATTATATAAGAACTCATAAATTAATACAATATAAATATAAATTATATTAAATAATGCAATAGACTATATTAAATGAAAAATGAAAGTAGATGTTGAGGATAAAATGTTCATCAAGCTGGATATATCCAATTTATCCACTTTCTCTTGGTAAAAGTAAAACAATAATATGATTTAACCTATGTTGAGTCAACGTTCTATTTGAGTTGTTGTTGTTGAGACCCAGACCGTCCGACCTACCAGAAAGGTGTAAGGTAACTGTTTGGACGGCCGGGAAGTGCCACCCAATTTAGAACGGAACCCAGTAGAGGAGGCATCCACAGGGACATTACCCTCCTTCCCCTACCACCAACCTCTCGGAAGGACTTACGGACCCACATGTTTAACATGATCGTACTCGGTGTGAACATGGCGGCAGTTTTGGCAGCTGCGGGAATTGAACCCAGGCCTACCTTGTGCAATTCCCATGTGCTAACCACTGGGCTACCACGCCCTCAGGAACTTAGAAGTGACTTACCTATCAAATTTTGCGAAATTTCATCAAATAGTGTTTGAGCTAGATTGGATACATACATTGCACACACACACACACACAAACGCCACATTAAAAATAGTTTTATTGTGTTCTTTTTCATTTGAAATGTGTAGATCCATCGAAAACTTGGGTTCTAATTTTCGATACAATTTCAATAGTATACTTCCTCTACATATTACAAAGTATTGTAGGGAAAGTAAAAATTATGTATTTTTTTTTTTCCACTATTTTGATCGATTTTACAAAATTCTTCATCCACTATTTAATATATGATATTAATTTCATCAGTTTTTTGTTTCCTTCTTAAGGCCCTATCACATTCAACAACTTTTCCGGCAATTTTTCGGACAACCAACTTTTCGAACAATTTTTACGCCGAGTTGGGGAAAAACTCGTGTGAAATAAGGTCAAAAAATTGGGACAACTTTATCTGACCGGTATAGAAAAAGTTGTTCATTTGGGACAATTTTTTACCAACCAGCCAATCACAGATGAGTAACGAAGGAATCACGTGTGTAGAAAGGTTGGCGCAGATTCTACTACATTCTGGTTTGGCATGAAATCCTCGCGCAAGTTTGAATCTGTGGAGCGTGAACAGATAGAATATAATAACAGATAGATTATATTGATATAATAACCAGGCAGCGCGAAGTATTATTTTAGTTAGATTTAGAATTTTGTGAAGTATTTATAATATTTCTGTGTCATAAATGTTGGAAACTTGGTTCTGTTTTCGTCGCGATTCTCGTTATCGCGAGAACGTGTTTACATTTTTAGAATGGTTCTACCGTTCTCGTGAACGACTCGTGACGGGAACAGAACATGCCATTCATGCAAATCGCCATCTCGCCGCGCGCGCATCCTGATTTGCATATAGTGAGGGCGCTGCCGTCAACGGTTGTGTTCCGGAGCGTACCCATCACAGTGTATATATGATAGGACACATTCTCAGTTATTCAGACCTTGACTGACCATGTAGTAGATGTGGGAGACTTTTCAGAGTTTAAGATCTTGTAGTTATGCAGACTTAAGACTCGACGTATAGTCAGATCGATCAGACGGTGATCGACGGTGAAAGACCTTGTATGGAAGGCAGACCTTGATCGGTAGAGAGTAGTCTAACTTCTAAAGCCATGACGTGTGACCTGATGATGGTGGCTTCATTAACGTGCACGACATGAGTGGTACAGTAGCTGTTTTTTCTACTTACCGATGTTATAATAACTGAGAGTGTGTGCCTAGTCATAGACTGTTCAAAACCTTTTTCATGAGCTTGCTAGCTCATTGTATATAGTTTTGCTTTGCAACGAATGTTACAGTGTTTTATTTTGTAACTTCATCTGATGCAATGGATCTCACAACAAATAAATTGTGTTTGTGTTTAACGAGCTTGCTTTCTTGAGAAAACACATCACTACTGCGTATCATCTGCTACAAAAATTTTTCTACCAGCACTTCGGATAGGGATATGACCAACACTGCTAAATCTGCAAATGACTTTCAAATTTTCTAGTCAAGTCACTCAGCTAACACAGCAAATAGCAGCCGACAATAAAGGTGGATGTCAAAGGAAGTCGTCTCGAAGTCGAAAAAAAGTAGTCATGCGAGATGGAAATGGAGTTAATTGAATCAATACGTGAAAAATCATTTTTGTGGAATTTAAAAGATCCACTGTATTTAAAAAAGAATTTGAAGAAACATGCGTACGAGAAAATATCATCTTTACGAACCATATCTTCCAAAGCGATTTTATATACATGAAATATTATATAATAAAAATTAAGATATTATTACTAATATAATCTCTTTGGTCTCTTCTGTTTCAAATTTATATTTACCAGCGGCTTGCTAGTTTACAGTATAGATGCGTTTCAGAAAATCCGCCTTTCTGTGAATTTAAACAAGAGCGTACGCGAGTTTGATTTGGCGATATATACATATTTCATCAGTTTTCTATAATAAGCTAACTAAAGTGATTCCATCACAAAACACAAAGGAACCTAATTTAAATTGTTTTAGAATATTTACTACACTATGGCAATTTCCTCGAATACAATTATGTTCTCTTTCTCGAATCGTTAAAAAAAAAAACATCAGACAGAATTTAGAAAATAAATTTTCATGTATGTTCTCCATAGACTTTTTTTTATCCTTCTATTGAAATACTAAAACAACTTGAAAACTTATTCTGTTTACTCTTCAAAATAGTACTCTAAAATAACACTAAATGCATTGCATGATATAATTTGTTAGTATATTTCAAATGTGAAGTTTTGGCTTGGGTGGTAGAGAATCAGCTCAGCAAACGACTGGGCTCAGGTTCGAATCCATGCGAATTTTGAATTTTACAAGTGCTGCCATCTGTTGCTAAAATATTCAAATATAGTTTTTCTTTAATAATCTGCAGAATTTTTTTTGTTTTAAAATATTTTACGTTCTATATACAAAATAACCTTATATCAGTAAATTATTTTTAAATTTGAATGCTTATAAAAATTTATTTCGAAGTTACTTTGAAAAATATCTTGAAGTATACTTTATACCAGGTATAGATGGAATATATTCTTAAGTAAAAAAGTGCTTGTAAAATTAGCAAATATAAAATGTGCATGTAAAATTAGACAGAAATCATCGAACATCCTTATACGAGTAGTAGTTATCTTTCGACATGTAATTTTGAACATTTTAGATTAGAATAAAAATAACGGCATCCTTGAATTTAAATACTTTTTACGATTTCTTTTTCTTTGTTTCATTTCAGTCAATATCGGCAATATCGCTTTTTAAACTAATTTTGTATCTTAAAATAGAGTGAATATTTTTCAACAAATATTTATTTGCTTTTTTATACGGATGTGTGACAAATCCAAATATTTTTTAATGTTCATTCATCTGTTTAAGCTTCTGATATCTGAAGTAATCCATATAAAAAAGAGCAAATTAAAAATTTACAATAGATTTTGTCCACATCCTTCTCGGTTTACTTTGTTTCTTCTTCTTAAGCAGGAATAATCCTAGCGTAATTATGCCAAGGCATATTTGATTTTTCCCTGCAGCTGATAGCAATTTAGTCATAATTACAAAGTAATAAAGGTTACAAAAGGAAGTACTAAGTAAAAGTCTTGTTTTACTGTCGAAGCGAGAACGCGCTGCCTGCCGAAAAGTACATGTACAAATGTATAGTTGTCGCCAAAAGGAGATAAGCATACCGCCATAGTTTTGTCATTTAGCACAACTTTTTCAAACTGTCAATAACCCTATCGCCAACTTTTTCGCCGAAAAATTGGGGGAAAAGTTGTCCGAAATAGTTGGTTGTTCCAAAAGTTCTTGAGTGTGATAGGGCCTTTATAGTGGCAGCTCTAGTGGTCACAGGGCCGTGACAAGGGCGAGGTGCCTGCCTTGGTCGCCATCATAGGGGTGCCGAAATTGAACTTTTTATTACCTCTCATTATTACAAGAAAATTAACTGACGACGATGCGTCCACTGTTTGACAAATTTCTTGTTTCTCGAGTTTATCTTCTTCACACTGCAGAAACTATAGCATGTAAAAACATAAAATTGGGTACACTTGTAGAAAAATGTCTGGAGAATAAGCTGAATTAAGCTGTTTTTCGAGTTAATTTTAATTTAAGAAATATTTAAAGTCAAAGACAAAATATTTGAGCTGTGAGTTTGCGTCCTACACAACAAACAATGGCAAGACCACGAATTTTTGTAGGCATGTACCTACATAACTGAATTTTCATATGACAGAGCCCATTTTTTAATTCTGCTGTAGTTTACGAGTTATTCTACTTTTTATGAATTTCTGAAATGAAAAATGTTCTTCTGTATCGATGCATCCATTAAGTTTCTCTGTCTCATACAGCAAAAACTATAACATATAAAAATATGAAATTTGGTACATTTGTAGAGAAATAATATGGAAACACTTTAAAGTAATCCTAAACTGTAGTTTGGCTTGAAATAGCTTGTGAAGCGAGTACGAGGTGAAACCTCCCTACTCGCAAAACAAGCTACGAGGATTCAAGGAGCTTAGCGAATACGGGACGAGGCCCCCTAGTAGTTAAAAAAACTAACAATTATTTTAAAACAAAGCACTGTATTTTTCTCAAAAATTACTTTTCTTTCGAACCTGGGCATTAAAAGAAAATACATAGCTTTAGTAATCAAAAAACATAAACACAATTTTGATAATGTTTCATCTCCCAATTGGAAATCAACTCAAATTAAAAATAATTTTTAAAAAAGCCTTCAGGGAATTTGAATTTGTTAAACTGCTTCCTTCCTCGATTCAAGATGACACCTAAATTGAGAGGCCGCGAATTGATTGGCAGCTTTAAGGAAACATATTAACTTAAATAATACCATATCCCTTTTGCAATAATACTTAAATAATACTATATCCCGAAGGTATGCCTGAAAGAAACCCTGATCAAAAGTTCGAATTCGAGTTTTCGACAGAAAAGCATGTTTCAATCATTCCTGAATTGAACTCGAATCGAACGTTTTTGATGTGATGTCTGTGTGTGTGTCTGTGAGTCTGTGTGATATGTCCCGAAAGAACAGAATGTTTCGAATAAAATTTGGTACAAATATTAAAATCACTGAATACTGGAACCCTATTGATTTTAAATGTAATTAAATGTTTAGAACACCCACAAATTTTCAAATTAAATTTTGAAAAAATTAGAACCTTTAATAATGTTACTCAAAGGATCATTTCTTATATAATTTTTCATTAGAAAACGAATGACATAAACTTTAAAATTCTAGCAGGAATCGTTCGAAAAATATTACACATGTTTCAAATAAATTTATCAAAGAAATTCTATAAAATTAAAAAGTGTTAATTAATGAAGTTGTTCAATTTTCATATGTAATAATATGCGATAAATTTTTTAACATCGTTCCCTGGAATCTAGTTCATTCTATTTACAAAAGAAGATACTTGAGTAATAGTTTTGAATTTTGACGCATAACAATTCAACATTAGTTATTTATATGTAAGAAATGCTCTTTTCTTCATCTGTTTTGACGCTTAGCGATAAATTTGATGGACTTGGTGACTAAGTTGGTGAAATATCATCATTGTCTTCAAAATTGCAGAATTGACATTAAATTGATGGATTAATTCTTAAAATATTAAAATATATAGACTGTATTGCTTATTGCAGATGCTATCAATATTGATAATTGGCAATTCAGAGTTGTGTGAAATATAAGTTAATTGGGTATCGCGAAATAGCTATTATTTGGAAAATGTCAAATGTACAATCCAATGTTAAAAACCTCGTGCCGTGGATCTTATACATCATTTTTTCACTGTAAGAAGGTACATTTATTGCATTATATAGGGCAAGTCGTGTGTTGCCACATCATACTTTTTGAATCCAATATTTTCTGGGATCTCCAGTCTCAAAGAATTCCACTATTGGTTCTGCAGAATTTTAAAGCGCCCACAAATCAATGATATATGAAAATAATACAAATTTATCGGAGTACAAATTTTTCAGTTTACAAATATTGATTTGCAGTTCGCTTTAGAATCTACATAAACACAGTACAATATATAAACATTTTGCCCACGAACCAATTTTCATTTTAGTATATGCTCGTATAACACTTTAATTCTTTTAAAAAGTTCTCTTTAAAAGTTCATAATGGTTGAATAAATTTTATTTTACAAAACAAAACATAAATACCTATAAAAGAATAATGAATGAATTGCAGATATAAGTCACATGCAAAAGGTAAAATTTTACATATTAAAAATGTAACAACGACACCTTTAAAAAACTGGATTCCTAAAAAAGAAAACCAATCATAAATAAAAAATAAAACTTTTATCATAATGCAATATAGGATGGGATTTAATTTACTAATTAATCACAAATTTTCTTGCCGTTGAATGAAATGCTAGAAAATTTTGTCCTCATATTAGGTATAATTTGTAAAAGCACTCAAGCCTCACCAGGGATTCGTGCTACAGATTAGCTACAAAATTAAAATTAGACAAAAGTTAAAATAAAATTAACCGTATAACAAAAGTTAAAATGAGTCGCTAGCCGTATAACGTGCTTTTCATTAAGCTACTGGGATGATATTGTTATGTTCTAATAGGATGTGAACCATATAAATTCGAAAAGTGGCAGCAGAAATTTATATAGTAAACACATTATTTTAGTATTAAACCCTGTACTTCATTGAAAATAAGAAATGCACAGTAATAGCGTTTCCCTCTGTTGAAACATATAATTATTGTTCAATCAATTCCAATTACGGAGAAGGAATTTCTATTTAAGTTTCTTTTAAATTAATTATTCTTGTTCTATCATTTCCAAATAGGGAAATCGCTTTTATTGTATCTTAAGCATGCAAGTTTATGATAATAATATCTTCCTGTCATTAAAATATAGGCTAAAATTATTCATAAATCTGTTATAATATAACATTTTCTAAAAGTTCAATAATAATTGAAATTTGCAATCATTTGAATGGCGCGCCAGAGTCTAAAAAACATATAGAAACTACTTAAGGAATTCCCTTCAGTCCTGATATGACATCACGGAGCGGGAACCAATTGCTTTCTCCTACGCTGTCTGACCTACCTTCTATCTAAATACCTTGAATTATACTCGTTAGCATTGCCCTCTCCTTGGTGGCTCATTTGTGCTTGAATGGAGTTTCATCCGAAAGAAACCATTGCCCCCTTTCATAAATGATTTTGCATGTGCATCAAGGATTTTATTTTACCAAAAAGAATTATTATTTCCTAGTGGACATTTATAGAAAATTAAAAGAAAAAATATTTTAAAGTAAAATTTATAATGAACAAAACACACTCCAATTTGGAATGATCAATGTTTATAAAGGGAAAGGGGGGGCCATGATAAAAGTTTGTAGAGGAAGCCCATGATAAAAGTTTGTAAAGGGGACCCATGAAAAATGTTTGTAGAGGAAGCCCATGATAAATGTTTGTAAAAGGGGTAAATGATAAATGTTTGTAAAGGGGGGGGGCCATGATAAATGTTTGTAAAAGGAGCAAATGATAAATGTTTGTAAAGGGGACTCATGATTGTAGAGGAAGTCCATGATAAAAGTTTGTAAAAGGGAGCCCATGATAAATGTTTGTAGAGAAAGCCCATGATAACAGTTTGTAAAGGGGACCCATGATAAAAGTTTGTAGAGGGAACCCATGATAAAAGTTTGCAGAGGGGGTTCATCATAAAAGTTTTAGAGGATCCTACAATTTGTATGGGCAGTCCTTCTCCTTGGGGGAGCTCCCATCTCCTGCATATGCCACAGTTGTTAAGTACGGAGTTGTATAACTAATTTTCAGCTATTACTAATTATCTAAGTTTTGGTTATTATTGAGTAGACAAAAATCTTTAATGATATGATATGGAAAATTGAAAGGGGTAAAGCACATTTGAACACCAAAGAGTTAAGATATATGATGAAAATAATAATTTTTCCTGAGCTTAATTAAAATTTGCATAGGTAACCTTGGGCAACATCATAATCGTCATCAATTTATTTTTATATTTCATTTCAAACACTTGATTAAAATTCCAAAAATAATTAAAAGTCAATATATATATATATATGTATACATCATTTCAAATAATAGTTCCTAATAAGTGAGTACTTCTTTCAGTCTCTTCCAGAACCTCCCCCACCTGGAATATTCGAATTCAGCTTGACTCCCGTGGAGTAGAGATCCATCAAAAGATAAATCAAAGAACTTCTTTGGGTGTAAAATCAATTACTTTCCAAACATGTGATCAACATTCACCTAACTGAAAAAGAGCATATAATGAAAGATCCTCCTGGTTATAAAAAGCAAACAAGCAGATTGTTCACACCTTTAGGCTATGTGTGTCCCTGCAGTTTAAGCTGTATTCTTTGGAGATTCTTCCAGAAAAAAAAATTGTGTACTGTACTATCAAAAACTCTCACCTGATAACTGTCACAGATACAGTTTGGAGTAAAAAAAATGTGGCCTTTAGAATATTGAGGGAAGAATATTAGAGAGTTGATTTACATCTCCACCACTAAAGTGAGCCTTGTTCCAGCTGAGGAACCGAGGGGATCCGATCCATAATACCTGCAGGGTCCATATTACCACCCTTGCTTCTATAACTAAAAATTTATTCATTTTGCTGATTTTTAGTCCATTTTTCTATGAGATGTTTTTATTCAATTAAAGTGGCTGAAACCATACTCAAGAAAAGTAGTACTTCGGGCGAGGGGGGGGGGGGGGGGGTATGACTCCAGGAATATGGAGTTGGTACCTCAAACCTTTGACTCCAATTCCATTTTTTTCTGCTATCCAACTCTGACTCTTTGTTTTTTAATATACGACTCTGATATCGACCTAAATAGCAATTAATTTTTATGTTAATCACTTTTTAATTGGTAAACATTGATGTTTTTTTAATTTATTGCCTAAAACTGCGTATTTGAAAAAACTAATAAAAAATTAAATATTCCCAATATAAAATTATTCTTAAATAGTTTTGGTTAGGAGTCAGTCTATTTTTACCGGTTCTGACTCCACAGCCCTTGGTTAATAAAACAGTAAAATTAATTTAAGTAAGCAACACATTTTTAAACCTATCTTTATGATAGACACTTAATAATGCTTCATTGCTTATATTCTGTCCATTCCTCTAAATAATTACACTTACACAAAACTTCAATTCTTTGAATGAAGAAATTTAAAATTTCTGCCCCTGCATGACCATTATAAACTGTCAAAAATATATACAGCAGTTACCAGTCATTGGAGACTCATTCTAATCTTTCTTGTAAGTACAGTTTAGCAGAAGTAATAAGTTTTCATCATGCATAATGCCACGGTATATAGACATTTTCAAATATAGGTTCTCTTACACAAACTCCATAGTATGGCTGTGGCATCAGTTTATATTAGTGCACAGTAGGTGTGCATTCTCAGTGCTGAGCTGAGCTGAGAAATTAATCACATCAGAAGGTGTTTCAAACAGTGAATGGGTAGTCTTTGAAGATTGTGATTTTCATGAATGTTGTAGCATTTTCCTGGACAGGACAAAGCATGGGAAAGAAGCATAATATGCATATTTTTTTTTGCTAGTCAGATGAAATATAAAATATTTTACTTGTTTTTGATGAGTGGAAATTTTGTACCCTGAACACAGTTGCTGTTTTTTTTTTTTAACTGAGTTTTTCAAATGTATAATCCATCGATTATGTGCAGAAAATTACTACACCGCTAGTGTCTTGATTTGATGAACAATGCAGTAAAATTTAGAAAAAGATTCACATCCTTTGCTTTAGGGAATTTTTTTTAAATCAGTTAACATGTCTCTTAAAAAAACTTTTCTAGATTGTCAATCTTTCAAAATCAAGCTTTATTACTAATTGAATAAATAAATGATAGCAGTCAATACTCAATATCTCATCTATGTTTTGCCAACTATCAACTGTTGAACAGCTGATCAGTAGCTACTAGCTATTACAAATGACTTTCAGAATCATGGCTTGTAGGGAAATAATCTATATTGAACTTTTTATTTTTGTGATTTTTCACATATATTTTTTTAATTTTTACATATCACCTATTTCATTACCATAAACAAATACTTTAAAAATAATGTGATTATTGCATTTTTTAATTAATTTTTCTGGCAGAAGACAGACAGAGGGCAATCTCTTCCCTACTGGCTTCATTGCAGGTGAGGAGGGGGGGGGGAGAGCTATTAGCAGCATGGTCGCCCAGGCTCTATGAACAGTAGACAAACTGTTTATAATTTCCCACTGGGTTCTGATCTAAATTGAGTGGCACTGTCCTGGCTGTCTAAACAGATATCTTACGCCTTCTGGTATGTCTGACAGTCTGGATCGAACAAAAAAACTGTTTGTAATAGCTATACCTTTACAACTTAATGTTTAACGTCAATCAGTTATATTATACTCTGCAACAAATATATATAAAAGTGATGGCTCAATTACAGATAAGTACCTAACAGTATACTACCTGATTCTCTTGATCCATATCATGAAATTACTTAAAATAATCTATTGTGAAGACTTCATTAAATTTTGGTATAACTTTAAAAATTTTAAAATCATAAACTAAATAATATTTGTGATTTATGATGTTAATATGATTTTTGAGTATTAAACTGAAAATTTTTAACAATTAAAATTAATTTGTTACATAGTACTTTCTTTGAATTTTAGCACAACTGATATGTGTGTCACAGATGCAGTAGTAACAAACAGATCAAATAATCAGTATTATTCTGTAACAGAGACTGTAAGTTAAATATGTAACTTGTTTAATTGAGTTTATCATTTTTGATGTTAAAATATGATATGATTATTAAATTTCAACAATAATTTTTTCTCAAATGGAGTCTTACTCGCCAGTTCTGTTGCAAGTCATTTTGCATTCAACACAACTTGATTAGTAACCATGTATTTTCAGAGTGGTAAAAAAAAATTTCTCAATCTAGCAATGATTTTATAAATGAACCGATTGTGGTGAGTTTAATTCTGAAGTATTGGCAATTGACATATTTAAAATTAAAAATTTATTTCTTGCAGAATTATAACATTTTTTTTTCTTTCAGGAGTGATGGCAGCTTTCACATAAGTAATGTTGAACCAGGATCATATGCTGTTGAAGTTGTGAATCCCAATCATATTTATGAGCCAGCAAGAGTAGACATTAATTCAAAAGGAAAATTACGGGCTCGGAAGCTGAATTATGTTCAAACCAATTTGGTTCAACAGGTGGCTTATCCCTTAAAATTTAAGATCCGTGGACCATACAAATACTTTCAAGTTAGGGAAGCATGGAGGATCACAGACTTTTTGATGAATCCCATGGTAAGAATACAATCAATTATCAAAAATTGTTAATTTTAAATAATTATTTTTGTATTAATATATGAATTTTGTGTATATATGTGAAAAAATATATTTCCTTATCCTGGCTTTGTTTCATATTATTTGTATGGAATAATACCTGTTAAAAATAAATTTTATAACTTGAAATAGAATAGGCAAAAACCACTTATTACTTAAAGAGGATGCCATTCTGAAAGGCCAGCTTAGGAACATTAAAGATTTTTCTGACCTTGTATTTATATTACATTTACATTGGAGATATAAAGCAGAAATTAAAAAACATTTTTTTAGGTTGCCCCTCAGCTCAGTCCCCAGTAGCAAAATATTTCTGAGTGATCTGTGACATAAATTGGGGGTTTGAAATTTATCCTCAGCTTACATATTTAATGAGTTGTTTTCAAAATTAGTCATTCTTCACATATTTTTTAAGTATTATCATGTTTTGCATATTTTTATATATTATTTTAATAACTCTTGAATATATTTCTGTAAAATAAAAATCTAGATCACTCATGTAGTGAATTGTCGGACAAAAAAAAATACATGTTGGGAGAGAAATGCAAAGAAATCTTGGTGCAAGGGGTACAATAATTTAGAATTTGTTCTGTATATTTTCAGAAGAATGGTAGTTCTACTGCAGAAACATTTTTTTAATGATCAGCTGATGAAATTTTTTCTGTAGAGGTTAAAAATTTATCTGCACTGTGACATACATTGTCCATTACCGTACTTTCTGCTATGAGGGCCCAATCTTATGATTGCACCAGACAGTTCTACAGCCAAACCAACATTGTATATCCAAGTTTTATTTTTTATATAATTTATAAACCCTGTACTACTTTAATTCTTTTGACCCTTAGTAAGCAGAAAGTCAGGCATCAATGACATCTAACCATTTTCCCTCAGTTGCTAAAATGTTCGACTTTGGGCAATTTCAAAATTATATATTTGCTTACACTGCATGGCTCATAAAATAAATCTCCTTTTATTAGTATACCTGCCTTTGACTCCCTGTGCAGGCACCAGCAATCTGTGATGTTTCTTGATTAGATTGTTAGAAGGAAAAATAACCAGTTGATTGGTCAGAATTTGCATTATACAAGAGGGAAAAAAAACAGAAATGTTAAGCACCAAAAATAACAACTGGGTCCGTTGTCAAACTATAATTTATAGGCGCAAAATATATCTAATAACCACCAATTTTGAACTCTGCTGGCAACTCATATTTCCCTTTAGGAGTGCATCACATTTCTGTCACAACAAAGCAATGTGACATAAACACAGATGCTATAAAAAAAATTGCTTGTTAAGCAGAAACAAGTGTTCATTATGCACAAATAATGCATCTCAGCTTCCAATTACCAATGATGAAAGAGAAATGAAATGATACAACTTTTGTAATGCGACTCTGATTTCTGTTCATTCAGTAGACTAATTAATTGTACATTTCATAAAACAATTTTTACACATTTTTATTTGACTTCAATTGGAGATTATATATTTGCCGTATTTCAAATTTGTAGGACCCAAACTAACCATGTTTTACTAATTGTAGACTGGTAACATGAAATTTGACATATAATTGTCCTTTGCGGCACATTTTAATTTCTTGAATTTTGAACCTTGCCACTCCAGCCCTTCATGTTACTACTATGCTAGGTACTTCCTTATTATAGCAGCCCCCGAGGATGAATCGCCAAGCGACCAAGATGTATCATCAAGGTAGGTTGTAAAATCTTGCCAAACATTTGTAGTCCGTTTATATTATCGTCATATTGCTTTTCCATCAACGTTCCCGATTTCGTATTGTTTTTTTTTTAAATCTTTTTTTTTTTTTTTTTTTTTTTTTTTTTTTTTTTTTTTTTTTTAAGTATGTTGTTAACAATCTTTAATTTGTTAAACATTATATCATATCATTATTTCAAGAATGACTTCTTTTACCTGACAAACGAGTATGCGAAAATGGCTACGATATGAAGGCGCTACGGACCTTTGCAAAATCGTATCTGTGACTTTAGCATAATCGTAATTGCGGGGGCCACTATAATAAGGAAGTACTCTATGCTATAGGAAGGCACATATTTTTGAAGAAAACTGAATAACTAGAGCAGCTAGAAAGCTCAAATCTGGTATATTGTTGCCTTTTGTGATATAATATAATTCTTTAGATTTTGAATCTTACTAGTCTAGACCACCCTGGGCTCACAATAGAATGATACACAATTTCCAGGAATAACTCAAAAACCAGACAGCTAGCTAGAAAGCCTAAATTTGGCATATCGTTACTTTTTGTTACATTTTAATTCTTTGAATTTTAAATCTTATATGTACAGCCTGTACTTGGCCCACCATAAGAAGATATAGAATATGGGAGAATAATTCAAAATCCAAAGCAGTTGGAAAGTTCAAATTTAGCATATCAATGGCTTTTTATGTTATATTTTAATTCTTTGAATTTTTAACTTTACTAGTCCAGCTCTTAATGAGCTCTCATTAGGAAGGTACATGTATAAGGGTAATAATTCGAGAATCAGAGCAACTGGAAAATCAAATTTAGCACATCGTTAGCTTTTGTGGTGGATTCTATGGATTTTGAACCTTACCGGTCCAGGATATCCTGGGTCCACAATAGCAAGGTACATGGGGGAATATCTTGAGAACCTGAATAGCTAAAAATTTTAAATTTGGCATATCATTGCTTATCATGCAAATGCAGCAGTTTTGAAAATACGAAATTGGCTACTTTTGTCTTATTTGACTTAGGGTTAGGTGATCTGTCTAGCACTGAAAAAAGGATCCAACTTATCCTCAAAACAGCTGTATGCTTCATTATATATTAATTTATACTTAATCAGAGAATTAATGTTTACCCAGGAGGTATTGTAAAAAAGGAACAGGGCAATAATATAAAAAGAGGTGGGGCACATTTTACTCAGAAAGGAAAAACAAGCCCTTCTAAAATGGCCTATTTGGAACACTATACTAGTATATAACTATGTTACAAGTAAAATTCTTTGACAATGGGATACTCGCATTACAGCAGGGATACATAGATGTCATTGCAGTCTTAATGAAAAACTTTACATTGTTTTTGCTTGAATAAAACTTCAATATTGGGTGTAATCCATGTTATTGAAAACCCCGGTAGCAGAAACAAGGCGGCGGGTGCCGCAGATTACTTTTGTTCTTGCAGATCAATTTCAGACAGTTTAAAATGCATATGTATTTTTAAAAAAAAAAAATATATTTTAACTTCGGTTTTGCAGATTATTGTACCTCGTCTTACATATTCTGCAGGACAAAATGCAACCTTGCACTTTTTTTTCGCGAGACCAGACTTCTCCCCTGCACCTGCACGTGTTTATATTGTGTGAAAGAATGTCATTAAGATCGGTGACCAGAAAATGTACACTCATGCGCAGTTCTGAAATGGCGCGTGGCCTTGTGGGAATAACTACCACAGTGCGGTGTACTAAAATGGCTTCACAGTCTGAAAAAGTGTCGTGTTTTTATTGTAATGAACAAGTATTGTTAAAAAATTTAAAAACTCATTATTTTCGTGCTCATCCGGCAGTAAAAGTTCAATATAAATCTCTTTTGAATAAAAATGTCGTTGATTTATTTAAAAAGATAATGCGACAAGTTCTAGAAAGGATTCAGAAGAGGAATCCAGCTTATCGAAAAGGAAAAATGGCGAATCAGAAATGATTGCGGAAGACCAACTCCCAACAAAAGAGCCAAAACACTGGAGACAATCTTAGAAAATGTTCAAGGCCTCAAAAAAATCCCAAATTCTAACTGCTTCACAGAAACTGATCATTTGACTGATAAAGAAAAGACTGAACTTCTAAGTAATTCTCGATCGAGAGGATTGTTAAGGGGTCTGGATATTTCAAGCGATCAAAAAATGGCCTTCAATGTCTATATTGCGGGAACAGTTTGTTCTATGATTTCACAAATGGAGAATCTTTTACAGATGTCGATAAACTCCCAAGACCATTTAGAAGTTTAAAGTACGATGTTAGACGACATTTTATTAATTTAATTAATCAAACATTTTATTAATTCGAAGGCTTATTTTGCTGAAAAAGAAAAATCTTACAAAATGGAAGAAGCAGACAAGTTAAATGCTCTGAACTGTGCAAATGCTGCCTACTTTACATATAGAAGGAATTTGTCATATGAATCCTATGAAGATTTGATTTGTGTCATGCATAATAGTGGATGTGACGTTGGAACGAAAAATCATTCTAGAGAATTTCCTCGTCTGTTCCTACCATTTGTACACTATGTGCTGATGAAGGAAGTTGCAACTTATATTGTAAGTGCTGATCTTCCTGTGGGAATTATTGCGGATAAGGTGACTGTTAACCATCGCAACAGGCACATTGTTGGTTTGAAAAAACCAATTTTTGAAGTTAATAAAAAAAAGACATTTTTGTGAAACACAAAGTCCTATGATGGAAAACATTGGTAAAATTTTAGTCATGGTTAAAAAGAAATTAGTGATCATGCATGTTTAAAATATTTGGAAAAAAATTTGTAAATTTGGGAAAAGAATTGGAAAAAATGGAGGAAACTGACAATGACTTCAAAGTAAACTTAGATTAAATTAGAAAAAACTAATTAGGATTAGAATAAATTGAGATAAACAACCAGAAATAAGTTTTTACAATTTAATAAATACCAAAAATGTGAAGATAGCAATTATGAATGCATGTTAATAATTAATATTGCTCTATAAATATTTCTGTGAATTTTTGCTTGCATTATTTTTGGAAAAAATGTTTTATATTTTGTTTTGAATCTTTTAAATCCCCCTTGATATTTCAAGTTATTTCTCAAACACATAATTAACGAAATAAAGGGCTATTCTCTGAATAACATAATTAAAACAATGAGAAGTACTTATAAATAGTAATTTCGGGGGGCACAGATTAAAATTCGATATATGTGCATCTGTACTTAAATGTTCATAACTTTCATTAAATATTAATTTATTTTTCATTTTAATAAATGTAATTTACTAATTGTCATTAAAATAATAAAAAGAAAGTATGTAAAACTTGAAATATTTAAAAAAAGAATTGCACAAAAAATGACCAATTTTAGAAACAACCAATAATAAGGTGACCAATCGTCCTCCTTTAGGGAGGACAGTCCTTCTTTTGTAGGTTCTGTCCTTCCTCGAAAAGTGTCCTCCTACCTGTCCTCCTTTTCGATATTTTAAAACTAATCTGTTAATCTTTGTATTCAGAGATGCCGCGCCGAACTGTTACGGGTCATGTGACGGTACAGTTCGGAATAAGGGTCCTCTATATACGAGCTGACTCATCAAGCATATTGAAGCCCACCATAGCTAGATGCGCAATCCATTAGCGTTAACTCTATTCGTATTTTTAATTTAGGAAGTATAATTGAACTAATTATGGGTGGTTGTTCTGCACCGAACTGCTCTAATCATTCTAAAAAGGGTTTTAGGCTATTTCGCTTTTCTAGAAACGAAGAAAGAAGAAAACAATGGCTAATAAATAATTGGATACCCGATAGTGGAGCATACTTGTGCGAACTAAGTTCTACAATATTCTAATTGAAACGTCTTTTTTCATATAAAGTATTTATTTTAAACACATGTTTTATAATTTCTATAACTGTAGTATGGAACCCTATGGGCTTCAATATGCTTGATAAGTCAGCCTGTATTAGAGGAGCTCTAGTTCGGAAAGACGCGATTATGAAACGCATGCGCAGTGCATAGGAGAACTTCACATGTCTCGCACCATTGCGCACTTCACTTTGTTTACTTTATCTCTATATTATACTTCGTGTAATCAAGATTGAATGTTGATACTCTAGCTGCAGCACTTACCGTAAAATTCAATATGAAGGATATTTCTTGCTCCGAAATTTCCAATATATTGTTACTGTTAGAAAATGATATATTGACAAAAAATATTCATTCAATGGAAAAATACTCGTTTAAGTAAATAATTAAAAGGGATGTAAGCATAATTAGTGTATTTTTGTTTGAATTAATAAAATGTTTCATTTATTTACGTTGTACTTTTTTCTTTAATTTTTTTGTCCTCCTTTTCATTGTGAAAAAATTGGTCACCTTACCAATAAGGAACCCAAAAGCTAAAACAATGTGCAAGTCGCAGATAAATTTCCAAACTCTCAATCTTTGTTGCAGATCAACTAGAAACATTCTGTTACGGGGTTGAAAACCCAGGCCAAGGTGCTAGCCACGAATGGCATAATCCATGTTATTGCAATGCACAAAATGTCCTCCAAATGCTAGTCTGTTAGACGTGTTCTTGTTTTTGATTTTGTGTTCTTCATTTGACTGAATAACTGCTCACATATGTAGCTATTGCCAAAGATAAAATACAACAATGCATGTTTACATAATGCTGTTTGTTCTTTGGACATATATTTGGAACAAAGGTTAATTACTGTAGCACCTTGGTAGAAACTCAAAAAATTTGATAGCATTTTACTTTTTAGAAAGGAAGATACTATTACAATTGCTTATATTTGTCTTTGAATGTTGATTACTTAAGTACAAATTTTATAAATTAAATCCATCTACCTGTATTTATAAAGGCAAACAAATCAATAACTTTATCGTTCAATTTGGGTATTAGTCATTTGAGAGCACAACCAGAACACCCAGTCTATCCATACTCATGGTACTCCTTTAAAATGTCTTAATCAGTTTTAAAGTTGAGAAACTTCTCTCAGCCTCAGTATTGTTCATTGGAATAGTAGAAATAATTAGCAACAGTAGACTTCTGAAAATGTAATCTGCAAGTTATATTTTATAAGAAACTAGATTAATGGTGCCATTCATAGTTCTGAAGTCTGGTCCCCTGTAAATTATTCCTAGTTCAGTTTTCAGATAACCCTTCTGTAAAATGGGATACATATCTGCGGTTTGCTCAACAAGTTAGTTGAGGTAGAAATTTTTTCTCATACTCGAGGAATTTTATAGCTTCAATGAGGAAAACAGCAGAGTAATGAGTTATTAAACAAAATCTCTCCCTTTTACATGTTTCGTAATAACGTGACATATCACTTTGGCTTCTGTTCTATTTATGTGTATATTTTCTCTTTTCATTTTATCTGATGATTGCTCTGTTTTTGAGATCTTTATTACCACTGCATCCATTTTTTTTCTTTTCTATTTCAATTGACTGCTGAAAAGTGTTTACTAATTTCCTAATATGTGCTGCATCAATAAGTATTTTCTGAAGCTAGTTGTATAATATATATATCCACATATGGCATAATTTAATATTTCGTGTAGGTATGTTGTGAAAAAAAGGACCTTATTATAATTAGCTGAATGGCAACAATTTTAGCCTTGATGTAAACAAACATGACCATACAAATTATGTTATTATAGGCTTATGTGTCTCTCTCTGTATCTTCTTACTTAAATTTACAGAAGGTATAGGCAATAAACTTCATCGTTAACATACTATATTCTTTTTAGATTTTTAAATTTACAGTTTTTTTTATAAATATTCAGTGTCAAACAAACTTAAAATGGTCATGAAATGTTAATTTATCATTACCTCAACATCTTATTTATAATAATAAAGGAAGATTCCTGTTTGTTTGTTTGTTCGTTCATTCTTCTGTAGCAGAAAATCTAATATACAGCCATTAAATTTGGTACACAGGTACTTCAGGATCAGGGAAAGTGCATTTCAGTGCTATATTTTTAAAATTCAAATTATTTTTTCAGTTATTTTATGTTTTTGAATAATTCAATGTGATTTTGAGCAATTTTTCTCACAAATTATTTCTTTAGTGACCGAAAATATTATCCCGAAGTTTCCATCTTGACACCATCAGAAAGATCAAAATATTCTCTTTCAAATGAATTTTCATGGATTTAAAAAATATATATACTTTTTGTGTGTTTAAAACATCCCCGAATTTTATATTGCAATATAAAAAAATTAACTGACAATCCCATCTTCATAAATTACCAACAGATGTTTCTTTGAATATAACTGCTCCAATAAAAAAACTATGTTACTGCTGTATTCCATTCCTTAATTGTAAATTTTTATGTAAAACCTCATAAATTTTCAAAAGAATTCTGAGTGTACATGACGAGTCATAAAATAGGTTTTCCCCCGTCCTTGGGATGGAGTCAAGAGTTATTTTCTTGGATCTGGAATGCTGTAGGAAGGGCAGGTTAATTGATTCAACATAACCAGCCAAAACTTATGTCATCTACACCTACTTTTAAAATGTAGTCACTACCTAACTACTTTATTAAGACCAATTTTGCCACAACTTAAATTTACACAAAAAGTTGAGGATATGGGTATACTTTAGTAATTTAACATACTTATTCTGAATAAGTAAAATTTACTGATTCCCAAATTTACTGATCAACTTACCTTACCAATTTTTATGCTTTTACCCACTTCTGAAAACAATAAAATAAAATAAAACATAAGTATGAAATAAAATAAAAGTAAAAACTGTTTATTTAAAATATGTTTGTTCATTTTCAGTAGAATTTGCAACTCAAAATTGCAACCAGATAAGCAGGATCTTTTGGAACATGATGCATCTGAATATATCTATAAGATGGTTTCAGATACCATAAATTCTCAGAAATCTGTGCAGGATATTATTTCCATGGCAAAAATAATTGTAACACACTTTAATCACATTCACGGCCATGCTTTTGGTTGCTCAAGTCCTTGGATGAGTCGGACGGCTTGGGTCTTCAACACTTTAATCACTCTCCATTGGTTAATTTTAATTTGAAAAATATTCAAGGAAAAGAACTCAACATATCTCCAAAAAAACTAGTCCAAGACATTCTAACATGATAGAACAGTACTTACTATATGCTAGAATGCATATTAGAACAAAAAAATGCTATTTCGTTATATACTACAGAATATGGCAAAATTGGAAATTTAACATCTGACCAGCGGATTGTTTTAGAAAACACCCTTCGTCTTCTATGACCATTCGAAGAAATCACCAAAATGATAAGTGCTTCAGAATCAATAATATCAGAAGTTATCCTAACAGTGATTACTGTAGGGTGTTATTTGTTGAAGACTGGAAAATAATTTTTTGGTGTGAACACGATGAAAGTCAACTTGAAAATAAATTTAGACACACGATTTCATGATATACATACAAATGACAATTTCTCATTAGCTACATTATTGGATCCAAGATTCAAAACTGCTTTTTTTAACAAAGATGAAAAATGTGATGCGAAGGTAAACACAAGAATGCAAGCTTTGATGACACAAGTAGCAGAAAAAATTGCTTCTTCTAATGAAGAATTTAATGAAATTCATTAAATCAGGACACAAACAACCTCCAGAATGAAATTCATATGCCATTCTGAGATTGCTTTCATGAATTTACCAATCCCATCACCAACCCTTTTGACAATATAAATTTGGCTTCTAGACAGAAAGGCCTTCATTATGCTTGTGAGCTTGATTCTTATCTTGAACTAACCCTTTTACCTAGAAAAAATAGTACTATGGTGTGGTGGGGTCAAAATGAATATAAATATCCAACACTGGCAAAATTTGCCAAAATATACTTGTCCGCACCAGCAAGTAGTGTGTACAGCGAACGTTTGTTTTCAGAGGCAGGAGCCATCTATGAAAAAAAAAGGTGATTAGGTGCTTATTTAGGGAGAGCATGTGCTCATATGTGTTCTGTAATTTAAGCGTGTACTCACATAGCAAGCAGCTAAGCTTTTTGAAAAAATTAATGAATAAATTCAATAATTCCATGCTTTAAATCCTGGGTACATTTTCTAGTATATATCGTTATGGGAAGAGGATTTTTAAATAAATAGACTTCCCCATATCATAGTAAGTGAAAAAGGAAGAGGTTATCTTAAATTTCTTAATCAAACAAATTCCTATGTGGAAAGGCTAATTAGCGATTAGTCTCAGTTCTTGAATAAAAGTCTAAAAGACATCCCCGTTCATTTACCGTAAAATATTTAAATCACCGAGTGGTGCATTACCAGCAAGCTGGCATATCGTGAGAAGCAATTACATTAAAATTAAAAGGAATGCTGTGATGTAAATATATAAAAACCAATTCAATTTAAAAAAAAACATTTATTTTAATTATTATTAAAATTTCTTGATTTAGATTTTATATAAAATGTTGCAACAAACTTGAAATATATTCAGTAGTATTCATACTCATATAGATTTTGTAACACATTCATTATCTAACAATTCTAATCAGTAGCATTTTGCAAAATTCTATTATTCAATCTTGTTAAAATATATTAAATATATTTAAAAAAATATTTTGTTAAAATATATATATATAGCAAATCTCATAATTATGAATTAATATACAATATATATATGTGTGTGTGTTTTCTATGTTCTAATGTGGACCAGCTTTTAAAATATTATAAATCATTAATTTTGGGTTAAGCATTTTCATTCATTAAAATTTATTCCTGTACAGTTTAACTTCCATATCCTATATATAAAATAATTTATACTATGACAACTCACCCATTGAGATGCCATCATCTATTTCCTCTTATAACTCGAAATATATAAGTGAGCATCATTATCGTCTTTGGCACGATTATTTTTATCACTATTTACTGTCGTATGGAGTTATCACTTAGTCTTTATTCATATAGATAGTTCAAGGTATTCCTTTATACAGTACAGGATCTATTATCCGGAATGCTTGGGACTTCAGGTATTCTGAATAAAGGGTTTTTCCGTAATTCGGAACACTTTTTCTAAAATTTACTGGAATGGTCTCAAATGTCGTTATAGAAAATTATAATTCATTTTAAAAACATAAATGTATTAAAAAAAATCTTTTTTACAATCTATATGGGTTACCTAAAATGCAAATTACATGTAATTGTAGTATCAAATTTAGTGATTAAGAAAAATTTTGAAAGAAAAAATGTCTGAAAAAAGTTGATTATTCAGGGTAGTTATTAGAAGTCTTTTTTTTTTAACATTTCAACTAAAGTGGGCCCTCACCATATTCATCTAATATTTTGGCAGAAGCACCTTTGTTCATATGTTTCAAAATATTTTAAAGTATTTTTAATAAAATTAAGATGAGAAGGATGTTCATTTTTAATTGAAATGTGATATTCAACTATGGGTGCAAATATATCAAATTCTAATTTATTCTCTTCAAATGTATTTCTAATAAGCCTTATAATTCTAAATGCCTGAATAAATAAAAAATTTTTTAATTTCGTTATCCTAAACATATATCTCATTTTCACCAACAATATGTTTAAAAGGTAATATCCCAGCATAAAAAGCACAAAAAATATAAAAATATTAGTGGATGGAAGCAGATTGAAAAAATGGAAAATATTTAAAAATATAACGAAATATACCGGCGATCGTGTTTAAATAAAAAAATTTCGCGATATTTCTAAACTGTTTTCTATAAATAACTAATTAATAAATGTAACACGTTAAAACCTCGTAAATATACTGCAATGGAACTTTTTGCTAGGGTCAATTTTCGGTCCAAAATAGCCATTTTCATCCAAATAATAGGATTTAATTGAAAATGATTTTGATTTTGGAATTCCATCAACGTTTTTTAAAATATTGAAGATGTGTATATTTCCACGGAGATCAAAAAAAAAATGGATTTTCCCGAGAAAATGACAAGTTTATTGCTTAAGTTAAGTATTTAAAGAGATCAATCAGAAGGCCTTGAATGGCATTTTATCGCTGCCATACTTTTCTCTGCATTTCGGCAAAAGATAACTCTCATTAATTTCGGGAATTCCTTACTTAAACGTACTTTCTATCATCTCGTAAATGCGCTGATGACTCTTTTTTTCATCTTTTCCAATAAATGTTTATTAAATTGTGCAAAATAGTGTGAATTCTGCGTGGCACATCGTGTTTGAAGAGCGTTGGATTTCTTTAGCGATATCGGGATATTTCTAGCGAAAAATTTGGAATACTTTTATCGAAAATCAAAGTCCTGGAACAAAGCGCAGAAAAGAAAATGTAACGCATTCGGAAAAATCGAAACCTTTGTGCCTAGTGTGCTCTGCCCTATACACCCAGAAAAAAATGAAACACCATTAAAAGAGCACCTTGCCGCGACTTGTTCGTAACTAACTCCTGTATTATACTATACAGGAGTTAGTTACGGACAAGTCGCAGCTCCTATATACTATACAGGAGACTTATCCGAAACTAGTGAAGAATGGAATGGCGCGTCGCACCGTCAATGTGATAGTCTCGCCCGTGCCGGATCTTTACCTCCGAGAGCTACTATCGGGGGTGATTGCCAGATGCAACCGCTTAGGAAATTTTTGGGAAAAACGGTGCTACTTCGGATGTTTTCCGGAAAAGAGGAATTGTGGAACTTCTTAGAAAAAACATGATCATTCGCTATCGCGAGAATTCCTTGCGTTCATTTTCGAAATTTAAGAAGAATCAGCGTCGGCGAGTGCGCACGGCATTTTTTTCTGCGGGGAATTTTAAATTTCGTACGCGGTTTGCGCGTCCTATTTCAAACCCTCTAAAATAGTAGGTTTTAATGCATTTTTTTTATTGATATTACTAATTAAAGCAAAAAAGCATTTGGCGGGATTTTAAACAAAAAATTGCTATTTGGCGCAATATTTAGCAAATAATCGCTTGTTGGCGCAGAATTTGGCATTATTTTGCCGTATTCCGGTTTTGGGAGAGTCCGGATATTGGAATGCCGGATAAGAGGTCACATACTGTATAATATATCATTTTAGCTTCATTAGATTATTCTAAGTGCTCTTGTTGGGTCAGATCTAACATCTTGTTTCACCTCATCTGGGTTTGTTTGCAGTTTTCCTTACAATTACTGGTGCAGATCTCTGTCGACGAGGGAAACGCAAGCCCCTCCATCCTACAATCGGAACGGCTGCCCTTGCTGCAATAGTGCACTCTATTTCTGTGTACATTTCAACCAATGTACTAACAGTAGGTGGAAATACATGCATGCCGACAACTCTCAGTTGCTCAATCTCAACGACCATTTCATCAGCGTCATTATGGATTTATTAGAATCTTATGGAAAGTTCTGATATCAGGAATTCTCAAGAATATTTGTATAAGGTATTAAACCTCTTATCCGTAAGGTCGTGCAGTTCCTAAGCAGTCAGTTTCTAGACTAAATGCCATTTGAGCATCCGTAATTGAAAGTTCCATGCGGAGCTCCTATTGCAAATGACCATCCAATACCAGCGTCAATTGTAGAGTGTGATAAAAAAGTAAAGATCAGAAATTCGGGATGATAAGAATAGCACATCCTCACCACCCAAAGAATCGTTTGCCTCTGATGTAGTACCTAGGTACATGTATTGTACCATAGGCTGCCCATTGATACAGGCGCAAAAGGGTTCTTGCTCTGGTCGCTGTATTCCTTCGCCAAACACCTGCATGGATCACGTGGTTCAATGCAGCTTTTGGCTTTGTGTGGTCCTGGCGTTTCAATGAATAAAAAAGAAAAAAGGCTGTGCAATACTTTGTTTTGACCTTGGTCAGCAGTAACGAGGAATGGAGGCGTAACAGTATGCACTAAATATCAGAAGCTGACAGCTTCAACTGCCTTTTATTGGCACTTAGCAGAAGCCATGAGAATTTCCTTTTATATTTCTCGTGCAAGAGGATATAACATCTTTGTACTACTTTGCACTGGATCTTGTTTACTGTGGGAAAGACATCTGGTCTCTATTCTGTGAATTCTAGAAGATGGTGTAGCTGCATGAGAATTTCTTTGAGCTGTTCTTTCTCGTGGGAAAGTGCATTTTCCTGTAATTGCCATGAGACTGTTTCTATGGGCACAAATTCTAGTCTTATCATTTTTCAACCTAGTGCAAATTCATTCTTTCATATTTATACACAATCTTGTCACACACAATAATGCAAAAAAAGCATAAAAACACAAATATGTCCAGTGAAATCTGATTTCACTGTGATAATCATATGAAAGCAAAATAACCTTATAGTAGAGCTAGAAAGTAAAATAGCCTTACATTAGAGCTATATTTTTTTACTTTATCCTAATTAGAAACCAACTTATGTGTTGTTGAGTACTAATTTATGTAAACATTTTTCTATTTTAAGCACCACAGTTCATTAAGAATTGCTTAAAATGCCCTAGTAGTTTGAACCATGGTTTTTAACCAGTGCACTGTGATACCCTAAGGCACCTTCAATGATGTGATTGCTGCACCAATTGCGCTAAACTGCGCTATTCAAAGTAGACTGTGCCATTCTGATGCAAAAAGCAAATTTTAACTGATTTTGCTCCAATACTGCACCATTTCATGAAAATACCAAAAACGTAATTCTCGGAACGGAAGGAAAGGGTTGAATCAGAAATTTATCGAAAGTGTACAATCTACCCGCAAAATCAGAGCAGGGTTCGTGTTGGTTACTTGAAATTTGTTGGATTTTATCCATTCAAAAAAAAACCAGATGTTAGCAGAGTGTCGTAGCAGATGTAAGCAGGAAATAGTCAACGTGAAAAAAAAACGAAATTTATTTTTCACGAACTCAAAACATTAAAATAACATAAGACTATATCACTTTCCATAACTTGGAAAAAATATTTGCAAATCGTTGAATAATTTAAACACATGTCTTGAAAAATTACAGTAGACTTAACAGCAGTTCAGGCCTAACAAACATCGGCCATTAATATTGTAATAACCGGCGTACATGAAGTTACCGATCAAACGTAATCATGATGTTATATCACGAAGACGAAGAGAAATAATCAACTGATACAAGCACTAGCTTAAATAGCCCAGTATCATTGAAGTTGTAGTTAATGTTTTCCTTCCGGAGTATGCTAATCTCTAATCGGTTAAATAGAGATTAGCATAAACCGGAAGTTGACATCTCAATTTGCAGGACCACAGACCATGGGGGTAAAACTTCTTAACAAGCGATCCGAAAGCGATTAGCTAATCATAACGAAGTATCTTTTGGATTTTAGACCGTACATCGACCGATTCACGTACGTGCTTGTTTACAACTGAAGTTTTTCTAACAGATCGTGCACACTCTGGAAATCGGGAATTTACAGGGAATTTGAAAGTGGACTAAAGTGTCAGAGAAAATGTGGGGAAAATCGATTTTTTGTTCAAAATTCTGGAAAAATCAGGAAATTTTCAACTTGCCGGCCTGCTTACTCACAGAGATGCCGATTACTACAGATTCTCCGTAGTTTCTACAGGAAACATCATACTACAAATTATGAAATTTGCATAATTTCCTATACAAATTTGCCATCTGTGAACGCAAATGTAAATTTACGGTCGTGTGCATGGTCATGCCAATCAGATCAATGTAACAATGAGAATTTACAGGTGTATGGGTGTTAATGTCAATTAAATTAACGCAACAACGGGGATTTATGGCAGCATGCCCATTAATGTCAATCAAATTAACGTGACAACAGGGATTTATGGCCATGTGCACGGTAATGCGAATCAAATCACTGTAACAATGAAGATTTACTGCAGATCGCTTTTCTCATAAAAGTAATAAATGTACTTCTTAAAAAGTTGTGAAATTTGACAAATCGTTGAACCATTAATTTTATAATTACTAGCCGAATACCCGTTGAAAATCAACAGTATCGTAATAAGCAACCCCTGAATAATTTGAATATTTTGGTGTGCAAACCCCCCTAAAGAAGGAAATATTGGGAAACTTAATTTGCTCATTTCTTCCCTTCAAACTATCTACCCATACACCACATTAAAATCTATCTCATCCCGAAGCATGCTATTTTATTATTTCTCCTTTCGAACGTTTTTCTGTGAAGCACACCCATAAATGAACATTTTTGAAAACCTCTGTTTGTCTTGGATTTTTTATCAGATGATTGACACAAATAGCAAATATCAAACCTCTATCACGTTTTAAAAGGGGTGTTTTTCCTTTATTTCGAAAATCGAACATTTTTGTGTGTGGCACCCCCTTAAGTAGAAAATATTAGATAACTGAAATTGTACACTTTCTTCCTTGCAAACTATCTCCCCATACTCCAAATTTGAAATCTATCTCATTCCAAAGCATGTTTTTTTATTAATTCACCTTTCGAATATTTTCTTCTGGAGCACCCCCTTAAATGAACATTTTTGAAAAACTATATTCGTCTTGGAAGTTTTTATCAAATGATTAGTCCATATACCTAATTTTAAAGGAGCCATTTCCCATTTATTGGAAAATCAAACATTTTGGTGTGTCTTTTCTATCATTTCACCTTTCGAACGTTTTTCTGTAGAAGACCCAGACCGTCCGACTCGTCCAGGGGACTAAGAGCACCTATTTGGACGGCCGGGAACGTTTTTCTGTGTAGCACCCCATTGATGAACATTTTTGTCAAAACAGTAGTAAATATTGGAAAACTGAAATTGTACACTTTCTTTCTTTCCAACTTTTTATCCGTACACCAAATTTGAAGTCTCTATTTCATTGCGAAGCATGCTTTTTTAGCATTTCACCTTTCGAATGTTTTTATGTGGAGTACCCACCCCCTTAAACATATATTTTTGAAAAACTCTATTCTCCTTGTGATTTCTATCAAACGATTCAACCATATACCAAATATCGAGCCTCTATCACGTTTTAAAAGGAGTATTTCTCCTTTCTGCCGAAAATCGAACATTTTGATGTGCAGCACCCCCTAAAGTAGTAAATATTGGTAAACTGAAATCGTACACATTCTTCCTTCCAAACTGTCTGCCTTTACACCAAATTTGATATATATATCTCATCCCGAAGCATGGTTCTTTATCAATTCACTTGTCGAACATTTTTCTCTGGAGCACCCCTTAAACGAAAATTTTTTAAAACTGTATTCGTCTTGGGTGTTTTCGTAAAATGATTAGCCCATACACCAAATTTCAAACCTCTATCAAATTTTAAAGGAGTCTTTTCTCATTTATTCGGTAAATCGAACATTTTGGTGGGCGGCATCCCCTTAAGTGGAAAATATTTGAAATCTGAAATTGCACACTTTCTTCCTTTCAAATGGTTTACTCATACACCAAATTTGAAGTCTATCTTATCGCAAAGCATGCTTTCTTATCATTTCACTTTTCAAACGTTTTGGTGTGGAGCACCCCTGCTAGAGAATGTTTTCGAAAAACTCGATTTTCCCAGGGGTTTTTATCGAACAACTGAGCCGTGTACCAAATTGCAAATTTCTATCTATTCGGGAAGTGCCTAAAAGAAGCGTGACAGACAGACGAACACTTGGTAATTAGTATATTTTATCCGAATACCCATTGAAAATCAACGATCCCACATTAAGCAAACATCAAATAAGGTAAATTTTTGAATAATTTGCGTTTCTTATTTATTCGAAAAATCGAATATTTGGTTTTGAGGCACGCCCAAAAGTTGAAAATATTGGAAAACTGAAATTGCACATGTTCTTCCTTTCGAACTATCTACCCGTACATCAAATTTGAAGTCTGTATCTTATTCCGAAGCATGTTTTTTTTTATCAATTCACCTTTCGAATGTTTTCCTCTGGAACACCCCCTTAAACGAAAATTTTTGAAAAACTATATTCGTTTTGGGTGTTTTCATCAAATGATTAGTCTATATATAAAATTTCACTCCTCTATCAAATTTTAAAGGTGCTGTTTCTCATTTATTCAGAAAATCGAACATTTTTGTGTGCGGCACCCCCTTAAATAGATAATATTGGAAATTTAAAATTGTATACTTTCTTCCTTCCAAACTATCTACCCGTACACCAAATTTGAAATCTCTATCTCATTCCGAAGCATGTTTTTTTTATCAATTCACTTTTCGAACGTTTCCCTGTGGAGCACCCCCTTAAACTAACATTTTTGAAAACTATATTCGTCTTAGGTGTCTTCATCAAATGATTAGTTCATATACCAAACTTCAAGCCTCTATCAAATTTTAAAGGAGCTGTTTTTCATTTATTCGGAAAATTAAACATTTTTGTGTGTGGCACCCCCTTAAGCAGGAAATATTGGAAATCTGAAATTGCACATATTCTTCCTTTCGAATGGTTTACTACCCATATACCAAATTTGAAGTCCCTATCTTATCGCAAAGCATGCTTTCCTATCATTTCACTTTTCGAACGTTTTGGTGTGGAGCACCCATTCTAGAGAACGTTTTCGAAAAATTCGATTTTTCCAAGGGGTTTTATCGAACAACCGAGCTGTGTACCAAATTACAAGTCTCTATCTATTCGGGAAGTGCCTAAAAAAAGCGTGACAAGCAGCACTTGGCAATTAGTATATATAATAGATTTTCGCATAAACCGTGTAATTGCGCAAATCAGTATATGTTCTCGTAAATCGCCGAGAGTTGATTAGTATATTTTTCCATCTATCTCCACCTTTTAAATATTGCATATTAGATTGACTAAACTAGCTTATTTTTATATTCTGATTAATTATTAAGGTTAATTTTTTAATTATTTTCTCATAAACAGCTCGATTACGCAATTCACTTTATGTTTCCGTGAATTGCCGAGAGTATCCTAAAACAAATATCAATTGCATAGCTACCAACTCTCTTGGTTTTTCTGAGAAACTCCCGGTTTCCCGATTTTTGTCAATTTTTCAGAATTCCTTAAAGTTAGGGTTATTTCAATAAAAATTCTCTGTAAAAGGTAATTTCGATCGAACTTGCGGCCACCATTTTGTTTCTTCTGTATTTGAACCAATACTAAGTTGCATCATTTTCACATTATTGATGGATACTACTTTAAATAAGTGTGATTTCGCGTATATAGATTACATTGCCATGTAATGTTAAAACATCCATTTCCATCTATGTTTAATTTCAAATTATATGAATAAAAATTACTCAACATTCATTTCTTGGTAGTAGGTTTCATTATTAATCGATATTTTCATAAAATATTGATTATTTTTTAAGTGTGATTTCGCGGGTAGGGATTACATTCCCGTGCAATGTTGAATCACCTTTTACCATCCACATTTAGTTTCAAATTATGTAAATTAAAAAATGTACAATATACATTTCTTTGCAGTATGTTTCATTATTAATTAATATTTTTGTAAAATATTTATTATTTTTTAAGTGTGATTTCGCTGGTATAGATTAAAATTCCATGTAATCTTTAAACATCCTTTTCCATCCATCCTATTTTTGATAAAATCTCAAATTAATTAAACGGTACTTTCACATTTTTGTAGTTTACATAAAATGAAGGGTTATTTTCCCCTTATTTTCTAGGCAGTAGAGTCCCTAAAGCATTTTCCTATTCATAGTCATCTAATTAACTAAATTGCAACTGAACATCTTTAGTTTCAGTGAGCCCCCACTTTTAAATTGAGCTCTGTTTGTGCCATGTTTTTTTTAATACACTGACTATGTAGAAACATTTTTCTTATGCAGTAGGCATTTTCAATGCTATAGTGAGTTATCATATTTTGAAAAAAGAAACATACATTTTTTGTGATATGTAAAAATAATCCCTATTTTTTCATAAATGATATTGAACAGGTTATACGCTGTCTTGTAGAGCACTGTAAAAATGCTCACCGTGCTATCTACTGGATCTTTATTCTTCAATGTTGGCAGGTATGCAATTGATAATCATGTAAAAACAGTCAATCATGCAATTAAAGGTCTTGAACGAAGAAACTTGTCAGCAAACAGAAAATAATGCCTATCTACCTACAAAATAAATGAAACAACAAACATTAGTTCAAATGTTTAAACAAAATGATAAAGTGTAAATATTCTTTTTATTTCTTTATGTATATTTCTTAATTTTTTTTTTTTTTATTAAATAATATTTTTCAATAGGTTAATTTGACTTTTTATCATTATTTATACTAAAAATAAAGTTTTAGTGTATTTAGTTGGTATTAAGTTTCAATTTTATTCAAACTCTATAATCTGGAAAATTCTAAAATCTCTTAAATTGGCAAAATCCAGATTTTTTAGGTTGTACTGTATATCAGATAAAATTGTATACAAATATAGAAAATTTATAGATAAGTCCTCCAAGGGTACATTACCAAACTTGGTATCAATCAAAATATTAAGTCCTTTAAAATGAAGGGTAATATGCTATAATTTGGATTGCTTGGAACAACGATACAAATTTTCCAAAATTTTCTTATAAAATTTGAAAATAGAAAAAATTATTCAAATTCTATAATTTAGAAAATTCCGGAATCGGCAAAGTCCGGACTGGTCCTTATTTTCTAAGTTGTAATGTATATGCAAATAAAATTGTATACAAACATAAAACATTTCAAGTTATTTTGAATGTTTTTTTTACATTGACATGTATTCACAGTATCAATTAAATTTAAAGTTATTTTTTTAAATTAGCGTTAAAATAGCAGTATGCAGTATTTAGAATTTTGATACAGACAACAGGGAAAACTCGGGGAATTTCACGCTGTATTAACGGAAGTTTACTGAATGTTTTAATATTTTAATGAAGTTGTAAGCGTAATATTTATTTGCTTTAGCTTTGCTTATAAAATCTCCATTTCGATTTAATGGGGGATTCTCTTTTTTTTTTTTTTTATCGCGTTATACTTATTTTTAATTTTATGAATTTATTTATATTTTTCTTGTGCTATTTCTGTTTTTAGCGCAATATAAATGACCGGTATCCTTTTTGAGAAATATAGCATATTTTAAATGTTTTGCATTTCTTTAGATTTTCCCTTAAATTATTTTAGATCATTTAAAAATTATTTATTGTAAGTTTTAAATTTTGTAGATATTTCCTAAAATTATTTATTTTATATATTTTTTTTAAATATTATTATTTCCCCCCTAAAATTATTTATTTCATTTTGTTAGATCTTTTTTAAAAAATTTTATGCAATAACATATTTTTAGATCTTAAGTTATTTATTTTAATTTTTTAAAATATGTTTTAAAATTATTTATTGCAATTTTTAAAGATTTTTTTTTTAATTTTTTAGATTTTTTTCTAATTATTTAATGTAATAAAATTTATTTAGATCTGTAAAATTATTTTTCAATTATTTTTTTTATATCTTTTCAAAAAAAATTTAAAATGTTGTATATATAGATCTTTACTAGAATTATTTATTGCAGTTTTTTGTATTAAAGAATATGCATTGAAAACATATTTTTTTTTAATGAAAAATAAGTATTTTTTTGTAATGCAATTTATATACTGTTTTAACTTATTAAAAGTTAATTGAAAATTCTAAATTTTATACATAAATTCTGGTAATTAGATTTTTAAAACTTCATTGTCTTATCTTTACTTGTTATATATACAATAAACTATTAAAATAAAAAAAAAATGCCTTGCACTGGACTGCTACAAACTGCTAAAATTTCGAATAGTTGTCTGCTACAAACTGCTACAATTTCAGAAATTTGCTGCTCCAAAAATTGCTCCAAAAGAGTTTTTTGTAAACACATCACTGCACCTTAAATGATAGGTAGAGATGTGGATTTGGAAAATTTTCTGCTTTTTTTTTTTTTTTTAATTAATTTCAAAATGAAATGTAATATGCTTTCCACATTTCCTTTTGTAAAGCAAGTAGCTTTAAAGCAATCTTTGATCATTTAGTTTTCTAATTTCAAGGAGAAAAAGAGAGTAATGCTTTATTTTGAAGAAAACTGATAGACTAATACCAGAAGGGTACAAGTGACATTTTATTCATTCTGATAAAATGGTAGGTAATTTTTTTAAAAATCTGTTTAGATTTAAATTTGTAAAAATTTTAAAAATATAATAAATATGGAATATTTTCTCAACCAATTCTACTCAAGGAAAATTCTTTAATTGGCACTAAATATATACTTAACTCAATGTCCAAATTATCACTTTCATCTCATGGTGCAAGTTTAATTAATATAATTTAAGCTCATGATGCATTCATTAATATATTTTAAATTCATGATACAAGTTTAATAAGTATTTTTTAATATTTTTATAAATTTAACTAGGTGACTCCTCCACTTGCTCGCTACACTCGCCAACCCCCATAACTTACTTCGTGAGTCGGGAGGCTTCGCCTTCTACTCACTGTACTGATTTTGCAAACAAATTCTTGCCACCTGCTATGCAGGCTTAATAGCCCTTTCATGCCATCCCTTGTTAACTGACATTCACCAGCTCTGAAGTTCGCCTCACGAGCACTTTCAATTCGGCCGGTGTACACGATCGCCTACATGTTTCATTCACATGTACATCCACTCATTAATCAGAGGTCACTGCAGGTGTGATGTAACCATTGGGGATTCACCCCTTATTAGCTGATGCTCAAACTCGCTTCATGTACAATTTCACCCAGCTTGCCATGCTTGCCAACCCTGAAACTCACTTTGTGAGTTGGAAGGTTTTCTCTCCTACTTCCTGGTGCTCGTTGAACCTGCATCACAAACTCTTTCATGCCGCCTGCTATTAACTCTTTCTCGATGGCGACATTCCGGAACTGCCGTAGCCTAAAGAATGGAGCACTTCGCTTCCGAACTGTTCCCAAAGGCCAGCAAATTTTTTGCACTAAACCTAACTCTCGAAAAAAATTCATTAAAAGTCACCTATTCAACACAGAAATCTATTTTTTTCAGGAATAAAAGAAATATTTATTTTCTATTTAATGTATATTTTTCATACAAATCTGAATACAAAATACTCGTTAATTGCTCCCATTCTTTTATCCGAAATAAACGAATAATTTCACTGCCGCACATTCCTCTAAATAAAAAAAAAAATTACTCTCTTATATTCCTATGATTCACCAATGAAATCATTAAGCTGAAATTGAAACGAGAACCGGAACTCAATTATGAAATAGCTGATGCTACAAGAAGTGCTCTATTTGTTTATATTACAAAACCATGTTTCACCACTCCAAATGGAGAAATGATTAATTGGATCCTTCCTATGCCAAGATCAAGTATCTGCAAAATACATTGGAGTTGTTCGCACGGACATTTAACGCCATTTAGTAGACAAATAAAAACATTCGACATAAAAACACGCGTACGTGGCACCCATCTGTTAGGGTACAGTTTTCTCCGCCACGGATGAGTGGTGGCCGTCCTTGAATGCAAGTTCGCAGTCGACGCACAGGCATGGCAACTGTCGCGAAAGGGTTAAGAATGTTTGCTTAGCTTACTATATTACAAACGAATGGCAAATTTTCATAACTATATTTTGCGGCAAAATATCGTGCTACGTTTTCAGTATAGAGAGATTTAAAACAATTAAACATATATAATTGTGCAATATAACAATGAGACTGTAATGTTCATTACAACAATAGTTATGAAATGCTCTGTAATGTTTCTGCCAGAAATCAATCACAGGCAAGCTGACAATCAACCAATAAATTCTTCACCCATAGAGAAGAAAAATTTTCACTTCAGAAGTGCATAAAAAATTGAAAAACTCATTAATTAAATCAAAATATAAAAAAAAAGGGGCTTCATCTTGCAAAAGTTCAACTATGTAGGTACATGCTAACAAAAATTTGAAGTCTTGCTATTTAGTCGGTCCAAGACGTGAACTCGCAGCTCAAATACGCTTCCTTTGACTTTGGCATTAAATATTTCCTAAACTAAATTTTAAATCGAAAAACAGTTTATATCAGTGTTAGAGATGTGGATTTTCTAGAAAATTTTGAAATTACTCTCAAATATTACATATAAGTTAAAATAATATATCCAGTGACTTCTAAAAGTATTTATTTTTTATTACTGCTACAATCATACATATATTAAATAACATGGCTACAAAATGTTTAAATTTAGAATTATAAAAAAAAGAAATTCTATACATAAAAATTTCTTATACCTGTATATTGCAGTTAGCCAATGCAATTTAATATTTTCATTAATTATATGTGCTTTTGAAAAATTTTAAAAATAATAATATTTTATCTATAATAGAAAACATATTTTTCTAAATCACAAATTTAAAACAATTCACAAAATAAATAAAAATTAAATGAAAACTGATATGGTTAAAAAAATGCCTGCTGATCAAGTTTGGAAAAAAAAATTGGCAGTTACTCCATGAAGTTGAAATGATTTTGCATAAATAAAATTTTCCTTTACGGATGGTTTGTTTCCTTTAGACGTGCGGCAGCAAAGACATCTATCAAAGATGCCACACGAGCCAAATCCGAATTATAAGAACAGAGGAGGAGCTAGCTTTTGCTCAGTGATTATAATGTCGGTCTACGAATCATCAGGTCCCTGGTTCGGGACCACGGCGACGCTCAATCGCCACAATGATGACTGGACGTTTGAAAGACGCAACCTTCTCCAACGACTTCGCCTCTCAGCACGAGATGGCAGCACCACAAGGAGTCAGAAGCCTTGACACTCCCTTCCTGGTTGACCACAACTGTCCGTCACGCCGAGGCAACACGCCTCCCGGCCCTGACGTCACGCCGAGGCGACACGCCTCTCGGCCTCCTCATCAGCGAGGGGAGTGTGCGGCAGCAAAGACATCTATCAAAGATGCCACACGAGCCAAATCCGAATTATAAGAACAGAGGAGGAGCTAGCTTTTGCTCAGTGATTATAATGTCGGTCTACGATGCATCAGGTCCCTGGTTCGGGACCACGGCGACGCACAATCGCCACAGACGCTTTAAAAACTGTTCAAAATATTAAAATATCAAAATTAGAACCACGTTTTCAAAATAATAAAATATCAAAAATTGAATCAAATTTTGAATTTAATAGTTGAAATTATAATCACTATATTTCAAAAACATATCAAAAATTGAATCAAATTTTGAATTTAATAGTTGAAATTATAATCACTATATTTAAAAAACTAAGAACCTTATCCGAAATAAATTTTATATATATACAGGGTGATTCAAAAGTTCGGAGCAAAAGTAAAACACTATAAAAAAATATGGGTCGGACAGACATGTGGTCTGCAGATTAATATTCACCGTGGTGGGGGATTTTGTATGGCATGAAAAAAAAAGTTCAAAATTTCGACACTACGGGACGCTGCTTTAGATAAAGCCATGAAGGTGATGTATGCATATCGCTCATGCAACGTAAAAGTAGGATCAGACAAAAACATTATTGAATACCATCCCACACGGCACGTCAATTGATGGAGTTGCTACGGTCAATGTTTGGTGCCAATCGCTTACTGAGCAGGCATAGCACACATGAATGGCCTGCGAGATCCCCATATTTCACACCCTGTGATTTCTGGTTGTGGGGATACCTAAAATCACGGGTCTATAGAGGAAATCCCCAGTCCTTACTAGCACTGAAAGACATCTTACGGCAGGAGGTAGCAGCCATTCCCGTTAATATGCTGTTTCATGCTTTATGAGCCATAATACCGCGACTGCACTCAGTGTAGGAATATGGTGGTGGACACATTGAGCACTTGCAGCTGTAAATTGAGCTGAAATAAAATATCTCACTTCACAATTATTGCCTCACATTGTTTTCTTTGCAGCAGCACCGCCTAGTGTGGAAATTTTGAAGTGTTTTTTTTTTTCATGCCGTTCAAAATCCCCCATCACAGAGAATATTATCTGCAAAGCCCATGTCTCTCTCACCCATAGATAATTTTTCATAGTGTTTTACTTTTGCTCCAAACTTTTGAATCACCCTGTGTGTGTGTGTATATATATATATATATATATATATATATAAATAAAAAATGAAAGATTTTAATCGTAAATTATGCATAAACTACTGCATGAACAAAAAAAACCATCTCTAGCATATCTGTTACAAATGAGTAACTATAGACCAAGACTAAGGATAAAAATAGAAGGTAACATATCAGTACAATGGAAAGGGGGATGAGAAGAATATTAGGATACAAAATTCACAATTAAAAGTATATAAATATAAATAAAAATAAAAAGAAAACACGGCAAAAATGAGAAAAGGCAATAATAATTAGCTCAAGATAAAAGATTAAGACATGAGAACAATCAATTGAAACTACACAAAAAATGGCGGTTAGTTCGAAATTGCATTCTCATCAGGACAGCCATACAATTCGAATTAAAACCGATAGAATAGCCAGTTTCTGACAATGGCGATAGTATTTAACTATAGACACCATTGGAAATGTCTACTGGCTAGTGGAATATATATATATATATATATATATACTGGCTAGTGGTATATATATATATATATATATATATATATACAAGGTGATCGGAAAATGTCAGGCTAAATTTTAAAGGGGGTTAGAGGGGACAAATATAAAAAGATTCACAGTACAATGCATGCTAACATGCATTCACAGTAACATGCATTCACAGTACAATGCTAACCAATGGGCTACCGCGCCCTATGCATTGTAAAAAGATTCACAGTACAATGCATAGGGCGCGGTAGCCCATTGGTTAGCGCGCTGGAGTTGCACTCGGTAGGCCCGGGTTCGATTCCAGCCACTGCCAAAACTACCGCCGTGTTCATGCGGAGTACGATCACGTTAAACATGTGGGTCCGAAAGTCCTTCCGAGAGGTTGGTGGTAGGGGAAGGAGGGTACGGTCCCTGTGGATGCCTCCCCCACTGGGTTCTGGTCTAAATTGGGTGGCACTTCCCGACCGTCCAAACAGTTACCTTACACCTTTCTGGTAGGTCGGACGGTCTGGGTTTCAACAAAAACAACAAAAAACAACAGTACAATGCATGTCCGGAAACATCGTGTGAAGGTTTTAGAGGGCACTGTGTAGGGCAGTCGAAACAAGTCGGCAATGCGGGAAGCTGTCATTCCCCGCTGTGATGTGAACTGCTGATCATTGTGCCTCAGTGCATCCGGAGACGTATCTGGTTCCAGCACGATAGAGGGCCGTCACACTTTAGCCGTGATGTCAGAAAGAATTACCTGGACGCTACTTATCGACATCAATGGATTGGTTGAGGTGGACCTCTTCCCTGGCCGCCACGGTCACCAGATCTATCCTGCTTGGATTTCTTTTTGTGGGGCCACTTGAAAAGCACCATCTACGATACCCCTGTGGACTCCGCCGACGATCTCATCGCCAGATTGGCTGTTGCTGCTGGAGATGTGCAGGACATGGCTGCTGTTTTTGCTAAGGTACGCAGTTCTATGCGGCGGCGATGTGAAACTTGTATTATGGTTGGTGGTCGCTCTTTCGAGCATTTACTGTGACACGTTAATTTAATAAATGGCTTGTTACATTTGTTTGTGCCTCTTTCCTTTTACCTTTCCACTTTCTTTACTCTCCAGGGCTTTTATGCAGTGTTTCCGGACACGCGTTGTACTGCGAATCTTTTTATATTCATCCCCTCTAACTCCCTTTAAAATTTGGCCAGACTTTTTACGATCACCCTGTGTATATATATATATATATTCCATTGTTGTATTTCGCATGGTAAGCATTCAAGCTGAATCACGTGGTGGACTCTCATGAAGATTATTCACGCTGGCGGCCTTCACACTTGTGAGTTGCCCCTTTTTTGCATGTATGTGGATTTGTGTGTTATATTTTTCATGATTATGCAGTATTTTATGATTTTAAGTTGAATTTTGTCCTCTTCGGTCTTTTTTCTGTTAATCTCGTTTGTTCCGTTGTTAGGCACAGATTGCATAAAATTTTAACCATGTGTTTTTATGCAATCATAGAAACAATGGATTTTAGTATATCTGTCTAGAATGTGCCCCTGAAGACGTTTCTGGCAGATATACTATTCATTGATTTATTTTCCTTGTCCTGGCCTTTCTATGCTCTACTTTTTCAGCCCTTCCTCATTACTATTTACTTTCTGCTATTAAATGCACGTTATTATATTGCCCACGGTTTGATACTGTGTTTATTGATTTGCACTCCTGCACTTTCGTTTTTATTATTTTAATTTATATATATATATATTTTAGAGCTTTCAAAAGATTACAAATTACTTCTTATAATTCATAGCTAGCACTTTTGGCTTTTGAGATATAAGCATTACAAACTTAAAAAATGGAAAATTTTCAATCATCTAGAACTTGAAAAGACGATTCTTCGAAAACTATAGGAGTTTCATAAAAACAAATTATTAGTTTAGAAAATGGATTTCCTACTGAACATTTTTATTGCTTACTATTTATATCTATTTTTTATATTTTAGAAGATATTTTGAGTGAAAGTAAACAAAATGAGGTAAATACTTGCTAAAACAAAAATTATTTACGATATATACAAACTATATTTACGATAAAATAATTGAAATTGTCTACATTTTTATTCATAAGGTTTAGCAATATAAAAATCCAAAGTGTTTATATTCTTCAAAATACTCCAATTTCAGCCAGAGATGCCCCAACAATAGATGTTATTTGCATTAAACAGGGTTCGCACGGTCCTTAAAAACTACTTAAGAACTCCTTAAATCCACATTTTGTTTTTAAGAGCCTTTAAAACTCCTTATTTTGTCCATTCTAATTCCGAAATGCAAAAGGAAACCGAGCAAATGACTGACTGTCCGAAATCGGCACTGTAAGGAACTATTATCAAAATATTAGAGATTACTATTATTTTCTTATTTGATTTAAATTCTCCCCCCCTCCCCCCCAAAAAAAAATCCGAACTTCGTTAGCGGGATCAAAAGTAGAAAAAAGAAGCAAAACACCCCCTTTCACCTCTCCTGAAAAAAATATAGATAAAATAAAGTAGAAAAAGACTGGAAGATTGTTGATTAGTGTAGTGCATTTCCCTTTTGATAAATTACCATCTTTTTCTTTACAAAGGTACACTTTGCTCAATTATTCTTTGTTTGGTGTTAATTTGGGGTAAAAAGTTCTGAAAATTTAAACTCAAGAAATTTTGCTCTAAAACCAATATTTCCAAATATAATTATTTGGACTAAGATTTTTACGTTCCTCATTAGTGAGAATGATATTTTCACAAAATAATGTTTATTTTTTAAAGATTTGCCTGATTATCGTTTGAATTTTAATATACAACTTTTAATCCCTATCTCTTTTCATCCAGTTCAATTTTTCTCAAAGCAATTTTTCAGACAGTTCAATTTTTCCCAATAAAAATGGATTCAAAAACAATTCTTATTTTACAGATAAGTATTAGTTTCACAAAAAATCTGATATGGGCAGTTCATGACTTTCTCTCCAAACACAATTTTTTTTGTCCTCAAGGCTCATGCTTATGTATATTATATGCATAAATTACCCCAATATTTTTAAAGTGACTCATTTCAATTATTATCATCAGGTTATTTTTATAGTTCGCCCGACATAAATGAATAAATATTTCACCAAACGAAATAGTTTATTGCATAAATGGTGGGATTGTACAGTTCATTTTGAACTGAGGTGCATTACAGAGTCCACAAGCATCTTTTTCCGTCCCCCTCCATCCTTTAATTATTACGCAGTAGGCAGACACTTTTCACATTGTGGTTAATTTTAAAGATATACTGTTCATAATTAACCAAAAATTATGAGAGTTAATAATGATAGAAGTAAGATGATTTTTATAGTTAACTTTCTCATGCAATGCTTTAAATCTCAAAGAAACTACTGTTTTTTTTTTTTTTTTTTTTTTTTTAAAGGTTTTCAAATGATTGTTATGCCGAGCGTACTTTGAGAGTTAAAATGATGCAAGATTTTTTTTAATCCCTTTGTATAATCCCATCTAATTGAAATTTTTAATTTTTTTCCCTTGATCTGGAAGCTGAGGCAGATTGAATGAGCCGTTGGCTCGAGTGAAAGTACTCAATGAATTTGAACAGTTGTTTTAAATTGTTTAATTATTGCTTTGGATCACTGCCCCAAATTTAAATTTTTTGAAATATTAGATTTTTTCGTTGACCATGAGACCAAAGCCAAGATTCTAACTAGAGTGGAAGTGCTTGATAATTAGGCAAAGAGGTTTTAAGTTTTTTCTATTATTCCTTTGCACCGTTACCCCTACTTTAAAATTTTGAAATTTTAGATTTCCGATTAGTCTTGAAGCTGAAATGTATTGAATCACATCAAAACCAAGATTCTAACTGTAGTAGAAGTGCTTGATAATTTTGATACATCATCCACTCACTCAGTCAATCAGTTCAGTGCATATAGATATATTTTTTTTTAATTTATAGCATGTTAAACAATAAATAAAAAGTAAAAAGTAATTAATAAAAATTTTGTGAACATTTGTTTATTCTTTTGCAGTGTTTTTATATATGTAAATTTGATAAAAAAAAGACTTTGAATAAATTTCCGTTGCTACAAATCATTCGAATTGTACATTGATCTGATGTAAAACTGATACTGAACTTAGATTTACCTGCTACAGAACTGATACGAATTTTAGTTTTATCTTATACTTATTTATGTTATTAATATATAGCACTTGATTATATATTGGTATTATTTAAAGAAATTTGTAATTTAAGCAGCTGCACAGGTGTTAATTAATTTTTCTGGAACATATTTGTTTTTGGAAAATAATGCTTATAAAGTAGAGGGTTTGAGCCTTTTATCTATAAACTCCTTAAAAATTTTTGACATGCCATTAACACTAGAACGACAGAAGTGGTCATTTTGACCGCATAACTACTTTGAGAAACGACTCTTCCAAAGCGGCTAATCTCAGACCATTAAAATTTTATGACTTTTCTTATTTTCTTAAAGTTATTGAAAACACAGAAGAAAATAATTGTAGGTTTTATAATAAGAGAACATTGACCGCTGTCCGTCGTTCTAGGTAGTTCAAGTGTCTATCGTTCTAGTGTTAAAAGCTCCTTAATTTTTGTTTTCAAAATTAAGTACGAACCCTGCTTAAAGAAATGGTTTACTTTTTTTAAACCGAAAAACCATGCTTAAAACTAAACAAAAAATAATAATGTTTAAAATCAATGGAGTTTAAATCAGCCAGCCTTACTGCTAACTTGCTACCTTCGGCGACCAGCCTGTTTGCTACCCTTGAAAATTCTGACCATGGTAAACTCGCTGGTGCAACCTGCCAGAAAAGTGTAAGGTAACTATTTGGATGGCCAGGAAGTGCCCCCCCCCCAATTAAGACTGGAACCCAATGGGGGAGGCATCCACAGGGACCGTACCCTCCTTTCCCTACCACCAACCTCTCGGAAGGACTTACGAATCCACATGTTTAACTTGATCGTACTCCGCGTGAACACGGCTGCAGTTTTGGCAGTGGCGGGAATTGAACCCGGGCCTACCGAGTGCAATTCACGCACGCTAACCACTGGGCTACCACACCCTCAACCCTGTGGAGTTAACAAAGTTTGGTGTAGTTTAATGATGTTAAAACTAATAATGAAATTTTAAGGTGCCATGACAATCTCCATAACTTTCTTTTTATTTTTTTATTTCTTCAGTGTTCAAGTTTTTTCATTGTGGTCCCAACCACCACCCGATGTAAACAATACATTGCTACAATTCAATCCAGCATACTGAGCCAAAAACCTTATAAAAAGTAAACACTAATTCGGTTTTTAATTGTCCCTAGGTCAAAAACTGTATAAAAAGCAATCACTGATGACATTTGCCCCATGCGAATATCCTCAAATATACCACCACAGATCTACTAGGTCAAAAACCTTTTCCATGGCAACTGCATCTGTGCGCGCAAGAAATCGAACTTTTTGGGCCATTCAGTGCGTCTGCGCGTCACGTCGGGTGGAAAAACTTCTTTTGCCAAAAAATTGAAATTCGGAAATTCTTAAAATTCGGATTCTGCAGCTACTTTTTATTATTTCTTGACCAGATTAAGCTTGTAAGAATGCCTGATGTTTGAGCTTTCTAAAAATGTAAATTATTAGTCTAAATTGTAGGTACTTTTTCCGATGCAAGGATTTTAAAATGACAGTTCATTCTTTTGAGCAGAAATTGACTTTTGTTTTAAAATCTTTAAAAAATATTAGAATTTGTCCCTAAGATTTCAAATGGATATATTTTTACTCGCAATTATCTGCTCTTTCCGGTCGTGTGATTTGGTTTTTTTTTTTTACGTCTGGATGGTGGAGAAAAAAGGGCAAAAAGAGAAAAAACGGTCGAAATCGCATAAAACGTTAAATAACAAAAAAAAAAAATTCAAATTTTAAAAATCTGTTTTCACATGTCCCCTTCCAGGGAAAATTGGGGGGGGGGGGGCACCCATACACTTTCAAAATCGCATAAAATATTAAATAACACAAAAAATTATTCAAATTTTAAAAATTGGTTTTCACGTATCCCCTTCTGGGGAAAATTGGGGGGCACCCATACACTTGCATGTTAATACCTGCATGCATAGCAGGAAGACACAATAAACACATAAGCATGTCTTTCAATTCTACACAATAAGGAGACAAATTAAAAACCTTTTTGCAATTTCAAATATCAATATTACATTGCTTTTAGAACACTTCACATAGAGAAAGCAAAGTAAAACAATGAAACAAATGATTCTATATTTGAAACACAAATTAACAAACAATTCTCAAACAATTTCACAAACATATTTGTTCTCTATAAGTCGGGAGATTATTAGAACTCACAGTAAATTCTCAGAAGGTAAAGAACACTTTCTATGCTCGTTTAGAACAAAAAATAAAAACCATGTTGTGATGCCAAAAATATGACGTCTTCCAAAAGTATAAAACCTGTAGACATGCTTGACAATACACTGGATATCTTGGTTTAATACTCATGTGTTAAAAGGGCAATAATTCGAAATGCTGAATAATAGTTGAACAACAAAGTGAAGATTTTACGATGTATTGTTGCCGTATAAAAATGATAATTAATGAACGAATCACCCCAAATATTTTGTGTGTGTGTGTGTGTGTATCCCTCAAAATAATTCTTGGAGAACATACTGCGAAGGTATTAATGATACTCCTGCCGTTGCAAAACTTGTTAAGTTGATGGCTAGAGACAGAAATTGTAAACTTAACACTGTTAAGAAGCCCAATGGTGACTTTACTGTCACTGGTGAGGAGACTCTTAGTGAGCTCTTCAGAGTTCACTTTCCGGTTTCTCATCCTGTTGTTCAGAATGACAGTGGTATTGCTTGCTCCACCTTGTCTGACGACAATAGCTGGGGTATTGCTAGGAGCATTGTTACTCTTGATAGGGTTAAATGGGCAATTAATTCCCATAAACCCTATAAAACTCCGGGAACTGATGGCATCATTCCTATTCTTCTCCAGGAGGGAATAGAGATGCTTGCTCCTATTCTCTGCAACATCTACAGTGCTTGTATTGCCCTTGGTTATATACCAAATGCGTGGAGGCATACTAGGGTAATCTTCATTCCAAAAATTGGAAAGGACAATTACTATGAGGCCAAATATTTTAGGCCTATCAGCCTTACGTCTTTTCTGCTTAAGACTATTGAAAAACTTATCGATAGGTATTTAAGGGAAGTGATTCTGGCCTCTAAGCCCTTGTCTAGTTCTCAACATGCCTATCAACCGGGCAAATCTACGGACACTGCTCTTTACAGTCTCTCCTTTATTTTAGAGAGAAATCTCAATGCCAAGGAAATTGCTCTTGCTACCTTTCTTGACATTGAAGGTGCCTTCGATAAAGTACCCATTGACACCATTCTTGTTGCTCTCAACAGAAGAGGTGTTGATACCACGATATCTTATTGGATTAAGAACCTGCTATCTAACAGGTATATCTGTGCATCTTTACTTGGAGAAAGTATGACTGTGCATGCACTTTCGGGCTGTCCACAAGGGGGTGTGCTCTCACCACTTCTCTGGTGTCTTGTTGTGGATTCTCTTCTGGAAAGCATTGATGTCTCTGGTGTTTCTTGCATTGGATATGCTGATGATGTTGTCATCGTTGCCAGGGGCAAATTTGGCAACACTGTCTCTGACATGATGTCTACTGCTCTTAGGAGGGTTGAAGCATGGTGTAAAAATGCAGGTCTTACGGTTAATCCGCAGAAGACTGCTTTAGTTGCGTTTACAAGGAAACGCATACTTAATCTTGGGAATATTTGCTTATTTGGGCAGAAGCTTATTTGCTCCAAGGAGGTTAAATTCTTGGGAATTTACTTTGACAAGGAACTTAATTGGAAGAGACACTTGGACTACTGCACAACTAAAGCCAGAAGAATCTTCTGGTCTTGTAGGAATGCTATTGGGAAAACCTGGGGCCTTAATCCCAGAGCTATTCATTGGATTTGCTCGATGATAGTCTGTCCTATCATTTCTTATGGATCCATTGTTTGGTGGTCCAGAATTAGAAATGAAACTGCTAAACTTGATTTAGTTAAGCTTCAAAGGATGGTGTGCATTGCAATCTCCGGATGCATGAAAACCACTCCTACTGCATCTCTTGAACTTTTACTTGGTTTGCATCCGCTTTATATGCGTATTGAAGCAGAGGCACTTATCTGCATGAACAGACTCAAATATCTGAAACACTGGAAAGATTACTCAAGGTATCTATCTTGGGGCGAACTTAACAGTAATGTCGCTAGGCATCCTTATTTCTGTATGCCACCTGATGGCATACATGTCAAATTTACGTTTGATAAGCCTTATGAAATTCTTGTCCCCTCGCGGGATGATTGGAAGAGGACTCCAACCTACAATAAACATAACTGTTTTGTATGGTATACTGATGGCTCGAAGATTGGCACTAGTACTGGTGCGGGAGTCTGCTGCCCTGATGATGGCACTAAGCTATCTTATCCGCTTGGCAATTTTGCTACTGTCTTTCAGGCTGAAGTATTTGCCATTCTTATGTGTTGTAGAATTTGCTATGACAGAAAGTACGAGAATAGCCAGATTTTCATTTGTTCTGACAGTCAGGCTGCTCTTATGGCTCTGGGGAAATTCACTGTGACGTCTTCCCTTGTTTGGGAATGCTATAAAGCTCTCTGTAAAATTGCTAGTAATAATAGTGTCATTCTGTATTGGGTGCCTGGTCATTCGGGCATTCCTGGCAATGAATTGGCAGATGAACTTGCTAGGAAAGGCTCTAATACTCCTTTTGTGGGCCCTGAGCCAGCCTTGGGTATACCCAATGATCTTATCAGAAGAATTGTCTTTGACATCTTCAGGAAGCTTCAATGCAAGAACTGGCGTGACACTAAAGGGCAAAGGCAAGCGAAAATTCTCAATTGTAATTGCCCTAGTGCACGTCAAAAGGAACTTTTCAGGCTCAGTAGAACTGGCATCAGGAGAGTTGTTGGGCTCCTTACTGGGCACTGCACTCTCAAGAGACATCTTAATATTATGGGTGTCTCCAAAGATTCGCTTTGCAGAGGCTGCAATTACAGCGAAGAAACTGCAGCTCACATTCTGTGTGAATGTGAGGCCTACTCTGCTCACAGATTCGAACACATTGGTCGTCATGTGATTGAACCCTGGGAGCTGAACGACATTCCTGTCAAGTGCCTGCTTATGTTTGCATCGGCTACTGGTCTCTTCTCTTAGGGACCTTCACTTTTTGGGGTAGTACAATAGACCTCTGGTCGATGTGCTAGGCTCTTCTGGAGCCACCCACCTTTATATCATTCATTCATCCCTCAAAATGGCACTTGACCATTAAATAACTAAAAAACAAGTTAACATTTAAAAAAAAATTGCTTTGCAGTATCTTTAGAACAGACCTGCAGTATTACTATACGAAATTTCGTAACTGTGGGTCATCTAGATTTCCTGCTATATCACCAACACACAGAAAGACATACATATTTTTTATTATTATAGATTATTAAAAAATGTACTCAGGATTTAAGATGAAAACCTCTGATTAAAATTACACCAAATTATACACGGTAATTATAAACTCTGTCAACAGAAAAAGAGGGGTGATAGTACACATCAAGACAAACAATATTTGTAATAGAACTTAGGGCCGCATTTCACTCATAGTGCCAGAAAAGAGTAAAGTTATATATCCATGTTGATCCTTCAACAAAGAGCCTTTACTAATTTAGGAGTTTCACATTTCCATTTCACATTTCTCGGAAATGAAATAAATGATCATAGTAAATATTGAGAAAGACTCAAAGTAGCTGCTCAAAGTGGCATCTAAAGGTACTGTTGCACAGCTGACATCGGCGAATGAAAGACTGTCGCACCCAAAGAGCTATTATTACATAGTGTGAGCCTCTCTTTTGTTTAGCCTTTCTAAAAGCATGGCTAGAATCTCCACTTCTATAAATGAGCACCAGATTTCGCATGTTTGCTCTAGAACAATGCATTGTAGCAGTTCCAGAAAATTGTAACAAGAAAGATTAATCATGCATAAAACATTGATTATGAAACACTTTCCAACTAAAATGCAATTTTATTTAAACATCTCTAAAATGCAATACATTCAGGGGTGATATTTTTAAAATTATCACAGTACTACAATAGTTTATTTTACTTGGAAACTTAAAATTTCATCGAAAAATTTTCATCGGCAATGGTATAAAATCGCCTGCTTCTCTATGTAAAATCAATGAACATTTCATTCATATCACTTATATTCCAGACTCCAGAGCTAATTAATTTTGTGTTACAAATATTCAACAATTCTTATACAACTCATCTTACAAGCACTTGATTTGTTTACATTCTGCATACGTTAAAATTAGACTTTGTTGTAGAAATAATCAAAGTTTAATGATCATTTAAAAATAAAAAATATTGTAATTGCATAGGCACAGAATTTAGAAACATGGATAATATGCAAAAAGAAAGTGGTTTTAGGACGGATACAACATTAAATATAAATTATTTAGTGTTGTGTTCCTTAAAAATAACAATTTTCACTAAGCAAAAAAAATGCATACCATATTTTATTTTGCAATGAGTCAAGTGATCTCTTCATATAATATGGGTGTAGTTATTATTTCAATTTTTATTTAAAAAAACTACTTAACATATTTTGATGATATTTTTTTTACAAATTTTACGTGATAATTTGAATATATCCTAAAATTTTCAAAGCAATTTGTGGATTTTAACTTCACTTAAAAGATATTTGAAAAATTAGGTCCAATAGGGTTCGATGTACTTCATTTGTTTGACCCGGGTTAAATCCAAAACTACTTGGGCAATATTATTCTTTTATATTCCCATATGTCCCACAGACCATCTCAACAGCATATTAAAATTTCATTTTGATAAAGTCATTTTACGGCAGTTATTGTGCGAATAGATAGACAGACAGACAGACAGACAGAATGAACAAAGTCATAAACACTCTACAACTATGTTGGAAAGTGTTAAAAATGGGTACTTTCATATTAACCGCATGCCAGGCATGAACTGAAGTAAAGTGACCAATGACCTTCAGTTGTTTTGCAAAACTTTTTTTAAAACCACAGTTCAGGGTTCAGTGCATAGTTGCATTAACTACTCGTGTTTATATATTCTCTGTTTTTACGTCGAAGTAAATTTTTATGTAAAGCTTGATCGTTATCTATGGAACTTATCTCAAAATGAAATGGAGTCTGTCTGCTATTTCCAGAAATACAGCATATTACCAAAAAATAGATATTGCAATCTTTCTCATCCAATGAAGTTATATTTCAATGAAGAACGCATTTATTGGCAGTGCAACATTCGCACATGTCAAAAAAATGTTAGAATGCATGCAAAAAACTGGTTCGAAAGTAACCCCATAACATATACAACAGCTTTACAATTCATTTATTGCTGGTGTGAAGAACTCACATCAGTCAAGTTCTGCCAAAAGCTTAGAATGATAAACAAAATGCTTGTTGATTGGAAAAATTGAGAAATATGCATCCTTGAAATGTTGGAAGCTGAAAATGAAAAAATTGGCAGCTGCGATTGCATTGTGGAGATCGACAAAAGTATGTTCACACGACGTAAAAATAATGCCCGATCGTAGTGCTACCCATTAATGAACGAAGTAAAAAAACACATTAAAGATGGATCGACCATTTTTTCCATCTGTTGGAAGGGGTATTGCAATCTGGTGAAATAAAAAACATCAAGGAACATCTCGCGACCACCTCGAGTCCTATCTCATGAAGTTTATGTGAAGGAAAAAACAAGCCTCGAATGATAATGATATATTTGATGCCATCCTAAGGACAATTGCTAAACCTTTTCCACCCGAAACAAAACTTGGTTAATATTTGTCAATGGCATGCTGTTAATACTAAAGTACCTAAAAATGTGCCATTGTGGTAGTTTGGTAATTGTTATATGCAATATTTTTTTTTTTTTTTTTTTCAGAATCTTAATCCTTATTTTTAAATATCTAAACTATACATGTTCAAAATGCGTGGATTAAGATTCTGCAACATTCTCATTTTTTTTTTTTCACACTTTGGTAAGTTTATTTTAGTTTTCTTGTTCAAATTATCATTCCAGAAAATGATTTCAAAATTTTTTTAATTAATATTTCAGCATCTTTTTTTTTATCATAAAACTACATATTTTAAATCAAAAATTAAATTGATAGATAAAATTTTGTTAATATTGTTAACGATATATGATTAATAATTGAGCAAATTGCCACAGTAAACAGACTTCTATTAATTGCTAAACAGTTTTTACTTCAAACGCATAAAACCTCATTTACGAATGGTTCTTTGTTCCTTTCTAAAATTCTACTTTGTAAATTTTAACCTTGGATCATGTATATATATTATTCAATATAAATCAATACATAACAAACACATGTGATAAAAAAAAAAAATCTATTGATCCCCATTCAGTTTGTCTTTCTGAAGTCCTTGAACTAGAAAAATAACCTGTTTTAACCTCCAATAACTAAAAAAAGAAAGAAAGAAGGAGTATTTAGAAACTAAAAATTTAAAAGTAAGTGCTTCGGCTACTGCATCACTGCAATATTGGGAAAATTCTCCTACTGTGGTAAAACTGACATCTCCAAATTTGGAAAAATCCCAGTTCCTGAAGCCAGCAAAAAGAATTAAGATCAAAAGCCAGTTATTTAGAGACTAGAGGTGTGCACAGGTCTAATTTTAAAATTTCACCCAGCCCCAAAATATCAAGATTTTACTCAACCAAAGCCCAAAAAAATGTTTTAAATAATTCGTCCGAACTTGACCCGTCCTGAAAGCACTCGATGTCAGTCCCAGCATAGCTCAGCCCGAATTTTTTTGCAATACATTGAAGCGTGTTGCCTCCTATGATGATCCAAATGTGCCATTTATAGAATTAAACACAAGTTATATTACATATAGTAATCAGTAATGAATCAACAAGAATCCAAATTTGAAAAATCTATACAAATCAAGAATAGGCATTACTATAAAGTGAGCCTTTATTTATTATTTTGGTTTGATAATATCACAGATTAAAGGAGCAATTAAATTTAATTATTTTAAATTAAAAGTGTAAGATGTTTAAAATACAAATATAACTAAATCCAAGGACAATAATTCGTCTTATCCATGCATTAATTCTAAGTATAACAGTTGGCTCAAATAAATTCTCATTTAATATTTATTATCCGAAAGAAATTGATGGAATTGTGTTTTAATTTAAGAATAGAATTTATTTAATTTTGATAATTTAAAAACATTCAGAATCTTAATAATTGAAATTAAGATATCAGTGTTCAATTTTAAAGTAAATAGTACTAATTGGATTTCATATTTTCCTCACCAGTGAAGCAATCCCAGTACAAAAGCGATTAAAGTGTTTTGCGATAGATTTAAAAATATAGCAAATTGCAACTCGCACTTGACCAATGATAGCAAGCAAATGATCATTTCCTCAAAAATTAAATTTGGAATGTATTTCTTCCCTATTAAATTTATAGGTCACATGATGTTACAAAACATGACATCTTATACATATGATGAGCTAGAATAGAAAACGTTTCTTGAATATTTAACTACTACACATGTACATAAATAAATATAAATAAAATAGTAGTTTTGTGTCAAACACTTTTGTATGTATTATATTCATGTATTTCTAATTTCCTGTTTATTTTCTTTCAAGTTAGTAAGTTGCAAGTCAACCTTTCATTTCTTATGAAGGATACTTTTTACATATTTTTTGGTTTTCATAATTTAAAGCATTTTTTAATAAATAATGAAAAAGTTTTTTACAAACTTAACAGTTTTAATAACATGACAGTCTTTAAGTTATGATATTGCGTGTAGGTAATGGATTACATACACAATGAAAGGCAGAAAATTTCTGGGAATGTCATTTGATATTGATTGCATTCTAAAAAAGAGTACTGAGGGATAATCAGGAAAGAATGTCTTTCACAGGAAAGGGGTGGAGAGCACGGTAGTGCAGTGGTTAACATGCAGGAATTGCACTCGGTAGGCCCAGGTTGGATTCCCACCACTGCCAAAACTACCGCCGTGTTCATGCGGAGTACGATCAAGTTAAACATGTGGGTCCGTAAGTCCTTCCGAGAGGTTGGTGGTAGGCGAAGGAGGCAGGTCTCTGTGGATGCCACCCCCACTAGGTTCCGGTCTAAATTGGATGGCTCATCTTGGCCGTTGAAACAGTTACCTTACACCAGACATGCCAACTCTCCGGATTTTGGCTGTAGACTCCGAATTTTTCATCCGGCCTCCAGATTACTAACGAAATTCTCCAGCTTTTTTTGTTTGAAATTTATCAATTAACCAGACATGGTATAATTAATTCCTCGGAAACACCCATTTTCTGCTTTTTTTAGCATTGATTTCTACCATTCACGGGATCATAGCAAATCCATAATAAAATGCAGGGTAATGCCAATCAAATTAACTGAGATTTACGGCCTAGTGTAATGTAAATTAAGATCTCGATAGCTTACTTTATGAAAGTATTAATTATACTTCTTCAAAGGTTGTCTAATTCAGCATAAATCTCTAAAATGTTATTTTGCTCATTAATTTCACATAAACACTGCGATTGCGCAATTCAGTTTGTTCTCATGAATTGCCGAGTGTAGAATAGTATCTTTATCCTTCTATCTCAATCTTCTAAATATTACATTTTTGATTCACTAAACCAGCATATTTTCATATTCTGATTAATAATTACAGTTAATTTCTTAATTATTTTTGCATAAACAGTGCGATTGCGGCAATTCAGTTGCTTCGCGTGAATTGCCTAGAGTACGTTGTTGTTGTTTCTTATCCCACTTGACTGACAGCAACATCGGATTAAGTCCATGAACCCGTGAGTCTTCAGAAGATGAAGAACTACTCCAGGACTGGAGTACAGCTGGCTCCTCTGGCATCCAATACATGTCAAGGTATGGTCAGGAGAGGCCTGAGCCAAATTGCACTTCGGGCAAAGGCGATGTACCTTAGAACCCAACACATGTCGAAGAGCAGGAAGATGGCCACTGTGGAGTCTGGCCATAACCGTCTGTTCACCCCTACTGCCTGCCCCAGTCAAAGCAGCACCAGGACGGCTACAATCATACCACTCATGTACGGGGGCCTTTCTCCAAGTGGAGTTGATTTCAAGTTTGACACAAGAGGCAAGTTCCGAGGAAGAAAGACAGCCACCGTCAATAGAACTCCTGAGGCTGCCCTCTTTGGCCAGACCATCCGCAACCTCATTACCGTAAATGTCTACATGAGAAGGTACCCATTGAAAAAATATTCTATTTTGGGAACACAAGTAACCCAAATGCTGAACAATATTCACTGTCGTTCCGTCACCATGTCTCCACCACTCAGCCAGGTGCTGAATAGAACTACGGCTATCGCTCAGAATCCAGATGTGTGTATTGACTCTCTGTTTGACACAATAACTCAAGACCTCCTCAATGGCTATGAGTTCCACCCGAAAAACTGAGCAGAAGTTGGGGTTTCTCCTACATGTTCTAATGCCATTCCCCTGCTTGATGTAGACCCCGCTACCGGAGATGGCGCCATCACCCCTACTTCCATCAGTATAAATCTGCAACGCTTCACCGGGAATTAGAGTACATTAAGTATCTTTGTCCATCCATCTCCATCATTTAAATGTTGCATATTACATCAACTAAACTAGCTTATTTTCATATTATGGCTAATTATTAAGGTTAATTTTTAATTATATTTGCATAATAGAAATTTTTCTATTTTGAAAAATGGGTATGAACTCTGTGAAGGGATATTTTCCAAAAAGTGTTATTAAAGCAATGATTTAGGCAAATAAAAAGAAAACCATTTTGACAGGAATATAATTCAGTACTATGTTTAGTTTGTTTTTTTATTAAAGATCAATATTTGTTACTCTCTTTAGTGAAAACCTGTGTTTTACTAAACATAAATATTTGTTTTCATTATAAAGTAATTTTCACCCAAACATAAATATTTGTTTTCATTATAAAGTAATTTTCATCGGATAAAACCTTTATATATTTTTTTGTTTTGTAATTTATTGTCCTGAAATGTTACAAAATTGATGTCCTTAATTTTCATATTCTACCAGTACTATGCCTGATATTTAATGCAGTATTTTTTTTTGGGGGGGGGGGGGGCATTAAGATTTAATAAATTAATCAAGAATTAATATTATCAAGTTATTTTTTTTTTATAATTGTTACTAACACTATTTTAATTCAAAAGATAGTTCATGATTCCCCCCCCCCCCCCAGATAAGTTTAAAGCATAATGTACTTAAATGGTACAGTATTTTAATGTTTTAAGCAAATATTAAGTGTTATAAATAAACAATATATTTGCAACAAAATAGCCTCGCAAATATATTGTTTACTTATGACACTGTTTGGAAAGTTGGCACGTCTGCCTTACACCTTTCTGGTAGGTTAAACAGTCTGGGGCTCAACAACAACAGGAAAGGGGTGGCTTGCTTTAACAAGCATTAACCACTGCTGTCCTTTCCCTTTGGACTCTGAAACTCAGCAAAGTTGAAAATAAAAAAAATTACAAACATTACCTTATCTGGGGGGGGGGGGACAGCAGAGAATGCAGCAGATAGGTTAATACCAGAAAATACCGAGAAACTTATATTTTTACACCATAATTTAAAACTGCTGAACTATAACTATAATGAAAAGTATATATGCACTGCATTTAAAATACAGAAAGTAAATGACTTAACAAAGAATTATTTTGGTTTGTGATAACAATTTTTATGATTTCTTTTTAAAGTTTCTCATGTTTAAATGCCAATTTTCATTTCAATTAAAGTTTAATTTGTTGGTTAAAACACCATGTATATGTAATTGTAGATTTTTATTTTTTGTATTTAATTTTTTTCCTTTTTTAGAAATTTGTTTAAATAATCATTATATAAAATAAAAATTGTTCACACAAAAAAAGCATAAAATGAAATTGTAGTATTCAGTGGCTGAATGTCATAATATTTGGCTTTTAAGCCGAATTGGCCGAATACCGAATATTCGGTACCTCCCATTATATGTACATAGAATCTATTATATTTTTCAAATTCAAAAATTGGATTTTTAACATGTTTTAAGTAAATAATAGGAAAAAGTTTATAGTCTTTATTTGTACCAGCAAATAAATACTCTCCGAAAGATCAAATTATATACTTTATATCTAGCCATAAAAAGAGCATCAGCTGGATTGTTATAACTGCTATTTACTAACAATTGTATAATATAAAATTAGAATTTAATATTTTAAACGATTCAACAACTTATAGGATAAATTAATACAAGTTAGAGTTAATAACACAAGACAAACAAACAAACATCAGAATCAGATTCAGAAGAAAAAGCATGTGATATCAATTCAGATCATTTCAAATTAGAATTAGTTATTGAAATTATACTATAGCCAATGAAATGTCTTGCAATTTTAGGACTTTGATTCTATGGGCAGAGGCTTCTGTGATGTCAGTTGCAATGTCCACTGTAAAGCAACTGGCACAAAGCGAAAAATGAAACTTTTCCCCAATGGAATCTGAAATCTCAAGTTGAATGCTCTTGTTTAAAAATTCACAGAAAATATAGTAATTAAAAGAAAAATAAATTTTTGTTAGAATGCGAAGATATACACCAATATTTTTGCCAAACTATAGAATTGTGCTAATCTTCCTTTTTTGGATACAACAAAATAAGCATTAGATAACCTAAAAATAAATATTTCGTTGTATTTAAAAATAAATAAATAAATATGAAGGAATTGTCCTATGGAATCAGTTCAAAGATCATTAGAAAGAACATACTTTGATGATGATGTCAAGATGGAAACTGTGATAATATTTTCGATCACTAAGGCAGGGCTGAACAAATTTCTTCTCAATCTAGGAGCCAGGTCATAAAGTTACGAGTCAGCTTTTAATTTATATTATTTTGCATTTTGACAATACAAGGGTCAGACTGAAATTTTTGAGATACGGCTAAGTGATACAAGTTAAACTTACCAACTCTTAGGAGTGTTCAAAGTACTCCCCTCCAACATCAATGTACTTTTGTAGGCGAATTTTCCACAGATTAAATGCTTCAAGCCATCCATTTCTTGTAATTGATGAAAAATATGCTTTTATAGCCTCATCAATCTCATCTTTGGAATGAAAACGACGGCCGCGTAAATTTTGTTTTAGAATAAAAAATAGCCAAAAGTCACACATAGCAAGATCAGGAGAATAGGGTGGATGTTCTATCACTCTGATGTTTTTTGTTCAAAAAATTCGACTGTCATTCTTGCTGATTGAGAAGATGCATTGTCATGGTGAAGCATGAGTCCCCTAACATTCACTTCCTGAAGAATTTCTGGAAGACACTTAGTGGTGTACCAATTAGCTGTAACTGTCTTCTGTCCCACTAGCTTTATGGCTTTGACCAGACCTGTACTTCTGAAGAACACGGCATACATTACTTTTTTCATTGCTCGTTGTCTTTTCACCATTGTTGGTTTGGGGTCATCTTCAAAGACCCATACTTTACTTTCTTGACTTGTTGGAATGTCAAAAAATGGTATGTACATTTCATCACCAGTTATGATTTTAGAAATAATGTGGCGTCCATCATCATTAAGTAATTTTAGGGTTTCTTTACTGATTCTGACACGCTCCGCTTCTTGGTGTTCTGTTAAATTTTGGGGACCCAACGACAAACTAATTTTTTCATATGCAGTTCTTCATGAATAATGTTATGTATAGCTGCGGATCTAATGTTAAGTTCCTTCTGTGTCATTTGGTAGGTACAGCGATTATCATCGATTAACATTTTTCAAATGGCCAACACATTTTCTGGGACTACAGTTGACAAAGGTCTTCCTGTGTGTTCTTCATCCAGGAGAAAATTTCGACCTCTTCTAAACCCTATAAACCCTCTGAATACAGTGGCATGAGATGGGGCATGATTTCCATATGCTAATTGTAGACATTGAAAACATTCTTCTTGATTTAGCCCCACTTTAAAATCATAGAAAATCATAGCTCAATAATGCTCTCATGTCAACTCCATATTCTTTCAAAACTTATTCTATGATAGCTAAATTGTAATTGTTGCCACAATTTAAATATCCGACCAATAATTTTTTCTAGCGCATATCGTCTGCCCCTATCTCAAAAATTTCAGTGTTACCCTTGTATTTGTTAGAAAGTGCTTATAGTTAGTGTTACAATGGTATAACAAATAGAAGTTAACCCTAACACTTAAAAAATAATAATTTAATTTTTGAAAATTAATACTTAATATTCTAAAGTATTAATTTTTAAAAATTATTATAAATACTTATTATAATTACTTATTAATACTTATAAAAGATACTTATTAATACTTATAAAAGATACTTATTAATACTTATTAATACTTTATAAAATTATTATTATTACTTATTAATACTTAATACATTAATACTAAATATTTTTGAATTTAAATTTAATAAAACATTACAGGTGCATCAACAGTAGCTTGGCTTGTAAACCATGACTGAGAGTGTATACAGATACAACAGACTCGCTATAAGCCTTGAATCGCTAAAAGCCTTGAAATTCACAAGGAATTAATTCCATTATGGATTTATTACCATCAAACAGTAGTTCCAGTTCTAATGAATAAATAGCTTTTGTAAACCAGCAAGCTCTGTGAAGAGCAACCTGGTTTTCGAATGGTAACTTTAACTTCTATTCTGACCATTAAAGCTAAAAAGTTTAGAAGCTCTGTATAATCATCCCTAGGAAAGTATTCTACAGCAATCTGTAGCTGAACAGAAATTAATGTTTTTAATGTGTCAAATGCTGTTATTATTGATGTCTTTTGATACTTTGGTTCATGCATAGTGGTTAAGCTTTGTCCTGTGTTTTCGGAATCTCTTACAAAATTGATGTCAGGTCCAGTTGATGATCCAAAACACACCCTAAATACATCTGAGAGTAACACCTCAAATGCCATGCTCACAGGTCATCAGCAAAAGGTTTCATTCTATTTTCTCTTAAAGAACAGTGCATGCTCCCTTTAATTTTTTAGTATTTGTTGATGTCTTGTCAAAGCAAACCAAAAATTTAAGATTCACACGTCCATGACTGTAAGAGCGGAGAAAGCTGTAAAGCTGAGTTAGCTTTTCTTTATCTATTCCAGATAACAATTTAGGAATTTCAAGAAGTTTAGTACTTCCATCATGGAAAGATGAAAATAATACTGGTAAATAATCAACCTTTCCTGTTTCATTTAATAAGTTAGGTATTAACTTTCCATCCCAATGAACCACAGACTTTGATGCTTTAAAATGCATTTTTATCTATTCCGCAGCTTCTCAGTCCAGGTGTTGACATTCTCGGTGAACAGTACTTTTTAAAAGATATACAGTGTTAGCATAAATGGATGACCGGATTTTAAAAATTTATATTTTCATAACTATTACACATAATATAATCAGTGATACATGAAAATAAAGATAAACATTCTAAGTTTTTTTTTCAATTACAAATGTTAAATGTGTGAACCTTTCGTAACACAACAGACATCTAATCTGTTGAAGGCCCAGACCACACGACCAACCCAAGGGTTTTCGGTAGCAAAGTGTGTGGCCGGGACATCTAATCTGTAATCAAGTTCGTTCCACATATTTTGCAGTTTTACACTGTCAACGGTTCTTAATGCAGCACTGATACGTTCTTTAAGTTCATTGAGTGTTTTCGGCAATGGTGGTTTATAAACAAGATCTTTGATGTAACCCCATAAAAAGAAATCACATGGCATAAGATCCGGAGATCTTGGTGGCCATGTAAATAAGGGTAAATCATCGTTGCCCACACATCCAATCCAACGTGGTGGAAGCTCCTAATTAACCCCGAATTAATTAACTCCAAACATCCAAAGCCCAATAGTGTGGAGCTCCATCTTGTTGAAACACAAATTTCATACTGCCCTCAAGCAGCTGTGGAAATAACCATATTTGCAACATGTCCAGATAATTGCTACCTGTTATCGTTTTCTCTGCGAAAAAAAATAGCCCATACAATTTTGTTTGTGAAATGGCACAAAAAACATTCACTTTTGATGAATCTCTCTGCAACTCCATAATTGCATAGGTAGCCTCACTGCCCCACACTCTAACATTGTGACAATTTAACTCTTCCTGATACATGGAACGTTGCTTCGTCTGTGAATATCAGTTTATTGGCGAAATCTTCACTCTTCACATTCCAATTCTTCTTGCATTCGAATACAAAAGTCGAATCGATGAATCTTATCTTCTAGTTTTAAATTTTGCAGCAATTGTAAGTGACAGGGCTTGAATTTTAATTGCTTTTGTAAAATTTTCCATACCGTTTTTTGGGAAATTTAGTTCACGGGCTCCAGCTACAGTGGACTTCGAACATAACTCTGTCTCACCCTATCCACCATTTCTTTTGAGACGATTGGCCAGCCACTGCTTTTCTTTTTGTACAAGCAACCTATATCTTTAAATTGCCTATACCAGTGCAAAATGTTCTAGTGGTTTGGTGCTTACTTTCTCTAGCGATTTCTAAAAGCACACTGCACCGAAATAATGGAAAAAACCTTTGCACATTCTAATACACAAAAACTTTTCTCTGTCATTGTCGCCATTTTTAATTTCAATCACCGCATTCTACGGGAGTGCTGCCATTCATTGAGCGATGTTGGAAAAAAACTTGAAATGCTTTTCTTTATTTTCATGTATCACTAATTATATTATGTTGTTGGTAAGACCCAGACCGTCCGACCTACCAGAAAGGTGTAAGGTATCTGTTTGGACGGCCGCGAAGTGCACCCAATTTAGATCTGAACCCAGTTTGGGAGGCATCCACAGGGACCGTACCACCAACCTCTCAGAAGGACTTAATGACCCACATATTTAAAATGATTGTACTCCGTGTGAACACAATGGCAGATTTGGCAGTGGAGGGAATCGAACACGGGCCTACTGAGTGCAATTCCTATGCGCTAACCACTAGGCTTCCCCGCGCCCTTAATTATATTATGTAGAAAGCCCGGGCCGCCTGACTTCCCAAGGGTATGAGCAGCAAAATGAACAGCCGGTTGATTATATTATGTCGAAAGCCAGCATTATATTATGTGAAAGCCCCAGGCCGTCCGGCTCGTCCAGAGGACTTGGAGAATAGTTTTGAAAATATAAATTTTAAAATCTGGTCATTCATTTATACTAACCCTGTATAGAGATATAGATACTATAGAGGCCAGTACCATCGTGGACTTCCTAATACTTTATCTTAAACTAGCAGCAGTTTTATCTTAAAACAGCAGTAACTTTTGATGAAATGATAAATTTGTGTTTGTGTCTGTGTGGTGTACTACTTCTTTTGGGTGTTGCAATTTTTTGCAACAAATTCATCATCACCAGTGTCTTCTTCAAACTTTTCAATTTCTTTTGGGGACTTTATTCTTGGAGGTTCATTTTCACCTTCTGTGCAATCTATGGCTAGCTCAGTTGTGGCAAGAGATACTGTTAATGTTGTAAACAGTTGGTCTGTGAATTGCTGTAGATGAGGAAGTTGCTAATCGCTTAGCAAATTTCTTCTGTTGTTCAGCTGATCTTTGCTCATGTTTAGCAAGCTTCTTGTCTAAAAACACAATACAACCTTTGCTGTCATCTTGCTACAATCTGAGAAATTTCCGAACTTCTTCATTCAAGCTGTTCCAAATTGGCATGACTTGTATTAAATAACTTATTTAGACTACTTTTACAGTACATTCTCTGATTCTCCTAGTCTCTTGCATTATTTCTTATGCAATGTTTCATTAAGCTCACTTATTCGCCATACAAATCTTTGATCTTCCTCAACATGCAGTGTTTATCGGTTATATTGACTTATCCTAAAATGATATTATTAAACAAGAACAAACAGCACTGTCATTAATTGTGTGCTTTTGAGAACAGTGGAAATAAATATAGTTATAACATCTCTTCCTAATGGCAGGTAAGCACCTTTTATCGATTTGATAGGATATCCAATAAGCCACACTTGATCACTATTCCTAGTTGTGGTTGCCATTATTCAGAAGAGAAAAAAAAGACAATGAAATCAATTTTTGGCAAACTTACATCTATTATTAAAATACATATGAAGTTTCTGATGACAAAAATTTTAATATTTCACTACATGAATATTCATGCAAAAATGAAATTATGTACACACACTTTACACATTAGTTATGAATGATGATGGTGATGGTTATAGATAAAGTTTTGGAATGAGGAATAATTTAACAATCAATTGCTGCTAGCCTATTATTAAAATATACAGGGCTGCCACTGGGTTACTTTTTCAACTATTAGTTACTTTTTGTTTTAAAGTCACTATTTGGTTACATTTTTACTTCAAAGTTACTTTCTTAGGAACAAACAGCAAGAGATATTAACTGCTATGTGATGTACCTAGAACAATCACCCTTTTACTTAAGGTCATTATTTGTATCCTAATTGAATCAAATTATAGAGCTCATTTAAATTTTGCTACATCTTTTCTTAAACACATGGACTTCTTGTAGCCCAAAGAAAAAATTCAAATCATATGAATTGAACTACGCATTCAGTGGTGTAGCATGAGATTTTTGACTGTGGAGTCTGAAAATTTGGCAAAAAATTTGGTATTGTATTACAAGTGAAATTTATATTGGAATTCGCATTATCATAAGTTTTATTTATTGGTGAATAAAATAAAATAATCTTAAATAAAAATGCAAAGAGTGGATGAAATGCACAAGACTTCAAAATATTACCTATGAGTACAAGATATAACATTTTAAATATTTTCTTATTTCTAAATTAGATGAACTTTAGCAATCCTTTCATTAACACTTTACAACTTGAAAAGTGTTTATGACATTGTTCATTCTGTCTGTCTGTCTGTCAACACGATAGCTGCCGTAAAAATGACTATCAAAATGAAATTTTAGTATGTTGTTCAAACGGTCTGTGGGACCTATGGAAATATAAATGAATACTATCACCCAATTAGTTTTGGATTGAACCCGGGTTGAAAAAATAAAATACATTGAACCCTATGGGACCTAATTTTTCAAACATTTTTTAAGCGAATTTAAAATTCACGAATTGCTTTGAGAGTTTTAAGAAATATTCAAATTATCCCATAAAATATATAAAAAAAAATTCAACAAAATATATTCAGTAGTTTTTGAAATAATAATTACACCCTTTATAATAATTACACCCTTTATATGAACCCGGTCGTCCATTTTGATGCTCTAAGTCCCCTGGACGAGCCGGACGGCCTGGGGCTTTCACACCCTTTATATGAAGCGATCATGTGACCATTATATGAAGAGATCACGTGACCCACTTCAAAATAAAATATGGCATCCATCTTGTGTCAAAATCGTGATTATTAAAGTTCCTTTTAATTCATATTTAGTGTTGTTGTATCCATCTTAAAACCACTTTATTTTTGCTTAAATTCTGTGCATCTACATACTGAAATAATGCAATTACAATATATTTGAGTTTAAATGATCATCAAACTTTGATTATTTCTACAACGAAGCCTAATTTTCACTTATGGGGAATGTAAATACCAAAAGATGTAGAATGAGTTGTATAAAAGTTGCTGCATTTCTTTAATGCAAAATTATTTAGCCCATGGAGTCTGCAATATAGCTGATATGAATGAAACAATCATTGATTTTACAGAGAACCAGACGATTTTTTCAATGAAGTTTTAAGCATGGAGTTAAATTACTTGTACCTCCATGGTTTTAAGTTCTCAAATAAAATTAATTATTATAGTATTGTGATGAATGAAAGGAATGGCAAAATGTTATGAATGAAATGCTGCTTTTATAGAGAAAGCCAGGCGTGTCGATGATGTCATTTAAATAAATTATATGCTTGTTATTAATTTAAATAAATATAATTATATATAATTATATAATAAATATATATAATAAATATATATAATTATATATAATTATGTAATAAATATAATAATCATATAATTTGAATAAATTATATGCTTGTTATTAAATTATTGCTTTCGATGAAGTTTTCAAATATAATAAATTATTGTAATATTATGATAATTTTAATTTAAAACTATGCAGGAGGAATGTATTGCATTTTAGAGATGTTTAAACCAGGCAATTTATATTTCAATGCCGTCATTTGAATTAAGTTCATTTTTTTCGATGAAGTTTTAAATTTTCAAATATAATAAATTAATGTAGTATTGTGATAATTTTTAAAATATTACCAAAGAATATATTGCATTTTAAAGATGTTTATATAAAATGGCATTGAAGTTGGAAAGTGTTTCATAATCAATGCTTTATGCATGATTGATCTTTCTTATTAAATATGAAGTCATGGTCACCCATAGGAGATGTAAATGAGGGGTCATAGTCCCCCCATGGATATTAATATAACAAAGGTGAGGATCAGGCCTGTCGATGTTGTACATCATGGGCTTGAGTTTGCCCTCCCCCCTTGTAAGTAGCTTTACAGGTGCCTATGTATGAAGTAGAAATATTTTAGAATATTATTAGCAATTGATAGAAAAAATATATCAGTTTTATAAATATAAACAGCTAGAACTAACGAAATAAAGCAATTAAAAGGAGTGCACTGAAAATGGGTGAAAACACTGTAATCAACAATGTACTTAAACAATTTTGCATATTAATTATTAATACTATACTTTAAAAATAAAAACTTAAAAATAACTTAATCATAATATGCTAAGAATCCGCTAGGAAATTATGAATGGCTTTTGTTTAATTGAGATTCTCCTATAACGTGATTTTTAAAGAGAAATCAGATTTATTCTTTCTAAAACTCAAATACACAAACGGATGCTTCGCCATATTGTTGCTGTGACTAAATCTACTTCACAAACTACTTAGTTTAACGGTAGTCATTATTAGTGTGTTTCCTTATCTTGATATTGTTTAAATTTGAGCAAATGCCATGTTATTTATGGAAAATGATTCATATTTTTAGTATTATATATGACTTTTTTTTTTGTAAAGATTAATTAATAGAACCATGTTTGACCCAAAATTGTAGATCCATTCGCCTTTCCCAAGATATTTTCATTCATTAAAAGTCACTTTCCATATCCAATCATTGTCTGTCATTACGTTGTCTGTAAAGAATTGAAATAGGGGAAGAAATAGCCACGCCTTCCTAAGCTAGCTTACAATTCTAGCTTATCAGCCAGGGCAGAGTTTAACAGGTGGGCGGAGATAATACCGTGCTTCTTTCAATGAACCGTAAAAGATGATTTCAGCTTCTAAATATGTGATTTAATGGGAAAAAGTACTTTGAAACGTCTTTTTTTAAGTAAGTAAAGTGTAATAGTTTTCTAAAAAAAAGACTTATATATTCACAAAGTTATATTAAAAAATATAATAAATAAAAGTATCTTTAAATTAGATTAGAAACAGAGGAGGCTCAGCTTCTGAGCCTCAGTGGGCGCTACGCCACTGGTAGCATTATGGATATTGTAAAGATTGCTAAGGCTCTTCCCATAGATATTTCCACTAACTTCTTTCAAGATGAATGGAAAATGTTACAGTTATAAAAAGTTGAAGTAAATGAAATATCTACAGTTGATAAGTACTGAAAAACATACATTAATTTCAAACTTCCGTATAGCATGCTGAAGCAGTATCCAAATGTGACAGAGTAATAAAGGTGTGGTAAACTCGTGTCTTACAGGAGTGGAGACGTTGAGACAGGTTTCTCTCAAACTGGTAGAATTTTGACTAATGACAAAGCATCTATATCAGTGTGTATGTTAAATGAATATGCATAAATAATTATTCAATGTGCTTTAAAAATCTACAAAAAAGAAAACCTAAATTAATCCCAATAACCAGGGAACTACTGGATTTGGCATGATCTGCCCACTCTTCCGATATAACACATCTAGAAAATAAAGAAATGGATCAGTGGTTGAACTTAAAGAAGAGAAGTATGCACAGGATGGTAAAAGAAGGTTAATTAAAAATTAAAAAGAGAAAACAGTGTATTGAAAAAAACTAGAAGAAGTTTTGAAGAGAATTGGAAAAGATCAAAGAAGCACATTCAAAGTTAAAGAAAGCTTTGAACAGAAATTATCTTGGGGAAGCAAAACTTGCTCAAGCAATTTTCAAAGGAATGGTAGTTGTAAAAGAAGAGTAAAATCTCATTTGTAAAGAAGCATGGAACTTATGCGTGAAAAATTTAAATAAGACATGGAAAGAAGGCATGTCTTATTACCACTTTTTCCAGAAAAAATATTTTTAGTATATTGTTACTGATTAAATAAACAAAACACATTTGTCAGTAAACTTATTCATTACATTATTTTTGTAATTATATTATTTTTTCCTATTCATATATTATTAAGAAAAATCTGAAGTATAGCAAAACAGGACTAAATTTTCATAATTATTACCAATCTTTCCCATAATAAATAATTTGAGTGTATTTTTACTAATAAAAAAACTGCATTTGCCACATGTTTGCTCTATATTTTTATACTTCTTCTATTCATGTGTAAGTTTAGAAATAAAGTGGGTAGATCGGATGGATGGCTATAGGGTTCAATGAGGAAATCATTAATACTAATAATTATATATATATATATATCATTATCATTTTATTACTATAATATTATTGTGAGAGTCACATACATAATCAAATAAATTGATCAGTTGATTCCTTGACTTCATTTTGTTATATCCTTAGTTTTGGGACATTTTAAAGCACGAAAAGTGTGTTACTTTTTGCGCAATAGAACAGGTTACTTTTGGTGGCTACTTTTTTAATAATTTTGGTTACCTTTTCAACTTTTTTGCTGCTTGAACTGAGTTGCAGCCCTGAAAATATTTTGATCTAAAAAATTTTAATATCTTCACTACTTCAATAAACAAAATGGTTTTGTTTGCACACTGGTTATGAATGTTGATAGTTGGTTACAGTCAGGGATTTGGAATGAGCAATGCAGTTTTTAGGCCTCATAATTAGGCCTAAAAATGCAGTTTTTAGGCCTCATAAAATAAATGAAACAAATTAATCTGAATCTTCAAATTTTCTCCACATTTTACCCTACTCCCATAGTCTTAGCCTGGAAAAAATTTAGTTTCTACTTCAATCTTTACTTGAATTTTAAGGTTTCCAAACTTCTAAAATTTCAAAAGTGATCACTTTTAATAGCCCCAAAACCCCATGTGGTACATAATATAAAATTTAAAAACTGGTTCAATAAAACAACAACTCCCTACAGATAATCAAACGAAAGAGTTTTTTTTTTGTATATTTTATCCTTTCTATTTTTTGAATTGAAAAGAAACATGTTATTTTCAGCACATGGAAAAATTTCAAAACAGGAAGTTAGTTATTAATACTTAAACATCTATTTAAAAATATGTTGTTTTGCTTGTGCATTTGTTTCTTTATTATCGTTAACATTAATTTAAAGATGATTTTATCTATTTTTTGCTTACAGTTGGACATGGAGGGGGGTGGGGAGAAATTGTCTAGGTTTAAAAAAAAAAAAAAAGACATATCAAAATATCATTTGTACCATGTTAACTCAAACAAAAAGTTCTTTCAATGTTATAACTTTGCATTATTATCTTCAACTGATATGAAAATTACCATTTTTACTCCCCCCACCCACCCACACACACACACACAAGAAGAAAGAACAGTTCAGAAGTTAAAAATATAAAAACTGATTCAGAGAAGCCACAAATACATGCAGATGATCATATGGAATCTTAATTTTTGTATATTTCTTCCTTTCTATTTATAAAATTCAAATGAAAAGTGATATTTTCTGTATTAAAATATTTAAATGTTAGGAAATTAGTTATTCATTAGCCGAATACCCATTGAAAATCAATGGTCTCGTAATAAGCAAGCCCTGAATAATGTAAATTTTTGAATAATTTGCGTTTCACATTTTTTCGGCAAATCGAATATTTTAGTGTGCAGAACCCCCCTAAAGAAGGAAAATTGGGAAACTTAAGTTGCACATTTCTTCCTTTTGATCTATCTACCCGTAAACCACATTAAAGTCTTTCTCATCCCGAAGCATGCTATTTTATTATTTCCCCTTTCGAACAAGCACACCCATAAATGAACATTTTTGAAAAATTTTGTTCGTCTTGGGTTTTTTATCAGATGAATGGCCCATATTCCAAATATCAAGCCTCTATCACATTTAAAAGGAAGCTTGCTCACTTTTATTCAGAAATTCAAATATATTAGTGTGCGGCACCCCCTAAAGTGGCAAATATTGGAAATCTGAAATTGCACACTTTCTTCCTTTCAAACTATCTACCCATATACCAAATTTGAAGTCTCTATCCCATCGTGAAGCATGGTTTTTCTATCACTTCAGCTTTCGAAGTTTTTTCTGTGTAGCACCCCCTTAAATAATCATTTTTGAAAAACCGTATTCATCTTGGGTTTTTTTATCATATGATCAGCCCATATAGTAAATATCAATATTGTAAAGGGGAACGTTTTTCATTGATTCGTCAAATCGAATATTTTAGTGAGTGGCACACCCTACAATAGCAAATAAGGGAAAACTGAAATTACACACTTTCTTCCTTTCCAACTATTTACTCGTACCCCAAATTTGAAGTCTCTATCTCATCGCGAAGCATGCTTTTTTTATGATTTCACCTTTCGAATGTTTTTGTGTGGAGTACCCACCCCCTTAAATATACATTTTTGAAAAAAACTATTCTTCTTAGGTTTTCTATCAAGTGATTCACACATATACCAAATATCAAGCCTGTATCACGTTCTAAAAGGGGTGGTTCTACTTCATTCCGAAAATCGAATATTTTTGTGTGCGACACCCTCCTAAAGTAGAAAGTATTGGAAAGCTGAAATTGTACACTTTCTTCCTTCCAAACTATCTACCCGTACACCAAATTTCAAATCTCTATCACATCCTGAAGCATGTTTTTTTATCAATTCACCTTTTGAATGTTTTCCTCTGGAGCACCCCCTTAAACAAACATGTTTGAAAAACTATTCGTCTTGGGTGTTTTCGTCAAATGATTAGTCCATATACCAAATTTCAAGCCTCTATCAAATTTTAAAGGAGCCTTTTCTCATTTATTCAGTAAATCGAACACTTTGGTGTGCGGCACCCCCTTAAGTAGAAAATATTAAAAATCTGAAATTGCACACTTTCTTTCTTTCGAACGATTTACCCATACATCAAATTTGAAGTCCCTATCTTATCATAAAGCATGCTTTCCTATCATTTCACATTTCGAATGTTTTCATGTGGAGCACCCCCTCAAGAGAACATTTTCGAAAAATTCGATTTTCCCCGGGGATTTTTATCGAACGACCAAACTGTGTACCAAATTGCAAGTCTCTATCTATTCTGGAAGCACCTAAAAAAAAAACGTGGCAGACGGACGGACATACAGACAGACACTTGGCAATTAGTATATATAAATAGAAACTACCCCTTAAAAATACATTTTTGAAAAACTCCCTTCTTGGATTTTCTATCATATGACTTTCCCATATATCAAATATGAAGCTTCTATCACGTTTTAAAAGAGGCGTTTCTCTATTATTTTGCAAATCGAACATTTTAGTGTGCGACACCCCCTAAAGTAGCCGTGTTAATGTGGAGTACGATCACGTTAAACATGTGGGTCTATAAGTCCTTCCGAGAGGTTGGTGGTAGGGGAAGGAGGGTACGGTCCCTGTGGATGCCTCCCCCACTGGGGTCCAGTCTAAATTGGGTGGCACTTCCCGACCATCCATACAGTTACCTTACAATTTTCTGGTAGGTCAGACGGTCTGGATCTCAACAACAACAACAACCCCCTAAAGTAGAAGATATCAATAAACTTAAATTGTACACTTTCTTCCCTCCAAACTATCTACCTGTACACCAAATTTAAAATCTCTATCTCATCTCGAAGCAGGTTTTTTAACAATTCACCTTTCGAACGTTTTTCTCTAAAGCAACCCCCCTCCCCTAAATGAACATTTTTAAAGATCCATTTTCCTCTTATGTGTTTTCATCAAATGATTAGCTCATATACCGAATTTCAAGCCTCTATTAAATTTTAAAGCAGTAGTTTCTCAATTATTCGTCAAATCAAACATTTTGGTTTGCGACAACCCCTATAGTAAAATATGTTGGAAATCTGAAATTGCACACTTTCATATTTTCGTATGATTTACCAGTACACCAAATATAAAGTCTCTATCTCATCGCAAAACATGCTTTTCTATCATTTCACTTTTCGGATGTTTTGGTGTGGGGCAACCCCTCTATAGAACATTTTCGGAGAATTCGATTTTTCCATGGGTTTTTATCGAACAATCGACCCGTGTACCAAATTGCAAGTATTTTTCTATTCCAGAAGTGCCTAAAAAAAGCATGACAGACAGATGAACATTTGGCAATTAGTATATATAGATATTTAAATATTTGTGCAAAATATGCCATTTTGCTTGTACATTTGAATTTATGTCCAATCATTTAAATTAATTGTCTGTTAAATTTTATCATATTTTTTATCTCTGGAAAAAAATCTAAAAAAATAAAATAATAAATTTTCATGTTTCCTGCCTAATTATATATTATGAAAATTAATTGAAAGCACATTTACTATGGTGAAAATATCTGAAATGTGATAAAACAATTATTTTTCCTCTTAATTGCCTTGCAAAACATCTTGCTCAAATATGTTCTGATTCTTCCCCAGTAGCCTTCGTACTGGACAAGACGTCCTACTGTTAGAGATTCTTTGCTACTGGGTTGCAAATGAGGGAGGAATAGATCAAAGATCACATCTGGATTTGGAATCACAGGGCATTGGCTTAGTTTTGTAGGAGGTGTGAGAGTTAGATCAGTTTGCTGTGAAATATAGAGCTAAACAGCAGTCTAGTTGCATTTCTATGGAAAATAATGTCTACCATTGAAAATGCTGCTTCATATTTTATCAGATTTGAATTCTTAAATAGATCGTTCTTGCTGTGATTAATTTTCATCTCATTAGCAACAGATTTAAATCAAATGTGTTCATGTGGCAGACGATTTTTATTAAATCTTTTCAGATTTAAATAATAAATATATGTACATAAAATAAGTTTCATTAATATTGCATTTTTGACTGGATAATATCAGTTACAGTCTTCTGGTTTAAACATTATTATTTTTGATATTTTCGGGGATTGTTAATATTTTCACGTTATTATGCCATTGTTTTATTTTGTCAAAAATTGCTGAAACTCATATATTGTACATAATACAGGTAATCTTCTACAAATGCACGGGTATAAGTAGTACAGGTATATTTTCCCATACAATTTTAGTGCTTTCTTTTAGGCATATATTGGAATCAATTACTGCCTTCAGGTTTAAAGATTACATGTTTATTGATATTTTCAATTTATATGTGTAATCCACTAATACAGGGTATATGTTCTAATATTTGCATATATTGATTCAATTTTATATATTTTGTAGATTTGTTTACACACAAGGCTAGGATATTTTATTCTTCAGATCTGCCCGTGAACATAATTTTGTATAGCGAGAACAGATTCTTAAACGTCTTTTTAGAAACATTAAATTAAACATTTTAACAGAATATTTTAATTAATAATGTCATTTAGGAACTTGCACATGATTGTAAATTTTAAGTTTCTTTATATTATATACTATGTACGAAGAACGGGTATTTATAACAAAAATTGATGAAATCATATTTAATGTTAATAACAAATACACAGGTAAAACAACATATTTTGTTTTAGACATTTAGTATGAATAACTTCTTGTTTTTAAAAATTTTCATATGCTGAAAATGTTTTTTTTTTAAATACAAAGGATAAAATATATAAAAAAAGGACCTTTCACTTGATTATCTATATAGATTTGTTGTTTTATTGAACCAGTTTTTAAATTGTGTACCATATAGGGTTTGGGAGGTGTTAAAAGTGTGGATCATTTTTGTGGAAGTTTGGCAACCAAGTCTAAATAAAAAGTGGATTAGAAGCTTGAAATTTTTTGTGCTTATAAAACACTCCCAACTCTTTAAATCAACCATATTTTATTCCTGTTTTAATTTTTCCAGCTACATTGAAAAAATCTTAAAACATAAGAAAAGAAGTTCAAAATTTTCAAGTATGGTATCCAAAAAATCCTGAAAAATATCAATTTTTTTTTTTATTATTATTATTATTTTTTAAAAAGTTCATAATTTTCTATTCCAATGACACCAAATTCATCTTGCTACGTTAAATAGAACCGATTATATCGCAGTGTTAAAAATTGAACTACTAAAGTTGTCACCAGCCATTCCCATTTTCATCTGCTTTTTCCTCAAAGATGTGATTTTCGACATTTTTATAAATTTAAATTGATATAAGTCAAATTCTACTGCACGGATATAAATGAAATTTGTAACAATTGTTATATATATATTATGCTTTTCTTTAATTTATCTTCAGCAATTGCTGAAATATATGTTTGTTCTTTTATTATAATTTTTGAAAACAATATTTGTGGTGTAAAATCGTGTTTTTTTACATTATTTTTTATTAAATGTTTTCTGATTCATATTCACAAAAACTGTGAAGACAATTTATTTCTTACATATTTTTATGTTAAAAACTGCTCAAATTAAAATTTTAGAAAAATTAATTTTTTACTTATATTATAAAGAAAACTTGTAAAATTTTTGAAATTTTAATTTTTAAAAAATAATTATTTTTAATTTTTAAACTTTTGAATACCACATTTTGTTTACTATACTTAAAATCTACCTGAATACAAAAAATTACAACTTTAACTTCAAAATTGCAGATTTCAGCAATTTGGTTACCACCCCCACCCCCCCTTAAGTGCTTAATTCGTTAAAATAAATGTTAGTTTATATCATATGAAAACTTGGAGTCTTAGCTTCAAAATGGCACCTGAAATATTGATTTGTGACAAATACAAGTGATTTTACTTTGAAGAGAATGAACATCACTACTTTTCTTCTACTTTTTTCTAAAAATTGAAATTCTAGCTTTTGCATTCTTTCCAGGCATATAAGTTAATTTTAATTTTTGATCAAAATCCATTACTATGATGCAACCCCCATTTGTTGAATTGGCACATGGAATGACCCATTATTAAGAAAAATAGAAGTTATAATTGATCATCAATTATTTATTATTGTGCTTATTTCTGATTTTTTTACTTTCTCATACTTTTGAATATAATATATTGTTTTCATGGAAATTTTTGATTTTGAGATTTTGATGCCAACATATGTTTTAGGACCTCCTTAACACGTTTTTACTATTTTTAGAATGATGTCTGTCTGTGATCAATTTCTTATATACATGGTAGCCGCCACAAATATTAATGGATTTTCACGAAACTTTATATCCAGCTTTGTTATAAAAAAAATCTAGAACTAGATAGAATTTTTAGAAAGTCAAGTGAAAGCTTTCAAATTTTATATTTTCTTAACATTGCTAGACAAAATGTGACATAATTATGGGTAAAAGGGGTTATTTATGGCTCAGTGATCATGAAGCTTAACAGTTTCAATTATTGTAGTGAAAAATAGTCACAATACAATTTTTATATTTGTGGCATCAATAGCCCCCTTAGGCGTGTATTATAAAGTAAGATATCAATCGAAAGATTTCCCAATCCTTTTAAAGTAAAGGGTAACATGCTATAATTGTGATCAATTAGACCAATGATACAGATTTTTTATCTCTTTTCTTGTAAATAACAATTTTATTTATTTATTTATTTTTTTTAGAGTGGGGGGCAGCGTTACAAGTTACTTATAAATGGATTCTGGTATGAGAAAGTCGAATTGAGCCACACTGGTTAATTTAGATTTTCAAATTTTTGTATATGTAGCCAAGTTTGTGGGTCTGGGGGCTTCTAAACCTTTTTAAAATGAGTTATAACTTGGTATACTATGATAATATAACTAAAAGAAACTACTAAGAGTATGAGACAAAATAATTATTAAAAAAAAAAATTGGGGGCGGGGGACTTAGTATGGGACACCCTACTCCGAGCTCCCCCTGTTACATCCCTGAAATAGGGGGACAAAACATAAAATCTTGAAGTATGGACAACTTCATACAGTGTATCAATGTAAAACCATACAATATTGATACAGTACAGTAATTACTAGTAAGTGAAAGTTTATGTTTAAAAAGTTACCAATCACGTATAAGATATGTATGACTAAGCTAGTCTAGAATGTAGAGCTGCAAGGTTGTGGTAAGCTACCGGGTGGCTTTTGTTAGGATGAAACACATTGATATGCAATTACGGTTTTTATGAAAAAATGCAATCATATACTACATTTTTAGAGAAAAGTAGTAAAAATAGTTATAAATAGCGTAAATCATCAATGATGTTCGATAAATTTATTTAGGTGATAAACCTTCAAGCAAAGATAACCTAGATTCACAAGTATTTAAAATCTCCCATGCAATGAAACATGTTCCTATCCCCTACTGCAATCACTCAAATATATTAACACATAGTTATATTTTCTTTCTAATTTGTATGAGTTGAATAGCTAGTATTGAATACATAAATATATTTAAATAATAAATTTGTATTTTACTCTTTTCAGGTTTTGATGATGGTTCTACCTCTTTTAGTTATCATGGTTTTGCCAAAGATGATGAATGCTGCTGATCCTGAAACACAAAGGGTAAGTTTTCTTCATCCTTTTTCTTTGATACTTCCGCAATTTTATTTCCTAAAATAGTTATATCTGCATCTAGATATCTTTATTCTATTATGTGCATTTCTTCATTTTACACTTATAATATGAATAATCATAAAGTTTTTGTAAAACTGAAGTAGCTTTTTAAATTAATACTTAGGGTAAACGTAATTTCAATAAATTTGAAGTAAATTAACATCTATTCTTGAAGATATCCATATTTGAATTCACTGTTACTACAGTTTACTGTAAATATTTCTTTTAAGAGTATATTTTTATTTTGTTTTTTTAATATTGTAACTAGAGTACATCAAAAAAATAAAATAAAAATATACTATTAAAAGTTAAAAATTAAATTTAAAGACTGGTCTTTAAATTTGCCATAACAGTAAATGTTTATGCATTTTCATATCGCTCATAATTATTGGAAGTATTCTGTTATTGCTTGTTACACATTACTGTGTAACTTTTCATGACATTAAAGTTGTATTTCTTTGTTTCTAAAATTTCTCTGTATATAAACAGTTTCTTCAAAGTTAATGTTACATAAAATCTTTTTCTGACATATACCCAAAATAAAACAATTTTTAGGAGATGCAACAAATGCAAATGCCTAAGTATGATGTTCCAGAATTATCCGAAATGATGACTTCCCTGTTTACTGGAGGAAAACGAGCGCCTGAACCGCGCCTTCGAAAGAAAGTTGTCAAAAGGGACAATAAATAAAATGTGATCATACCATTTTCATGTGCATGTGTACATATATCTTTTGTAATTAGACATTAAATTATAATAAATTTATCATTTTTCTCCTTCAAATTTTGTTTTTAATTTTATTGTATAGTTTATTTTTCAAGAGGTTACTTGTGTTATTTCTGGGGTGAATTTTTAGTATGCTTGATGAATTACATTAGATTATGTGCTTTACTTTTTATAGGAAGTTTAAGATTTTCTATGGGTTAAATTCATCTTTCCTTTGGTGTATTCACACAGAATGTGAATAAAGTAACTATATTTGTCATTAAGATTGTATTACTGGAGTACTCAATAAAAATCTGTTAAAAAGCATGCCAAAAATCCAATGGAATAATATAAGTAATCCATAAATAGACTATGCAACATTACATCCCGGTAATAGTTAGCTAGGCTTAAAATGCCTTGTAATTTCCTTTTGTCGGGAGGTCTGTCCTTTTTTGTAATTATTTCAACTTTATCTGGTCAGGAGAATGTCTTTCAAATACTATAATGTGACCCAAAATTTTACTTCTCATTTCCCAAAAGTTCATTTACTTAAATTCATATTTAATCCAACTTCATGTAATGTTCTAAACACAGAATTTATGTGTGTTAGTTGGTAGTGCCATGTTTTGGAAAAGATAGCAACATCATCAATATAGGATCGACAAACTCTTAATAGTGCACCAGCACTTAATCCATCAATTTCTGAAAAGTTCTTCCACCATTCTTTAGACTGAAGGGTAACACTCTCCACTAAAAATGTCCTGCATGTATCACAAAAGTTGTACAAGGTTTATCCTCATCTTTCATAGACCAGTACCCCTTTGTCATGTCTAAAATTGTATTATATTGAGGGTCCCCTATTAGGGCATTTTGAGCTCATCAGTAACCTTCATCGGACAGGCATTTGGCACTGTAAACCTATTTAGTAATCTAAAATCAACACATAGTCTCACACTACCGTCCTTTTTCACCACACACACAAGGAGATGGGGCACTTAATCGCTATCACTTGGTTCTATCAATTTCAGATTCAGTAACTCCCATATTTGATGGTTCACTTCCTTCTGCAAAGACAAAGGAACCCAATATGGAGCGAACTTTTTAGTCTTGCACTCAGGAGTAACTTTAATGGCATGGCCTTCAACCTTCGCACATCCAGGGGTTGTACTAAAAACATCATAATACTTGCATAGAATAGTACTTAATTTGAGGTGTTGTTCAGTTCCAAATGTTGGTGTTTTTTCTTCAATGTATCTTTTCACTTCCTCTTGCATAATATTAACCCGGGCATGGACTAGATCCATAGAATACCTTAGGTCAAAGATTGTCTTGTTCAGCAAAAAATTCATTTCTGGAAGTAAATGCCAGCCCACTTACTGACAGTGAAGAGACACTAATTGCTAAGTGTGTTATTGGAATTGGTTTGAAAAGGATATAAATATTTATTTCTAATCTATATGATGCAAATTAGTCTTTATTTAAATATTGACTGCATTCTGGAATTTAGAAGAATGTAGAATAAAATAGAATAAATATTATTTCCAGGTATGGGCACATTTAGAAAGGAGGGTTAGAGGGCTGCCAAAGCACCCCTGGGAAATTGTGAATTTAATAAAAAGCCATTCCTTACAGAAAACTTTATTAACAACATTTTATTTATCTCTGCGGGACAAAAAGTGTGGGAACCACTAGATAAAATTTTTAATCAGATTATGGAAATTTATATTGTAAAATAAACTTATTAATATATACACAATACTTATTAACATCCTTCTTTAAAATTGGCTAAAAGAAGGAAAATTTAGTTCTTTTGTTTTGTTTTTTCCCAAATGTCCTGCCAACTGTACCTATATCATGTTCCACTTTTAAAACATACTCACATTTGCATAATGGTAAAACAATCTGTTTCACTTGTTCTCTCCTAATTTGGTCATTGTGGATCAACATTTTATTTCTTAATTCTTAACTATGTTGATTATTTTCAGCCAATCCCCTTGCGTCTCTGAGTGCTATATCTTTCTTTTGGAATTTCTTAAAAGATCTTGTCTCTTCATTCTCTTCGGTATAATCAGGTACATCAGATTTTGAAGTGCCCTTTGCAGCTTCTTTGGTTTCTATTGCATGCATCTCAGTTTTCTCAACATTTTCCGCTTTCTCATTGAAAAGCGAGCCTACCCTTAAATTGAACAGCTGAACATTTTTCATCAGTCATATCAGCATGTCACTCACCAACTTACTAAATATTGCACAAGTTATGGGAACAACTATGTACAATCTATTATCAATTTTCATCTCAAATTTTTAATGGGACAAATTCAAGTTCTCCAAATGCTGATCAAATTTCAATTTTCCTATCACTTTCACTATTTATCAGTATCAAGTAGATCTGACTGTAGGACTGAAATATAGGCCATAAGATCTATAATAGCACTCTTATTCAAAATTTAATATTTACAGTTTTCTGAATATCAATATTTCTAGCTGACTCAACTGGCGTTGATACTGGTACCTTGGTTCTGACTGTCAAAACTGAGGGTTTATCTTTTTTCTCTTCAAGTGTTTAAATTAAGTTGTTTTGGGCCTTAGTTGTAGGTTTTTGGTTGCTATATACCAAATACAATCTTGCATCCTTCTGCCTCACATAGGTAAAAAGAAGGCTTAAAATTAACTCTTGGTTGTTCCAATTTAACTTTACGTGTGAGGCCCCTTATCCTTGTGTGGTGGCAGTAGTCACCATATTACCACCGACTCCCCTTTCCATTCCATTTTTTCTTTCTAACATGGACATTCTCATATTCGTCCAGCTTGTCTATCAGCTGAGTTGGGTACACTATTTTATCCCAATCATCCAAAAAAATGTTCCTGGATGTCACCCCCCCCCCCCCCCCAGGTACCCTCTTTATCTTGTCCTTTAACATTAAATCCTAAAACTCATCAAAAATATTGATCTTTAATCCTACTAACCATTCTTCAAAATAGTTTTTAATCTCATTAGAAGTCTCACCATGTGCTTTCTGTCTTCCTGATACTTTACGAACAGTTGTCAAAAATTCTCTGGACCTAATTTGAACCATTTTATAAGTATTCATAGTTAGCTGCTTCTTCTTCTGGTTCTCTGGAAATTAGCTCCACTATCTCTGATGGGAGCACACTGATCAAATTTGTTATCCAGCACTCCCTTGGTATTTGTAGAATTCTGGCTTGCCATTCAAACACAACTAGGTATAATCTGATATCATCAGCCTTAACACCAAACTTTAGAATTAACTTTTGAACATCAAATCTAGGCGCATTTTATTTTTCTCTAAACCTGCTTCCTTCGCCCGCCTGATTTGAGGCCACTTCTAGACGCTTCATCTCTAGTTCGAACTCATGCTCATCTTATTTTTATTTATTTATTTTTTTTTTTTTTTTGTTCTAATTCATATCTTCTGATTCGTACTTCTTTTTCTTCCTGTAACTCATTTTTCCCTTTCTCTTCCTATTCCTATCTCGTAGCTTTGATATTTTCTAGAATTCTCTCTTCATACCCCAGGCTTTTTGTAATAAGTTCCTTCAAATCTATAATTCTGTAACTGTTGTTCCAACACTACTAAGCCTAACTCCTCTGAGACCAAATCCTCTTTCCTAACTTACCAAAGTATGACATTCTTAACTATTTCAATATCTGTCTCATATAATCAGAATCCACACAAAAGTACACTGTTTCGACTACTGTTGATTGAACTGCTGAAAACCATAAATATTAATATCTATAAAGCAAGATGTCTGTCTGTTTGTGTCATTACTCATCTGCAGTGGAAAATCAAAGTGTTGTACAGCCATAAAATTCGATACAAGGTACTTCAGGACCCGTAATAATACAATTTGGTGAGATTTAAAAAAATCTGAATTATGATGTTTATTAGGAATTTAATAGCCAAAATTCGGCCCTATCCCAAATCCCAATTGAAATTCAAACCTAACCTATTTCCCAATTGAGCATCTAGTTTTGACTGGTACTGCCATCTATTGCATGTTGCTAAAACTAAACGTTAAAATTAACTTTTAACTAATTTAGCTTCAATTGAATCCATTACAATATTTTCCTTATACATTATACTAGGTATGTAGGAAAAGTAAAAATTACAATGTTTAATAACCTTTATTATAATTAAACAATATTCATATAATTCTGTACTGTAAATTATGTGGGTACAAATGCCTGGGGAATTGATCATCAACATATGCCTGATGCAGGAGCATAAACAAAATTAACAAATTCTTAAAGTAAAATTGGAACAGATTGGATATAAAAAATTTGGTAAAATCCCCCATTTTTTATTGTCGCCAAGAATGGCGCAAACGCGTATGGTGTTTGAAAAGTCCTAACGGACACCATCTTAGGCATTGCATATAACAAATATAAACATATATAATTAAAAATGCATAAAAATGTCACCATAAATAAGTATAAAATAATGTTAAAGTATTAAGGAAAGTCGATACTTCGAAAAACGATTGTACTTTAACGAAATTTCAAAAGAACGAAACTTAGCAAAAAAATTACTCTTTAACAAAATTTTAATAAACGATACTTGGGAAAAAGTTTGTACTTTAAAGAAATTTAAAAAAAAACGGTTCTGAGAAAAAAAGCTTGTACTTTAAAGAAATTTAAAAAAATGGTACTTAGAAAAAAGTTTGTACTTTAAAGAAATTTAAAAAAAAACGATACTTAGAAAAAAGTTGTAAAAATCTAATACATAAATAAGTATAAAATAATGTTAAAAGTATTAAAAAAAGATGGTACTTTAACGAAATTTAAAGAAAACGATATGTCTCACGTTAACAGGGTCGTAACATGAAAATCATTAAATTGAATACAGTCAAGAAATTAAACTTTAAATTACCCTCTAAAACAAAGCAGAAGCCATGCTTAAATCAAAATCAAAACACAGTACCTGGTTTAATGAAATCCAAAACTTTTCAAAGAAAAACACGTATAAATATCCAAATTGCACAAATAACTGTTTTCACATTGCGGTCATCAGAGAACGATCATTATTTCTATATAAATTTTCTGCTTCTACATTATTTTATCTATTAACATGTACTATCTTTAATTTTTGTATGATATTCATGTTTTTAATACATTTTTACACACACAGCAACAACACAACAAAAATAAAATGGCCGGGGCCGAAGATAACAGAAAGCTAAAAAGGGTTGCCAGGAAAAAATATTTTGTACCAAGAGCAATTTATTTTCGTGCCACATTTGGTGATTTATCGCTTCAGAAAAAAAGTGTCAAAAACCAAATTCTTTATATCCAATCTGTACCGTAAAATTTTAATCAGTCCCCATATCTCAAGTCTCTGGCTTCAGCCTTGCATCTTATACATTATTGATAAAAAAATAAAATTAAATCCAACAGGCTTAGCAAACTAGATTACAGCAAACCTGCGTCACTGGTGGCACCATCTATATTGCCATTTGAAAACGAAACCGTTGTTTCATTTTAATCAGAGTTTTGCATTTTAAATCCTAAGCAATGCTAGATATTTGTTGCTACAACATGAATAAAAGAGTCCAATTAAACTCTTCATATGATGGATGCTTAAAGTTATATAAAAAAAATCCCTCTCATCTACCCAACTGCAGTGCTTATAACTCCTAATGTCCCTTGACACCAGTGGCGGCTCGTGAGCGACATGTAGAGGGGGCGCTCATCTATGTATTTATGCCTATATATATGTTAGTAATATATATATATACATATATATATATTATATATATGTATATATAAAGCATATGTATATACATATACGTATTTTGGGCATAGCAACGGGAGTATTAAAAATATAAACGATGGATGTATTAAGTAAAATAACATACCTCCCACCTGCTCGCTCATTCATAAAAATCCTGGACACATGGAACGTATCTTTCCTAGTGAAAAACATTACATAGTCCTAATTTACATTAAAGTAAAATTGTAGGGGCTAGTTAAACTAAAAGTTATGCCCAGGGAGTTGACTAAAAAATATGCATATTCTGGCAATACGTACTGATGGTTCAGACACTATAGCCATCCGTAAAATCAAAATCGGTGGATTAGGGGGTGAGATAGAAAATTGGGGGGGGGGGTAACCAAAGTAAGAGTTACGCTCGTGGATTTGCCATATTAAAGTTCCATATCCAGGTGGCATGTACAAATGGTAGAGAGACTCACTATAGCGACAAGCAGAACCAAAATCGCTCAATTAGGAACAGATATGTAAAATTCTGGGGACTAGTTAAACTAAAAGTTATACCCAGGGGTTGACACAAAAATATGTGTATCCAAGTGAAATGTACAAATGTTGCTCAGACTATATAGTCACCAGCAGAATCAAAATCGCTCAATTAGGAATTGAAATGTAAAATTATGGGGACTAGTTAAACTAAAAGTTAAGCCCAGGGGTTGATGCAAAAAATGTATGTATATTATATCCATCAAATATGCATATCAAGTTAATACGTACATGTGGGTCAGAGACTATAGCCACTATCTGAATCAAAATCGCTTTATTAGGAGTCGAGATGGATAAGTGTGTGTGTGTGGGGAGGGTGCTATTTGAAGTAAAAGTTACGCTCAGAGATTTATCACTATAAAGATGCAGATCCAGGTGACATGTGCTAATGGTGCTGAGACTATAGCTACTAGCAGAACCAAAATCGCTCAATTAGGAACAGCGATGTAAAATTGTGGTGGATAAAAGTTACGCCCAGGAGTTGACATAAGAAACGTATGTATATTATATCCATCAAATATGTATATCAAGGTGATACAGATGGTGCAGAGACTATAGCCATCAGTAAAATCAAAATCGCTCAATTAGGAGGTGAGAGGGGAAATTGGAGGGGGGGGCGTAACTGAAGTGAAAGTTAATCTCAAGGATTTCTCACAACGATGCATATCCAGGTGACATGTACAAATGGTGCAGAGGCTATAGCCACTAGCAGAACCAAAATCTCTCAGTTAGGAAACGAGATGTAAAATTGAGGGAGCTAAGCTAAAAGTTACGTCCAGGGGGTTGGCACAAAATATATATTCAGGTGACACGTACAGATGGTGCAGAGACTATAACCATGATTAGAATCAAACTCTCTGAATTAGAAGCCGAGATAAGAAATTTGTGGGCTACCTCAATTTAAATATAAGCCTAGGGCCAATATTATAAGTCTAGAGCCAATTTGGGGGCTACCAATATAGTCGCCAGCGGTCAGGCCAAAATTTCCAGAAAAATGACGTCAGATAAAAGGATCATGTTGAAAATTTAATTTTTAAGTTTTTTAACAAATACTTAGAATTTCTTAATTTTTAGGCATTTTTTAATGTTAAATAGCTGAAAAAGTAAGACAGCTGGGTAAGTCAACTCAAACTAAATATCCGAAACAACACATTTATGAAAGCGTCACTAAAAATAGCCTATATGTCACAGTGTGCCAAAAATTGGAAACTCGTGACGTTTAAAGAATTATTTTAAAGTCAAACATATTGAAATTCATCACCAGCAGATCAACCAGAGCATAGAAATAAATCCCTTCTGGAAGAACAGAACAACAAACTACATCAGAAATGACGAAATGCGAAACAACTTCAAAAATTAAGACAGCTGGGTGGGTCAAGCGATTCCTCAAACTGAGTGTCCTAAACAAGGCACTTTATTCACGATAGCCAGAAACCCCTAAAATATCATAACCCCACCCTACCCATCACCACACACGTTCACTTAATTCTCTCATTTGTTCAAATGTTTATTTAAACTTCCAAATTTATAACAAGGACGAGAATAAGAACAAACACATTCTTAAATGTAGAAAATTGAAGCCAAATTAGCGAAACTGAGCCAATTTGAGAAGTTCCTCTTCGTGTTTTTCAACTCTTCTGTTTCTTTTTAGCTGGGGGCGCGCTCAGTCCCGCGACACAATCTACAAGTAAATCTGCAATGTCTGGTTTTTTTTCACGCCAAATTTCTAATATTGCTCCTATACCATTCTTTCACTCAGGAGATGCCAATCGCAGGGACGCGGCTTTAAAAATATCCCTGTATTTTCCCTTATGTGTTGAAAATTCTGTGCAATACAGCTTTCGTGAGTCGACTTTCTCCGAAGAAAGGTGTAGTGCTGCCATCTAGTGACTTTTTTCATAACTTATTTTTAATAATTCTCGATTTAATTGAATCAAAAATTCAGATTTTTTCAATAGAAATTGTAATAAATCTGTACAACTAAAAAAATAATTTGGGGTGTTTACTCAATGGTGTCGCGCGTACTCGCGGATCCCCCAATGGCCGCCACTGCTTGACACACACATATTGCCCACTTCTCTTGATGAATATTATTCATTAATATATGACCTAACAAACTGTAATTACTTTATGACCCCAATAAAATATGCCTGTCCTACAACCAGTAAAATTTCCTATATTTTTTTAATCAAGAATAGTAAATTAATAATTTCGACAAAGATTATCAAGCAAATTAAGTATAACTTTTAAAGATATTGAATTATTCCCAATTTGGAGACATTTTCCAAAAGTTGCTAAGTTTGCCAAATTTGATGGGCAGGCGTTTTTCTTATGTATATAATATTGAAATTAATTCATAAATAAATCTTTCATTCTTGTAAAATATAGAAATAAAATATGTTGGGTTGAGAGCATGCACAGTATGTTTTTGATAAATTGCTCAAAGATTACATCCAAAAATGCACTTGATTCTTCTATCATTGACAGCGATTCGAATGAAATTTGGTACAAAATTTACAATCATTGAATACTGGAAGCCTATTGTTTTTAAACAGAATCGAATGTTCAGAACCCCCCTAATTTTTCGAGTGAAGTTTTGAAAAGATCAAAACCTTTAATAAAGTTAAACAAATAAACATGTCTTATGTAATTTTTCCTTAGAAAACGATTGACATAAACTTTAGAACGCTAGCATGAACCATTCTCGAAATATTGCACATTTTTAAAATAAATGTATCAAAAAATCTTATAATTAAAAAAAATATTAACTGTTGAGAAACATGTTCACTTTTCATATCTCGTTCCATTCATGAGAAAAGATACTTTGAGTAATACTTTTGTATTTAAACGCCAATAGTCATTCATCTGCTATAAGAATAACTTATTTCTCCGTCCATAACGCTTCGCGAGAATTTGGCAACGAATTTGGAGGAATGTCGCCAACTTGGCAACTTTTTTAAATATTGAGAAACATGTTCACTTGTATTGAGAAACATGAAACATTTAAATATTGAGAAACATGTTCACTTGTATTGAGAAACATGTTCACTTTTCATATCTCGTTCCATTCATGAGAAAAGATACTTTGAGTAATACTTTTGTATTTAAACGCCAATAGTCATTCATCTGCTATAAGAATAACTTATTTCTCCGTCCATAACGCTTCGCGAGAATTTGGCAACGAATTTGGAGGAATGTCGCCAACTTGGCAACTTTTTTAAATATTGCCAAATTAACGAAAATCTAGTCAAATGGATATAAATGACACTAAATCAATGAAAATGACGACTAAATGACGAAAATTTAATATCTTGGAAAGAATGTAAGTATCTATTATAAGAATAACCTATTTTTACTTTCCCTGCAATACATGGTAATGTATAGGGAAAGTATTGGAATCATGCCGAAAATCGCAACTCGAGTTTTAGACGGATCTACACGTTTCGAGAGCTCTAGAATACGAAAAAACTATTTTTAGCGTGACGTCTGTGTGTGTGTGTATCTATGCAATGTATGTATCCACTCTAACTCAAAAACTAATGGACCGAATTTCATAAAATTTGATCTGTAAGTCACTTGTATATGACCCTGGTGCTGATTAGTTTTTAGTATTATTCGGAATAAACCAACCCGTCTTTTTTTGTGAAATGGCTCTCAAAAATTGCCTGTATCCACTGTAACGGAAAAATTAATTGATCAAATTTTACAAAATTTGGTACATAAGTCGCTTGTAGGTCACCCTGGTGCTGATTAGATTTTGATATGATTCGAAAAAGAAGTACCTGCATTTTTTTACGAAATGGCCCGCAAAAATTGTATATTTCATCTCTAACTCAACGAATCGACTAAATTTCATAAAATTTAGTACATAAGTCACTTGCGGTCGATACTAGTGCTAATTCGATTTTGGTACGATTCGGCAAATAACAACATGCCTTTTTTAAGGAAATGGCCCGCAAAAATTTCATGTTTCTCAGCTAAAATACTAATTGATCAAATTTCACAAAATTTGGTAGATAAGTTACTTGTGGTGCACTCTGGTGCTGATTAGATTTTGGTACCATTCGGAAAAGAACAACCTGCCTTTTTTTACGAAATGGCCCGCAAAAATCGCCAAAATCTAAAAAAAAAAAAAAAAAAAAAAAAGACTACGTATGCTGAAATGTATCAATTAAATTCTTGGTTTATACGCAATTTTTGACGAGGGAAAGAATATAACACACTCCGTTATACTTTAGGACTAACCGTTCTCAAGATATTTGAAATTTCTTGCATTTTTGTTACACCGCTATCCGAAAAACGTCCAATTACAAAACAAAAACAAAAACTGAATTAAAAATGCGAATTAGTGTTATTTGGTGCAATTAAACTCAATCTAATGACTAATGAATTATTAAAGAAATAAAGAACATATGCATTTGAGTCTGCAGGGAAAGTCATGTGCTGCCCACATCAGATTTTCACTTTCCCTGCAATACATGGTAATGTATAGGGAAAGTATTGGAATCATGCCGAAAATCCCAACTCGAGTTTTCGACGGATCTATACGTTTCGAGACATCTAGAATACGAAAAAACTATTTTTAGCGTGACGTCTGTGTGTGTGTGTGTCGCTGTCTGTCTGTCTGTGTGTGCAATGTATGTATCCACTCTAACTCAAAAACTTATAGACCGAATTTCATAAAATTTGGTAGGTAAGTCACTCGGATATGACCCTGGTGCTGATTAGTTTTTGGTACGATTCGTGAAAACCGCCTTTTTTTGCGAAATGGCCCGTAAAAATTTCATGTATCCACTCTAGCTAAAATACTAATTGATCAAATTTCACAACATTTGGTAGATAAGTTACTTGTACGATACTCTGGTGCTGATTAGATTTTGGTATTAATCGGAAAAGGACAACCTGCCTTTTTTTTACGAAATGGCCCGCAAAAATGTCATGTATCCACTCTAACTAAAATACTAATTGACCAAATTTCACGAAATTTGATATATAAGTTACTTGAGGGATACTCTGGTGCTGATTAGATTTTGGTATTATTCGGAAAAGAACAACCGGCCTTTTTTTACGAAATGGCCCTCAAAAATCGTAAAATCTAAAAAAAAATCTACGTATGTTCAAATATATCAATTAAATGCTTGTTTTATACGTAACTTTTGATGAGGAAAATCATAACAACTGTATTACTCTAGAGCTAACCATTCTCGAGATATTTGAGATTTTTCGCATTTAATTATGCCACTTTTAGAAAAATGTCTAATTACCAATAAAAACATAAATTGAATTAAAAATGCAAATTTTGTGTTATTTTGTGCAATTAAACTCAATTTAATGAATTATTAAAGAAATAAAAGAAATGAATTTGAGTCTGCAGCGAAAGTCATGTGCTGCCCACATCAGATTTTTACTTTCCCTGCAATACATAGTAATGTATAGGGAAAGTATTGGAATCATGCCGAAAATCGCAACTCGAGTTTACGACGGATCTACACGTTTCGAGACCTCTAGAATACGAAAAAACTATTTTCAGCGTGACGTCTGTGTGTGTGTCTGTGCAATGTATGTATTCACTCTACCTCAAAAACTTATGGACCGAATTTCATAAAATTTGGTAGGTAAGTCACTTGGGTATGACCCTGGTGCTGATTAGTTTTTGGTACTATTGTAAAAACTGAACCCGCCTTTTTTTGCGAAATAGCCCGTAAAAATTTCATGTATCCACGCTAGCTAAAATACTAATTGACCAAATTTCACAAAATTTGCTAAGTTACTTGTACAATACTCTGGTGCTATTTAGATTTTGGTATTAATCGGAAAAGAACAGCCTGCCTTTTTTTACGAAATGGCAAAAAAAATACGTATGTTCAAATATATCAATTAAATGCTTGTTTTATACGTAATTTTTGATGAGGAAAAGAATAACAATAACTCTATTACTCTAGGACTAACCGTTCTCGAGATATTTGGGATTTTTCGCATTTTTGTTATGCCACCTTTTGGGAAATGTCCAATTACCGAATAAAAACAAAAATTGAATTAAAAATGCAAATTTAGTGTTATTTGGTTTAATTAAACTCAATCTAATGAATTATTAAAGAAATAAAGAACATATGCATTTGAGTCTGCAGGGAAAATCATGTGCTGCCCACATCATATTTTTACTTTCCCTGCAATACATGGTAATATATAGGGAAAGTATTGGAATCATATCGAAAATCGCAACTCGAGTTTTCGACGGATCTACACATTTCGAGACCTCTAGAATACGGAAAGCTATTTTTAGCGTGACGTCTGTGTGTCTGCAATGTATGTATCCACTCTAACTCAAAAACTAATGGACCGAATTTCAGAAAATTCGGTAGGTAAGTCTCTTGCATGTGACCCTGGTGCTGATTAGTTTTTGATACGATTCGGAAAAAAAAACCCGCCTTTTTTTGCGAAATGGCCTTCAAAAATCTCATGTATTCACTCTAGCTGAAATACAAATTAACCAAATTTCACAAAATTTAGTAGATAAATCACATGTGGGTTACTCTGTTGCTGATTAGATTTTGGTACGATTCGGAAAAGAACAACCTGCCTTTTTTACGAAATGGCCCGCAAAAATTTCATGTATACACTCTAACTAAAATACTAATTGACCAAATTTGGCAGATAAGTTACTTGTGGGATACTCTGTTCCTGTTTAGATTTTGGTATGAATCGGAAAAGAACAGAGCCTGCCTTTGTTTACGAAATGGCCCTCAAAAATCGCTAAAATCTAAAAAAAAAAAAAAAAAAAATACGTATGCTCAAATGTATCAATTAAATTCTTGTTTTATACGCAATTTTTGACGAGGAAAAGAATATAATACACTCCATTATACTTTAAGACTAACCGTTCTCAAGGTATTTGAGATTTCTTGAATTTTTATTAGCCGATTTCGGAAAAATATCCAATTACCAAATAAATACAAAAATTGAATTAAAAATACAAATTTAGTGTTATTTGGTGTAATTAAACTCAATCTAATGAATTATTAAAGAAGTAAAGAAAATATTAATTTGAGTCTGCAGGGAAAATCATGTGCTGCCCACATCAGATTTTTTACTTTCCTTATATACATAATACACTGGCTTCTAAAAGTTAAGCACGGGCGGTAAAATCAACAAAAATAGAAAAGTAGAACTTTATTTAACTCAAAATTGTACATGACGGTAGCAAATATGTTTATGTATGAAAGAAAACAGGAACTATGTACAATGATAAAAAAAATATTTACTTTTCGTAAGTTATATGATGACGTCACTTTTGGGTCATTAACAAAATGTTGTTCAAAGGCAAACAAACCAAACCAAACAAGACTCATGTTAATGTGGTATGTGACCACCCCGGACCCTCATGCAAACTTTACAACGATTTTCCATGCTTTCAATGAAGTAATCAACCATCGCAGATGGGAGCAATGGCTATTCCTCTAATATTCCCCTATTAAAACTGGATTATTATTGGAACTGGCTGGAGGAGGTGCAGAGACAGCACGCCCGAGGGCATACCAAAGGTTTTCAATGGGATTGACGCCGGCCACTCCGTACGAGAAATGCCCTCACTTTCCAGATATTCGTCAACGATGTTAGCTCGATGGGGAAGGGCATAATCGTCCAGAAGGAGGAGATCATGACCAACTGCTGTAGCGTAGAGTCTAGCAGCGGACTCTAGAACTTCATCCCGATACCGCGCAACGTCACAGAACCGCCTTTAAAGATACGCAGCTCTGTGCGATATTCCATTGAAATTCCAGCCCACACCATGACGCTGCCACCTCTGAATGTGTGATGTTTGATGTTCTTAGTCTGATTGCGTGTGCCTCGTTCTCTCCAGACCCTTACACGCTTATCATCTGACTCCAGGGCAAATCTGGACTCGTCCGTGAACAGGACGTTGCACCAATCCGAGACAGCCCGATTGGCATGTTGACGATTCCACTTTAATCTTATCCCCCCTGGTTTGTTAGTGGAACACTAAAACGTGGTACTCGGGCGTACAGTCCCTTCACGTGGAGACTTCGGCGCACAACTGGCAGATATTGTCTTACCAAGTGCCGCTGCAACCATAGATGTAACAGTTGTGGAGGTCGCTCGTCGATTCCGCTTGGCTACTATAACAATATACCGATCGTCAAAGGTGGTGATAACTCTTGGACGACCGGGCACAGGTATCCGGCTAACTGTTTGACTTGTTTGGAATTGTTTCCATTATCGAGAAATTACCGAATGATCAACGCCAAAAAAAATGGCGACATCTTTGATTGACTGTCCTGGTTCAATGCGTCCGACTGCATACCAGCGCGCACTATCTGTCATTCGTCTTCTTTCAGCTATAAAAACACGAATATCATCAAAAATAATCCTACAAAAGTTATAAATACTTCGTATCAGCATTTAAATACACCTCCTCAAACCCTTCAGAATGCTGACGTCTTCAACGACTGCCTAATTAACATATATCCGGACAGTCAATCGTGATTGGCTGTAACATACATTTGCATACTGCCATCTACATCCGTAGCGATTTTCAGCCACTCAAATTCAAATACGTTTCGAAAAATGAAAATTTACATTGCGAGCTTAACTTTTGAAAGTCAGTGTATAATGTATAAGGAAAGTATTGTGACGGGGTCGAAAATTCGAATTCGAGTTTTCGACGGGAAAGCACGTTTCAAGCATCCCTGATCACGAATAGAACATTTTGAGGTGATGTCTGTGTGTGTGTGTCAGTGAGTCTGTGGAGACGATATCTCACGAACGAATGGAGCGATTCGAATGGAATTTGGTACAAAAATTACAATCCGTAAATACTAGAAGCCTATTGCTTTTAAACACAATCGAATGTCTAGACCCCCCCCCCCCTAAATTTTCAAGTGAAATTTAGAAAAAAATCATCAAAAAATCAAAACCTTTAATAAAGTTACGCAAATAGACATTTCTTATGTAATTTTTCCTTAGAAAGCGATTGACATAAACTTTAGAACGCTAGCATAAACCTTTTTCGAGATTTTGCACATTTTTCAAATAAATGTATCAAAGAATCCCATAAATTATAAAAAACATTAACTGTTGAGAAACATGTTCATTACTTTCCTTACACATTATGTATATAAGGAAAGTATTGTGACAAGGTCTAAAATTCGAATTCGAGTTTTCGACGGGAGAGCACGTTTCAAGCATCCCTGATCACGAATCGAACATTTTTGGAGTAATGTCTGTGTGTGTGTGTCATTGAGTCTGTGGAGACGATATCTCACGAACGAATGGAGCGTTTCGAATGAAATTTGGTACAAAAACCACAATCCGTGAATACTGGAAGCCTATTGTTTTAAAACACAATCGAATGTTCAGAACCCCGCTAAATTTTCGACTGAAATTTTGAAAAAATCATCAAAAAATCAAAACCTTTAATAAAGTTACGCAAATAGACATTTCTTATGTAATTTTTCTTTAAATCGATTGACACAAACTTTAGAACGCTAGCATGAACCGTTATCGAGATATTGCAGATTTTTCAAATAAATTTATCAAAAAGTCCAATAAATTAAAACAATATATTAACTGTTAAGAAACATGTTCACTTTTTATATGTAATATCATGCGATAAATTTGGTGATATCATTCTCGTGGATCTAACTCGTTCTATTCACGAGAAAAGATACTTTGAATAATACTTTTGTATTTAAATGTCAATAGTCATTTATCTGCTATAAGAATAACTTATTTCTCCGTCCATAACGCTTGGCGAAAATTTGGCAACGAATTTAGAGGAATGTCGCCAACTTGGCGACTTTTTAAATATTACCAAATTAACGAAAGTCTAGTCAAATGAATAAAAATGACGCTAAATCAATGAAAATGACAACTAATTGCAGAAAATTCAATATCTTGGAAAGAATATCTACTATAAGAATAACATTTTTAGAATAACATTAACTAACAGAATAACATCTACTATAAGAATAACATAAGAATAACATTTTTTTTAACTGTAAAAGTAGTAAATTCTTTGCATTATATAAGAAAAGTCATGTACTGCCCACATCAGATTTTTTTTCGTATGTAATAGCATGCAATAAATATGGTGACATCATTCTCGTGGATCTAGCTCGTTTCATACATGAGAAAATAGACTTTGAGTAATACTCGTACTTTTGTATTTGAGCGCCAATAGTCATTTATCTGCTACAAGAACTTATCTCTCCGTCCATAACGCTTGGCGAGATTTTGGCGGAATGTCGCCAACTTGGCGACTTTTTTATATGTTGCCAAATTAAAGAAAATTTAATCAAATGGATATAAATGACGCTAAATCAATGAAAATAATGATTAATTGACGAAAATTCAATATCTTGGAAATAATATAAGTATCTACTATAAGAAAAACCTATTTTCTTTTACTGTAAAAGTAGTAAAATCATTGCATAATACAAAGAAAGTCATGTGCTGCCCACATCAGATTTTTTAAAAAAATATAAAATGGCGAAATTAAGAAAATAAGAAACAAAACAGTTTCAGAAACTACATGATCTACTTCATCAACTTAATTAAAAGAAAAATTAGAACAAACTATTGCAAAAAAATAAGAAAGATCAATCATGCATAAAGCATTGATTATGAAACACTTTCCAACTGCAATGCAATTTTATTTAACCATCTCTAAAATGCGATACATTCAGCGGTAATATTTTTAAAATTATCACAATACTACAATAATTTATAATATTTAAAAACTTCAAATTTCATCGAAAAAAAATGACGTCATCGAAATATAAATCGCTTAGCTCTCTATGTAAAAGCAGTGTATGTCATTCACAGACTTTTATTCCATTCCTTTCATTCATCATAATACTACACTAATTTATTTTATTTAAAAACTTAAAGCCATGGAGGTAAAAGACTTTATGCTTAAAACTTCATTGCTATAAAATCATCTGCTTCTCTATGTAAAATCAATAAATATTTCATCCATATCAGCTTTATTCTAGACTCCAGATAGAGGTAAATAATTTTGCGTTAAAAAAATTCAGCAATTCTTATACAAATCATCTTACAGCTTCATGTGTTTACATTCTGCATACTTTAAAATTAGGCGTCCGTATAGAAATAATTAAAGTTTGATGATCATTTAAACACAATTATCTTGACGGATACAACACTAAATATAAATTAAAAATAACTTTAAAAATCACGATTTTAACACAAGATGGGTGCCATTGATAATTTAAACTCAAATATATTGAAATTGCATTGTTTCAGAAGATAGATGCGCAGAAATTAAGCAAAAGTAAAGCGGTTTTAGGACCGATACATAAATATAAATTAAAAAGAACTTTAAAAATTATGATTTTGACACAAGATGGATGCCATATTTTATTTTGAAGTGAGTCATGTGATCTCTTCATACGATATGGGTGTAATCGTTATTTTAATTTTTATTTAAAAAACTACCGAATATATATTGCTGATTTTTTTTTATATATATTTTTATGGGATAATTTGAATATTTCCTAAAACTTTCGAAGCAATTTGTGAATTTTAAATTCGCTTAAAAAGTGTTTGAAAAATTAGGTTCCATTAGAGTTCAATGTATTTCATTTTTTCAACCCGGGTTCAATCCAAAACTTATTGGGTGGTATTATTTATTTACATTCCCATATGTTTCACAGACCTTCTGAACAACATACTAAATTTTCATTTTGATAAAGTCAATTTTACGGCATCGTGCGAACGGACGGACAGACAGATAGAATGAACAAAGTTATAAACAGTTTTCAACTATGCTGTAAAGTGTTAAAAATGCAGAATGAAGGAGAATATAACGAAAACTAGAAGGTACGCCCGTCATATGACGGAATTCAAAATATTACCTCTCATTTGGCGTCATTTTTATCAATTTGGCGACATCCCGCCAAATATTTTGCCAAACGCCACAGACGGACGAACAGGTGGCTTTTTCTTAGAGTCTTATATTCTTTCCAAAATATTGAATTTTCATCGATTTCATTAATTTTTGTGATATTTTGTTCAATTTTGAGACATTTTAAAAAACTCTCAAAGGGGGACAGTTTGACTGACAGACAAACGCTGCCAAAACATCATTACTATCCCCTTCCAAAACACAGTAAATTTTTTGATTTGGCGTAATTTTTATCAATTTGCGACATTTTTATCATATTGGCGACATTTTTTTCAATTTGGTGAAATGTTTTGGACTGACAGGCAAATGCTACCGAAATATCATTACAATACTATCCCCTTTCAAAACAGAATTAATTTCATTATTTTGCGTCATATTTATCAATTTGGCAACATTTGATAAAGTTGGCGACTTTTAAAAAGTCGCCAAGTGGGATGGTTGGACTTGACAGGCAAATGCTATCGAAACATCATTACAATACTTTTCTTTTTTAAAACGCAATTAATTTCATTAATTTGGCATCATTTTTATCGATTTGGCGACAATTTCACAACATGTAAAAAAAGTCGCCAACTTGTCGATATCTCGCTAAATTCGTCGCCAAGCTTTACCCAGAGACAGATAGATAGATAAATCAAGGTGTTTATATTATTAATTGCAGAAAGCAATCAGTTTCAGAAAACTACCTAATCTATTTCTTCAATTAAGTGCAATTAACATTCGATCAGACTAATTTGACCGTATCAATGAATAAGACTGTGGAGTGAAGAAGAAAAGAACAAATAATAAAGCAACCAGTTTTGAAATTTGTGAGCTAAATTTATCGATTAAACTCCACTGTAAAACCACCACTGAGTAAGACTTCGGAATTAAGAGGAATATAACAAAATTTCAGAGAGCTGTGTAAACTCATTTCATCAAATAAATTCAAGACCATTTCGATTAATCTACTTTTAAAATGCCAAAGAATTAAAAATTGCAAAATTAAGAAGAACATAAGAAGAATATAATAAAAATTGAAGACGACAAACAATTTTTGTTAATTCTTCATTTTTTATTCCCTGTATAAATAGTTTGAACGAATGTTATTTGAATTCAGTTGATGAAGGTAGTTCATATAGCTTCCTGAACTACAAGTTTTCCCATTTGTTTTATCATAAAGCACTTAAGTTCCTAGGTTTTTAGTGAGAAAGCTTTTTAATTTGTCCTTCCTTTTCATTCTTTCTAATTTTCGTTTGGCAACAATTTCCTAACAGGTTTTCGATTGTCAAAAAATATTCGAAAAATTGGGTTTCTCTGGTCCGACCTCTGTAAAAATAAATAGGTGTGTGATATTTATCGATTGAAATAATTGTACCAAATTTCATTGGATTCGCTAAATTTTTTCGAGACATATTGTTCCAATAGACAGACTCAAGCATCAACTCGAACAATAAATAATTCCCATTCACATATGTTAACAAGAAAAATCAATCATGCATAAAGTATTGATTATGAAACACTTTCCAACTTCAATGCAATTTTATTTAAACATCTCTAAAATGCGATACCTTCCTCGGTAATATTTTTAAAATTATCATAATACTACAATAATTTATTATATTTAAAAACTTCATCGAAAACAAATGAACTTTATTCAAATGACGTCATCGAAATATAAATCGCCTAGCTCTCTCTATAAAAGCAGCATTTCATTCATAACATTTTTCCATTCATTTCATTCATCACAATACTATAATAATTTATTTTATTTAAAAACTTAAGACCATGGAGGTACATTATCCACAGTAATTTATCTCGATGCTTAAAACTTCATCGAAAAAATCGTCTGCTTCTCTGTGTAAAATCAATTAATGTTTCATTCATATCAGCTATATGCAGACTCATGAGCTAAATAATTTTGCGTTAAAGAAATTCAGCAATTCTTATACAACCCATTCTATGGGCGCGGTAGCCCAGTGGTTAGCGCGCGGGCATTGCACTCGGTAGTCCCGGGTTCGATTCCCGCCACTGCCAAAACTGCCGCCGTGTTCACGCGGAGTACGATCACGTTAAACATGTGGGTCCGTAAGTCCTTCCGAGAGGTTGGTGGTAGGGGAAGGAGGGCACGGTCGCTGTGGATGCCTCCCACACTGGGTTCCGGCCTAAATTGGGTGGCACTTCTTGGCAGTCCAAACAGTTACCTTACACCTTTCTGGTAGGTCGGACGGTCTGGATCTCAACAACAAAAAACCATTCTACATCTTTTGGTGTTTACATTCCCATAAGTGAAAATTAGGCTTCGTTGTAGAAATGATCAAAGTTTGATGATCATTTAAACTCAAATATATTGTAATTGCGTTGTTTCAGTATGTAGATGCACAGAATTTAAGCAAAAATAAAGCTGTTTTAGAACGGATACAACACTAAATATGAATTTAAAAGATTAAAAAGAACTTTAAAAATTACTATTTTGACACAAGATGGATGCCATATTTTATTTTGAAGTGGGTCAGTGATCTCTTCATATAATGGACACGTGATATCTTCATATAATAGTCACGTGATCTCTTCATATAAAGGGTGTAATTTATTATTTTAATTTTTATTTAAAATACTACTGAATATATTTTGCTGAATTTTTTTTTTTTTTATATATATATATTATGGGATAATTTGAATAAACTAAAACTAAAACTAACCTAAAACTTTCAAAGCAATGTGTGAATTTTAAATGTGCTTAAAAAATATTTGAAAAATTAGATCCGATAGGGTTCAATGTATTTCATTTTTTTCAACCCGGGTTCAATCCAAAACTAATTGGGTGATATTATACATTTATATTTCCATAGGTCCCACAGACCGTCAGAACAACATACTAAAATTTCATTTTGATAAAGTCATTTTTACGACAGTTATCGTGCTAACGGACAGACAGACAGACAGAATGAACATAGTCATAAACACTTTTCAAGTATGTCGTAAAGTTTTAACAAGATCAATCATGCATAAAGCATTGATTATGTGTGTGTGTGTGTGTGTGTGTGAAACACTTTCCAACTTCAATTTCATTTAAACATCTCTAAAATGCGATGCATTCCTCGGGAATATTTTTAAAATTATCACAAATTATCACAACCTTAATTTATTATATTTGAAAACTTATTCATCGAAAAAAATGAACTTCATTCAAATGACGTCAATTAAATATAAATCTCCTAGCTCCTCGGTAATGTTTTTAGCATTATCATAATACTACAATAATTTATTATATTTAAAAACTTCATCAAAAACAACTGAAATTTATTCAAATGACTCCATCGAAATATAACACGCCTGGCTCTCGCGATAAAAACAGCAGTTCATTTATAAACGTTTTCCCATTCATTTCATTCATTACAATACTCTATAATAATTTATTTTATTTAAAAACTTAAGACCATGGAGATACAAGTAATTAAACTCTATGCTTAAAACTGCATCGAAAGAAATCGTCCTTCTCTCTGTAAAATCAATGAATATTTCATTCATATTAGCTATGCAGACTCCAGGAGCTAAATAATTTTGCGTTAAAGAAATGCAACAATTCTTATACAACTCATTCTACATATTTTGCTGTTTACATTTTACATAAGTGAAAACTAGGCTTCGTTGTAGAAATAATCAAATTTGAATGATTATTTAAACTCAAATATATTGTAATTGTGTTGTTTCAGTATGTAGATGCACAGAATTTAGGTAAAAATAAAGTGGTTTTAGAACTGATACAACACTCAATATGAATTAAAAAGAACTTTAAAAATCACGATTTTGAGACAAGATGGATGCCATATTTCATTTTGAAGTGGGTCACGTGATCTATTCATATAATGATCACGTGATCGCTTCATATAAGAGGTGTAATTATTATTTTAATTTTTATTTAAAAAACTACTGAATATATTTTGCTGAATTTTTTTTATATATTTTATGGGATAATTTGAATATTACCTAAAATTTTCGAAGAAATTTGTGAATTTTAAATCCGCTTAAAAAATGTTTGAAAAATTAGGTCCCATAGGATTCAATGTATTTCATTTTTTCAACCCCGGTTCAATCCAAAACTAATTGGGTGATATTATTCATTTATATTCCCATAGGTCCCACAGACCGTCTGAGCAACATACTAAAATTTCATTTTGATTAAGTCATTTTTACGGCAGTTATCGTGCTAACGGACAGACAGACAGACAGACAGACAGAATGAACAAAGTCATAAACACTTTTCAACTTTGTTGTAAATTGTTAAAAACGTGTAGCATCATCCAAATCCGAGAGTCGAATTCTTTACCTTGTCGCAATATTTTTTCTGGTACCAAGTATTGTATCGCATGCAATGTTTGGTAATCAAAAGTATTTATGAAATGTGTTACATAAATTCTTTGATTACCAAACATTGCATGCTTCAGGAAGGAAGTACAAATAGTCATTGTTTATAAGCGTCCAAAATTCGAAGTACAGTGGTCGCGGCATATTAGATTCGGTGATTAAATAACTCAAATATTTTATAAAATCAAAGATATAAAACCAGGCACAAACAGCTAAATTTCATTGCGAACTCACTGCTTTAATAAATGACTACAACGTATTACCTTCTGTCGCCCAGGTTCTAAGTATAAGCCTACTGTGGAAATAATACAAATGAGGATGGAGATAACACAACTTTATTTCCGAAATACCTGTTTTGAACAAAAATCGTTCCCGCACTCATTTTTTTTTTTCATTCGCAACCGAGCCAGTTGTATAGCGCAATTTGATAATGGCTATTTAAATATGTCACTGCTTGCTGAAAATCTCTTGTGCTCCATATTTAAGTATAAGATAACAAAGGACATGTGAAAGTGGCGGTATAAAAGTTCCTTCCCCTGTGCATGAGGTGGCCTCAGTAGACAAAACAGATCCGGCAGAGTCCTCTCAGTAGTGTTCGGTTCATTAAAAAAAATCAAAGACATGGCTCAATTAAAAAAAATAATTAATCAACGGATGGGTTTATGAAAAATTTTTCCTGGAGTAATCTGTGACATTTTTAAAGAACTGCTGTTGAATGATAAATATTGGATGACATTTCAAATTTTTTATATCGTAATATAAAAATCAGAGAGGTTTAAAACGCACGAAAAGTGTACATTTTTTTTTAACTCACAAAAATCAGTCTATTCATCGTATGAATTCCGTTCAATGTTTGTTTGAAAAAGAATTTTTCGATCTTTCCTGTGGTATCAAGATACTATTTTAAGTCGCTAAAGAATCTATTTTCATGAACGTCAAAAATGACGTTGTAAATCGGTATCAAACATAAAATAACTAAAAATCTAATTCGAAATTTAAAAAAATAATGCCGAGGTGCACCTATTCGAGTCCAGAAGTACCTGTGTACCAAATTTTATCGTCGACGCTTAGAATTTTAGCTACAGACTGACTGCACAGACACAGACATTTTCTTTTATTATGTAAGAAAAACACCTCCCACTAACACAATTCAATTAAGTAGCCGATCACTGCAATTATTAAACGGAGAATCGTTAAATTCCCTCGGAATTAAAAAAAGAACACCCATTTTCAATCATTATATAAAAATACAAAGGATAAAACTAAAATTTTAAGCACATGTGATTATGCATTTTGTGACGGTTTTCTGGTCATCTACCTCAGTGAAGCTTTCCCTTTACTCTTGTACGAGAGAATTTTCTACAACCATTTTTTCGGCAAAAAGTAATGTGGAATAAGAATATTGATATGAAATTTGTACAGTGGCTTAGAGGCAGAGGTGTCATATCCTCACCCCCTCCAATAAGCTAAATAATTGCATTCATTACTTTCTATAAGGAAAAGAAATCTAGCTCTGAAAATGTGACATTAAAATCTCACACATGGTAGACAAAACTAACATCACTCTAAAAATAGTCGAAACGTATCCGGTAGATACTAAAACCGTGGCATTAAAATCTCGCATGGTACACAAAAGTAACATCACTCTAAAAAATAGTCGAACCGTATTCAGTACGTTCTAAATATGTGGCATTAAAATCTCGTAAACCCATTAACACACAAAATTCTTGTAGTCGCTGAAAATATATTAACAGAATTCACTAACCACATTTTTGCTAGTAGATTCATTATCCAATTAAACATTAATTAAAACCACTAGCATAAAAAAAAATTAAGTAACATCCTTAACACGATCTATTAGTGCACACACGCTTGTATTAGTACACATCGAAGATTCATTAAATGGTCGAAAATTTAGCTCGGTATCCACACCTCTTAAAAATACCATTTTTACAAAATATGATTTCTTTAATAATTTTCAAAAGCACTCCATCCACCCAAAAACATATCCCTTCGCTCGTCAAACCTACACACACATTCATTCAAACCTATTCAAAATATCATTTTTACAAAAATATAGTTTCTTTTAATAACACCTTTTCAATCCATTCAAACGCATTCATTCCTAATCCTCATTCAACATCCTTAAAATATACAGACTACACTTCTTTCATTAACACAATATTTTCAAGTCTTCATGGCCGAATGGCTTCGAGCGTCAAGCTACCATTTAACGATTGTGGGTTCGATTCCAGCGAGTTCCAAACGAAAATATATCCTTTTAAATTCAGAATATAAAAAGAAACGCCCGATAGATGGCGCCGCTCTTCATTACCCATCCAAATCTTCCGCTAGGGAGCGGCACCTCACTTTAAGTACGTCACGACTGATAACGATCGTCATTGCATCACTGACAGCCGAGGGAGGAGGTCGTCGTTCACAGAGCTCCTGTTATCAGTTGCGTCATCGGTCAAAGTTCAACTCACTCGGCCGAAAGGTCCCTCATTGCGAAATCCGCTCAAAGTTCAAGGTCATGACTTCCTCAGTACAAAGTTCAAGTTGCGTTATCTGTTTCAATGTTCACATTCAAACTGATAACACAATCCGCCCTCAGTTCAAAGTCACTTCCTCCTCCTCATTAGTCATCGATTGCTGCAGAACGCCCTTTTCTTAAAACTACTGACGAGTAATAAAACTGGTTTTCCCCGTCCTGAGGACAGGGTCAAGAGTTTTCTTCTTGAAGTATGGATCTAAGGCTTCTATATACTCGTTATTGCAATTACATTACATTTCACATTATGAACCTTACATGTGTCTAGAATGCTATAGAAAGGACATGCATCGCGATGCGATATCCTCAGCTGAAACTGACGTAACCTCCTTACGGTTTATTTGGATTGCGAGGTGGTACTAGAATCGAAAATATTATCAAGTTTACAAAAAAAAATATTTAGAAATTGTGCTGATGTAGCTTATGCAGTGAATCGAAGGTGTTTATATAGGGTGTGTCAAAAGGGCATATTTCAAACGTATTACGCCCACACAGACTAATCAAATGAGCTTATTTATGATGTATCAAAAGAGCTTCTTTGGTGTGTATCAGAAAAGTTTATTTAGAGCGTATCAAGAGGCGCAAGTTCATAGACGTGTTACGAAGTGCCAAGGCGCATTGCTTACTCGAGCAGTGATCGAAGGTGTGATTAGGTACTTACTTAAAGCGATTATGTGCGAGTATAGATTTTATAATTTGAGCGTGTGATCGCGCAGCGGGCGACTAAGCCCTTCGAAAACTTAATGAACGAATTCAGTTAATCTCTGCTTTAAATCTCGGGCTACACCTGGTACAATTTCAAGTCTTATACACTACCCGACATAGGGCCGCGGTAGCCCATTGGTTAGCGCGCTGGAGTTGCACTCGGTAGGCCCGGGTTCGATTCCAGCCACTGCCAAAACTGCCGCCGTGTTCATGCGGAGTACGATCACGTTAAACATGTGGGTCCGAAAGTCCTTCCGAGAGGTTGGTGGTAGGGGAAGGAGGGTACGGTCCCTGTGGATGCCTCCCCCACTGGGTTCCGGTCTAAATTGGGTGGCACTTCCCGACCGTCCAAACAGTTACCTTACACCTTTCTGGTAGGTCGGACGGTCTGGGTTTCAACATCAACAACACTACCCGACATGGCAAATGCAACACCATAAAGCTTTGACCACATAATTATGCAAATTGTGAGACAAACTCAGCTGGCTGATGTATGCAAATGATCTAAAATGCAAGTACGTTACGTGATTAGAGCACGAGATAAAAGTGATAGAAATGGCAGATGAGCTAACAGTTGTTACTGTCTGCCGCCTACCGAAACCCGTTTTCCGAGCTGATTTTCATTTCAGAAAACACGTGTTGTTGAAGAGATACCTGGCCGACAACGCCGAAGTCCGTTTCAGCATTTGGACGATCGTGCGAAGGGATATACGGCTGGGTGGATCTACGTACGGCTATCATTTTAGAACTACATACGGCTGGGTGGTCATACCGGCGTACCGCCGCTGAAACACGAGTAGATGCGTCCACTGTGCAAAGGATTTGGAGAACTTAGATTGAAGAACGGCATGTGAATCGTCGCAGTAGTACAGGTCCATATAGACGTACGTCAGCACATGTTGACTGAAGCATTCGAAGGTATGCGGTAGCGTTCCCACAAACGAAGACTGTCAACATTCTGCAAAATTTGCAGGGTACATTGGATTTCCAATACCAGCGAGAACAGTTTCTCGACGATTGGCCGAAAGCGGCTTGCACTCAAACCGTCCTTTAAGACTACCATTGACGACAAGACACCGACGTGAGAAATTGCAATGGTGTCGGGCCCGAGCGTCTTGGACAGCTGAATGGGGCAGGGTAGTGTTCAGCGACGTGTCTCGATTCTGTTTGTCGAATGACAGTCGCCATGTGAAAATCTGGAAGTGACGTGGAAGCAGATCCAATCGTCCTGCGACTGTTGAACGTCATATTGCTCGACAACGTGACATCATGGTTTGGGGTGCCACCGGCGTCAATAGCTGGTCACCTCTGGTTTTTATCAGAGGCACGATAACGGCACGTCGATATGTGGATGAGGTGCTGCGGCCTACCTTTAGCGGTTGCAAAATGCTGTTTTCCAGCAAGATAATGCGCGACTGCACACGGCAACCATCAGCAGACAATCTTCCTTGGCCTTTGCTGTCTCCATATCTCTCACCCATTTAGCATGTAAGGGGCGTAATTGGCCGTCGTTTGACTGCCCTACCCTCGCTTCAAACATAGGATGACCTGTGGAGGATGGTTGAAGGCATATGGTCACCCATTCCTCAGGAAACTATCCGCATGCTTATTGCATCTGTTCCTCGAAGGGTTGCTGCTTGTATCACCGTAAGAGGTGGTCCTACTGCCTACTGATCACCCTGTCTATGCCATTACTGTATTGCATTAACCTTCTGGAATTAACATCACTTGTTTATATATGCCATCTCTTGTCTGTGTGCTCTTTAACATCACGCTCTATTCGCTCTTTCATGGTGTTGCATTTTCTGTATCGGGTAGGAAAGTGTCTGTGCGTATGCCTGTGAACTCTGTAACGGAAAATCTAAGCGTCGTACGGCCATGAAATTTGGTTAACATGTACTTCAGAACCCGAATAGGTGCACCTCGGCGTTGTTTTTACTTTCATATATAGCATACTGTTTAGGGAGTGTTGTGAGTGGGTCGAAAATTCAAATTTGTGCTTTCGACAGAACAGCACGTTTCAAGCATCCCTAGACTCGAATCGAACTTATTTAAGGTAATGTCTGTGTGTGTGGAAGACACCTTACGAACGAATGGAGCTTTTCAAACGAAATTTGATATAAATATTACAACCTGTGAACACTGGAAGTCTATTGATTTTAAACGCAATCGAATGTTCGGAAGACTCCCAAATTTTCGAATGAAATTTTAAAAACATCATAGTCTTTAATAATCTTACGCAAATGGCCATTTCTTATGTAATTTTTCATTAGAAAACGAATGACACAAATTTTAGAATGGTTACATAAATCGTTCTCGAGATGTTGAATTCTTTTCTAATAAATTTATCAAAAATACAACTTTGTTGCAAAAAAATATATGCACCCATAAAAAATTGAGCTACAGCCACGAAACTCGGCATGCAAATGTCATTTTAAGAGTTACGCAAATTGCCACACTTTGTCGCCTTCCTAGAAGCGTCATTTCTTTGGTGTCGTACCGAGTTTTCTTCATTCTATCAGTAGCAGTGTTGATCCTCTCACGAGCGAAGCGATGAACCTCCTCCAACCGTGCCTGCAGATTTTGAACACATTTATCAGACGATGAAAGATCATAACATGGTCTTCCAAACAGTAGATCATATGGTAGTCGTAGATCCCAGCCAAACAGCATTTTTGATGGAGAATGACCAATCGATTCGTGAACAGCACTTCTATAGGCCAACGGGAACAAAAGTAGGTGAGTCCCAGTCTTGCTGATTTCTGGATACGAATATGGAGATATGATTAAATATCGTTCTGCTGAATCTATTTGCCCTTCCGTCCGACGAGGGATGAAGAGAAGTAGTTCGAATTTCGACCATTCCAAATAGGATGCACAGTCCCGTGAATATGCTAGAGTTAAAGTTCGTTCCATGGTCAGAATGAATGAGCGAGGGAAATCCATAACAATATATCCTGTTCCGGTTTAGAACTTCACTGATGGTGGTAGACCTTTGGGCAGGATATGCTGTTGAGACCCAGGCCGTCCGACATTACAACTAGGGTGTATTTGTTATTGCCTAAAATCCGTAGTAGTGCCCCCAAAATGTGGAGTGCAATTTTATCGAAAAGTGCTCCGACATTGTAACAATAAAGAAGCCCACGTGTTTTCTTTTGTCCCTTTCGAGCGCAATTTTCATAGCGCTTTTTTTTTTTTTTCATCAGCGCTCAATATCGATCCTCGCCTTGCACTAAATAAAGTGTTTACGAACTTTGTTTAACGTCTTACCAATGCCGAAAATGTCCTAAAGTAGGGTTGTCATGTATCTCTTTTAGTACGCTGGAACAAAGAAGCAGCGACTAGTTGTTGCTCTTTCCATCGTCACTCTCCCATTTACAGTATACTACTCCATTCCTCAAGAGCAAAGAATCCCACAGTGCCCAGTGCAGTGTCGTTTCAGGTGAAAAACAGGAAATTTATTACTAAATTGGTCTCTCATTCGCTTCTTTGTGAATCGGGATTGTCTGGATATATTTTTGTGCTCAAGAAAATTGGCTATAATTTGCAGGATAGTCGCTGAAATCTAGTATCCAAACTTTAACTCTGCAACTAAAGCAATGTTCACCACAATTCAAAGGACAACGTCCCCCCCCCCCCCTTTATGAGCCGATTCCTTTTGGTGTCGAATATCCATGGCATACTCTTGAAGTCGCTAAATCCACCTTGCGACCTTCCTTCAGGGTTTTTTAAACTGCCTTCCCGGTCGTTCATTCATCTGCTCCATACCTTCGAGTGAGCTGGACGCTCTGGGTTCTCAGGGTTCTTTAAACTAAGGAGCCGACTTAAAACAGAGTGATCAGTCCGCAACAGGAATTTATTTCCTTAGAGATAATGATGGAAATGACCTACATATTTAACAATTGCCAACAATTATTTCCCTGTTACGCAATAATTCCTTTCGAGCTTCAATAAGCATTTGCTAAAATATACCATGACGGGTTCCCGCCCTCCTATTACCCCGGCCACTTCTCCTTTTTTACTAGCATCAATATCGAGTATAAAGCTCTCCGTTGGTTGAGGATATGCCAAAATAAGAGCTAAAATTAACATTTCCTTAAACTGATTGAAGACACCTTCACATTCGTATTCCATGCCACCTTCCGTTAACCTATGTTGGCGATATTGGAGAAGTTCTTGACAAACCGACGGTAATAGATACACATGCAAAGAAAACTCCCCAGTTGATAGACAGGCATCTTTCGGTCTGCACCTTACAGCATTGATTCTGTAAGGATCTGTTTTTCATTCACCTATGTTAGGGCCTGGCGATGTTAGAGAAGTTCTTGACAAACCGACGGTAATAGGTACACATTCAAAGAAAACTCCTCAGTTGATGGCCAAACATCTTTCGGTCTGCACCTTACAGCATTGATTTTGTCAGGATCTGTTTTTACGCCCTCCACAGAGATGATGTGTTCCAAATAAGCGACTTCTTGCATTTTGAAGTATTTAGCTTATGAATGCCCTTTTATTTTTCAAATATCCACCCATAGATGTTCAATAATAATTATATCGTCCATATAGACAATGCAATATTCACAGGAGAGTCCGTTCAGCATGGTCTTAATTAGACGTTCAAATGCTGTGTTCAATACGAAGTAAAAAGGCATCACTTTAAACTGAGAGTTCTTACAGGTGGTAAACGCTGCCTTTTCTCGACCATCAGAATGGATTTCCACTCGCCAGTAGCCACTCTTGTGATTTAAAGTCGAAAACCATTTACTTTTGGAGTAAATAAAGTGTAGTTAATTCTTGGCAGTAGATAGCTGTCTTTCTTTCTCACGGAATTGTGTTTTCTGTAGTCGATGCAGAATCTTGTAGAATCATCTTTCTATTTCAGTATAACGATTGGCGAGGCCCGAGGACTGGATGATTCGATCACAGCTTTCCTGCATGCTTTTTAAAAGTTGTCCACTTCTTTTTTAGCGAGTGGAAGTCTTCGAGGAACTTGTTTAATCGGAAACTTGTGACCAGTGTCGATTCTATGTCGAGTTAGTCCGGTATGTCCCATGTCTATCGAAGTAGTCGCAAAAATTTCACTAAATTCGGAAATGAAGCTTTTACACGTCCACAGTTGTGCACAATTTAGTCCACCAAGATTGCTTAAGATGATGTTTAAATGTGTGGGATTGTTGTTTCTTTTTTTAATATAACCCTGCATTGCGCTGGTTACCTCAGAGCACGAAGTTATCTGCTCCCTTCTATGAATTAGTTTGGGTCTGTCGCTAATGTTTGTGACTCAAATAGGTACGTAGTCTCTTGAAATGTCCACTAAAGGCGCGGCCACAAGAATTCCCTTTTCTCTATACTCGGGAAACAGAAATCTGTTACAGCCATTCCACATGTTCTTGGGCTTCCCGGATTTATTTCACCAAACACTCGCCACGTGTAGGTATTAAAACATCTTCTGCAGTATCTGCTACACTGCAGAATGTCTCCCGTTTCTATTCCAAGCAACGATATCTCTTCGGTGGCTATCCGTAATTCGTTATTTTTGAAATTCAAGTCGAATCCGTGTTTTCTTAAAAAGTCCAGTCCGAAAATACATGAGTCTAAAGTATTCGCTACTACATAACCAACATGATGATAAAAGCTCTGTCCCGACAGAAATAGTAATTTCCATTTTTCAAAGCACATTTGCTGTTTCTCCAGTAAATGTACGCAGGGATGTTGGCGCATAAGGAAGTTGGCCGTTAATTCGGCATGCTACCTAATTTTTAATAATGGTCACATACACACCCGTGTCTAGAATCATTTGGCATTCGATGTTGTTTATACGACTCCGCAGTCCATTATCTCCTCCGTGCAACGATGAAATTTGGAAGATATATAATGGGGAATTTTCTTCATACGGCGACCTCCGCTCCGCAGGATGACCGATGATTAGGTCAGTAATTTTATTGCGTAATAAAAAGAGGGGGGGGGGGGGGGGAGGTGGTAAATAGCGAAATTTCGCGACTGAAGATTTACGCTAATATTTATAAAAGAAAGTCTACTAGTTACAAAGCAATAATATAAATACTACTTCGCAAATCAATAAGTATTATATTATTATTTTTTTAAACAAACACTTACATTTATAAACCATTCAAGTTAACACGAGTCCATCAGGTTTCATCGGTTCAATGGTCTCCACATTTTTACGACTTTAAATAAAATCACAAATTTTGACGCTTTTAAATTAAATACCGTATTTTAGCGCTTTTACTTTTCAACTTAGCCATGGAGAAAGCAATTAGAAATTCTAATATTAACACTAAAGGAAACATCTACCACAAATCTATTCAAATTCTTATATATGCTGATGACATTGATATTATAGCCAGGACCACTAAAGATCTAAAGAAGGCCTCTCTTGCCTTGGAAAGTGCTGCTGATAAAATGCTCCTGAAAATTAACAAAGACAAAACTACATACATGTCTTTTACCAAAAGTGGGTCTTCCAACTCGTATTTGAGGCTGGTTTGTGTACACTTGAATCTGTCGAGCATTTCAACTACCTGGGATCTCAAATAAATTGTAAATAATAAGATTAGTTTAGAAATACAAAACCGAACTATAGCTGCACATGAATTAAATGTTTTCATGAATTAAAAATATTTTCACACCTGATTGGGAGAGGAACAAAATGACAACTAATATATAAAGTACTTATAAGACCTACCTCATACCTGCTAACATTAGAGAATAAAAATCTAGTAGATAGCGCTGTGAGCATTTTTTTTTTTTTTTTACAGCACTCTACTAGTCAACATATAACCTGTTCAATATCACATAGGGGAAAATAGGGATATTGTTTGCATCGCACAAAAAATGTGTGCTTTTTTTTTTTTTTCAAAAAATCTGATGTTGGCAGCACATGACTTTCCTTATATAATGCAATGGATTAACTACTCTTACAGTAAAAAAAAAAAATCTGACATGGGCAGCACATGACTTTCCTTATATAGTACAATGAATTTATTACTTTTACAGTAAAAAAAATAGGTTATTCTTATAGCAGATACTTATTTTCTCTCCCAAGATATGGAATTTTCGTCAATGAGTCGTCATTTTCATTTATTTAGCGTCATTTTTATCCATTTGGCGAAATTTTCGCTAATTTGGCAACATTTACAAAAGTCGCCGAGTTGGCGATATTCCGCCAAATTTATCACCAAAATCTCGCCAAGTTTTATGAACTGAGAAATAAGTTCTTATAGCAGATAAATGACTATTGGCGTTCAAATGCAAAAGTATTACTCAAAGTATCTTTTCTCATGAATGGGGCGAGTTAGATCCACGAGAATGATGTCACCCAATTTATCACATGATATTACATATGAAAAGTGAACACGTTTCTCAACAGTCAATATTTTTTTTTTAATTTATGGGATTTTTTGACAAATTTATTTGAAAGATATGCAATATCTCGAGAACGGTTCATGCTAGCGTTCTAAAGTTTATGTCAATTGTTTAAGGAAAAATTGCATAAGAAATGTCTATTTGCGTAACTTTTTTAAAGGTTTTGATTTTTTGATGATTTTTTTCAAAATTTCACTCGAAAATTTAGGAGGGTTCTGAACATCCGATTTTGTTTAAAAACAATAGGCTTCCAGTATTCATGGATTTTAATTTGTGTAAAATTGGATTATAATTTGTGTCAAATTTCATTCGAATGACTCCATTCGTTCGTGAGATATCGTCTCCATACACACACACAGACGTCACCCCCAAAATGTTCGATTCGTGAGCAGGGATGCTTGAAGCGTCACAATACTTTCCTTATACATTATACTATGTACACAAGGAAAATAAAAAGGATAACTCACCATACTTACATAGTCAATGTATAAAAAAACATATCAGTTATATAAACAGAGAGAAGTTTTAGACGGGGTTCAAAACAAAAGATGTTCAGTTCTCAAATTGTAATTTAATGAATTAAATGAATGTGGATAGAGAAATGCTTTTGGAACTCTTGCCTGGAAAATGAGGGGGCAGGGGGGAAATCCATTGTGAAATCACTCATTTTGAGTATATTTTAAAGAAAATGAGCCTTCATTTTTATGTAAACTGCAAAAATGTGAAAATACTGTTTAACTAATTTAAGATTTTATCAAAAATAAGATGGATCGAAAAGAATGTTTAACCATTATACTGGAATTTAATCAATACACGCGAAATTGCACTTAAAAAATAATAAATATTTTACAAAAATATAATTAATAATAAAACGTACTGAAAAATTATGAATGTTGTATATTTTTTAATTCACATAATTTGAAACTAAATATGGATGAAAAAGGATATTGCAACATTGCACAAGTAATCTATACCCACGAAATCACATTTAAGAAATAATATTAATTAATAAGGAAACATACTACAAAGCTAATATATAATAAAGTATATAATGTTGAGCATTTTTTATTGATATAATTTGAAATTAAACATGGATGGAAAAGGATTTTCCAACATTACCCGGCACTATATACTCGAAATCGCAGTTATAACGTCATCGAAATATAAATCGTCTGGCTCTCTATATAAAAGCAGTGAAAATTTCATTCATAAACCTTTTGCCATTCCTATCATTCAGCGGCAATATTTTTAAAATTATCACAATACTACAATAATTTATTTTACTTAAAAACTTAAAATCATAGAGGTAAAAGTACTGTACCATGCTTAAATCTTCATCGAAAAAAGAAATAGAATTGTTTGCTTCTCTATGTAAAATCAATGAATGTTTCATTCATATCAGCTATTGTAGACTCCAGAGCTAGATAATTTTGCGTTAAAAAAATTCAGCAATTCTTATAGAACTCATCTTACATCTTGATCTGTTTACATTCTCCATACGGGAAAATCAGGCTTCGTTGTAGAAATAATCAAAGTTTGATAATCATTTAAACTCACAAATATTGTAATTTCGTTGTCGCAGTATATAGATACACAGAGAAAAAAAATCAAAAATAAAGCGGTTTTAGGACGGATGCAACATTAAATATAAATTAAAAAGAACTTTAAAAATCACGATTTTGACACAATAGATGCCATATTTTATGTTGAAGTGGGTCACGTGATCTCTTCATATGATATGGGTGTAATTATTATTTTAATTCTTATTTAAAAAACTACCGAATATATTTTGCTGAATTTTTTTTTTTATATTTTTTTATGAAATAATTTGTATATTTCCTAAAACTTTCGAAGCAGTTTGTGAATTTTAAATTCGCTTAAAAAATGCTTGAAAAATTACATCCCATAGAGTTCAATGTATTTCATTTTTTCAACCCGGGTTCAATCCAAAACTAATTCGGTGATAGTATTCATTTATATTCCCATACGTCCCACAGACCGTCTGAACAATATACTAAAATTTCATTTTGATAAAGTCTTTTTTTTACAGCAGTTATCGTGCTAACGGACAGACAGACAGAATGAACAAAGTCATAAACACTTTTTAACTATTGTAAAGTGTTAAAAACTATTCGTACTTTTGAGCAAAAATTTTTGCGGGATATTTTTGGTGGAATTCAAGAAAATGATATTTGGAGAAGATACAGTTTCGAACTATACAAATTATAAAAATATTCTGACAATCAAATACATCAAAATTAGCAGAATGCAATGGGCAGGACATTTACTAAGAATGGATAACAGAATCACAAAGAAAATTTTGGGAAAAGATCTAGAGGATGACCGAAGTTGAGATGGATCGATTGTGTGGATCAGGATTTTGAGGTGTTAGAGATTAAACATTGGAGAAGCATTGCTCCAAGGGGGCCAGCTTGGAAGGATCTTCTGAGGAAGGCCTAGGCCGTGGGCTCTCGAACCATTGATGATGATGAGCACTTAAATAAAATCACAAATTATAGCGCTATTAAAAAAAAAAATTCTCGAACCTTAACGTCTTTAATCACAAAATGTAAAATTTAGCATGCTTTCTATCAAAAAAAATCTCGAATTTTAGCTCTTTTTCTCGATATGTTGAATTGTATCCTTCTTTCTCAAAAATAGAGAATAGATAGATGTTCATAAAATGACAGCCCAATAATAATTATGTATTCCTAATAGATGAGGTAGGATTCACAGGAGAGTCCGTTCATTGGCGTCCATTAGATGTTCAAATGTTGCGGGTGCATTACAAAGCCCAAAAGGCATCACTTCAAACTACCAGATTCCTTGTCCGGCGTCAAACGCTGTCTTTTCCTGACCATCAGGATGGATTTCCACTCGTCAGTAGCCACTCTTGTGATCTAGAGTTGAAAACCATTTACTTTTGGATAGAGTAATTGGTAAGTGTCGTTAATTCTTGGCAGTGTATAGCTTTCCTTCTTTGTCACGGAATAGAGTCTTCTATATTCGGCGCAGAATCTTGTAGAACCATCTTTCTTCTTCACTGAAACGATTGGTGAGGCCCAAGGACTGAATTATGGTTCGATCACGTCGCTTTCCTGCATATTTTTTAAAAGTTGTCTACTTTTTCTTTCTTAGGGAATGGAATTCTTCGGGAACTTCGTTTACTCGAAAACTTGTAAGCAGTGTCGATTCTATGTCGAGCTAGTCCGGTGTGTCCCATGTCTATCGAAGCAGTCGCATAGATTTCATTAAATTCAGAAAGAAGGCTTTTACACGCCCGCAGTTCTGCACGATTTAGTCCTCCAGATTGCTTAAGATGGTGTTTAAATGTTTGGCATTGTTGTTTCTTTCTTTAATATAACCCCCCTCATTACGCTGGTTACGTTACCGCAGAGCACGAAGCCAACTGCTCCCCTTCACGGATTATTTTGGGTATGTTGCTAAAATGTTTGCGACTCTACAATAGGTGCTGAAGACCCAGACCGTCCGACTCGTCGGCAAGGACTCCAGCAGCTATTTGGGCGGCCGGTCTACAATAGGTGCGTAGTTTCTTGAAATATCCACCAAAGCTGCGGCCACAAGAATTCCTTCTCTCTGTACTCAAGAGGTTGAAAATCCGTTACAGCCACCCCCACGTGTTCTTGGGCCTTTCCACAAATTTCCTTCACCAAACACTCGCTGCGTGTAGGCAATAAAAATAAAACATCATATTCAGTATATGCTACACTCTAGGATGCCTTCCCTCAGGAATTGGCAAGCTACGTCCACGAAAGTGATGTTAATAGACGTTTCGCATATTATTGCGTGAACCTATTTAACGGTACTTACTATTTTTTTTTTTTCAGTTTTATGTAACTTTTTGATAAATTTATTAAAACATCATGCAGTATCTCGAGAACGATTCATACTAAACTTCTAAAGTTTATGTCATCCTTTTTCTAACAAACAATTAAGTATGAAATTGTCATTTATTTAACATAATAGATTATTCTTAAAAAATTTTTTTTTTTAGTTTATTCGAAATTTTAATGGTCTTCTAAACATTTGATCGTGTTTGAAATCAGTAGAGTTCCAGTATTCACTGACTGCAATAATTGTACCGAATTTTATTTTAAACGCTCCGAGATATGTTGTCCACAGACTTACGGACGCACACACAGGCATCATCTCAAAAACGATCGATTCGAGTGCAATGACATTTACAATGTGCTCTTCGGTCAAAAGGCCAAATTCAAATTTTTATCCAATCGAATATGTAAGGAAAGTAATGAAAAAAAAAAAATTCTAGAATTCAAACATGAAGTTAATGAATGTTCAATACATGACTTTTATACTATGGATGCTTTAAAGGAAAATCTTATAAACCGGGAATCTGCGGAAGGCACATTTTCTGTGCGTATTTCTTCATAAAATTCGATTTCAAAGATATTACCATCCTCATAATAAATGTTACTTTTGTGAAAATCGTGCACTCGGATAAATTGCACCGCACTACATATAGTAAGAGAAGGGGAATGGAACTCTTGGGGTAGAATATAAAAATCTGAAATTGACATGATCAAATTAACAGATCCGAATAACAAAACAGCTTACGTATCGTGAGACACACACTTAGGTAATCACGAGGAACGCAGCTTTGAAAGTGAAATATCTTGTTCAGGAGATACATCGACTCTTATCATTCAGGATAAGATTATTTTCTTCTGGAGATAAAAGTTGTACACCCTGAAATGCTTTGGTACTTAATACAGGGTGACTACAGGATCTCAGATAAAAAAACTCCTTGATATTTCACTAATTTCCAAATAATATCTTCAAAAATTCCCTGATATGTATCTATCTACTTTTACTGAATATCAGTTTCACAAGCATAAAAATGTCAACTAATAAAATTGAAAGTGGTAATTAAAATTAATTAATTTCAGCATTGAAAAGTATAATAATCAAGGTATAGTATTTATATAAGAACAGTATTATTACACGAATATTAATCCTTCAAGCATTAAAATTTTGGATAAGCTCAGCTATAAACTCAGCGTTCTGTAAAATTCAGTTAAGAATTCATATAGTTAAATATCACTTATTGCAATAAAATTATGTATAAACAGAAACTATATATATATTTTTTTAATCTACTTTTCATCATATGAAATATCTTGACAACTTTCAAAACAATTAAAGCGAGAGGAATCACGGAGAAACGTTGAAATTTTAAAACTTGTATCTTTTCATTTAAGGTGTATTAAGGTCGTTTTATTAAGGTGGTTTTATTAAGGTTTTATTAGGCTGTCTCCCGTCGCATGAAATGCAAAAGAGAGATTCTACACATGTGCATTGTGATGAGTCAGAAGAAAGCTGTGCCTACCAAAAAATTTTAATTCCCTGATTTTACAGAATTTTTAAGGAATTCCTTGATATTTCCCTAAATTCCAGGTTCTGTAGCCATCATGTAATAATTTAATAAATATTGTACTGATAATTTTTTCTATCATGTGAGTTTCAAACAGATATTTTAGCCAGAATTATGCGAATACTAATAGAGGTAAGAAGTAACCATTGATAAGGAAATCTCAAAAAATCGTAATCACGCGGCTCCAATTATGCAGAAATATTGAGAAGACAATAAGCTAATATCTTAATGTTATACATTTTTAAAATGAATAACATTATAAACGTTTAAATTAAATAACATGAGTTCATTTTAAAATAGAAAGCAACTTACCTTTAAATGTCCAAAAATCTTTTAAGCAGTATTCGTTCTATAACTTCTCCATTCATGAGTATTGGAAACTTCGCAGTATCAGCTTCACATATTGATTAAGGTCGTTTTTAAACAAACTTAACGCGGAAAAATTAAAAACTTTTTTTTTTTCATATTTAACAATGTTTGTTAGTTCCAATGTTTTTGAAGAGGAATATACTGAATCTACCTATTTCCCATCAAAATATTTTGATTTCCAATGGCAATTGGGTATACCTGCCGTTGCTCGTCATTTTAAATATGAACTTCTAATAACATTTAAAATCATATTGTACTTCATAAAAGTTGATTAAAGCATTTAATTTAATCTCCCTACAAAACTTATAACAATATCTGTTCTCGCTATGCAAAATTATCTTCAAATCTAAACAAGAAAGATCTATCATATATAAAGCATTGATTATGAAACACTTTCCAATGTCAATGCAATTTTATTTAAACATCTCTAAAATGCGATGCATTCCTCGGTAATATTTTTAAAATTATCACACTACTACATTAATTTATTATATTTGAAAACTTCATCGAAAACAAATGAAATTTATTCAAATGACGTTATCGAAATCTAACACGCCTGGCTCTCTCTATAAAAGCAGCATTTCATTCATAACCTTTTTTCCATTCATTTCATTCATCACAATATTATACTAATTTATTTTATGTAAAGACTTAAGAACATGGAGGTACAAGTAATTAAACTCTATGCTTAAAACTTCATCAAAAAAATCGTCCTTCTGTGTAAAATCAATGAATATTTTATTCATATCAGCTATATTGCAGACTCCATGAACTAAATAATTTTGCGTTAAAAAAATGCAGCAATTCTTATACAACTCATTCTAGATCTTTTAGTATTTACATTCTCCATAAGCGAAAATTAGGCTTCGTTGTAGAAATAATCGAAATTGGATGATCATTTAAACTCAAATATATTGTAATTGCGTTGTTTCAGTATGCAGATGCGCAGGATTTAAGCAAAAATAAAGCGGTTTTAGGACGGATACAACACCTAAATTTAAATTAAAAAGAACTTTAAAAGTCACGATTTTGATACAAGATGAATGCCAATTTTATTTTGAAGTGGGTCATGTGATATCTTCATATAATGATCACGTGATCGCTTCATATAAAAGGTGTTATCATTATTTTAATTTTTATTTAAAAAACTACTGAATACATATTGCTGAATTTTTTTTTTATATATATTTTATGGGATAATTTGAATACTTCCTAAAACTTTCGAAGAAGTTTGTGAATTTTAAATCCGCTTAAAAAATGTTTGAAAAATTGGGTCCCATAGGGTTCAGTGTATTTCATTTTTTCAACCCAGGTTCAATCCAAAACTAATTGAGTGATATTATTCATTTATATTTCCATAGGTCCCACAGACCGTTTGAATAACATACTAAAATTTCATTTTGATAAAGTCATTTTTACGGCAGTTATCGTGCTAACGGACAGACAGAATAAACAAAGTCATAAACACTTTTCAACTTTGTTGTAAAGTGTTTAATAAAAAACAATAACAACAAAAAACAAGAAAGATCAATCATGCCTGAAGCATTGATTATGAAACACTTTCCAACTTCAATGCAATTTTATTTAAACATGTCTAAAATGCAATACATTCCTCCGTAATATTTTAAAACTTATCACAATACTACATTAATTTATTATATTTGAAAACTTAAACCTTCATAGAAAAAAATGAACTTCATTCAAATGACGGCATTGAAATATAAATTGCCAGGTTTAAACATCTCTAAAATGCGATACATTCCTCGGTAATAATTTTAGAATTATCATAATACTACGATAATTTATTATATTTGAAAACTTCCATCGAAAACAACTGAAATTCATTCAAATGACGTCATAGAAAAAATAACACGCCTGGCTCTCTCTATAAAAGCAGCATTTCATTCATAAACAATTTCCCATTCATCACAATACTATAATAATTTATTTTATTTAAAAATTAAAACCATGAAGCTACAAGTAATTAAACTCTATGCTTAAAACTTCATCGAAAAAAATCGTCCTTCTCTTTGTAAAATCAATGAATATTTCATTCATATCAGCTATGCAGACTCCATAAGGTAAATAATTTTGTGCTAAAGAAATACAGCAATTCTAATACAACTCATTTTACATAAGTGAAAAATAGGCTTCGTTGTAAAAATAATCAAATTTGGATAAGCATTTAAACTCAAATATATTGTAATTGCGTTGTTTCAGTATGTAGATGCACAGAATTTAAGCAAAAATAAAGTGGTTTTAGGACTGACACAACACTCAATATGAATTAAAAAGAACTTTAAAAATCACGATTTTGAGACAAGATGGATGCCATATATCATTTTGAAGTGGGTCACGTGATCTTTTCATATCATGGTCACGTGATCGCTTCATATAAGAAGTGTACTTATTATTTTAATTTTTATTTAAAAAACTACTGAATATATTTCGCTGAATTTTTTTTTTTATATATTTTATGGAACAATTTGAATATTACCTAAAATTTTCGAAGCAATTTGTGAATTTTAAATCCGCTAAAAAAATGTTTGAAAAATTAGGTCCCATAGGGCTCAATGTATTCCATTTTTTCAACCCGGGTTCAATCCAAAACTAATTGGGTGATATTATTCATTTATATTCCCATAGGTCCTACAGACCGTCTGAGCAACATACTAAAATTTACTTTTGATTAAGTCATTTTTACAGCAGTTATCGTGCTAACGGACAGACAGACAGAATGAACAAAGTCATAAACACTTTGTTTTAAAGTGTTCAGAACAGTGGTGTTTAACTTTGAAGCATCAAGATCTACTTTTGATATTTAAAATTGTGATAATTTAAAGAGGCTTTCTTTAACTTGCAATATTGCACGGATAGTGGGTGTGTAATTCAATACAGATATAAAATTTTGCTTTAAATATCCACCATTTTTTTAATTAAATAAATATGTTTAATTTAATACATTCTTAATTTTATAAACTATCTTTTAGTCCTTTCTGTAAACTACTAACACTTAAAATAAACATTTGATTAAAATATAAATACAATTAATCTCACTCGTTTACTTAATGAGCATAACACATTTAACACCAAAATCACCCAAAGATCAACTTGACAAGTTGAGCACTACTATTATAGAACATGCTATCTCCGACATTAAATAATTAAATTTAAGAGGTATGTAATATTTCGAACCTGATATGATTATTTCATCAACTGATTCGCTAAACCAACTGACTTCATGTTGTTAAATGCATTTTTCTTTACTCAGAGACAGCACCGTATAAAGACAAACAAAATCATAATCAATTGCAAAAATGTGTTTTAAAACTGTGCTCAGCTGGTATCCACTCGGAATAAGTGAGTGGATAAAGCACATCTCGTCACTTCCTTCCGGAGACATATCAGGAATAGATAGATAAGTACTTAGTAAGATAATTAACTGTTATAGCAGGGATAGTGTAGGAGAGTATACCTTACGTAGGTAGGCTTTGTGCTAATCAAGAGCAATCTTTAAAGAGCAATTTACAAGGTCTAAGACTTTTTATATCCCGTACGTTATTAATAATATAAACATCTTGATTTATCTGTCTATCTCTGGGTAACGCTTGGCGAAAATTTTGGCGAGATATTACCAACTTGGCGACATTTTTTTTTTAGTGTTACGAAATTGGTGCCCAATCGACAAAAATGACGCCAAATAAATGAAATTAATTGCGTTTTGAAAGGGAATAGTATTGTAATGATGTTCCTATAGTGTTTGTCTGTAGAGTCCAACCATCCCACTTGGCGACTTTTTAAAATGTCGGCAAATCAATAAAAATGTCACCAAATTAATAAATATGACACTAAATTAAGGAAATTCTGTTTTGAAAGGGGATAGTATTGTAATATTTCGGTAACGTTTGCCTGTCAGTCCAGCCATCCCACTTGGTGACAAATTTGGCGAAATTTGAAAATATCTCCAAACTAACGACAGCAGACCTGCCAACCTCTCAGAGACAAAAAGCGTAACACAACGCACGCGATAATGTACGCGCGGTATATTATCAGCTATGTAAATTCTTGATAATCAGCTGTAGGGATTTTTTTCCCCTACATCAAAATTCTATTGAGAAACCAATTAAATTATTACAATCCACAGCAAACATTTTTATGTTGTTAATTTTTAAATTAAACATTTAAAATTAAATAAAAATATTAATTCTTTAATAAAATGCATCAATATAAAACAATTAGAAAACTATAATGCACATCATGGATTTTTGATTTTTATTAAAAAGAAAGGTAAGGACACAATTTTCGCACATTACAACAACATTAATAAATCTAACTTTTATTTAAACCAACATATGTGGCTGACTTTGCCTTTTTTTAAAAAAATAATAAGAGAAATCCCCCATTAAATCGAAACGGAAATCAAGTCAATCAAGCTAAAGAAGCTTATAAATATTTCCTCAAAACTTTAATAAAATATTAAAAAATTCAGTAAGCTTCCGTTAATACGGCGTGAAATTCCACGAATTTTCCTTGCTGTCTGTATCAAAATTCTAGGTACTGCATACTGCTATTTTTAATGCCAATTTTAAAAAATAACTTTAGATTTAATTGATACCGTGAATATATAACAGTGTAAAAAAGCCATTCAAAATAACTTGAAATGTTTTATACAATTTTGGTTACATAAACAGTACAACTTGGAAAGGCCAGTCCGGACTTTACCGATTCTGGAATTTTCCGAATTATTGAATTTGGTTTTTTTCTATTTTCAAATTTCATAAGAAAATTTAAAAAAATCTGTATCATTGTTCGAAATGATCCAAATTATAGCATGTTACCCTCCATTTTGAAGGGTTTGAAAACATATTTTGATTGATACCAAGTTTGATAATGTTCCCTTGTGCCTCCCCCCCCCCCCCCGAGGGGACATATAGCGTCACGAACACAAAAATTGTATTACGGCTATTTTTCACTATAATTACTGAAACTATTAAATCGCAATCAATTGAGCCATGCATAACCTCTTTTATGCATGGTTATGTTAAATTTTGTCCTATACTGCCATGTTAAGAAAATAAAAATTTTGAAGTTTTCGTTCAAATTAAAAAAAAAATTCTATTTAGTTCTAGATTTTTCGTTAACAAAGCCGAATATAAAGTTTCGTGAAAATCCATTATTATTTGTAGCAGCTATCATGTATACGGGAGATAGACCACAGATGAACATCACTCCAAAAATAGTCCAAACGTGTTCAGGAGGTCTTAAAACATATGTTGACATCAAAATCTCGAAATCGAAAATTTTCGTGAAAACAATATTTTCTCAATTCTACGCATGAGAAAAAAACAAACAAACGTTTAATTTATTTTCTAGCATCCGTTATATAATTATTCCGTACGTCGTTATATAATCAGTTCCGCTGAAAAGGGAAAACTTATAAATAAAAAACGAAAAATAGAGCAGCAGATTAAATAAATAACATCTGTTATAAAATAAAATACCACTCCTCAATGATTTTTCTAAAATACGATGAGTCATTAGAATGCAGCTGATGTCGACCCCTTTGAGAGTTCAATGTGTTGATGACCTTGTTGCTCCGAGCTTTGCAATAAACAAAAGAGCAAAATACGCGGCAAATTTCAAGCTGGAAGACGCTCCGCTCTAACGAGGTGCTTCTTGATTACATCATTGGAAAATGATAAACCAAACAAAAACAATCACTGCAAATGCTTTCTTTCGTCTTCCCGCTCACTATGAGTCCTACGGATAAAAAATAAAGTGATTGAAACGTTCCACCAATTTCTACGTAAACTTTTAAGTCATAAAAATTGGTTTTAGCTTAAAATTTGGTTTTGGTTCTTTATAAACTAGTTTTGTACTTTTTATTTATTTTTCGGTTCACCTAAGTTGAAAATTCCCTTTCTTCAGAATGTTGAATAAAAAACAGATTTTCTCTGACATTTTAGTCCACTTTTAAATTCCCAGTTACCAGAGTGCACACGAACGAACTCTGTGCATGTTTGGCTCCCCTGTGTCTACCAAACTCCAGAAAGGAAGCATTGGCTCCTTTTTTCCTACATAGATCTTTCAAAATAAATAATCGAAGGTGAGTTTTTCTTTTTTCTATTCAATACAACGGTCCTTATCACATTCAGGTAACATGGTCAAGTACTGGCCGACTCCAGGCACCGGGAGAGCAGGTTGTAGGTAGTAGTGTCTTAGTCCAAACAACCACACAGTTGATAAAAACTTGAGATGTCTGAAAAGAAAGAAATCTAATCCTCTAATTTTGTTGGTAGATTACACTGTTGTGAGAAATTTCTGATTCAATCCTTTCTCTCCGTTCCGAGAATTACGGAGAAGAATAACGTTTTCCGGTATTTTCATGAAATGGCGCAGTGTTGGCGCAAAATCAGTTAAAATTTGCTTTTTGTATCAGAATGGGGCAGTTCGGCGCAGCAATCATATCACTGGGCATTGCTATGAAGCAAGGTTAAAATGCCTAACATGACTTTAGAATGTTTGTTACTGTGTTTAAAGACAAAACATCACGTGCTCCCTCCGCGCATGAGTTTTTTGCAGATAACGGGAATAGTCCAGGTCTTCGCCAAAACTCCCGCACAAAAATTGACAAAAACTAGTCCCAATGTTAAATGCTGCCGGTTTTTGCTCAATGTCGCAGAAACCAGCTCAGTTGGGCGAAAATACCATTGAACTAAGCAAAAGCTGAAAGTAGCCCAAAATTTGCAACCCGCACGGCATTCAGAAAAATTTTCCTCCAGCCAAAACTAGCTCAATCGAGCGGAAAAATCGCGAAACTGGCAATACTGCAAATACGCGTCTACATTCCAGCGCCGACCAATCAGTAGCTTTAAATATGACGAGAAAAAATGGGAAAGTCGAATGAGTTCGGAACAGAAAAGGAGACTGGATTGGTCTATTAGTTGCCGGTGTATTTTTGTTTATTTCCAATGGAAAACCAAAGACAGGGGAATTTGTTAGAAATCAAAAGCCTCTCGAAATTCCCTACTTCGGTCTGAAATAGGGAAAAACGTATTTTTTTTTTTAAATCGTACTTTTGGTGGCAAAATCGTATTATCGTACTGCCCGGGATTTATCGTACTAAATACGATTAAATCGTAACAGTTGGCAGGTCTGCGACAGTGTTGGCAAATCGATAAAAATGTCGCCAAATTGATAAAAATGACACCAATCCATATTATAATGATGTTTGGGCAGTGTTTGTCTGTCAGTCCAACTGTCCCACTTGGCGAGTTTTTTAAACTGTCTCAAAATTGAACAAAATATCACTAAAATTAACGAAAATGTCACCAAATCGATGAAAATTCAATATCTTAGAAAGAATACAAGAATCTACTATATAGGAAAAAGCCATTTTTCTGTTCGCCCGTCCGTGACCTTTGGCAAAAATTTTGAGGGATGTTGCAAATGGAAAGTAATATTTTGCAAATTTTGAATTCCGTCATATGACGGGCATACCTTCTAGTGTTAAAATAATTTGTCAGTTCAAAGAAGGAAAAAATGAAAAGAAAAAAAATTATTCGCATTATTTTAACATTGCCAAGCACATGAACTTCCTTTCTGGCTTTAAAGTCAAAGCTATGACTTAGAAACCTCAACTTATTCAGAAATTTACATTCATCAGATTAAGTTTTTTTTTTTTTTTGAAAAGGATCTGCAGATTTCCAAAACTTTCTACCAGTTATGAATCAATAAAATTTTTTAGATTACTTAAATCAGTGGCGCAATCAAACCCTCTTTCTATCGGCCCAGTAAACCATTAACTCTTTACTGTGCAAACAGTATCCATGATAGAAAAATTGTAAATAGCTACAGCATAAGACAATTAAGATTAAAGTTAGCAATTGGTTTCGAAGGCAAAAATCGGCGGTAGCTCGTCAGATGCAGCCGAAATAGTTTTGCATGCGACTCTTACGCGCTGCCGCTTGCTTCGCGAACTGTTGCCAAACTAAATTTTAAATCTGAGGAAGGGACTGTTATTTCGGCGTGTTTCACTACTATTTCTCTACAAATGTAACAAATTGTATATTTTTGTATGCTATAGTTTTGAAATACGAAAAAGAAAAACTCGAGGAATGTGAAATTTATCAAACGTCATTGTGGCAGCGTCAGCGACTTTTTATTTGAATGTAGAGAGATGTAGGTAGCTAACGATGCGGTAACATGCGTCACGGTTTCGGAAAATCTAAAAATGTGAGTAAAAACAAGGGGTACGAGAAAATGTATCTCCTCCTACATACACACAAAAAAAATTTAAGGTCTCGGTTTTTTTTTTGGTTGAAATAGAAGAAAGATAATTTCCAAAATCCTCTATAAGCCGAATTTTCTAAAAACTCGATAGTTTTTTATTTTAAATACAGATTTGTAAGAACGAGTATGTTTCGTGTTGATTATTTTAAAACTGTCATCAGATTTTTCGAGGTACGGTCACAAAAATTTGTCGTCGTGAACCTTCATTTTGAAAAACTGCTATTGTTTTCTTTTATTATTTTTCACAATTAAAGTAAAGTTGCAATAACTGCCGTAGCACCCGTTCGGTAAAGAAGCAATCATCTCTTTGTACTTAAGTTTGCGTCATTCCGATTACCGAAAAGAGTTTTACCGATTTCAAAGCATGGTTGGTCTTTGAGTGCGACTCCTGTCTGATTATCGCTGGGGGAGTATAAAGTTCTGTTACGGTAATATTCGTTTCGCGATAGAGCGTTTCGATCTTTTCGGATACGGGGATACTAATTTCACTCTCATTTTTATTTTATGCAATTTTCCTTGTGTTTTCTGCTCTGCAGTGAACGAACCTACTCGACCTGCTTGCTCACACTGAACTTTGACCCGCTTTTGTTGCTTTGCGACTTCTGCGCCAGCGCAGAACTTGCTATTAAAACTGGTTGCTATATTTAGTGAACGCTAGCTGCGGGCACCCTAGCTAATAAGCATTAAAACCGAAAATGATCAAACTTCTTCGAATTGATAAGGCGATTGATCGAAAACTATAAAAATTTTGTAAAAACAAATTATTGATCTATAAACTGAATTCTCTAGTGAACATTTTTCTGGCTTACTATTTATATCTATCTGTCGGCGTGGTGGCCGAACGATCAAGGCGAGCGTTTCCAAGCGATCGATCGGCCGCCACGTTGTGGGTTCGAGTCCCACGTAAGACATGGATGTTGTGTGATGTGGGCGCAGTGTGTTCCGCCTGGTGCAACGTCCTAAGACGGCGAAATGGTTCACGATTCTGGCCGAATAACGAAGAGTCCAGTGTCTGGCCATTTGAAAAAAATATATATATATCTTATAATACAGAAGATATTTCAAGTAAAAGTAAACAAAGCGCTCGGACAGAAACTGAAATTTTTTGCCTCCTAAAACAAAAAGCACATGACTTTCCCTGCAGACTTATATTAACGTTCTCTTTATTTTAATTAAATTTATTTCACTTTTAATTCAATTTTCGTTCTCATTCGGTAACCGGACTTATTTTCAAAGGTGGCGTAGAGAAAATACGGAAAACTAAAATATCTCGAGAACGGCTAGTCCTAGTGTAATGGGGTTGGTCTTATTATTTTCGTCGTTAAAAATCACGTATTAAACGAGCATTTAATGGATATATTTGAGTATACCTAGTTCTTTAGTTTAGATTTTGACGATTTTTGCGGGCCATTTTGCAAAAAAAGGCAGGTTGTTTTTTTCCGAATCGTACCAAAATCTAATCAGTACCGGGGTAACCTACAAGTGACTCATCTGCCGAATTTTGTGAAATTTGGTCCAGTAGTTTTTCAGTTAGAGTGGATACAAGCTTTTGCGGGCCATTTCGCAAAAAAAAGGCGGGGTTTTTTTATTCCAAATCGTACCCAAAACTAATCAGCACCAGACTCGCTCACAAGTGACTTACCTACCAAATTTTGTGAAATTCGGTCCATTAGTTTTTTAGTTAGAGTGGATACAAAATCTGCAAAGACAGACAGACACACACACAGACGTCACGCTAAAAATGATTTTTTCGTATTCTAGAGGTCTCGAAACGTATAGATCCGTCGAAAACTCGAGTTGCGATTTTCGGCATGATTCCAATACTTTCCCTATACATTACCATGTATTGCAGGGAAAGTAAAAATTAGTGCAAAATATTAAAATTATTTTTATATATTCATAAATGGTTCCCCATTACTCACAAAACAAATATACATTGTTTACATTTTTATCTATTAAGCTGGGAGATATAAGCGTAGTGTTTACATTTTTCGTAGCTTTCTTATTTCAGCCGGATACTCCGACCATAGACGTTACTCACGTCAGAAAAGAGCCTCCTCCAGGACAGAATTGTAGTGCAGCCACCTTATTCAAAGCAAAATAGGTCTCTGTTGCCAGAATTAAACACGTGACACCGGAAGGAAAACGCTGGTAAATGGATGGTTATATTGTAACTAATGAAGTAGTTTAATTTTCATATTATCTAAATCAGTTACAATTTGAAAAAATTGTTTGTATCTATGGCCATTGATCCCTTCTTTTAACGCACGACCTAAACATTCAAAATAAATTAAATAAACTGTTCCATGCTACTACTTCCTCGTACTATTATAGAACATTGGAGAAAGTGTTGCGATTTCGTGATTTTAATGCCAATATAGTATATTTTAGGATCTCATTAACACGTTTTGACTATTTTTACATCCGTCTGTGGTCAATTTTTTTGTGTACACGATAGTTGCCACAAATATTAATGGATTTTCACGAAACTCTATATCTGACTTTGTTATCAAAAATATCTATTTTTTAAAACAAATTCGAGTGAAAACTGAATTTTATTCGAAATTTTATATTTGTTTAACATGGCACAAGATAAAATGTGACATAATCATGAATAAAAGGAGTTATTTATGGATCCATGATCACGAGACTTAATAGTTTCAATCGTTGTAAAAAATAGCCGCCATACACTTTTTATTCGTGACGTCAATAGTCCCCTTTAATAGGCAAGTTCTGACTCCCCCCCGGGGAATACATTGTCAAGTATCGTATCAATCGAAACTTAACAGTTTCAATCACTGTAGTGAAAATTAATCTCAGTACAATTTTTATATTCCCGACGTCATTAACTATCCTCGGAGTAGTCGGGGGGGGGGGGGGGGGGGGGGGGGGGGGGGGGGGTTACATTGTCAACATTGATATCAATCAAAATAATTTTTAAACTCTTTAAAATGAAGTGTAACATGATATAATTGTGATCATTTGGATCCACAATACCGATTTTTTAAAAAGAATTATTATAAAAAGGGTAGAAAAAGTTTGAAGGGTAGAAAAAAAAATTACAAGCTATTTAAAAATGGATTCTGTTATGAGAAAGTCGAGTAGCACCACACTCTAGTTAATATAACTGATTTTTACTTTCTCTACATACACGTTACGGAAACGAAAATTCGTATTTGAGTTTTCGATGAAGAGCACGTTTTTAACATCCCTGAACTCCTGTCGAACGTACGTATATCTGTCTGTGGAGGTGATATCTCATGAACGATGCTAAATAAATAATCATTTTATATGCAATTTTTCACTAGAAAACAAATTATACTAATTTCAGAATGCAATCATCAACCGTTCTCGAGATATTGCCAGTTTTTCACAGATTTACTAAATAAAAATAATAAAATTTAAAAAGTGGTATCGTCAAATATGTCCATTTTCACTATGCAATATTATTCGGCAAATCTGTTTACAATTTCAGGGCTACCGCAGAAAGGAATCTATGAAAATATAGTTGCTTTAGTAACCTTTAAAATTGAAAATATCAGTTATTTTCACAGCCTACAACCTCATTTTTGTAGTCATTTTAACAACATAAATTAAAATAACATCAGCGGTAAAAGAACTAAAAACCGGTTTTATAAAAATCGCAAAATGCACTTTTTCATAAAAATTGCAAATTTCACTGTTTTAATAAAATTCTCAAATCTTAGTGCATTTTCATAAAAATTGCGAAACTGACAGTTTTCTTAACAATTGCGTATTTTACTGTTTTTCGTAATATTGAAAATTCACAAATTTTAACGTTTTCTGTAAAAGCCACAAATTTTAGCGTTCTTGTGTAAAAATTGCTAATTTTAATATTTTTCTGTAAAACTTGCGAGTTTGAGCTCTTTCACTAATCTTAAAATCGCTAATTTTGCACTTGAAATTGAACCGTATTATAAATTAATGAAATTTGTTTCAAATGTTTAGAAAGTTGTTAAAAAAATTATTCTTATTCTGCAATAATAATACAAATAGACTTACTCACTCATTAAATCTTATTCCATTATGAATGAAACTACTCTCTCCGCCACCAGGGACCTAAAAGTAGTTTCTTTCAAGCAAGAATCTAAATTTTTCTTGTAAATAGTTACCAAAATCGGGGGAACTTGCATAAAATTAGTCACTAATTTTTCTTTTCAAGACAAAAATAATCACTTTGTTCGAAATATAATCCCAAAATATCTCTTTTTAATCGCCTGTGGCGCAGCCCTGCAATTTCATGGAGCTAGCTTGTTCCATTTACAAGAAAATAAATTACAGTTTGAGACATCTACATAAGTACTACCATTTACCCGATATTCCGTTCATTATCCTGGGAGAAATACATAAAAATCAAAACTACATATGCGGTCGTTTTAAAAATTAAAAAAAAAAAAAAAAAATCACGAGTCATTTAAAAAGGTGAAAAAAAGAAAGCTGAGTATGCCAATGAAAATTGCATATTAATCAGATCAACAGGGGGCGCCAAGATAAATCAAAACACGATTAAAAAGGAGGGGGCAATAATCAGAACTACGGCAATTTCCATCCGTTTCAAGCTATTTTCTAAAAAAAAAAAAACACTTATCTAAAAGTTTCGGACCAATCCTTGGATCATTGATCGTCGCTCATTTACGCGAGGTTTTAGGCCAAGTATTAAGTTTGTAAATTGTAGGTCATACAGACATACATGATCGAACAAATATTACATGTTTGGCAGCATTAAAAAATAAGAGTAAAAATTTATCAAATTACATTGGATGAACAATTATTTGCCTACTTGCATTTGCATGCATAGTACAATTTAAATTTAAGAAATTTCTGTTACACGTAAAGTTTAGTTATTATTTGTAAAGATTGATATTTGCACAGATATTATCAAAGGTAGAATTTCACTGTTTTTAAGTCATATCTTTTGCTTAATATACTTATGAAAATGTTTTTCCTTATACAGTGGCCACCACTTAATAGATTCACTGATTCGGCTGCATTGAATAAAAGTGTAAAACCAAAGGCACAGCTGAATTTCATTATAAAATCATTGCTTAATTGAATCAGTTCGCCAGTTAATAATCTCATCATTAGGGGTCGTGCTGTGGATGCCATATATTTTCAAAAAATGCATTTAGGCAAGTGCTAATCCACTGAGTAGATATTTTCTAAACAAAAGGTAAAACCAATAAAAAAGAAGAAAAACAAAAAATAAGCAACTTGAAACCTGCATAGAAATTTGAGAATTAAAAGTAAATTTATCAGTTTTTTTATAATTTATTTTATTACAATTAAATTAAGAACTGAAAGTAATTTTTCAATAAATGTGAAATTAAAATTTAGCAAATATATTTTAAATTGGCAAATGTGTTGGTGATGAAAATAAAATATCCAGAGCAGCGCATGAACATGTATGCTGAAATTCTCTTTTATGATTCTATATTGCATAGACATTGCTAAGAGTCTTTCTAACCGATATATCTTTTATTCCTTGAAATTTAAAGTAATATTAGCATTGACATATAACTATGGTAGGAGTGTCAAAAACCCAGACCACTCGACTCGCCCAAAAGCATGAGCAGCAAATTGAGTGGCCAGTATGGTAGGAGTGTGTTCAATCCATTTGTATTCCCTTATAAACAAGCAAAAGGGTATGTCTTTAGAAAATGATAGTTAAGCATTTGATTCTTAAAATTTTATTTATCTAGCAATCACTATTTTAAAATATGGAAGTTGGATTGATTAAAATTTATCAGAAAAATTGAAAACTAAATGTAAAATAAAAGAAAAATATCAGTCAATATTTTGTAAAATTCTAAAAGAGAAAAAAGCATCTGCATGTAGTAATTTAAGCTGTAACAGGATTATTTTTCAGTGAACTGAATCAGCTGTTTAATTGAATCAAAAATTTATTGCGATTCAATTAAGGGGAAGCCACTGTATCAAACATTCAATCAAATTATTAACAAACAGCACAAAAACCACCAACCTGTTGTGGCTTCATTTTATCTTGATTTGAGTTGCTTGAATGAGCTAGCTGATGCACAACTAAGTGACATTTAACTTCTGCTGAAACAAAAGTAAAACCTTGGTTCCAGAGATTTTTGCTCTTTCATACCTTAAGAGCAAAATCAGATTATTGCACAGAATAATTTCTGAAAATTCATTTCAAAATTCATCATATCAAATGAGTGCTTTATGGAAGTATTTTAATGAGTTAGGCACAAGACCTTATAGCTTAGGCTCCCATATGATTACTGTTGTGGAGTGGATGGGAGAATCAATAGGTGTAATGCAGGATACATTTTTTAATTAATGTCCTTCAAATAAATAAAGTTAGCAATATTATGTCAGGATAAATCTCAAGTTATATTTGTGTACACTCAACTGAGTGTCAAATGTTTAAAAAAATTCTCATTAGAATTGAGATATTATACAGAAATTTCTTTAAAACAGGTTTACTAAGTTATCAATAGAAAATAAATAAATTTTTCTAGGTGGATTTAATAACATTTACAGAACAGTTAAAATTAATGTAATTTTTAAGCAGAAGAAATAATGAATTTTGCAAACAACATTTAATGCTAATGGTTCAGTTCTGTTATTTGGGTTTTTTTAGTTACTTTATGCTTATGGGGCTAATGTAACTAAGATCTGAAATTTAAAGATTTCCAAAGCACTATGGACATCTATGCATACTTCAGGGTTCACACCTCATATCTGGTACTTATGAGTCTATAACATTAAACAAGCCAGTGACAGACAGCGTCAATTCTAGTAACAACACAATCCAGTAACAAGTAACTTCACATAACATTTTGATTAGATACCATGTAGGTTTATTTTGATTTGTTTTTATTTTTTAAAACTAATTTCTTTTATAAGTTATAACTATGGATCATAGATTGAGAAATCAATAAAAAAGGTTCCCAGCAGTGTCAGTATTTTAACTTTTTCATATTATGTAATATAGTATGAAGTATTTTTTCCTAAAAATTTTCGAATTCAAGATTTTGATGCCAATATATGTTTTAAGACCTCCTGAACATGTTTTGACTATTTTTGGAGTTATGTCTGTCTGTCTGTGGTCGATTTCTTATGTACACGGTAGAGACCACAAATATTAATGGATTTTCACGAAGCATTATATCCAGCTTTGTTATAAAAAAAAATCTAGAATTAGATAGAATTTTTTTTTAATTTGAGCGAAAACTTCAAAATTTTATATTTTTTTAACAGGGCAGCATAAGACAAAATTTGACATAATCATGCATAAAAGGGTTTATTTTTGGCTCAATGATCACAAGCCTTAATTGTTTCAATCATTATTGTGAAAAATAGCCATGATACAATTTTTTTTTGTTCATGGCATTATCAAAATAGTGACAGAAACTATCCTTAAGAATCATGGATCTATCATGCTTTTGTATGCAAGATATGAATAAATTATCTATACAATATTTAAATATGTTTGACAAAAAACTGATGCTTGCTCTGCTTTTGTTTTATTTTATTAAACAATTAAAAATGATGTACTGCAAAAGATCAAATATTTCCAGTTGAATGATTACATTTAGTTTCTAACAAAAAATATCAAAATTTAACTGAATATAGTCAAGAAAATAAAATATAATTTATGCACACAAGTGCTGTACTGTGCATTTTTTTAATTAAATGTTGCTGCAGTTGTAAAGAATTAAAGTTCATATTGCTTTACCAAAGATGAGACAAGCAGAGTTTATTCTCAGCTCAAATATGTGCTAATCATATTTCCTTGCATACGAAACTTATCCTGATCAGAAAGTAAAATTAAGTATTCCTTTGTGGATGTTATGTCTATCTAAACATGCATAACTTGAATTTTCAAATAAAAATTGAAAAAATATAACATTCTGTTTTGCTAGTGTAGTTCCTATAATATACAACAATACAACTAAAAGGCTCCCAAACTTTTTATGTTATAGCCTCCTTTTATACAAAGCATCCCCCCCCCCCCCCAAAATAGAGTATCTAAAACTTTAGCAGCAAGTTTAGTCATTTTATAGCATTACAATGTCACTGAGCTCATAAAAGTTTGTAGATACCTAGTTAATACCATTTAGAATAATATATGTGTTAAAAAACATATTACTAAATTGTGGCAATAATTTTCATCAAGTAGTCTATAAAAGCTGCAAAATATAGTTTATATAGCACTTCCTGGCCGGAATGCTAAGAATGGAATTAAAGTGTTTTCTCTTAAATTTTGAAACAACATAATAAACAAAGTTATTAATCACCAGTTACCCTCTTTGGTAGAAATATCTAACCACGCTTCTGCCAAAATATTCATGTGTATAATTATTTAAGTAGATATTGTGTTGTGCAAACTACTTTTAATCATCAATTTATGTTCACTAGTATATACTCTATGCTTCACTACTTGGTTACTGATGTTACACACAAGCAAGCACCATTTTGAAAAAGGATTTTGGGCCATTATATCGTGAAATTTAATTTTTCCAGCACAGTGACCTATATTTTTGGAAAGTAGAGTTCAAAATCTATAAAAGTTCTTCATCCACGTATAAAAGTTGGTATTTTTATGCCTTTTATAAAGGTGCCGAAAACTAATTTTTCATTAGTGTCAATAGGACAAAACTGTTTAAAGCAGCCTCAAAATAGTTTCTATCGATTTTTTGTAATCGAATTGTTACTCACACATACAGCCTTTGATTGTTTATGAGGAGGTGCTTGAATTTAAGTCACGACTCGTGATTTAGCAGATTTTAGTGTGGATGCTCTGCTCTTTATATATATAGATAGTCAATATAGTTTTCAAACATTTGCATTTAAGGGAGTGTTCCACATCAAAATATTAAAATTGCCGAGAAGGCACAAAACACACATCCTGTTAAGATAGAAATTTTAAATGTTAAATAAGATAGATAGTTTTGATGAGACAATCCATAATTTTATTAATTGAAGAACAAAGTAAGAAACTTTTGAATACTGACAGAATTAAATAAATATATGGATTATTATTTGGGAGTTACTAATTGTGACACTGTTGATTTTTAATGGGCATTCAGCATAAAATCTGTCCAATGGAATTGTTGAAAAAGAAATAAACTTTTGGCTTAATAAATGTGCATTACATATTGTTAACTAAGATTTTTTTTATATTTTAGTGTAAATTTTTATACTGTAATATGAATTTTCAAATTTCTTTTCATAGCTTTCAGACAACCATTTATTTCATAGATTAAAAAAATGTTTAAAAATAAAGGACGACATTTTAACTGAAGAAATTTTAAAATGTTAGCATAATTTCAAAGATTTTAGCTAAAGTACTCAAAGAAATTTTTTGCCAGTCCTCAATCACATATTAATGTTTATTTGTTTCTATGAAATTTTTAGAAATCATTCTTTTTTTTTTTTTTTTTTTCGATTATTACAAATTAATTATTATATTTATGAAATCATACTTTGTTTTTAAATTTAACAGTTAGCGCTTAAATGCTGCTAAGCAGTGTTAGTGTGTTAATGATCATCAAGAGCAACAATACAGTGAATTAGAGTAAAGTGAACTACATTATAATGCCTCATACTATGTTAATTTATTGTATATTAATTTAAGTTTCTGGCATCATTCTGCATTTTCACTTTGAAAATAACATATGACCAAATAAAAAACTGATTTATTTATGTTAAATAAAAACTTTTGGTGGAAGAAATTATTTGTAAAGTGAATAGACATTTTATTATGTCCAGCTTTCCACCCTTAATTTTGCATTATACCATTCTGTAAAAATGTTGAAAGAAAATGTGGCACAAAAATTAATAATTACAATTTTAAATTTATTTACAAAACATACAAGACAGAACAAAAAATTAGATTTAAAATGAAAATAATGTTCAAATGAAAAATAAATGAAGGATGCTATATATACTGCTTCAGTATGAGAAAATGTGAAAAAAATATGTTGTTAAAGTATTTAGAAAAATGATATGCATAAGTATAATGTAATTGTAGATTGACTATTTTTTATTGATTTTAATGTAATGTTATCATTTATAGTATTTTATTTTCTTTTATTTATTTTTTTTTTTTAGATTATAACTTCAAAGTTAAACCTGTACTTTTTAAATTACAGGGATTACTAAATTTTTTATTTACTCGTCTTTATTATTGATTTTAACTAAATAATTATATTTTTCGCTTTTTAAAACAAATTTAATTTATTTCATTTAAATGCATATTTACAACAACTTAAAGACTTCCAGCCAACGTTACTAACACAAACCAAATATTTTATACATAATTACTGTTAGACAGAGCAGGATTTGTTTTTCGTACACAGTAAATGCTTCTTAAAAATTCACAATGAAATCCTTTCCCCTCTTGACAAATAATGCTTAAACCAATAATTACTACTTTATGATTTGACCAATAATTACTATTTTAATATCACAAAGCTTACTATAAAATAAAATGCAGTGGTCACATTTTAAGAGAATTTTAAAAAGTGTTATATAAAAATATGAATGAAGTCAACTTTATGCACTAAATTTTACTTAGTATGAATCACACAACATATTTATGTGATAAAACTAGTCTTGATTTTGTAAAAACAGTTTAAATTCAACATTATGGTCTAAAACAATTTTATATGGATTTATCAAACTTAACACAAAAAGTCTTTAATGAGATGAGATAATGGAATAAAAAACTTGCGAAACATTATGGTGTATCTTAATGTTGTCATTATTATAATTTTTTATGGGAGAAAAATCAGATTATTTCCATACCAAGCTAGAGTTTTATAATCTATAACAAGCATAGATTTCTTATTTTAAAGTAAAATTAATTATTTGTTTCATGGTTATGCAAGCTTACTGCTTGATCAAAGAACATGGTCAAGCAGCATGGTTAACAGCATTTTCAAAAACTATTTATTTTTGAAAAAATTAAACATATTTTAAAGAATAAAAATTTACAATAAGTTTTTATTTAATCACATTAATAAAACTTAAAATCACATTAAAATGTTATTTTAATATGGTGTAAATATGATTTTAATGTCTTATTAATATGATCAAAGACTTTTATTATAAAGTGCTATTCTTTAAAATTTAATGTTTCAGGTGTGTCGTTATACATTTTAGTATTTGTGGTTTGAATGTGATTTCACTGTCTTAATAATGTGATTAAATAAAAATTATAAAGTGTTATTCTTTAAAATTTAATGTTAAAGACATGTTGCCATTCATTATAGTAATTAAACAAATAATATCTCAGAGGCATTGGCTCAAACTTATAACCATGATACCCATCTTCAAAAACAAAATGCTTGGTTGAAAAATTTTACTGACATAGGTCAGTTGTAGTGAGGTGGACTTATCCATATAGATTCTCTCACTCCCACAAAATATTTTTTTTTAAATGTGAAAATTTCAAAATTGCAACAGTTAAAAACAGAGGGAGATCACTTTTATGGTGGACTCCAAATAGTGGGAATAACTAAGACATCAACAAAATTTCACAAAAAAAGTAGTATAATGCAAAAACTATCTAGAAAATTCTTTAAATAGTGAAATTTAATTAATATATAAATTTATAAATTAAAGCCAAGTGGACTGAAATGTGAACAGGTAGTTTTTATTAACATTCAGTGATAGGCTGTATTTAGTGCACTTAATTCTTTGTTTAAATTTTCTATTGTTATTATTCCTTATTGGGTTGACTTCGTGGTGTTGAACTTTGGATTACTTGAAAGATTGGTTTGCTTTTTTGATTGAAATGCTTTTTGCTTTTGTTTAGTTTGAACACTAATAATGCTAGTTATAATATATTATACACTGACAGATGAGTATAAAGTATACCCTGTTTCTGACTCTTATTTTAGTTGTCTATATCTGGTTCAAAATAGTTATAGATGTTATATATACATATTGAATAAATACCGGTCATATTTTCAGTATAAAGTGCTCAATTTCTTTGCAGCATAAAAATACTATGGTAATACTAATTTTCATACATACGTCCCATACACACTAATCAACTTTGGTTTCTGACAGCGAGAAAGCTTTCTGATAAAACAGGTCAATACATGTATTATCACAGAATTATATTTTAAAAATCATCAATTGAATATTCAGTTTGCTACCAATAATTCATTCATTTCAAATCTAAGCACCAAATCTACAAGCTAAAAATCCAAAATTAATATTCTTATAAAAATCTTTTGCAAAAATATTTGTTCTTCAGTAATAGAAATTACGGCCACATTAAATTAAATTATTAATAATTTATAGTTGACCAAAAATAAGGGGAAACAACTCTTCTCCTCTAAAATAATTTTCAATGTTACAAATAATGTCTTTTTTAAATTTACAAATAATCAACAGAAGATACATTTAAAATTTGCTGTGATGGGGATACAAAATTAGTGTTCTTCTATATACAAGTCCCTCTTATTAAAATAGTAAAAATTATTAAGACCCGATGTGTTACTTATATACAAATATAAACCACCCTTACTACCTTGAATAGGTAGGTGGATCGATTCGAGGTATCCTACTGCCTTGTAGGAGTGTCTGCTCAAAGTCTTCTAAAAGTTTTACTAAATATTTTCTTTTAAACCTGAAAGCTTCACTTATCACTTCTCGAACCATAAATATTTGAACATCGACATTACTATCCACAGCTTCTAACTGTTTGAAAAGCTGGCTGAAATCTGAAAAAAAGTAAATGACATGTATATTATTAATACACGAAGTAAGCAAAATGAGCATGCCAGAAATAAAAAATTACAATTATATAACAAAAACTTTTAAAAAGACTGAACAAATTCAATTTGATCAAAGGAAATATTTTGTTTGATATACAGTGATATTTTAATTAACAAATTCAACTTGATCAAAGGTAATATTTTGTTTGATGTACAGCGATGTTTTCATTAAATACTTGGAAGAAACCCGAATTTTAAATTAGGGAATTCATGTAATTGGCTGAATTACTTAAGTCATTTAGATTACTAATTCCATGAAATATATCAAAGTCCCATGCAACTGTATAAAATAACTCTTCACAACAGCTTTTAAATATTTACTAGCTGCATGCCAACTGATACTTAAAAATTGCTATTTTTTACAATTCAGTTTATTAAACACCTAGTTAATTGTCTAATCACCATGAAACATCAATCCAAGAACGAGTTTCTGATTTCTAGACTTCCAGTTGTGCAAAATTTAATCTAATTCATAATTACGGTTAATGTAATTGTTAATGCAATTAAACATTACATTTATCAATCTTTAATTATTTATAATGATTAAATGAGGTAATTGCTAAAAGTAATTGTGCATAACAATTACAATTATTTAATTGGTAATTGCAATTATAGTACTGCTTCTAACTTATTAATTATGATTATTAAATCTTTTAGCATTCAAATATATTTCTAAATTTTAATGTATTGGAAACATATTTAAATACTGGATGGAGATTAGTAAAATATTGTATGCATTTTTAAAAGAAAATCTGTGGCATATAGGGTGGGTTACAATGTGTAGTTAAATAGTGAATAATGTGAATGATGCATGTGCATTTCCTAAAAATAATGTAGGTGTAGGATTAAAAAATCTAAGGTTAAACTGCAAGAACAATTACAATTACTGATTAACAATTACTATAATATTGTGTGTATTGTTACTGATAATTATACAATAATTAATTATAATTGCAAATCATAATTACAAATAATTGCCATTAACTTTTCATTACAATTACATTTTAATTGGTTAATGCCCTATTCTTCTGTTTTCCAAACCTCCTCAATAAGAATATTGCTACATCAACAGGTTGCTGCCAAAAAGATATCTCAGTTTTACTGTTTACAATTTGACAATTAATATATTTTTAAAAATTATTAAAAGAGCCTTTCATTTTCCAACCTGGATGGTTGTTTTGATATTTCAATGACATTTTTAGATACATTATTCAATAAGTTAAAATGTGAAACTAATGTAGCCTGAATATTGCTTCATATTTTTTTATTATTATTAAAATGTTCATAATTAAAAACTGTTAATTTTGTTAACTTATAAATCGCAAACTGGACTTGCTGCGACTCATTTTGACCTGTCTCATGCGTCTGCAGGTTCACTATTTTGGGGGAAAAGTGAAGTGCAGATAAATAAGCCCATTTCTAACAAAATTGAAAACAGCAAATTTATGGAAATAATGAAGTTAGTAAAATTATAAGGATGAGTTGTTAATCACATTAAAAAATTGTGGCACATGTTAGTTTTATTGTTCCAATGTTAACAGTTTTTCCTGATGAGCATCAATAAAAGTGAAAGCAATCTACTGTTAATGCTTGCTGCATTCAGAGTATAATTTCAAGCTCTGGGTACTAAAATATACTATATTTTGCAAGTTAGTGATATTAATGAAAGCTGCAGTATAAATTATACATTTAAAAGCACTAGTATAGTCAAAATATCACAATATATAAAAGAGGAAATTTCAATACATGCTTCTTAAATATCGCCTGAACCATGCAGTGAAGCAGAGTCCAGGAAATATTCTGATCAGCAAAGTGAGGAATTATAAAAATTAAAAACCTATTTGTGTATGTTTGTCCATCAAGATTGCTTATAAATAGAGAATAGCTCAATGGATTTACATACTTTATCACTGGATTTTAAGCTTAAAATGGAGCATGTTTATGGCTAAAAATTTTTCCCATTTTGTACTGGATCAATATATAAAAAAGAAATGCAATAATACGTTCCTAATTTGACAGTGCTATCAAGTGAATTGAAACGTTTTTGAGGCAACAAGACTAAATCCAGGAAATGTTTTAAAAAAGGGAAAACAAAAAGGGTTAAAATATTTATTTTTGTCTGCTTATAACGAACACTTATAACTCAAGAATGGCTCAAAGGATTCATGTACTAATTTTGCTGATTTGTTAAGCTTGTTTGGAAGCAGGTTCCTGGATAAAAGATTACAGATTTTGTACCACATCAATTTTATTTCATTATTATCCCAGGCAATACGGTGAAAGAAAAAAAAATCTTTTATAGGCCTTAAAAATTAATTTATAAAATTAAGTCATCTTTAAATGAGGATCATGTAAACCCTGTAATATTAAAATTTTGAATAAATGAATTTTTAAATTTTTAGGCCAGTTACTATTAAATAGCTTACTATTCATTTCCATAATTTTTTATTCTTCACATTATTCTAACAGAAAATCAGGAAAGTGAAGTTATGCTGTATAATCACATTCTAGCAATTATTACACAAATAGAACAAAGATTTAGTTTAGAGAGATACTAAAATAAACTAGGAACTACAACACAAATTGAATATAGCTTAAAAATCTATACAATATATATATATCCATACTACTAATATAATATTTTAAAAACATGAAAAGTAAGATACTCAGGCATGGGATTGTAGAAAGATCAAAGAGGAAATATTGAATTCGTATAAAAAAGTGTGCAATAAACACTTGTTCACTTTGTCTTGTTAATTGTAAAATGGAATTAAAAATGCACCAGCTTTATTTACATATAATAATTAAATATATTAAAATGGTAACATCAAAATATAAATACATATTTTAAGAAATTTTAATTTTTCTGTAATACAAAATTAAAATATCTCATCTTCAGCAACATTTTCACATAAATACTAAGTTCCAGACAAGTTACAAACCTTAAATTTCTATACAACTGATCTGATACTTCTGCACAGCAATACTACTGTAAAATAGCCCTTCATTTCATTAATATGTTTAAAAAACAGCTTTTTTGTATACAACTAGTAATAATTATAAAAATTTTAATTGATACAAACGAAACAATTAAAACTATAAAAAAGTATTAATATTCATCATACTTGTACTGAAATGTAGATTATTATAAGACATAAGAAGTATAAGATGAAAACTACTCAGTGCAGTGCTGAATGCTGCAGAAATGTATCCACAAGCGATCAATTTCAAGTAAATAAAGAACAAACTTTACATACTCCTTCCTGGTTTTCGGACTTCTTTAAAAAGGGCACTTCGAACACGAATTATCTCAGTCCTAAAATCTGAATCCTGAAAATAATGGCTGATGTCTGTGGTAGAGTTCATATTAAGTGTTCCCATGTTCAAACTACCATCTTCTTCACCCCACGAATCAACATGGTTCACCGTATTGCGTGAATTCACATGATTCATTATCTGCATATCAGCAGAATTGTTCCATGTGAACATACCATCTTCAGATGGAGCTAAAAATACATACAGAAACATTAATATGTGAAACAAACATTTCATTTTTAATGCAAATTGTCTCTGAACATAAGAACATTTAAACAGTCTTTATCTTCATTAAAGAGCAGTGTCTAATTTACGTCAGGTATTACTAGATATTTTTCTTTAAATAAATTACACAGGCCTGCGATGAAAAACTTTTCAATATTTTAGCTGTTTTTAATGTAATTTGGGATACTGAATTTGAAAAACATTATAAAATTGTCAAACCACAAATAGTTTTTATTTTTAAGCACTTTATCTAAAACTGGGCCTGATGAAACAGTTTTGAGGCATTACAAAAAGAGGAGAATGCTTCAAGTACCTCTGCAAAAATCTTCCTACTCTATCAGAAGCAAAATTAGAAGAATGTATTTTTGTCGAACCATACATTAGAAAACTGTTATCCGATAAAAACTTCATAATAAATGAAGTAGAAAAAGAGGCTTGGAGTTGTTTCAAAAGTGCGGTTACTAAGTTCCTTTGAAATAATAATGACCCTGAATATGCACTCATTCTTGAAAACATACAGGAAAAATTCACTTTAGTATGCTTATAAGCTAAAATTCATTTCTTGAATGTGCCCTTCAAAATCTTGGTGCAGTAAGTAAGAAATGAATGTTTCCCTCAAGACATTTTCTTTTTTTTTTTAATCAAATGGCCAGGCACTTGACTCTCATCATTCGCCTATACATCGGCCAGAACGTGAACCATTTAGCCGTCTTAGGATGTTGCCCCAGGTGCACCAGAGGGGGGCGGAACACACTGCGCCCAACAACACAACATCTATGCCTTACGTGGGACTCGAACCCACAATGCGGTGGTCGAACGATTGCTTGGAAATGCACGCCTTGACCACTCGACCACCTCAAGACATTAAGGAGATAAAAAAGCAATACCAAGGACGGTGGAATGTTAATATGATGGAGATTATTGCTGAATGTTGCACTGGAAAAATCCAGAAACAACACACAAAATGAAAAGCAATAGATACAGATTTACTTTCAAAAGAAAAAGGCCTACTAAGCCTTTGGCTAAGGATGTAAATAACCAAATTTTATAATTTTTGTAAATAAATATATATTCAGAACTGACCACAAAATATGTATCATGTGGTAATTTTTCACTACTAATTTCCTTCAATCATGTACTATAACATAAAAATGTCAAAAAAAGTTATGAAAAAAAAAAAACTGCACATGACGGAGCAATTTGAAATCATTTTTACATTTAGAAATTATATATAACCTATCAAACCAGCATATATTTAAAAAAGTTATGACGCTTAATTTAGCAGTCCTCTTATCTATATTAGAAAAAATGCACTGTCAAAAATAATTTTTATGATAACATTTTCTCCACAGACTAGGCATCAGTGTTTAATTATTTACCAAAATGAGATGAAATTGTATTAATTTCATGCAAAATTACAATAAACATATATACAAATTTAAAGTTACACTAAATTTGTTTTCCATTATAGATAATTTTATTTTCTTATAATATATGATTCTCAGAAAAGTTAAAAATCAGTCAAATATCTTATTAATATATTTAACTTAATATAGGAATATTCTTAACTACAAACTTAAAGAACATTATTATGGGAATTCTTTTTTAATATGAAAAGCTTTATCTTTAAAAATGTGATAAATAGATTAAACCTTCTATTCTTATTGGAGTTGTCTGTGATATATTTTTCTTGAAAACATACAATTTAGTGTACTTTACATTTAGTGAAACTTTACATTTTATGAGTACGTTCTAAAATATAAAAATCTTCAATGTTCAAAACTAGATTACCACAAACTTGACATGGCTATTTCTTAGAGGCTTATTTTTCACCCAAAATTTTGTTTAAAAATATATTGTCCACTGACACAGGGAAGTTTAAAAGTGTTTGATTTATATGTTTTAGAATATATGTAAACGTAGTGGAAACTTCACATTAAATTTTCAAACATTACAATATTTTCTCGACATAACAAGAAACTTCACAGTAAAACTCTTGCTGTACATAGTTCACAACAAAAACCAATATGTTTAATTTCAAAGAGATAAGCAAATGGTACTTACAAAGAGGAGGAGCATGCCTTTCTTTTTCAATTATATAAATATCATCGTCAGAATCACTAGGGACTGTGATAGGTATAATATGTGATTCAGGAGGTATATTATTTAAAATGGGGCTTATGGGTGAGGGACTTTGAGGTCTCCAGACAGGAAAGTCTTTAGGCAGAGGGCCTGGTTTTCTCTTTGCTTTGGGCGACCCTATAGGAGAATCGAGCATTCTTTTTTGGCCTCTCATTGGAGAACTGCCACCTCCAACAAGATCAATATCAGCTTCATCCACCATCATCCTCTATAAAATAAAACAAAAATGATAAAGTGTACATGAATAAAAATATTGAGAAAAAATTGATGAAAATTGAGAAAATATTTTATCAAGATTTTGATAAAATATTTCTTTTTTCATTTTGGGTATTACGCCACTTCTTTTATTACAATACTAGAATGAATTACCTGGCATTGCCCAAGTCCTAAATAAGGGCCTGCTACTTAAATTAAGGGCTAGCAACTGGCAGTCCGCAGGCTATTTGTGGCCTATGACATTCTTTCATGTGACCCATGACTGATCTTTTGGGTTAACATTTTATATGACTAAAGAGTACCAATAAAATTAAAATTGCAATTTCACAATATTTTCTTTAATTTTTATTGCATTTTATAATCTTGCGTTCTTTTATTTTAATGCTTTTCTACCTTAAGTAAAAAATGTTTCTAATATTGTTTCATTTAATTATATTCTTTTGTGAATGATTTCTGATCATTTTAACAAAACAAATGCTTAATGTAAACTAGAGAGACTTTAAAGGTGTTTTATAAAAGTATAACCCAACAAAGGCATTTCTTTTTGGAAATATGTCTAAAAGTGCTGTCTATAAAAAATCGTTTCTGGTCATATTATGACTATCGTTGGATGTCAAATTATGACTATCTGTTCTGTTTCTACATTATGCTTGTTAAATAATGTACTCTAAGAATCGTGGTCTTTGTCACTATGCAATGTTCCTTCTGATATATTTTACAACTGCATGGACATACTACTACTTGCTCAAAATAAATTTTTGACACGAATCTATGACTATGTGACACTTAAAAAGATTTTTTATAATATGCATAAGAACTTTTGCAATGGAAATGCTTTTTTTTAAAGAAAATCCTAGCTACACCGGAATTTTTTAATGCACATAGGAGCATTTCAGGTGCTTCGTGGCTGCACACCTGTGCAATGTAAAGAAAAATTGCTAAAATGGTAATATTTTGAATGTTTTATTTTTATTAAAATATATAGTAAAAACATGTTCTACGGTGGATATGGTTAAAAAGCATAAATTATGAGGCACAATAAACACAGCATACCGCTGTTTTGAGGATATGTTGGATCTCCTTCACCAGTTCTAATAAGACCAATGAGCCTAAAGCCAAAAAGATGAAATAAAACTAGATAGCTAATATTAAGTTATACCAAATGGTAACTATAAGGAAAAGGTTACAGAAATGTCAATGAATGGAAAATAGTGTAATATTTTTTTTTTTCTCTGTAGAAAACCACCCATGAATTACCAAATGACTGCCTACTATTCATAAAATGTAAATAAATTTTGATAACATTAGTTTAAATAATTTTCATATTGATAATTGCTATAAAGCCCCCACCCTTCATTAAATCACCCGATTGTTTTTGTAATAAAGTCCAAAAATTTCATTCCATTTTTTCAGTAGGGGAAGTACCTTTCATTTTTCATTAAAAGTTCGAGGTACATACCTTATCTCAAAAGTTTTCAGGTAGCCAACACATGCTAGGAAGGAGTCTTTCAAATCTACATGTATTTTTGCGAAGGAGGAGGAAATCTTGTCATATAAACTTTAAAATTGTATAGACACCCCTTTTAGAAAAGAAAGCAGTTGATACTAAGTTAACAAAACTTGGGTAATAAAACCTAGATGAGTAACGGTCAAGATACACCCTGACCACACACATGTCTTGGGGAAAGAGAATTTGCAGGGGCTGTGAGTAGGGGAAAGCTCTTTCGGTTACCAACCAGTTACGAAAGCATGAGGAGGAGTTACAGGAAATTTCATTTGATTATAGGTTAAGATAATATAATAAAAAAATATATGATTGGTTGAGGAAAATTTGGGAGGTACACACCTTGAAACTATAAAAAAATATATGAACAGAAAAAGGAGAAGGAGGGAACACTTCGATGTTATAATGTGATGAGCTAACACTTGATTGTTATAATGTGACGAGCTAACACCTTGGATGTTATATTCTTGAATGAAGACTTCATATGTTCCGGATGCTTTGATTATTTATTCGAGAAAAGTTCAAAGAAAAACTTCATGGCTATGATGTCACAAACATCAAACAAAGATATATGTCCCATTTTAGTACCTCTCCCTAAATAACAATTAAGAATAAATTAAGAACTCAAAGGAGGTTTATTAAAACCCTTACCTGGAATTTGAATATTAATAAGTATTAATATAATTGACTTATAATTTTGTGCCTGATCTTAAAACTATAAGATGTTATCAATAGTTAATAAATGAACTTTATATTTTAAATAAAAATGAGTATATTCAATATTGTAAGTGGAGCAACATGAGAATTTTGGTCCCTTATGATCAGTTCTTAAAATGTTTAAACAAATATGAAAACTTAATGAAATTTAATAAAATATATCTTAAAAGAAATTGAATTAATAGTATCAGAACAGTTTGGTTAAATTTTAATTCCTTTAAAAAACATTTTTTTTTTTAATTTACTAACCCAAAATCTATAATTAAAAAATTGAATTTATTATTTTATAAAAAAAAAAAGACAACCACATCAAAATCAGCATGGGAAAGCACAGCATTTTTTTTTTACTAATGATAAAAATAATTATTGATTCTGTTACTAAAACAATAAAACAGATCTTAACAACTGCAGCAACTTAAGAATAAGTTGTACAGTTGTCTTTTTTCAAAAAAGAACTTATGTTTTAGTTCATACAATACTTCAACATTCTTTAGGGCATAAAGAGTTTAAAAACTTTCAACATAGCATAGATATAATTGCATTAATGTAGCTACTAAATAAATACTACTGTGTGATTATCGTAGTTCACATAAAATGTTAAAACTAAATTGTGTACTTTAAAATACTGACCTTTTAAAATACAGCAAATGGAGAATACAGGGGAGAAATTAATAGCATACATAAATTAAATTTACAGGAGATCAAATTTCATTTTATATACTTTCACATAGTTTAATTCAGGCTTTGACAAATTTCTGTTCAATCTAAGAGCCAGGCTAAAAAGTTAGGAGCCAGCTTTCTTTTAATTTACATTGTTTTGCATTTTGGCGACATTTGTTAGAAAGTGCTTATGTTAAATAATGACAAAATGGTATAATGATCGGACGGTCTGGGTCTCAACAACAACAACAATGGTATAATGCATAGAGGTTAACATTTACACTGAACTTAAAGCATTATTTTTACATTAGCTGTTTTACTTTGCATATATAAAATTAAATTATACTTCATTTTGTCTGCACCGATCATTGTACACAGGGTTCGTACACCTCCTGGAAATTTTTAGAAACTCCTGGATTAGGGGGGAGGGGATACTTATTTTATTCATTTAGACTCCTGGAAAATGGAAAATACTCCTGGGAAATCACTTTGCTATCTTTTATTTCCAAATACAATCAATAGGTGACACCACTGAAAGAATGAAAGTAGTCTTTTTTTTTTTCATATAATGTTAACCAGAAAATATTAGACTAAGAGTTTTTGTCAAATTTAGTGCACTTTCTCAAAATACACCTAATTTAGCACTTTTTTTCATGAAATTCCCAAATTTATATATATATATATTTGTAAAGATCCGGAATTTTAGCATTCTTCTGTAAAAATTGGGAATTTTAATGTTCTTTTGTAAAACTCTGAATTCAAATTCGAACATAAGGATTTTTCGTAAAATTGCACATTTTAATGCTCTTGTATAAAAATTGCAAATTTTAGTGTTCTTTTTATTTTTCTTGAAATTGTGAATTTTAACGCTTGTTCGTGAAAAAAAAATTTTTTTTTACCTTTTCTTTAAAATTTTGAATTCTAACATTCATTTGCAAAAATTACTAATGTAATCAATTTTCATAAAAAAAAGTCACATTTTAACAGTTTTTCAGGTGTTTAAAATGAAAATATTCAATTTTTTACAACGTACAAAATGATTTAATTTGAATGTTTTAAACACATCAAATATTTATGCATTGCTAATATTTATAAATTATGGAATGGAAATTGGTAAGCATTTTCTATTTTTTATTTTCATAAAGTTATTTTTGTCATTTCCACTTGATGATTATGGAATAACAAAGAAACTCATTAAAAGTGACTACTTTACAGCTTTTATGCATGGCCTTCATTCTAGACCAGGATTCACCACTACTGGAGATCTATGCATTAAGATGTATAGCATTGCTTAACATAATTGCAATGTACTTATCTAAAGTGATTTTTAATGTGCAAAAAAAAAAAGGGGGGGGGGGCAGAAGAGGATGCTGATGTATTTTTCTTTCAATTTTAAAAGCCACTTATTGTCTATTTAGGTAGTTTTTAGATTATCAAAATTGGCTCTTTATGGTAATTTTAAAGAAGCTCTATCTTACCTTATCAATTTTAAAGGGATTACCAAACATATGTTGCCGAACAGGAATGGATTCAATTTCACGAAGAGGTGGTGTAAATCGCTTTAGATACTCTTGGTAGTTTCCCATCTGACTAACAGGAAGACTATGCATTTGATCTATTAACATGAAAAACAATCATAATTAGGAATTACATATTGAATCAAATCAATTTAAAAACTAAATCATATATTTTTTTTTACAAAAGTTTTAAAAATAAATATCAAAAATATAAATATAAAAATTCATTTAAACTACTGTATAATTTAAAAATAAAAATACTTTGCATAAGAAAGTAAATTAAATATATCAGCTGATTTTGAAGACAAAAACGAGCCTCAGAAAACTTCCTACCTTTGGTGTAGTGACTACTTTGCCTAAATTATTCTGATGAAGCCTTCAAAACAAGTTGATACATTCAATTAACTGTATTATGCTGTTACTAACCAAGTATTTTCATTTTCAAATTAAAAAAACTATTTATTTCATAATATTTTTGTAATTACAGGTTAAATATATTTATATCAATTATTATTACAATAAGCATTTGTAATTTATTTATATATTTAATAAATTTAGGTATATTTTTTGTAAAACTGTTTCAATTATAATTAAATGTAGTGTGTTGATATTCAGAAAATCAAATTACAGAAATAACACTTAGTTTCACATAAATTAAACTCAATTAGAATTGGGTGTCTTAAAATATATTTAAAATAATATTTAGCTTTAAATTAATATAAAATTAAATTTTCTCCATACTATAAGTTCATTGAAAAGGAGAAATAAGTACATATATAATAAATTTATGATATAAAATGCATTACTGTAATTTTCTTTTCTGAATGTAAAAATTGTCTTAAAAAAATAGGCTTTCGACGATATAAATCTTCAATAAAATTCTAACCTTCGTCTTGAAGTCGAGTATGGCTCAACGAACATTGGAGAAAGTTTGACCTCATCCTTGCTAGCTGATCCAAAACATTATTCCTAGGAATATCATATGCATTACGGTAGCTCTCGTGCTTTATCTCTTTGTCTTTTACGTATAAAACAAAAAGACTAAAATCATTAAGATCATTTTTCAGGGCAGTAAATCTTTCATTCATAACTATATTTGGTGTCAAATTCATTTCTGTAAGTTTAGTGGCGGAGCCAAAAGGGCGCTGTGGCGAAGGATTGACGCGTATCCCTTCTGATATTGTCTTTTTGCTCCCAACGGTTGAGATAAGTTTTTCAAATTCAGTTTTAGCCTAAAAGAATAGATATAATAAAAGTAGTAAGATACAACATAAAATGTCGCAAGTTCAAAGTAAATATACAAATAATGTTTTTACGTATGTAACAATATATACATAATGAAAAATGTAATGGACAAAAAATGTACAAGAACAAAATCACCAAAGTTCACATTTATTGACAAAATTTTCTTTAAATTTAAGTAATATAAAATGAAATATTCAATATCTTACCTGATTCTTTAATCGCTTTAGGTAATTTAGAACAGCATAATTTAAACAATTTTCCATAGTATCTGGGACGAGATTGGGTGCTCCCATTCTCTGTAAAGCTCTTTTAAGGGGCTGTGAAATTAAAGCAAAAAAAAAAAATATTTAAACTGTTAAACAAAATATACAAAATTAAAACTATGTACCAATAAATATTTACATGGTAAGATTAAAACTTTGACCATTTGACGGCCAAGTATTTAGTAATCAACTTTTTACTTAACTAAGGCTGAATTATCGATATTCTACATTATCTTGATTTTAAAGTCCAAACATTATTGGGTATTGGCAAACAAAATCTTGATTCAGTGCAACATTACTTTAGACAAACGTAAATGTAATTAAAACTTTATCAATATTATGAGTCACACATTTGTAAATGCATTTCAAAATAAAAGTTAAAATAATAACTTGCAGATATCAATATTTTTTTTCTATACCGAATATTCTTGACAGTCCCTTGAGGGTTCATTTTAACTAGTTTCTACTGTATTAGCCTCAAAAATTCAAATTTAGTATTTAATTAAAATCGGGAATAGCAGCCATAATTTGGAGAAAAAGAAGTAACTAGAAATAGTGAACAAAAAAAAAATAGGACTAGGTGTAAAAGAAAAAGGTTAAATTTAATCAAATAACAATGCTTAATACATCGAAAACAATTTTTAATTGTTTTTGAGTTCAGAAGCAATAATTTTTATTTAATATCATAATGTAATTCCTTTGATGATCATACACTTAATTAAAAGCAGACAGTAGCATTGCTTTTTTTCAGCACTTCAGGCAGTTATTCAGTTAATGCAGTGATGCTACTTGGTCAGTGCTTTTGGAGCAGTGAAAAAAATCCCATTTTTTTAAGTTGAATTTAAAATTTATAGCAGGAAAGTTTAGAACATGAAAATTTGCATATTGTATGTTAAATACAAAAATAAAACCTTTTTGTAGCAGTTTGAAGCAAGAAAATCAGAATTTTAAAAATTTCAAGACAGAAAATATTAACATTTTCTATCTGTTGAAAACAATTCATAAAAATTTGAATTTTCGATTGTTAAGCGATATTTTGAAAATTGAATTTAAAAAACTCAGTTTTGCAAGTATTTAGCTGCATGTGAAAAATAAATATCCATGCGTTTCTGCTAGAGCTACTGAAGTTTTATTATTACAGTAGACTTCTATTTATCTAGTCTCACGTTAACCAGCAATACTTTCATCAAAGATTTTTTTTTCCAGAAATTAAATTTTCAGTTGTGTTAATTCTGTGAACGAGTACAGTGCACTGTAATAATCTTAGTTTTTTACTTCAGTTACTCTTTGCTAGTTATCTTTGTCTTTTGGATTGCAGTCATTTCATATGTACACATTTTCATCATTAATTTTTGTTTTTTCAAATTACATTAAAAGCATTTTTTTTTTCTTTTCTAATTATATACAGTGGAGAAACCCATATTTAGGTGCTTATTTAAGTTATATTATGTCTACGTAGCAGGTGAGGTGCAACTACAGTGATTTGACTATAGCTATTGCAAGTTCAGAACTATATTTAAAAAGTGACCAAACTGCCTGCCGAAGGCAACTAATGTTAAATAACTAGATATAAAACTATCTAATTATTTTGTATCTAATTATATATTTAAATATTACTTAGAAAATAATAATTTCATAAAACTTACAGCTGCATAATAGAGAGGCATATTTTTTAAGTAATTATCAAATTGTTGTTTCCATTCTCTAGATGGCTTACAGCGATGAATTTTGAATAAATCATCTAAATAAATAAAACAAAATAATTAATGTACATGTAAATAGAAAAAAGCTAAATAATTAAATAAAGTTTAATAACAAAAGAAAACATTTGTTTGCTATTAAAATACTTTTTAAATTCGTTATAAATAAATTTACAATCAATAATATATAAGATACTTTCAATATATAAGATACTACATCTCTATCAACTCCTATAGTTTTAACATGGTCTTTTAAAAAGTCAGTGCAAAGGCCAGTACGAGGGCCAGTACTTCAGTTGTAGAATGTGCCAATACCAAAAATAACAGCTTTCAGCGCAGACAATTTTCTAAAATTTGAACTTTCATGTGAATATTGGCTGTTAAGGAATGAAAAATGGTATAAAATTCTTTTTAGTGTTTTGAAGTTAATAAGGTAGTAAAAAACATGGATTGGGAAGAGATTTTCAAGCTATGATTTATTATGACTTTCGACAGTTGACACAGCAACAGTGTGTCGGTTAAATTAATTTGATTTTTGATGAAGAAGCACCATTCAAAGCTACAATTTATATCTAGTTTTAAGAATTCCCTCTTGGATGCAGGAGTATCAGAGATGAATTTCATGAAGATCGATCAAGAACAGCTGTGATGTCAGAAAACATTGATGCTGAGCAACAAATGATCACTTAGATTGTTATATCACATATGATGAAATTTATGCATTTTTAAATATCTCAAAGATCCAAGTGCATTCAATTTTACATGATAATTTAAAAGTCAAAAACGTATGTATGCGTTGGATTCCATGCAATTTTATTTAAGCTCAAAAAGATGCTCGTGTCAAATGGTGCAAAGAAAATCCCAAAAGATTCAACTCTGGTGCCTCAAAACATCTATTTAACATTGAAGCAGGTGATAAAACGTGGATTTATTCTTATAAATCAGAAACAAAACAACAATCTACTGTTTGGGTATTTCAAAATGAACCAAATCCTATAAAAGTTGTTTGTGCACGAAGTGTTTCAAAGAAAATGTTTACTTCGTTTTTGGTAAATCTGGCCATGTTGCAACTGCAACGGTTGCAACAATGATTTTAGAGGATCTTAGAACAGTAAGTACATGCCAATTGGTATATGACAATTTATTTGCCAGAAACAGTTACTCAAATCAGAAAAATAATATGAAACATCGCATCATACTTCACCATGGAAATGCAAACTCACACACTGCATTTCAAACTATTAATTATTTGAAGCATGAAAAAATTTATTTAACGAGTCATTGTCTTTATTAGCCCGATTTAGCACCCAGAGATTTTTTCTTATTATCAACAATCAAAAATAAAATGCTTGGTCAATGATTTAACAGCCCAGAAAAAAGCAGTTGAAGCTTATAAATCACATGTTTCTGCTATACCAACTTCTGAATAGCATAATTGTTTAGAACATTGGTTTATTCGAATGAAAAAATAGATTGATGCTACAAACAAATATTTTGAAAAGCAATAAAATGATTTATTTATAAAAACATTGTGTATTATTTTTTGAAAACTTAAATACTAGCCTACACATAAGCATGTAGGTAGCATATCTAACACAGAGCAGGGTTAAATAACGAGAATTCATATATGAGACCATATACATATCATTAATGTAAATCCAATAGAGAACCAATGTAAAGGAATACAAAAAGATAATCTTTTGACTCTCAATACCTGAGTATTGTGTAATTATACATTTCTAGATGAAGCATAACAGATGCAGTCTGCTTGTTTGTCTGTAGCAAAAAACATAAGCATCGTTCAGCCATGAAATTTGGCACAGGGGTTTCGCTTGTAATGTCATGAACGATTGTGCATGGAGAGTTAAAAGAGTTATGTGTCCTTCAAAAAAGTGATAAGTTTTTGTTTAAATGGTGTCCATCATGAGTGATTTAATTTTTTTAATTTGAAGGATCATAAGGGATTTAATTTATACATATTTTTTGTAAAAGTAATACACTTGTCAAAAGTGAAATTGCAACACCATGAAGGAATGAACATAGCCATATGCAAATTATAGTACCGGTAGAAGAAAGTCATATGCAAATGAAATTTTCGTATGTATCACGTCAAGTGACACCCAGTTTCAGGTGATAAAGACCAGCAAAAGAATCATCCTGTAAATGCTATCAGCAACGATTTGCAGCAGCCAAACTTTAGAAAAAGTGAAGAAGCAGTGCTTTGAAGATGTCATCGAGCTGTATACCAGCAGTTAACGTCTGGGGAACAAGACCGTATCCTGGAGCAGCTTGGTGTGGGTTTGTCGATGCATGCAATTGCCACATGTGTTGAGCACGACGCGAGTACCATCCAGCGATGTGTGACACAATGGATGCAGGAACATCAGATAACACGCCGAAGAGGGAGTGGATCGAACAGGCACCTGACAGAGCACACAGACCAGCAAATTCACCGAACGGCTCGTTGAGACCTGTTCAAGCAGCAAGTGACATCCGAAACAGCTTATCACCATCAAAGGTTGCATCTGTATGCACCCAAACCATTCCCAACAGTTGCACAAAGTACAGCTGCGCGCACAGCAGCCAGCCACTGTGGTGCCATTAAGAGCTTAACACAGGGATGCACATCTGGCGTGGTGTCGTCATCATTGCAACTGGGCCAATGAATGGCATCGGGTATTGTTTACGGATGAATTTTGCTTCTGCCTGTGGAGGAATGACAGCCGTGGATGGGTGTGATGGCTTCCCGGGGAACACCAGCTACTTGCCAGCCCATATCACCGAGCATCACACTAGCCCCCCACCGGGCATCATGGTTTGGGATGGTATCATGTTTGATCAGCGGGCAGCTCTGGTGCACATTGCAGGTAATCTGACAGCGGACCAGTACGTTATGCAACTTGTAATGCCTGTGGTTCAGCCACTGGTGTAGGCCGTTCCTGGCAGTGTTCTAATAAAACAATGCCACACCACATGGCGAACTCTCAACAGAACGAAATTCACATCCTTTCCTGGATGGCAGTCTCATTGGATCTTTCTCCCATTGAACATGTGTGGACCCTCATCGGACGTCAAGTGCACCAGGGACTACAGGTACATACCATAAATGAAATGCATGCCACAGAGGATGCTGCTTGACAAGGATTACATCAGGCAACCATTAATAGCCTCATCGATAGTATGCCTTGCCGTTTAGAGGCCTGTATAGCTGCCCGTGGGGACCACATTCTTTACTGAATAAACAGATTTCTTTTGCATATCTTTGTTTGTTCTTTTAATTATTTGCATGGCTCTCTCTTCTACCGATACTGTGATTTACATATGGCTATGTGCATTCCTTCATGGTGTTGCAATTAGGATGAATGTAGGTTTTAATTTAATTTGTGTCCATCATGAGGTATTTAATTTATACATATTTAATCTGTATACTAATTATCTTAGCCCCTGTTACTCTAATTAACATACAATTTTCACTCTTATTTAAGATGCACCATGGATGAAAATTTCCTTTATTCCAATTACGTTCTCAAAATGTTTTCATTTGCGTCTTAATCTATCTTCGACCCAGTTGCACTAATTAACATGCAATTTTTACTCTCATTTAGGGTGTATAATATTTGCTGCAGGTGTATGCAGATTGTAAAAGTGGACTAATTGGCCTATGCGCCCACTCCAAGAAAAAATGTCTCATCAAGATTTTAAAAATTAAATTAGTTGTTGAATTATTTAATGTTGAAATGCCATTTTGTGTGACTATTGAACAAATCGATTCCTTAGCGATTGAAAATACTATCACAGTTTCCTACCTGACACCATTGGAAAGGGCCAAAGAACAATCTTTTCAATGGGCTTTAAACCGAATTTGTACAACAATTCCTTCCTATATCATAAAAATTTTTAAAAATCATCAAAATATGAAAGTTTATAAAATTTCATATTCATATTCTTGCATTCAAAAATTGAAGTCATATAATTCCAATTTTTGACATAAATATTGCATGATATCTTCGCATATCCATAGTATGAGATGAGGATGTTTCTCGTAAAAACTGGTGAATCCGTAGTAATCAGCATCTCTGCTTTTGAGATATGTTAAAATTTCAGGAATTTCAGGATGACATGTAAAAAATTAAGGACATTTCAGGACACAAATGTTATTTTCAGGAACTTCAGGACAAGTATGGCCTCTGAGTATGAGTCAAACTTTCAAATAAGAGTTATTTTTGCTACTTCTTAACTTTTGTAATTTTAATATAGAAATTAAGAAAAAGCTGATGTCTCGCATGTACATAACACATAGTTATACTGAGAACAAAAATGCTATAATAATAACCCATTTGGCCGATAACTTTAAGTAAAGCAGTGCTTATCATGCTTCACCTGATGAGCCGCCACTGATATGGATGTGGGAGTTTGGTGATTTAGTCAGGGATTGCAATTGACACCCACACTTATCTCCACATTTTTACTCACGGTACTGTGACTGCACTACTTTAACACAGTACCTTGCATAATAAAGGAAAATGTCTATCTGTGTATAGTATGTTGTGGGAAATCTAAGCATCATATGGCCATGAAATTTAGTACACAGGAAGCTTAAATAGGTGCACTTCAGTGTTATTTTTCTAAATTATGAATTAGTTTTTTAGTTATTTTATGTTTTAGACTGAATTACAACTAATTTGGTCAACAAAGCGATTCCTTAGCGACTGAAAATATTATTACACACAGAATTTCCATCCTGACACCATAGGAAAGATCAAAGAACATTCTTTCCAATGTTTGAACTGCATCTGTAAGACAATTATTTCTTTTTAAATACACTGAAATTTGCATTTCCTACATAATCCATATATCATCGCATCTGAAAAACTAACTTAACACAATTCTATAATTTGGCTAAAACTTCCCCATATATCTCAGCATTTTAACAAAAAACATTTTTTTTTTCAATTTCATAAGTATTTTTAAGTTGATTGCATTCAGTCATTGCAATGAATTGCCTTGCACTTTTGCAGAGATTCCATATTCCCCCTCTCTGGATCAGATCCATAATAAAGAACAGCAAGCGGGCTACGCATATTAGGTGGGTTAAGCATTCGAGAAGATACTTCTGGAGAGAAGTTTTGAATCTTTTTTTTTCTGCTTTGCAAAGGTAGGCGACGTTATGATATATGATCATAGATTGCGGGAGAGTAGGAACCATTTAGCTACTTTCGTGTTCTCATTAGCAGTCAAAATGGAGTATTGGAAATATAAAAATTACGTTGTTTGTGGAAGATATCAGCAATTGTGATTCTCCTTTTGTGATTTGGAGATTTTATTTATATTAATGATTTCAGTTCAAAACAAGCAATTTGGAAATTGAGTATTGTATTACCTGTGTCTATATTGTTTAAGTACCAGGCATTTATTTAGGACCCGAGCAATGCCGAGCGATTCATTCTAGTTGTCCATATTTGTAACTAATATGCTGTCTACTTGTAGCTCTTCCGTTAATATTTTAAAAAATAAAATGAAATCTTGGATAATTGGGCAAATTATTTTGTCACAAAATCCATTGCACTACACAATATTTAGATTAGAACATTACCCAAAATAAAATTTAGAAAATATTTGCTTGAAGCAATTAAAATTATGAGTAAAATTTTGGACAATAATTGGTGAAAGAATTTACCTGAATGCTTGTGTTATTAAAAATCTCTTCAATTAAATAAAGATTTAGATGCTAATATTAAAGGTCCAGCTATTGAAAACAGTTTATCATGGAAGATGAAACTTTGTACACCCATTCCTGGATTTAAGCGAGTTTATTAATACGCAAGATGAAGTCTTAAATCTTGCTCATTATATAGAGGTACATTTTGTTGTCATGCAATGTTACATAATGGAGCACAAAATGGTTGAAAACTTCCACTTTTTTGGGGTATTATGGCAGGACATTGAGACACATGGAAAGGGTCATGCTTAAGATTGTCAATTCAGACCAATTTAACAAATTTTATTTAAACTGGTCACTGTAACAAATTCTCAATTAAAAAACATGTTTTACAAATGCAGAAAATAATTTTTCTATCACTCTTCTGAAAAATTAACTAGATTTATGATTCAGATTAATTTAAATGGGTGACTTAATTTGATTTCAATGACATTTATGACATATTTTACATGGCCACATGCACTCTATTAATGAAGATATATTTGACTGAATGAAATAAAAATTACATTCATCTATTATCCTAATAGTTCAATAAAAAGTGTATCATAAATGCACAACTGAAATACATACATACCTAATAATGGCAATAAGATTGGATAATTATAAGGCATTACAAACAAATTGACACAAGTTAAACTTGTACTAGCCTTTAGGTACCCAAAAGCATGGTCAACATCACTATTCTTATAGCTGTTACTGACAAATACCTGTATGAAAAATCAAATAGAGTATAAATAAAATACTTTTAAATTCTTATTCCATTGAACACAATCAAGTCAAGTCAGTATTTCAAAAATATAGTTTCAACATGCTTAAAATCATACACTTACATCATCAATGTTTAATGTAGATATAGATAAAATATATATTAATATACATATAGATAAAATATAATTTAGTGTCCAAAATTACCTTTACATACATAAAAATAATATTTCATAAAATACCCAACCAATCTGATTTATTTTTCAGGGAAATGAGCAAAAATCAAACCTAATAATTATCCAATCCAATTTGATCAAACTTTTTAATATGCGAATAATGGTGTTGAATCATCCAAAAGCAGTGCAAGTGCTGTGCACAAAGTATATATCCCTGCAAACTTCTGCAATTCAGGATTTGATTTCAGTGTTTATCGAATTAAAACATTTTTTATAGTCCAAAGTATCTTTTGGAAAGAATCTTTGAGGTGTCGAGCTGTCAGCCATTTTGAGGTTGGGCAGACATTGATGGAAGTGGCAAGATGGTTGAATGTTTCACGACAGTCTCTGCCCTCTGGAAACAATTTCAAGGCTCTGGAACTGTTGCTAGGAGACCTGGACAAAGCTGTAGAAGAATAACAACTAATGCATTAAATCAAAGACAACAAATCGTAGATTAAAAGGTCGTTTAATAAAAACCATCCTTGGTGGCGTACAAATATTTAAAAAGGCCAGAGCGCTTTCGGGCATCACCATACCCTTCATCAGTGGCTATATAAAATTACAGTGCAAACAAGCTTATATGCTGACCAAATCGACAGACAAAATTTGTATAAATCAACTAATATAATAATGATAATTATGATAATTAAATTGTATTATAAACAGGATATTTAAGATTAAACGACTACAAAAATATTCTGTTTATAATATAATTTAATTATCATTATTCCATAGTTGATTTATGCAAATTTTGTCTGTCGATTTGGTGTATATATAAGGTTGGTTGCTTGCACGGTAATTTTATATAGCCACTGATAAAGGAAATGGTGATGCCTGAAAGCACTCTGGCCTTTTTTTAATATTTGTACGTCATAAAGGATAGTTTTTATTAAATGACCTTTTAATCTACAATTTGTTGTCTTTGATTTAATGCATTATTGAAGTTGACGTGAAACCACTTTAATTATGAATAATTACTTCTCAAGATTGGTATCTATCCGTAACTGTCCGTCACAACAGGGAATTGACTGCTAAGCAGAACAGCTGAGTTTAGAGCTTTCAGCCATCACTGGAACTTTAGTATCAAGATAAACTATATACTTAATGAGAAAAGTCATGCCAGAAAGTTACCGGTATGTGTTTCACTGACCTCACAATATAAGAGGGCCTGAATTGGTGAAGAGAACATCAGAACTGGAGTCAACAACAATGGGCCTGTGCTCTCTTCAGAGCAGTTCAGATCTGATGGTAGAGGGAGGCATAATGATCAATCGATATAATCCCCTGCTCGTATTCGATAGAGGATCTGTGCATGGCTGTTGACTGTGCAACACACCATCATAATCCAATCCTTCCACAAAAACTGCAAGACCACAAATGCTGACTCCCCAAGGATTGTTCCTTGGTGGTCGAATGAGCTCAGCCGTTTGCGTGAGAAATGCAGGAAGCTTTTTAATAGAGCTAAAAAGAGTGGAGAATGGCAGGTTTATAAATCTGCTCTTACCTCCTATAATAAGGCAGTCAGAAATTCCAGGAGAAACTCATGGAGAACTTACTGCAAAGGCATTAATGATGCTTCTGCTAAGGCGAAATTTGTTAAGCTGATGGCAAGGGACAGGGATTGTAATTTGAATACTGTCAAGAAATCAAATGGTGATTTCTCTGTTACTGGGGAAGAAACCCTGGCTGAATTGTTCAGGGTCCATTTTCCGGTTTCTGATCCGTATGGTCATAGTGACATACTTGATGCTTGTTCCACACCTACCTGTGATGACAGAAGTTGGAGTATTGCTAGGAGTGTGGTTACTCTGGATAGGGTTAAATGGGCAATTGATTCCCATAATCCCTATAAAACTCCGGGAACTGATGGCATCATTCTAATTCTTCTCCAGGAAGGAATTGAGGTGCTAACTCCCATTCTCTTCAGTATCTACAGAGCCTGTATTGCCTTGGGTCATGTACCATCTGCCTGGAAGCATACTAAGGTAATCTTTATTCCAAAGATTGGAAAGGAAATTATTACGAGGCCAAATCTTTTCTTCTAAAGACTATTGAGAAGCTTATAGATAGGTATATAAGAAAAGTGATTCTGGCTGCTAAGCCCCTATCAAGCTCTTAGCATGCCTATCAACCGGGTAAATCCACGGACACTGCCCTCTATAGTCTCTCCTTTATTTTGGAGAGAAACCTTAATGCTAAGGAAGTTGCTCTTGCCACCTTTCTCGACATTGAAGGCGCCTTTGATAAGGTACCCATCGATACCATCCTTGATGCTCTTGATAGGAAAGGTGTTGATATCACAATCTCTTATTGGATCAAGACTCTGTTATCTAATAGGTATATATGTGCATCTTTACTTGGTGATAGTATGACAGTGCATGCACTTGCAGGCTATCCTCAATGAGGTGTGCTTTCTCCAATTCTTTGGTGTATAGTTGTGGACTCTCTTTTGGAGAGCATCAATGTTTCTGGTGCTTCCTGCGTTGGTTACGCAGACGATGTTGTTATCATTGCCAGGGGCAAATTTGGCAACACTGTCTCTGACATGATGTCCACTTCTCTCAGGAGGGTTGAGACATGGTGTAAAAATGCAGGTCTTTCTGTTAACCCGCAGAAGACTGCTATGGTTGCTTTTACCAGAAAACTCATTCTTAATCTTGGAGACATTCGCTTCTTTGGTCAGAAGCTTACCTTCTCCAAGGAGGTTAAATTCTTAGGAATTTATTTTGACAAGGGACTCAACTGGAAGAAACACTTGGATTACTGCACGACTAAAGACAGAAGAATCTTCTGGTCTTGTAGGAATGCTATTGGGAAAACCTGGGGTTTAAATTCCAAGGTTATCCATTGGATTTACTCGATGATAATCTGTCCTATTATTTCTATGGCTCCATTGTTTGGTGGTCTAGAATAAGATGTGAAACTGCTAAATTAGAATTAATTAAGCTTCATAGGATAATTTTATTTCACTTTGACGTTTTAAACAAATGATTTTCATCCTTTCCATTTGGATAAACGGAAATTATGGATAATATTAATGAAAAATGAAACTTTCATTTGTGTCATCATCACGGAGTTAGAGAGTGTTGAAGACCCAGACCACACGACTAACCTTAAGACTTGTGGTAGCTCAATGTGTGGCCGGACGGAGTTAGAGAGTAAAACTCCTAGGAAAAAGTTCAGTTTTTCATTAGACAAGCCCTGGTCTTAGAAACCTGAAACTTGGGCAAAATTTATGAGGGGCTATTTCAAGGCTATCTGTGCATGGCCAGAAATATCCAGATGAAGGCCTAGAACCCTACGTATAGCTTTTTAGAGGTGCATGTGATCTGACAATTTTTTTATGAATGATAACGCATGTCCACATCGAGAAAATCTGGTTGATGAATTTCTTGAAAGTGAAGGCATTGCGTGAACAAACAGCTGTTGCACAGTGAAATCCTCCTAGAGATTGCAATACTTTGAAGATGCCATTGCTGGAGGATTGAAATTTATGGCTCCAAACTCTTAATTAACTACCTTATGGATAGGATGAAATCATACTGTAATATGTGTATACGAGTTAGGGGAGATCATGTTCCTTATTAACCCTTTCGTGACGGCGGCATTCCAGAACTGCCTCGGCCCAAAGTACGGAGCGCTTTGCTTCCGAACTGCTCCCAGGAGACGGCAATTTTTTTGCGCTAAGCCTAACTCTCGAAATAAATTCACTAAAAATCACCTATTCAACACAGAAATCTACTATTTTCAGGAATAAAAGAAATATTTATTTTCTATTTGATGTATATTTTTCATACAAATCTGAATACAAAATACTCGTTAGTTGCTCCCATTCTTTTATCCGAAATAAACGAATAATTTCACTGCCTCTAAAACCCCCCCCCCAAAAAAAAAAATACTCTCTTATATTCCTATGATTCACCAACGAAATCATAAAGCTGAAAAAAAAAAAAAAAACTCGAAACTCAATTATAAAATTGTTGATGCTGCGAGAATTGCTCTGTCTGTTTATATTACTAAATCATGTTTCACCTGCTCTAAATGGAGAAATAATTCATTGGATACTCTTTATGCCAAGATCATGTATCTGCAAAATACGTTGAAGTTAGTTCCACGGACATTTAACGCCATCTAGTAGACAAATTAAAACGTTCCATGTGAAAGCACGCATGAGTGCCACTTGCCGCTTACGGTAAAGTTTCCTCCGTCATGAGTGTGTGCCGCCCGTCCTTGAATGCGAGTTCGTAGCCGACACGCGGGCATGCCAATCGTCTCGAAAGGGTTAGTGTCAAAAGTCTGCATTTGCTTTCAAGTTATTCAATTTTTTTTCTAAAATCTCCTTGTCAGACATTATTTCAATTTTTATTAATTCATAATTAGTTGCGCATCATATGTTCTCATGTTTCATTGTTTAGTTTGTAGTTATGTGTTATGATGCTATGTATTGTCCTAAAAAAATTCATTTAATTATGTTGAAAAGTTGAGAAATAAGTGTTTTTATGAATGTAAAAATAATTTTGTACACCAGTATATATTATAATACAGTGATACCTCTCTTAATGTACACCTCCAATTAGCAGGCATTTTTGCGATCCTCAATCCCTTACTATAGGACATTTTATTTATTCACTTTACATATCCATTCCGAATAACACACAATTCTCTGCTCAAAACATTTCAAGATTTTATCCTGATATGTGATCTTATTTACAAGGAATGTTGCTCTTATTTATTTCCAAAGTGCTTGAGCAGTCCATCCTTTGTGACCTTATAATGCTATAATGGTTTACTTCTAGCCCCTAATGGAATTCACACACACACATACATACAATAGGTGTAGGCAAACAGTCATTTTCCCAGAATACCCTTTTTACAGAATACAGAGGGAAGAAATCTACATACTCACCGATGCCACTGAAAACAGAAAATTGTATAGCACTGTAAAGTTAAAAAACGTGTCATATTCAGTTTAGCATGAGAAATTTGGTACACATGTATTTCAAGACCTGGGAAAGTGCATCTCAGCATTATTTTTATTATTTTTTTTTTCAGTTATTTTATGTTTTAGCATTTTCACACAAATCAGTTCCTTCACGACTGAAAATATTATTACAGTTTCCACCGTTACACCATTGGAAAGATCGAACAACATTCTTTCCAACTATGTTCAAAATTAATCTGTAGGACAATTCCTCAATTTTTTTTTTAATACATTAAAATTTGTATTATTTAGATTATCTGATACTTATTTTGTCACATCTAAAAAAGTAACAGCACAATTTTATAGTTTGAAAAAAAAGTTACATTTATATCTTTGCATTCTAACAATTTTTGAATTAATGCGGTACTTTAATTTTGGTAAATTTTTTATGTGGACATATAAAAGAATAAACGCATTTCTACAGATAGCAGTTTCAACCTTCGACTTTTCTCCCAGAATTTCAAGCCTTCTCTCTTAAACTTTTATTTTTTTTGCTTTTCACGTTTTGAAAATTATTTAAAATAATGATTTAGAAATTTTTTTTAATGGAGCAGGGGACTTTTGTGTATACGACACATATGCTTAAACTAAGGATTTTGCAATTTGTAGGGATTTGGATTAAAACTGATTTGGTGATTTAGAAAGTGAGTGCTGTTACCTGTGAATGTATTTAAGTAGTGGATGCATATAAAGGACCTGGGCAATGCTGGGTAATTTTTCTAGTTCTATGATATGAATGCAACATTGTATAACCATGTGCTGTTTTCAAGGTATCATGAGACAGAGTCGAGGTCAGAAAACATTCTTTCTGATAACAGGACTGCCACTGAAAGGACATGTACAAAATAGTTGACTCATAAGCTGAAAATAGTTGCCAAAATAGTCTCTTACAGTGTCCATTTTAGTAGCAAATTTTGGCACTTTTCAACGTAGAAAATGTCAAAATACTAACATTGCGTAATAGAGAAATAAATTGCATACATAGTGGTACTTGCATGAAATGATATCATATTTATTAAAACATTTATAAATTGATAACTATGATGGCAACTATATAAATTGCTGCTCAGATTATAAAAGTGTATTATTCGAAATGGTGGGTATTTACTTTGAGTTTTATGCAACTGCAAAAAGTTAGGTACAAAAGTTTGTATAAGCTGTATTTAGATTCTCCGTGGGTATAAAATTAGGTCGTAGTCTTTGACATTTTTTACAGTCCCAGGATTTTGACAATAATATTTCAATTAAAGGATCCCACAGTATTGGGAATTTCATTTTACTATCTTTAAAAGAAACCATTTAATGCATTGATTTATCTATAAATTGTATGCAAATTTAAATAATAATACCATGTTGAAATCTCCCTCTAACAAAAATTTTGAGTACAATGAACATTTTCTTAAAAAGGTGGGAGGAAAAAAATGCTAAAAATCAAAAAATTTTACAAAGAAATGCTGAAAATTGCAATTTTTACAAAGGAATACTAAAAATTGCAATTTTTATAAAAAAAAAAAAATGCTAAAATTCAAAACTTTATTTAAAAGTGCTAAAAAGCACAATTTTTATGAAAAGGTGTAAACATTTGCAATTTTATTTAAAAGTGCTAAAATTCAGTTTTAAAATGTTATAATTCGCAATTTTTATGAAAAAGTGCAAAATTTTGATATTTTTATAAAAAGCACTTAAATTTGCAATTTGATTTAAACCTGCTTGATTGAATTCTTCATTTGATTTAAAAGTGCTTAATTTGATTTTAAAAAGTTTGATTTGAAAGTGCAATGTGAAAATGTCAAAATTCTAACATTGCTTAATAGAGAAATAAATTGCATACATAGTGGTACTTGCAAGAATTTTTAAATGGTACTTGCATTTTTAAATCAATGGTACTTGGTATTGAATAATTAGTGGTACTTGCTTATTTTTTTAAATCAAATTCGTAATTTGATTTAAAAATGTTAAAATTTGCAAATTTATTTAAAAGCATTTAAATTTGCAATTTTTTGGAAAAGTGCCAAAATTTGCAATTTCATTTAAAAATGCTAAAACTTACAATTTTATTTAAAAGCACTAAAATTTAAAATCTTATTTAAAAGCACTGAAATTTATGATTTTTATGAAAAAGTACTAAAATTTGCAATTTTATTTAAAAGTGACAAAGTGTATAGTTTGTTTAATATGCTTTTAAACTCTAGAGTTATATGCCGTATGATGTCATACATAATACACATAGCGATCTTTGCTCAAAATGCAAATAGGACAACTAAATTCTATTTTCATTTAAACTTTTCTTGAAAATAGTTGCCAAGATCGAATAAAAGTAGCCACTAATGTAAAAATAGTTGCTTTTTGGCCTTCTTTAGCTTAAAATAGTCACCATAGTTGCCTAAGGTGAAAAATAGTTACAAAACGTCGCCAGTGGCAGCCCTATGATAACAAGTTTTGTTGCAACCAAGCTAAAAAAAAAAAATAAATAGAATCATACCTGCCATGCTACAGTGGGCTGTTTTCTTGAAAGGATATATTGTGTAAGAGGACTTGGTTCCAACTCATATTTATCAAAAGGAAGATTATCAATTACCATAGGCTCACTGTTTGAACAACTAAATTTCACAATGGGATGGGCAGTTCTTGGTGGCTACAAAAAAGTAAAGACATAGTTAGGAACTTATTTTAAATTTATCTAAACACTTAAAATACTAATCATAATTAAAATTATTGAAGTAAAATAAATTTTTAAATGTAAATGAGACAATTTTACAGTAACATATTTTTATAATTTAAATTTTTGGATGCTATATATAATCCAAAATTAAAAGAAATAATGAAATATTTCATACACTAATATAGTGTAAAAGTATAACTTTATTCTATGAATTTGACAATAGTTAGCATCTCAAGAAGTTTATTATAAAATTAATTAGAATAATTATCAAATATAGTCAAACCCTGATTAAATAAATTCCTATTTAACAAATTCATTAATTTTATGAAACAAAATCTTAAAACCATTTGAATATTTCACCCGATTTTCTTCATTTTGATGAATAAAATCAAAAGTCTTTTTTAATGTACTAAATTGAGCTGGGAATTGAATCCACGTTTTGTAGGCACAATAAAAAGTTCTAATCACTGAATTACCACAAAAATATTGTTGGGTTATACTTGTGGATATTTAATAATTTTAGGAATTTTGTTTTTAATCTAAACGTGTTAAGGGGTCTTATTTACATAGTTATCCTCTGTTAAGGTCTTATTTACATAGTCAATTTCCAATTGTTTAGGTTTTTGATATTCTTCTGTTCTAAATAGGTTCTATTCAATAGATTTTATGTTAAAAACGGCGAAAGTTCGTTCTTTTTAGGTTTTAGCAATTTAAATTTATTTAAATTGGCTAATTTGCAATTCCATTTATCGCCCTTTTTATTCCCTTTGATTTGATTCCAAATTTGTTGCTCTCGGTTAAAAATTCGTTAATTCATCGCAATTTTTCAGTTTTATTCTATTTTCAGCTTTTTAAATATTTCAGAATCGTTCATATTTAAATTGTTGCCGAATTCGTATATTCCAAATCGTTTCACTTCATTTCTTTTAATTTTCGTCTGCTTTGAAATTCCAATTATCTTCTTTAAAATTTCGAGTTTTTAATTGGTTGACCGTAATATTAAAATCATCTGTCATTGATTATTTTATCATCCAGCCATAATTTTGTTTACAATTTGTGGCAGTGATGTTTTTCAGCCCTCTCTTCTCTCTTCCCTTTTTTTTTGATTAGAATTAAGATGTGATACTTTCAAGTGGTAAATACGCTATGGCGCACGCGCGATTCATAATGGAACGAAATTTGTTCAATTTTTCAAATATTCTCTTTTGGAATGCACCCACCGGTATTTTGTCTACGTCCAGAGAACAAAAATCATTTTTTTAATGAGCCTCTGAAAATGTTGCATCTTCCATGACTGAATGCAGATGTTTGGAACACCTGCCTTCCATTTCCTGTCTGCTAAATGTTGATCCAAGATGTTCCGGATTTATGTGATGTCTGCCCAGGAAGTTTTACCAGCAATTTGTTTATTTACCCGAGTTGTGCAGCTCTTTACATGAGGAATGGAATCAACATTTCCCTGCCCAATTGACGGACATATGTTTTTGGTTTTCGATCTGATGTCAGAAGTCTGGTGCTGCAACTTGGAGAAATGATTTTTATTGCTGGACGTCCGGCTGATTTGGAGAATCTCCCTTGGAGTCGGAATTCGTGGAGCGATCATTTTTCCAGATTTCTACTGGACAGAAATAAGATCCTGTGCCATGGATTTTCCTCTTCTGGTTTTCTCTGGATTTGTAGCACGTTTGGTGATTCTGCCTCCCGCCGATTTCTGCCGTTCTTCTTGGACCCTTGGTGATATGTTTAAGTTCTAATTTTTAATTGCTTCTGTCAGTTTGACATTCGTTTTAAAGTTTAAATTGAGTTGACACAGAATAAGACCCCTTAGACCTATATATTTTAGGTTTCCTGAACCTGAGGTTTTTCTTTAACTTTTGTTCTAAATTTTCTGTTTGGCTAGCTGATGTTCTTTTTATTCTAAATTCAAGTTTGACAAATAATTGAATAATTTTAACATTGTTAATTTTAAATTTAATATTCTAACATTTGCACTAACCACTAAACGACCGGCCTTTGTATAAATTCAATTTATTTAAATTATTTAAGATGTTTAATTTGATTTATTTAGTTAATGAGATGTTTAAAAGTTGTAAAATGTTTTGAAAATTCTATAAAAATGAAGTTTAAATTTTAATAAACATTAGATTTTTGAAAACCTAAATTCTGTGTTCTCTCTTTTATTTTAATGTTTTTATTTTTAGGAAAGTGTCAGTTTTAATATTTTACAGGATTAGCAAATTTTTATACATTTAGGGTCGCTGGTCAACTGGTGCATTTTTAGAAATATTTCAGATGACTTTTAGGTTTTAAGAACTTCGAGAATTTGAAAAATTTAGAATTGTTTTTAGTATATCATAAATGTTTAAAAACTCCCGATAATATATTAAAACTATAAATTAATATTTTATTCCAAATAAATAATATTTCTAAAACATGGTGAATTTGTCTAAGTAAAAAAACCCATGAAAATGTTTAAATAGTATACAAACCACAAATAAAAATCTTGAAAACTAGCAAAAAGAATATTGGAGTTAATAAATGCTTTCACAAATGCAGTCAAATATTTTCATGCTCTTATTCAGTCTCAAACAACTTACAGAATGATACTAGCAAAGATTTTCATTTACTAATGACAAGGCAGATACAAAATTACTAATTTTTTAACTCCTTATACTAAAATCTACTAACAGTAAATAAGTTACAATTATAATAAGCACTGTGGTTACATTTGACAGCACCAAAATAATTTTTTTAAATGTTGATAATTTTATTATAAATGATTATTAAATGTTAACAGATATACTTTAATTAATACCGTGTATGTGTATATTAAGGTAGCTAATATTACTTACTAAGGTAGGAGTGCCTTGATCAGGCCAAAAAGCTTCCGGTATAGGCCAGTGTCCAACAGTATATCCCTTCTGTGCTGATCTTTGTACATAAATAAGTTTACGGCATGATTGCCAAGTAGTACTATTAGATGCATATAAAGGTGGACTGGCCGTGCCATTCTGATTTGAATTGGAAACACTGGAATGAAGACTTGGAGATGCTGGTTTATGATTGTTTTTATCCTCAACAGGAATTTCTAAGAAAAAAGGTAGAGAATATTAATATATAATACAGTTGAACATTGATATAGTGAACCTGCAAGGTTTGTTATAGTTAATGATTTACTATATCTAATTTCAATTAAAAATACACAATCAATGGAAATTCCAGAAACAGTTATGAATGTGTTCAGATTATACATTTACAAGGATGCAAATTTACAGCAAAACACAATATTAAATAATAAAGTTAAGAGTATAATTTAACAGAGAAAATAAATAATAACACAGTGCTAGTATTTACATACCTCTTATATTATTGTTATTATCGCTCTAGATACAAAAATAATCCATAGACTGCAACAACTAAAAATGAATGCAATGAAGCAAAATACATCCTCTGTAATAGAGCGAGTTTGTGACTTAATACACAGGAGGAGGTGGCAGCTAAAAACTGGTGTTACGAAAAAAACAGTTGTTACTTACTGTGTTTATTCTGAATGAGTGTTAAAAAAAAAAAACAGTTAAAAAAGAGTTTTGCTTGACCTTCAAAGTCAAACACAAGGTTGATTAAATTCCTTGGGGCACTTAAAAATTTTGAAATACAAAATGACAGTTTTTCATTGGTACGAATGTTACAATTGCTATATCCGAACTGGAGTTTTATTATAAATGCATAAAATAACATTCATTTTATATAAAAGATTGATTGGGGCTAGAATAAAGACTTATTATATCTGAGAGATCACTACCCTGGGTTTGCCGTAGAAGGGTTTGACTGTGTAAATAAATTTACTAGAATTGTTTCTTAAATCCACACCTAAAATACTGCCTATTTGAAAGTTGTCAAATTTAAAGATTTTTAAGCAATATAAACAAATATAATAGCTTTAGCCAGAGCTTTATAATATACACGTACATATGTACACTGTATATAGATGTACTCCAAATTTTAACTAATTTTACTGAAACTTTTAAGAAAAGATAATAATTAGGCAATATTCTGTTACTTAATTTTACTGCATACCTGCCAACATTAGAGAATAAAAATCCAGTAGATAGTGTGGTGAGCATTTTTTACAGCACTCTATAAATCAGTGTATAACCTGTTCAATATCACTTAGGGGAAAATAGGGATTTTTTTACATCACATAATCACAAAAAATGTATGGGGTTTTTTTTTTCTTGAAAAAATGATAACTCATTATAACATTGAAAAAGCCTACTGCATAAAAAAAATGTTTTCACATAGTCGGTGTATAAAAAAAAAAACGTGGTATAAACAGAGAAATTTTAGAGGAAGGGGCTCACTGAAACAAACGATGTTCAGTTATAATTTAATTAATTAGATGAATGTGGATAAGAAAATAATTTAGTGACTCTTATTGCCTAGAAAATAAGGGGAAAAGAGCATATTTTAAAGAAAATAATCTTTCATTTTCATGTAAACTGCAAAAATGTGAAAGTTTTGTTTAATTAATTTGAGATTGTATCAAAAATAAGATGGATGAAAAAGGATGTTTAAACATTATACAGAAATTTAGTTTATACATGCAAAATTGCACTTAAAAAATAATAAATATTTTACGAAAATTATTAATTAATAATGAAACATACCGCAAAAAAAATGAATGCTGTGTTTTTTCTAATTGACACTAAACATGGATGGAAAAGCATGTTTCAGCATTGCACAGGAATGTAATCTATACCCACGAAATTGCACTTAAAAAATAATCAACATTTTATAAAAAATATTAATTAATAATGAAACCTACTACAAAAAAATTAATATTGTGTAATTTTCATTCACATAATTTGAAATTAAACATAGATGGAAACAGATGTCTCAACATTACACGGCAATGTAATCTATATACACGAAATCACACTTATTTGAAGCAGTATCCATCAGTAAAGTGAAATGATGCAACTTAGCACTGGTACTAGGTTTATATACGGAAGAAACAAAATGACGGCCACAAGTTCAATCAAAATTCCCTTTAACAGAGAATTTTTATTGAAAAATCCCTAATTTTAGGGAATTTTTAAAAAATTGCCAAAAACCAGGAGATTTTCATCTAAAATCAATAGAAATCACCAAAAACCGGGAGTTTCTTGGAAAAACCAGTAAAGTTGGCATCTATGTTATTGTTATAATGCACTTAAGTTTGCTGCAAATTTTGTTTCAACATTTATATATGCATATACTTTCTGGGTTTTTTTCCCTTGCCTTCAGCTAATATATGTATAAGGAATAAAATAAAGGCATAACTAGTTGCCAGACTACCCTATAAGCAAAATTCAATCACTTTAAATAAGCAAGATCTGGTATAGCTTCTCCATTAAATTCAAACTGTAGTTATCTTGTAAAAGATATATCCCTTTACAACTTTGTGAGTCGATGGAAGTCATACACAAATCTGTATGAAATATTCATATTATCAGTCTAATAAAAAAAAAATTAAATACATCTAAGCACTACAGCTCAATTTAATTAAATCAAGAACTCTATAAAACTAACATTACATACTTTTAAGGTATCTGCTCTAAGTAAAGTATGTAAGAAGTTTTTAATTATGTATCCAGAAATGGGTAAGTCCAAACTTATTTTAATAGTATTCAGTGTTAATGAAATGTAAGAAAAATAATTTATCTATAAATTCCGTGAAATTACATATTTCCTTAATATGTCAGAGAAAAATTACGCACTAAATGTGATTAAAAAAAGAATTTTTAAACCTAAAACTATAGAATATGTTTATACCAGTAACCATTCTTTCTTAGACAATTGATAAAATGAACACATAACTTTTCCTACAAACTAAAAATTTTCAGAATAGATTTTTTTATTGTATCTTAGATTTTATTTAATTTACAAAACAAAATATCAGTATGTATAGTTATGAAATGATGCATTAACATTTCACTACACAAAAAAGCAATATTTCTAAAAGTCATCATTTAAAACTTAAAAAAAGCATAAACTAAAATAACTTGGAACTAAGAAATCAATACAAGCACCAGAGACACTAACCTTAAATGAGAATTTTCAATAGTCATCATGGTAAATTTCAGGAGTTTAAGGAGATATTTCAAGAGGGTTTACAGGAGTATCAATATTCGTTTTCAAGCAATACATTTTTTTAAATTATAAATTAATTACATTTACATCAAGTTACGGTTTGAAACTAGCACTTTTTAGATAAAGTATTTCTTTTGTTTTATTAAGTTTCTTATTTTTTGGACAAAAGACTTGATAATATCTTATTTGAACGATTTTTTGGTTGGAAATCAGTCTGATTTTTTCCGACAACAAAAAATTTGGTTCTATTTTTAGAAGAGGAAAAAAAAGGGGGGGGGGGGGGAGAATCCATATTTTTTTTGTATATTTTATGGTTAAACCGGTTTTATTTTCTTGCATTTTATTATTCTCATAACTCATAAATAAAATTAGTAAGATTACTATCTAAATTTAAATTAAAAGATGAAATAAATGTTATATTTTTTTCATTAAAATTCCAAAGATGTAAATTTAGTTGCAAATACATCAAATTATTTTGCATCAAATGTTTCTGAAATGATTACATTTAGAAGTACCCAAATAATTATTTTTAATAGTTATTTAGTAAATAGTCCTTCATTTCATTTATAATAGATTTGATACAATATTTTATCTGTATAAAACTAGAAATAATTACAACAATTTTAGTGGATACAAACAAATTGGTAAAAGTGGAAAATATTTTTACAATACAGGAAACATACTGACGATTGAGTATAAATATAGTTTTTTGCAATACGTCTGCAAAATAACCTTTCATTTCATTTATAATATTTTTGAAAAATAGCTTTTTTATACACAACACATAACAATTATGAAAATTATAGTCTATGTAAACAGATTATAAGATTGAAACATATTATCATAATCAAAATATTTCAGAATTGCATATAAATGCAGATTTTTGTGATACTGCTACAAAATAACCCATCATTTCATTAATAATATGTTTGAAAAATAGCTCTTTTATATGCAGCATGTAATAATTATAAACATTTTAGTCCATGCAAACAGACTGCAGTAGTAAAAATATTTTCACAAACAAAATACCGATAATAGAGTACAAATGTCGTTTTTTGCGATATTGCTGTAAAATAACCATTTCATTAATAATATGTTTGAAAAATAGATATTTTATATACAACACGCAATAATTATAGAAATTTTAGTTGATGCAAACAGATTACAGAAGTGGAAAATATTATTAGAATTAAAAGATTAAAAGAAATATACAGAGGATTGCATACAAATGCTGTTTTTTGCGATACTGCTGCAAAATAGACAGTCATTTTATTAAATCATATATTTGAAAAGTAGTTTATTTCTATATAGCATGAAATAATTATAAACATATCAGTCAATGCAAATAGATTGTAAAAGTAGGAGAAATATAATTGTGGGTAAACGAATTTCCAGATGTAAGAACAGGAAAATTCCGATCTTATCGCTCAATGCTACGCAATGCAGAGAGTGTGAATTGATGTTTTGTTATTTCTGGAGAATTTTTATTGCTTTCCGTACTTCCGTATTGATTGCATAAATTCTGAATTACACTCTGAAATTTTTGGAGTAGTTGGCATCTCTACGAGCACTTACTATTTCAGTAACTAGTTTGAGTATAAATAAATTTTCCTAAAATTAAAAATGATCTGCATAAAAATTAAGAATTGTTAAAAGCTGTTTTGGTGATTTCACTTTGACATGTGATCTTAGTCTTGATAAAGATCATCCATGGAAGCACTGAAACAGCCATTAGCTTTTAATAATTTTTAAATTAACATTTGAATGGCTCCTTACATTGCTGTTGTCTTTGGACATCTAGATTGTGGCAAAACAATTTAAACAAGTTAACTTGAAAAGGTTTACTGTATCACTGAGAATACATTACCTTCATTGGTTAAAGGTGGAGGATCAGGTCCATATTTCTCAAAATTTATTACAACACCTCCTTGTAGTTTCTGAACTAGGGATTCCAAACACTGCATTAACATTCTCTGAGATATTACAGCATAAGAACGACCTAGAAGAATAATACAAGTCAGAAAATATTAAAATTTAAAACTTTGATTACATATTTTGAAAGAGCAGATTATACATAAGATATCTAGAAATTGTAAATTGCTATCAACAGGATTAATACTCAGTGGTAATATGGGTAATAATATTAATACTTCTGGAATACTTCTAAAAATTTATTCTACCTAAAATAGTAGATACATTTGCTTCCTTTTGATTATAAAATAATTACAATCATACATACAATTAGGGATGTAGCTAAACAAAAAAAGAACCAATACCAAATATCCAATATTCATGGATTTTCAAAGATCTGACACCAATCTGATATCGATTAGATTGATATTACGTATGAAAAATTCATGACTTATAAAATTATGTATGAAAGTTATTTCAGGCATTGTTTATAACTAGCCACCTTCGTAAATATCCAAAAATGAAACAATTTATGATACACATGGTAATAATTTACACGATCTTCAAGAAATCATAATGTTCCTGAAATAATAAATGCCAGTAACTGTGGTCCATAGCTGATGGTCACTTCTTTTAGTAATCATTTTTTTAAGGGGGGAAAAAATCCCCTTTGCCCTAAAAAATGCCTAATTATGTATCATTCTCATAAATAATATAATATTCTTGTAAATCGTCTTACCAAGTGTAGCCACTCGCCGCACCATGCTTGCTGTGTGGGCATAGTGTCAGTTCATATCCCAACTTCAGCAACTAATATGGTCACTTAAAAAAAAAAATTAACTTATATAATAGCTTTCTTGCAGTAGCCATTGTTGGGAAAAAAAGAGCTATGCTGCTGTTTTCCTAAATTCTCCTAAAAATATTCCACATAATTTTCCAAAAGTTACTGAAACTTGTTAAATACCTAAAATCTGAAATAAGCAGAAATTAATCTGAAACACTCTAAAGTGTACCTGAAAAGGTGCCAACTAACCAGTTATCCTAAATTACAAATATGTAATCCTATAAAAGATTGAAATAGAACTTGCTAAAATAGAATACAAAATAAAGAAAAGAAAGACACAAATTTAAGTTTTCAAAAGTCTGTTTATTTAAAATTTAACTTCAATTTTAAAGAACTTCTAAATCATTTACAACTTTTTAACATCTCGGAACAATTAAATTAAACATCATAAATAAATTAAATTAATGATAGAATGTATAGTGGAAATACAAAACGTTAGAATATTATATTTTATAGAAAACCATGTTAAATAATTAATTAAGATATCAAGATATTAAAATTATAGAATAATTTGTGAAACATGAATTTGGAATAAAAAGGAACATCAGCTACCCAAAAAAGAAATTTAGAACATAATTAACATTCTAATTAAAGGCTAAAAACCCAACTACAAATAAGAATTACAATTACTTTTTAAAAGTTATAAATAACCTAGGTTAAGGAAGACGTCGAGGGAACAGATTCTTACTAATATAAAACTATTAACACTTAATAATGTAAAAATTAGAACTAATGCAAACTAAAAGAATTAAAATGGATATCACCCATATAAGGAAAGATGCAGAAATAAAGTCTCGAGAGGGAAATCAATGTCATCATCAGCTCGGGTACAAACTTCTTTCGCTCCAGAAAAAGCTAATGGAGATGTATCTCCCGTAAAGCATCGGTACATCAAGTGAGTCCAACCATTTAAGCAGAATATGATGCTTCAACACCTCACGAAAAGAACACTCCCGAACTTGATCAGCACAAAAATAAGCAGATCTATCACATCATAGAAAATACAGTTGAACATAGAAAATCGCCAATGGACATCGTTCAGAACAAAAGCACAGACGGTTCCATCATCAAAACCCAAGAAAGTAAACATTTGGAGGTTCGGTCCTGTGACTCGGGAAATTAAACGGCTCAGTTCATCATAAAAAAACAAATCTAACCTCCTGGAACTAAACAATTATTGCAAAGGCACCGATGAAACTTTGGTAGACATCGACTACATCGCTTCCAACATTATTTCGAGGACAAGAGAAGCAGGAGTTCAAAACATCATTTCAGTCTTTGCAGACATAACAACTCTCTGCTGTCAGGACCAGGGTTGGCAGGTTTTTGACATGTGATGGTTTTATCCATGGTTTAAACCGTTGCATCAAAAACCCGAAAAATGTTCAAAATGACCAAAACCATGAAAAACATAATAGTCAATAAGTAATATAAATATAATAAAACATATGGTATGGTATCAGTTATATAAACTATATAAAAACTATATAAACTAAATAAAAATAACTCATAGGAAATTATTTCAGATTAATTGATTTACTAGTAGCTAATTTTTTTTATGCTAATAACATTCCATTTAGTATTGTGGGACATTCAACATTTCTAGACTTAGTTTCAGCTTTAAGGCCTGGCTACCATCCTTCAGGTAGGAATACTTTGGCTGAATCACTGCTTGATAAAGTGACATCAGAAGTTGAACAAATTGCAAAGGATAATCTTAGAGGTAAAGCTGTAACTCTGATTGAGGATGGGTGGAGCAATGTCCACAATGAATCAGTTGTAGCAACATGTGTTCATTCTGATGGTAAAGCTTATTTTCTTGAGGCTGTTGAGTGTGGTGCTGTTACGAAAGATGCTTATTATCATAAGCAAATTCTCAGAAATGCTATACACATGGCCCAGGAAAAGTATTCCTGTGATGTGAAAGCAGTTGTGACTGACAATGCAAACGTAATGGGAAAGGCCAGACAGCTTCTGCTTAATGAGATTGACCACCAGGACTTGGTAGCATATGGGTGCTTCTCCCATTGGTTAAACTTACTGGGACATGATCTATCACCAGATGCTATCTTCAAACAAGTGGTTAAAATTCAAAAATATTTCCAGAATCATTACCTGCCTGGAGCATGGATAAAAGAGTTTCCAAAATCTCGACTTCCAGGTGACATTTTGGAATAATCAGCTCACTTCCCTTGAAACTTTCTTACACAATAGGCCATTTCTTCAGAAAATAACGGAAGACCATGAAGGCGAAATTGATGTTGGAATTGCTCGTTTGATAATCGATTATAACTTATATAAACAATGCAAGGATCTTTCACTGCAGCTTAAGCTAATCAGTGTTGCATTAGACACCGTTCAGCAAGATACGGCTACAATTGCTGATGCATGTCACATTTGGCTGTTAAACAAAAGTCACATCTTCAGTCATATACTGAAACAGTGCATAAAAGAATGGACCAAATCTGGAAGCCATTCCATTATTTGGCATATGTTTTACACCCCACACACAAAGGGAAAGGGCTGATTAATGAGCAAATGGATTTAGCTCGCACATGGGCTATAGAGAGAAGAGAGTAAATGAATGATTGCCTTTGTTAATTGCATATGAAGCTGATGAAACACTCTTTCCTCCTTCTTATTTCAGTCCAACAGGAAGGGTAACTAATCCTGTGATTTGGTGGAAAGGTGTTTCAAAATGTAATGGCTTTAAAACCAAGCCTGCATCTAAACTTGCTGAACTAGCAATACCTTTGCTATCAATTCCTGCCAGTTCAGCTTCAGTTGAAAGAATGTTTTCAAACTTAGTTGTACATTCAAAACTCCGGAATCGTTTAGGTGTCAACAGATGTACTAAATTAGTCATGTGCTATCGGATGCTTCAAGGAAAAATTGAACCAGATTATTAAATATTCACTACATTGGTAGCGCAGCTGCATTGCATATTTGTGTCTGTAACTGTATCTGTATTCTGTTTGAACCTGATATAAAAACTTTCACATTTTACTATTTTTTGCTGTAATATTAAAAAAAAATATGTTAATTAAAAATTAAACAAACATTGCAGTATACTTAAGGTGGTGCTTATTATTTAATTTATATTTAATGGTGGTTACAAATTGTTTAAAAGCATTATCTACATTTTTTGACGGTTTAAACCTGTTTATGACAGTTTAAACCTGCTTATGACAATTTAAACCAGTTTTAGTTGTCCTTCATGTCAAAAATCAAACCCAACCCTGATCAGGACACAATTCAGAGGCTCTTTAAATGATTATCAATCTCTGAGCATAGACAAAATACCACCGCATTCTGAAAGGGATGATTTGATAATCAGAACAAATTGTTCCATTATGAACAGCGCACATGCGCCGTAGTGTAATTACAACTTAATAGGATCACATCTCCAGTTCTAATGAATGAAAAAATAAGCAAACGATAATTATATAGTGTCAAAATCACTGCCACACATTGCTAATAAAACTATTGATGAATGATAAAAGAATTAACAGGGATCACAATAAATTTTTATTATGTTCCTGGGAAAAAAAGGGACCATTTTCTACAAAAAAAAAAAGACCAAAAAGGGACCATTTTCAATTTAAAAAAGGATCAAAACGTGACAATTTTCAATTTAAAAAAGGACCAAAACGTGACAATTTTCAATTTAAAAAAGGACAAAAATGAGACCATCCAGGGGAAAAAAAAAAAAGAATGATGATATCTCATATGGATGATTGCATCCTAAAAGTTTCCAAGTATTAAAAAAGGGCAGGGTACTGCTACCCTAAAAAGGATACTTAAAAAAAGTTGAAGGCATGAAGTTACAGAGCACTGATAAATTGAATTTTTTGCTGTGAAAAATTTATCATTCAAAAAACCTATTTGAACATAAAAATTTTTTATAGTCTTGAGCAGTTGAGGTCTGTTACAGTCTTGAGCTCATACGGATGATTGCACCGTAAAAGTTTCCAAGAATTAAAAAAGGGCAAGGGTACTGCTACTCAAGAAAGGGTGCATGTTAATAATATTTTTCAATTGTTTGTTGTCATATATTAATTATAAAGATATTTTTCTGAAAACACACACATATATATATATATATATATATATATGATTGTTATAAAATAAATGTTAGCTTCAATTTCAAAGTGCTGTTTACTTGCCAATAAACAAAATAAAAAAATAAAAAATTGATTTAAACAAACAAATAAAATTCCGAAAAGCTCTATAAAATCACAATGTAATATTTTGAAAAACTGGTGCCCACAGTGTCCATATTGTTAAACCTGAGCCTGTGGTCGAGTGGATCGCATGCTCCTACAGTCCCATGCAACACATTTATATTAGTCATGAACCAGCATAACAGGCAAATCAAGAAATGTTCAAAATAAATTACCATTATAACTAAGCAAACATAATATGAATACATATTCTTCATTATTGGACAAAAAAAAAAATTTCAAAAACAGAATATGTTTAGCTTATGCTAAATTTAGTTGTTTGGATTTTTTTAGCCTGCTGTAGCTCAGATTTTGCTAATTTCTTCCCAAAACATTAAAAATACAGAACATTGAACATGTTTTTTATTTTTTGAAGTAATAAAAAAATTTAATAAATCTTTACTCAAATTTAACATAAATTCAGCCCATATTTTCTAATAACAATACAGAATATACATTCTGTCACAGCATTATATGAGGAATAAGTAATATTGTTTTCACCACCAGATTATATTAAATTCTTCTGGATAAACTGTTAAATTCCTCTGGGCAAATTGAATTGTGCAATCGCACGACTCTTTCGAAGCGCACTTTTCCGCAGCTCTATTTATGCGAAAATGAAAGATAAAAAAATAATATGTGTTTTGCATAATTTTACAGGTATTTTCTGTAGTCAGTAATTTTGTTCAGAAATTTATAATTACAAAAAATCCGTAATGGTTACCATCTCTGTATTACCGTAACATTCTGTCGATCCACCCCCTCAAATGCACCTCAGAAAATGCAGGGTGATGCAATTATTGGGAAATTTTTTGCTAAAAGAAACATACAGAATTTTGTTATCCACCACTTCAAATGTGATAAAAGAAAATGAAGAGTAGAGGCTTACTCAGAATTTTCAGCTAAACGAAGCAATTTGTATTTTCATCAAATTCAATGATGAATTTTTTTAAATTTTTCTGATGCTTGGGGTGGTATTTTTCAGAATTTCAAATTGATATGAAAAAGGGAAGAAAGTCGCTTTCATGGGGAGGGCGGATGGATGAAATTCTATGATAATTTTGCAAAATATTACTAGAAATATACGTAATTGGAGTAATGATATTTTGATATTAAACAGCAATATTAGAAAAAAACAAGAAAGATCAATCATGCTTAAAGCATTGATTATGAAACACTTTCCAACTTCAATGCAATTTTATTTAAAAAAGTCGAAAATGCAATACATTCCTCGGTAATATTTTAAAACTTATCACAATACTACATTAATTTATTATATTTGAAAACTTAAACCTTCATTGAAAAAAAATGAACTTCATTCAAATGACGGCATTGAAATATAAATTGCCTGGTTTAAATATCTCTAAAATGCAATACATTCCACGGTAATATTTTTAAAACTATCATAATACTACAATAATTTATTATATTTGAAAACTTCATCGAAAACAACTGAAATTAATTCAAATGACGTCATAGAAAAAATAACACGCCTAGATCTCTCTATAAAAACAGGATGTTATTCATAACTTTCTCCCATTCATTTCATTCATCACAATATTATAATAATGTATTTTATTTAAAAATTAAGACCATGGAGCTACAAGTAATTAAACTCTATGCTTAAAACTTCATCAAAAAAAATCGTCCTTCTCTTTATAAAATCAATTAATATTTCATTCATATCAGCCATGCAGACTCCATGGACTAAATTATTTTGTGTTAAAGAAATACAGCAATTCTAATACAACTCATTCTACATATTTTGCTGTTTACATTTTACATAAGTGAAAAATAGGCTTCGTTGTAGAGATAATCAAATTTGGATAATCATTTAAACTCAAATATATTGTATTTGCGTTGTTTCAGTATGTAGATGCACAGAATTTAAGCAAAAATAAAGTAGTTTTAAGATGGATACAACACTCAATATGAATTAAAAAGAACTTAAAAAATCATGATTTTGAAACAAGATGGATGCCATATATCATTTTGAAATGGGTCATGTGATCTTTTCATATCATGGTCATGTGATCGTTTCATATAAGAGGTGTAATTATTATTTTAATTTTTATTTAAAAAACTACTGAATATATTTCGCTGAATTTTTTTTTATATTTTATGGAACAATTTGAATATTACCTAAAATTTTCGAAGCAATTTGTGAATTTTAAATCCGCTTAAAAAATGTTTGAAAAATTAGGTCCCATAGGGCTCAATGTATTTCATTTTTTCAACCCGGGTTCAATCCAAAACTAATTGGGTGATATTATTCATTTATATTCCCATAGGTCCTACAGACCGTCTGAACAACATAATAAAATTTAATTTTGATTAAGTCATTTTTACGGCAGTTATCGTGTTAACAGACAGACAGAATGAACAAAGTCATAAACACTTTTCAACTTTGTTGTAAAGTGTTAAAAATAATGAAGACAACTATGTTTTAAAAAAATATATACAGAAACATTACATTTAAAACATTCATGGATAGTACTGGTAGAATATGAAAATTCAGGACACAAATTTTACAAAATTTCAGAACAAAAAATATATAAAGTTTTTATCCAGTGAAAATCACTTTATAATGAAAGCAAATATTTATGTTTAATAAAACACAAGTTTTCACTAAAGAGAATAAAAAATATTGATCTCAATTTAAAAAAAATATATAGCAATTCATTATATCCCTGCCAAAATGGTTGTCTTTTTGCCTAAAATATTGCTTTACCACTTTTTGGAAAATATCCCATCACAGGATTCATACCCATTATTCAAAATAGAAAAATTTGTATTTTGCAATTAAAAAAAATAATAAACCTTAAAATTGGATCAGAATATGAAAATAAATTAGTTTAGTCAATCTAATATGCAATAATAATAACTAATATGCAACATTTAAAACATGGAAATGAATGGAAACTTTGAATAATGGGTATGAACCCTATGACGGGATATTTTCCAAAGAGTGGTAAAGCAATATTTTAAGTAAAAAGGCAACCATTTTGGCAGGGATATAATTCATTGCTATATTTTTTTTAAATTGAGATCAATATTTTTATTCTCTTTAGTGAAAACTTGTGTTTTATTAAACATAAATGTTTGTTTTCATTATAAAGTAATTTTCACCGGATAAAAACTTTATATATTTTTCGTTTTATAAATTTTTGGTTCTGAAATTTTGTAAAATTTGTGTTCTGAATTTTCATACTCTACCAGTACTACCCATGGATGTTTTAAATGTAATGTTTCTGTATATATTTTTATAAAACATAGTTGTTTTAATCATTTTTCTGAAAAATTACAATTTTTTTTTTCTAATATTGCTATTTAATATCAAAATGTCCTTACTCCGATTGAGTATATTTCTAATAATATTTTGCAAAATTATCACAGAATTCCATCCATCCGCCCTCCCCATGAAAGCGACCCTCTTCCCTTTCCCGAAATTCTGAAAAATACCACCCCAAGCATATCAAAAAAATTTAAAAGAATTCATCATCAAATTTGATGAAAATACAAATTGCTTCTTTTAGCTGAAAATTCCGAGTAAGCCTCTACTCTTCATTTTTAACACTTTACAACAAAGTTGAAAAGTGTTTATGACTTTGTTCATTCTGTCTGTCTGTTTGTCCGTTAGCACAATAACTGCCGTAAAAATGACTTTATCAAAATAAAATTTTAGTATGTTGTTCAGATGGTCTGTAGGACCTATGGGAATATAAATAAATAATATCACCCAATTAGTTTTTTATTGAACCCGGGTTGAAAAAATGAAATACATTGAGCCCTATGGGACCTAATTTTTCAAACATTTTTTAAGTAAATTTAAAATTCACAAATTGCTCCGAAATTTTTAGGAAATATTCACATTATCCCATAGAATATATAAAAAAAAATTCAGTAAAATATGTTAAGTAGTTTTTTAATTTAAAATTATTTAATATAGGGAAAAAAACAAATTCAATTAAATTCTGACTTTGGGATATCTTCCAGAAAGAAAAGAGAGATATATTATATAATAAATATCTTTCCATTTGTTTAAACGTTTTGCATATGGGAGAGGCTTCACATTTTAAAATAAATTTGGTAGATAACAATTTTTCATTTTTTTTAAATTTTATATAACTCTTCATGATATACTTATTTGATGGCATTTTTAATGCACTTTCCTACATCCTAGAGAGTTAAAATTTGGTACACAGCTTAAATTTGTTGAACATTTTATTCGACAAAGATTTGATGGATCTTTAAATATAGATCATACATTTTTTTCGAAATGACCTGAAAATAATCCCCGTTCACTTCTATAAATCATTGTTGTAATATTGTTAAAAACTCTGATGTGGACAGCACATGTCTTTCCCTGCAGACTCATATTCGTTCTCTTTATTTATTCAATAATAATTTGAGTTTATCTGCACAAAATAACAACCATAAGTATTTTAAATGACATTGAATTTACACGTTAAACTTAAATTTGGTTCTTATTTGATAGCTGGACTTATTGTCAAAGGTGGCATAGCGAAAACGCGAAAAAACTAGAATATCTCAAGAACGGCTAGTCTTAGAGTAATGGGGTTAGTCTTATTCTTTTTGTTGTCCAAAATCACGTATAAAATAGGAATTTAATTGATATAATTGAGCACACGTAGTCTTTTATTTTTATATATAACGATTTTTGCAGGCCATTTCGCAAAAATAGCCCGTTCCTTTTTCCCGAATCGTACTAGAATAACCTACAAATGATTTATGTACAAAATTTTGTTAAATTTGGTATATAAATCACTTGTAGGTCATTGAAATATTATACACCAAATTTTGTTAAATTTGTTCCATTAGTTTTTAGCTAGAGTGGATAAAGGGAATTTCTGCGGCCATTTCGCAAGGAAGGCAGATACTTTTATTATGAATCGTACTATAATCTAATGAACATCAGGATTTCCCACAAAAAACATACCTACCAAATTGTATGAAATTCGGTCCATTAGTTTTTCAATTAGAGTGGATGTAATATCCACACAGACACACAGAAACATACACAGATACACCCTTACACACACAGACGTCTTTCTAAAAATAGTTTTTTCGTGTTCTAGAAGTCCCAAAATGTGTAGATCCTTCGAAAATTCGAGTTCTGATCTTCGGCACGATTCCAATACTTTGAATACATACACACACACACACATATATATTATCTGTGTATCTAAATTCCATGCTACGCATTTACAATAGTTGTGATTTTAAATGATCCCTAAACTTTTATTATTTCTTCAACGAAGCCTAATTTTAACATATGCAGAATGCAAATATCTCAAGCGATTGTAAGATGAATTAAATAAGAATTGCTGAATTTTTTTCACACAAAATTATTTAGCTCTGGAGTCTGGAATACAAGTTATATGAATGAAATATTCATTGATTTTGCATAAAGAATCAGATGATTTATATTTCGATACAGTTTTAAATATTTAAGTATAATAAATTACTGTAGTACTGTGATAATGTAAAAGATATCACCACTGAATGTATCACATTTTAGAAATTTTTAAATGAAATTACATTTCAGTTGGAAAGTGTTTCATAATCAATGCTTATGCATGATTGATCTTTCTTGTTTTTTATCACATTTGAAGGGGTGGATTAACAGAATTCTACATATTTCTTTTAGCAAAAAATGTCCCAATAATTGCATCACCCTGCATTTTCTGAGATGCATTTGAGGGGGCGGATCGACGGAATGTTATGGTAATACAAAGATGCTAACCATTACGATTTTTCATAATTACGAATTTCTGAGCAAAATTAGTTTAAAAATTATTTTATCAATATCAAATAATTTTACCATACAACATGTAAAAACATTATAAAAATCTTATCCAATGCAAAAAGATTACAAAAATGAAAAATATTTTTACTGCAAAACAAATTATACCAGTGACCAACTACACATGCAGATTTATACTATATTACCAAACAATTTTACACAAATTACTAACCATAAGTCCTCAGGACGAGTCGGACGGTCTGGGTCTTCAACAAATTACTAACCAATAAATGAAACATGCGTTACCCACGAAAACACTAAAGTGGAATTTTTGACCTAGCATAGTTTTTTTATCTGTTGAGTATAACATTTTTAAGTATAGGTTTTCAATTTCAAAATTCTTAAAATTTGTATTCCCTAAACATTAACAATATCAGAAGATTTGTATATTTGCTTAGACATCAAAAATAAATTAAAATTGCAGTTTCCTTAGAAAATGCAAAGAAGGGGCAGCCAGGATTTAGTATTTGAAAACGTCAATCAGAGGACAGTCTTAAATCTTAAGTACCAATTAGAAAACATTGAGCATTTTTAATTTTTGGTAACAAAATTTTAACAAATATGCATCCCACAAATGACTTCAGCTGGGGTAACATTTTAAAGTCAACCAAATGGCATTTTACAGGCACTAATTTTTTCTTGGCATTTTGGAAAAGGATAACTTTAAAGTTATTTCAGAGATCAATAAAAATGTTAATTTCAATGTTCAGAAATAATAGTTTAGGTGAAAAAATTTACAAATATAGAAATGGCATATCTGCCAGGATTTAAAGATGGAAGAAGAACTCAATAATAAGCATTGCCATATTGTGGAGCTAGCCACCGAATGCAGGTATCCAAAGTATAGTTATGCGCTGTAATTTCATTTCTAACAGCAAAAGCAAATGGCCCAATTCATTCTTCAATGCAAGAAAGTTCTTTAAATTTTTAATGATTTGCATACTGTAAAAAAATATATAATTTTATGCTGAACATTCATTCTTGAGTTAAGCACAGATAGATATAACTCTAGAAGTGTTTACTAGGTTTTAAAGTATGTATTTCTGTAAAATCCTAAAGAATACCTTTATACTTATAAGGCAGTAAAAATCATCTAATCATTTATGGAAAATTTACGATAATTTAATACATAACACTTTAATTTAACAATACCTCCAGTTACTTCACACATAGCATCAACAGGAGAATGATCAGGAGGGACAACTGAGCTGGGTTCTCTTTCAGCCGGTGGAATGCCAGTTAGGCGAAGTACTAATGAGAATAAGCGTTGATCCCACCTAAAGGGTTCTTTTGTCAACTCTGAACCAGGAACAGATGAATGCATAGGAAGATTCAGCTGAAATTTAAAATAAAATGTAAGTATCTGCCAGAGTATGTAAGTATTTGTTGATACTCTACATGCATTATTATCACTTTATGATGTAGCACAAAGATTTTTGAGAAATTTCATTAATTATGGTTTCATAATATACACTGAGGAAAATGATTACAGTAGCATTACACGAAATATACTCTCAACACCAGAACAGTGAAAATTGCAATGTCTAAACTTTAATTCAGAAATTATTCTTAAATTAAAAAATAAATAAATATATATATATATATATGTAAATATTTTTTGAGGAATTTAAAAAAGAAATTTATTTTACAACTTTACCACGGATCATTCAAATCAATGTATATCATCCATTAAAGCTAATTAGTACTATAATAAGTACATACTATTTCATTGCCATTTTTACAAAAAATTATAAAATATTATTATTATTTTCACAGGCATCACCATTTTCTTAATATCATAGGAACAATGTATTTTAAATTTAAAATAACTTAATTTTTATTAACATTTTATTACATCTGCAAATTACAAATATTCTGGTGAAATCTAGTTTTTATATACTTATACAATATTTTAGTCATAATATTTTGTGTTGATTCATGGATATATTTTTTAGGTTATTACACCTTACAAACATATACAAACATGTACTTCCTTCAAAATTTTGAATATAAATTTTTTAGAAATACAACTTTTTTGGTACTTCTTTATTATAGCGGCCCCCGAGGGTGAATCGCCAAACAACCGAGATGTACTGCCAATGTAAGTTGTAAAATCTCACCGAATGTTTGCAGTCCTAAAGAAACAGCATGTGTTTATATTATAGTCATATTGCTTTTTCGTTAATATTCCCAATTTCGTATTGGGACCGGACCTTGACAAAATCATAACTGCGAAGGGGCTGCTATAATAAGGAAGTATCACTTTTTCTTTAGGCCACGGTAAAAGAAAGTAAAAATACAAATTTTATTAAATAGAAAACCTAAAATATATTTTCATTTTTACAGACTGGAAACCTCTTTTTGTATTTAACAGGATGAGTACACTTTCCTTAAAAAAATTTCAAGCACTTTTCAAGGACTTTCAAGTAGCATACAATGATTTTTCAAGGACATCATTTCTTTCATATTATGAAGTTGTATGCGTTTCTAGGAGGAAAATTCATAGCAAACTAACATTATTGTTTAATGTTGAAGTCGTTGAGGAAATTTGGGGGGAAAAACAATGTTGTTTAAGAAAATTTCAGCAACAGCATAACTACTAGGGAAATTTCCAAAGAAAGTAGAACTGCTCAGAAAAAACACAATGCTGCAGAACACTTTCAACCCTGCCTTTTTCAAGCACTTTCAAGGACTTAACCAAGAAAATGGGAATTTTCAAGTACTTTCAAGGCATTGAAAATGCTAATCTAAAATTCAAGTACTTTCCCAATTTTCAAGCACCAGTATGCACCTTGATTTAATATACTTTTTGTCCCCATACATAAACTTTTGGTTATAACAACTGCTAATTAGCAAGAATTTACTGATAGGCTGATTTGTTCCGAAAATTAAACACATAAAGACTGGAAAAAATTGTATAATATAAATTCAAAATCATTACATATAAGAATATTAATGAGGACTCAAACTTAGACTTGTGTCAGACTCTTTCGCTGAAAGTAGATGTAAAGTGTCATTATATTTAAATAATTAGCAGACACACTAGACCTGAAAATGCAAATGTTCCCTTAGTAGCAAGTGGGTAGTAGGCAATTTTAATTTAGTGGTCAGGCTATCACAGATATTTGGAAAATCGATAAGAATGGTTATATATACTTTATGTAATATATATGCATATAAGGGATGAGAATTGGGGAGAGATGTAACATACAGTTAGTAACTTCTGGGTAATTTTTTTATTAAAATAGAATGGGGGAAGGGGAGTGGTAGACGGTTAGTTGTTTTATTTAATTGTTGCACTGCATTGTTTAATCGACTTGTGGAAAGTTCCCATTTTCAGATCTAAGATACACCAATAATTGCTCGTGACTTAAAACATGTGCAACTTCTAACAGCATTCTAAAACATTCTTAAGAATTTTGTTATAAGTATTAAATTTAATTCTCTTACTTTATAAAAATCTGCATTCTCTCTATACAATATAAACTTCATGGCAAAGCTATAGAATAAAACACTCTGATTCTGTTTGTATATAAACTAATTTAGAGAAAAATATGAAGTTTTATGCCAAAATAAAGATTTTAAAATAGTAGCAAAAGATATTAATTACTCCATGTTTAACCTATATATAAAAATTTGCTTAAACTGTAGTCTAACTAAAATAATTGGAAATAAAAAATCATGGGCTGTTAAGTAAAAGTTAATAAGCAGTTGATGCTGTACAAGAGTTCAAAAATATATAAATTTGTAAAACTTTTGCCAAAATAAAATAAAAATTGAAATAGTCAGAAATTCCAATAATTTTATCCACGATAGAAACTGATAAAACATAATCCAAAATATAATACTGTCTATTTCATTTATTTTTAGATCACATAAGTAAAATTAAAATCATCTACCTTAACACATTTCTTTTTTAAACACTTATTTACAAAATAAGAGCAATTTTATTTCTTTTCTAAACAAAAATATAATTTTCTTCAAATAAAATTTTAGAAAACATCTGTGACTGTTATTTTTATGAATAATATTTCTGAAAATTTTTAAGTATGCCCTCCACCCCTTTCTTTTAAGTTTTCTTTTCCTTACTTCATCTTGAACACCAAGTGTAGTCGTTAATCTTCCACCATCTGTAATAACTATGATAATAGATGGCTCTAAATAAAAAGGGCATCGTCCTTGTCCATAGGTATCTATACCAGTCTGCATTCTATTTATATTTAACAAATCAAATGCATATTTCAGGGCTGCACCAAGGGTCGTCATACCAACAGATTGCAAATTTTTTAACTCGGTCATAAACGTGGCAAGACTTTCTTTCCATCCAGCCTAGAGAAAATAAGTGACAATTAAGATATTATTAATAAGATATTATCATTATGCAATGTGAAAAATCTTAACAAAATCCATACTTTTATATTAGCAGGTGGTTCCTCAAATGTCAGCAGCATGTACCTATCCCCTCTACTAGCTGAATCCCTTTGTCTTATCTAAATAATAATATATGAGTAATTAAAAATAGAATAAAATAAATATTTAAGCAAATATTAACACAGGTGAAGGTAAATCAAAACTGTGAACATAAGGCATGCTGGGTATGCTCAGGGCTGTCCTTAGCTAATGCAGGGCACAGGGCAAAGAATATTTTTAGAGCCCATACAAATAAGAAAACAAAATTATAATTTATTGTTATAAATATAAAAATTTTACATTTAACTAACAATATTGGGTCATGGAACTTTATATAAGAATATAATTTAAACAAAATTAATTTTTCTGGCTTTCAATACAGCAAAATCATTTATAAGGAATTCAAAAATAAATTTTCACAAATTTCCTGTTTCATGGATAAAAACGTTAAATTATTTAATCTTTCCCATTTTTTTATTATTGTCATTAATTTTAGCTTTGAAAAGCTTCTTTTGGCTTCAGCTATGGTCACATGTATTGTTAACAAAATTCTCAAGACAACTGTAATATTCGAAAACGACTCAAAAACAATGGTTAGAGAAGCACCCAGGTGAGGATAAAATCCCACCTTTAAACTTCTAGCAAAAAGGAAAAAATCATAGGAAAAGGAGTTTCATAATAAGAGATTTTACATCAAAATGGTTGAATCACAAATAACATATAATTTTTTTAAAACATTTTAAAGATGTTCAGCTTGTTAAATTTTCACAACAGATGTTTGAATAAGTTTGGCTTCCCTGTGTCTACCGCAATCATTTCCCCCCTTTTTTCCTAGTCCGAACAAAACAACCCAACTGATAAAAACTAGAGCTGTCTGAAAAGGAAGAAGTCTAATCCTCTGATTTTGCTGGTAGATTGCACTCTTATGAGAAATTTCTGATTCAATCCTTTCTTTCCGTTTCGAGAATTACGGAGAACAATTATGTTTTCTGGTATTTTCATGAAATGGCACAGTGTTGGCGCAAAATCAGTTAAAATTTGCTTTTTGTATCAGAATGGTGCAGCCTACTTTGAATGGTGCAGTTTGGCACAATTGGTGCGGCAATCACATCACTGGCTGTTAGATATGACCTCATAGGTATGGCATACCCGGCATTCATTCTTCCAAGTTAAATAGTAATGATTTGTCAATTTTTCCATCTAGTAATAAAGCAATTGGTACAAATGAGTAACATAATTTAACAGATATGAGTAATATATAAACTGCAGGTTAAATCTTGTCCACATTGCCTGAAGCAGTCTATATAATTATTTCTAGGGTTCATGCTTACTCGCATTTTATATGTAAATCCTGGAAATTTTGAACTGAATATTGTAAACATCTAGGTTTGAAATTAAATATGTGAAATGCATATGAAATTCAAAAATTCCACACAGAAAATCTTCCGGCCGTCCAATTAGTTGCTCAAGTCCCCAGGATGAGTCGGACGGTCTGGGTCTTCAACACAGAAAATCTTGCACCCTGTGTTCGGCATAGTTTGTGCTTTCGCCCTGTGTTCTGCATGGTTTGTGCTTTTTTCCAAAAAGTCTCGCTTTTCTGAAAACTTGCCTAGTGGCTTCTCTTTACTCAAAAATATCATATGCACCATCCTTTTTCTCAAAAATTTCCTCCCTGTCTTTATCCGAGATTGCCGAAACACTTCATTTTATTCTTTGCTAGGTAAGGATAAGTCATAGCTTAGTGCTTCATGTAAGTCTGACCCATCACAACCAAGGAAAGCCAAAAAGTATATTAAGCCAGAACCCTTCTTTCAAATCAGACGCCAAGTGTTGTTTTATCGACAGCGTGATACGAAAAGGAGCGCACTCTCTCTCTCAAGGTTACTATAGCAACCACATCAAGAGAAAGAACTCCAGCAATTTTGTTTATCTTTTTATACGATATATAACTTAGAATTTAGCAATATAGACACATTTTAAATGTATTATCTCTTAGATTAGAATTAAATTAATTCAGTATTGACTAAATTAAAGAATAATTTTATTATTTTCTAATGCTATTGTATAGGAAGTTCACGGATAATCATGGCATTTAGACTAAAATATACACTTAAAGACATCATAAGACATTTCAAACATTTTGGGAAATATTTCCATCACTGTGTGTGTGTATTTGTGGGGTGCGAATGCATGTATCACTATGGCAATTTATATGTAAATGCATTGTATAGAAAATTAAAAACAGGTAGAATATTTTGTAATATAAATGGGATTAAAACATTATTCGAAATTAAGAGATAGTACATATAGCTACGAAATTCTATATGTAGCTGCATTCTGAAAAAATTAGAATTAGGTAGATCATTATATAATTAACATGATTAGAATACGAGTGAAAGGGAGGGAGACACAGAGAGCGAGAGTATGTGTCAAAATATAGTGTGGTAACTGCAGGAGAGGTCGACCTTGTTTCGAAAGAGTAGGATTCAAGGGTGCCCATAAAACTTATTCCTGGGATGGCCAAACTCAAGGATGAGAAGCAAATATCTACTCACTTGATACGTTTACGGGAGCAAAAGTGTCCCCCCCCCCCCCCCCCCCCCCCCCGTGCTGCCCTGTGGGCACCCATAGAACATTTTCCAGGAGGCAAACTCATGAATGAGATGTACAATATTGACTTGATACCTACATTTGTGACCTTGAACACCCCTGGCTATAAGTGTTGAAGACCCACACCACTTGACTGGCCCTAGGGCTTACAGCAGCTATTTGAGTGGCCAGGAGAGATGGCTATAAGTGTTATTGTTGAGACCCAGACCGTCTGACCCTACCAGAGTGGTGTAAGGTAACTGTTTGGACGGCTGGAAAGAGCCACCTAATTTAGACCGGAACCCAGTTGGGGGGGGGGGGGGCATCCACAGGGACCGTACCCTTCTTTCCCTACCACCAACCTCTCAGGACTTACGGTCCCATATATTTAACGTGATCATACTCTGCATGAACACAGCAGCAGTTTGGGCAGCAGAGGGAATTTACTGAGTGTTATTTCCGTGCACTAACCACTGGGCCCTATGGTTATAAGTGTTGTTGTTGAGACCCAGACTGTCTGACCTACCAGAAAGGTGTAAGGTAACAGTTTGGATAGCTGGAAAGAGTCACCCAATTTAGACCGGAACCCAGTGGGGGAGGCATCCACAGGGACCGTACCCTCCTTCCCCTACCACCAACCGTTCGGAAGGACTTACAAACCCACATGTTTAAAGTGGTTGTACTCCGCGTGAACACAGAAGCAGTTTTGGCAGCATAGGAAATTAACTTGTCTGCAATAGTCAACTCCATTTTCTCAGGAAAATTATATTTTTCTTTTATCTCTAGGAAAATATACAAACCTTTGATGGAATTCCTGCATCAATATTTTTCAAAGAAATCCTATACTTGGATGAAGATGGATATTTTGGACCAAAAATTGGCCTAAGCAAAAAATTCCCTTTTAGTATATTTACAGTTTCTTAATATGTTTCATTTATCATATAGTTAATTTATTTAAGAACTTGACGGTATTTTTCATTTTATTTTTAAATACTTTCCATTTTTTCAATTTGTTTGTATCCACTAATACTTTTATATTGTGTTTTTTATGCTAATATATTATTTTTCAAATGTTATTACTGAAATGGAGATAGATATATTTTTAGGATAACAACATTATTTTAGGCATTTATTATGATTTGGCCTCATTAGAAATATATTTAAAGAGCATAAATTTGAATTTTGGAGTCAAGAAATTTTTCAACCAGGAAAATGTAAATGTTATTTAATTTAATTTCAATAAATGCAAATGTTGAAATCTCCCCCAAGTAGGGGTCCTATGTCTTTTTTCTTTTGTTTAGAAGTTTGCTCGGTAACTTTTCCTAACCACATAGCTTCAAAATTTTTCTGGGAAGAACAACACTAACGTGGACAACATTGACGTGGTTCTTGTGCTTATAAAAATACTTACCGTATTATGGAACTTCAAATATATATATTAAAATTTATGGTATTGAATAAATTTAACAATGAATTTTAATATTTAAAACAAAAAAAATCATAAAAATTATAAACGAATTGGATAAAATATTAAAAATAAAACAAAAAATAATTTATACAATGATCAAAAATTTTTTTAAAGAAATGATGAAAATCCAGATTATAATTTTTGGATACATGCTCACAGCTAATTTGAGCCCTATTAAATTGCTTTCAGTAAATACACCAACCCTTATAAATCTTTCAACAGCATCCTTCGAAACATCTAAAAGTGTAGGTCTTGCTCCTAAATACGTCCGTTGATTCATCGACGCACTGGTATCAATTAGAAATAAAATAATAGTCATTTTTAATTTTATAAGCTCTTTATGATCACGCAAAAGTAACAGATGCCTGAGAACGTTTCAATGCTATTTGTGTACAGTTTCGGTGAATGACATTATATAGAGGTTCGATCAGCGATGTTACGTTATATGATAATATAAGACTCAACTGCTACATCCACATATGGTCAAATTAAAATACGTGCTTAAATACGTAATGTACACTCTTTATCCATTCATTATCGGATAATTATTAAAATAACGGAATAAATTTAACGACGTTAAAGACACATACATCTTCCCCGGAATCTCAATCCGGAATACATTTTTGAAGTGGTTGCCAAACGAGAAATGTAAAAGTCGACAAATTAAGGTCCATAGACATAAATTATACACGAAAACTAACCAATCCTGTTCTGATCAAATTCGTAGCTCGATAAATTGCAACTGGACGTTTTGAGAGATTTGTACCGTAGTGCACCATGCACCATTGTCATTTTGGTGTTCATTTTTATTTTAAATGAAGCTTTAGCTACTAAAATTTAAATGTTATTTTATTTAGCTACTTTTGGCTTCTGAACTAAGTCAAAGTTAAAAAAAAACATTCAAAAACTTCGGTTCCAAAATTGTCTGCTAACGTGGTGGCGTTTTTTCAATGTTGTAACATATGTGAGAGTTAATTAAGGTATAAAATGACAAAAAGTTTTGTGTGAAGGATAAAACTTTGGTATTTTGGAAGAGGAAAATTCAAAATAACCAGTTTAGGAAACCAGTAAACAGTTAAAGTGTGTACAGACGATCAGTGAATGTTTGTCAAAGATGTCGATTCTCGAATTGTGTTTGAAGTGTACTTTGTCCACACGGTCCCACATATTTGACGCCTTATGATAATGAGCTAGTTTCCTTTCATATCTAGTAGATGGCACTGTTGTACTTGTTTACTAATTTCGTTTGTTTTCAAATCAAGAAAGTGGAAGTGTCCCAAATCGTTACAATCAGTGGCTTATCCTGACTCTAAAAAGTGTGTGGTGGTGGGGGGCAAATGTTTAACATTTGCTTATGCCAGAGTTATTTTAAATGAAAAATACGCATAACATAAAAAAGCCTTGAAAAGTGGGGGGGGGGGGGCAAGCATACGCTTCTGGTTACAATGACTATTAACAATATATAATTAATTCAAATATATTGTTTTATAATTGTTATTTAGTTTTGTTTTATTGTCAGTAGAGTACTCGATCGATTAGAACCTGTTGATTATCTTTTTTTTATTTTTGCAAACTTATCTGTAGTTAATTATGGCTAAGCAAGCAAATATTAAAGCTGCTTGTGCGAAAGAACTAACAACTCTTTAAAGGTTGACAATTAAATCAAAATTATAATTTATATATATGTTTTGTTTTCTTAACCTTTTACTTTTTTAAATAAATATAAAAAAAATATGGTACTTTTGACTCATTCTGCATTCCCCATTTCACATAAATGTCCTCTAATATATAAAAGGAAAAACATAACTATATCTTGAACCATGAGATGGATTTTGATAATTTGACCCTGCAGCAAAGTGCAGAATAAGGAGGACTAAAAAGCTCTTCCAATCTCATAACAGGGTTGTGGAATCTGAGTCGGTAGAAGACGATAACTGACGAACGAATGGACCGATTCGAACGAAATTTGATACACAAATTACAATTCATGAATACTGGAATCCTATTGTTTTTATACGCAATCGAATGTTCAGAACTCCCCTGAATTTTCCGAGTGAAATTTTGAAAAAATCGTCAAGAAATCAAAACCTCTAATAAAGTTAAGCAAATAGACATTTCTTGTGTAATTTTTCATTAGAAAATGATTGACATAAATTTTAGAACGCTAGCATGAAGCGTTCTCGAGATATTGCATATTTTTCAAAAAAATTATAAAAAAATCATATAAAATAAAATAAAAACATTTCCCATTCAGAAACACGTTAACGTTTCATATGTGATACCATGCGATAAATTTGGTGGCATTATTCTCGCGAATCTAGCTCGTTCCATTCATGGAAAAATATACTTTATACTTTTGTATTTGAACGCCAATAGTCATTTATCTGCTGTAAGAATAACTTATTTCTCCGTTCATAACGCTTGGCGGGATTTTGGTGGAATGTCGCCAAGTTGGCGACTTTTTAAAATGTTGCTACATTAACAAAAAACTCGCCAAATGGATAAAAATGACGCTAAATCAATAAAAATGACGCGTAATTGACGAAAATTCAATATCTTGGAAAGAATATAAATATCTACTATAAAAATAATCTATTTTTTTACTATAAAAGTAGTAAATTCATTGCATTATATAAGGAAAGTCATATGCTGCCCGCATCAGATTTGTTTTGTTGAGAAATATTACTGTCGGAGTAATGCGATCCGATGTTTGTATCAGTAGAGAGAAATACGGCCCACGGAGAGAGAATTCCAAGTACTATAGACGTCGTGGAAGGAAAAATGGCATGAGAGGGAAGTCAATGAACTCGTGTACCGATCCTCACATGGGAGATGTAGAATCGGTAGGAACGATGAAATATCAGGTTGCTTCGAGGAGAGATGTATTTAAAAGTAGGTCAAAACATCTCCCTCAGTTGGCATTCAAAATAGTCTATATAATAAAGGCAGTGTCTGTCTGTGTGTCTGTCTTATGCACTATAGGTTCAGCGACCGCCCTTCGCAGAGCTACGAAATTTGGCAATCGGAGACCCTGGGGGGGGGAGGTGACACGTGAAAACCTATTTTTAAAATTTGAATTATTTATCTTGTTATTTAATGTTTTATGCAATTTCGACAGTCCCCCCCCCCTTTTTTCTGCACCATTCACACGTCGTAGAAAAAAATCAAATCACACGACCGGAAAGAGCAGATATTTGCGAGTAAAAATATATCAATTTCAAATCTCAGGGACAAATTCTAATATTTTTTAAAGATTTTGAAACAAAAGTCACTTTCGGCTCAAAAAATCGAACTTTCGTTTTTAAATCCTCGCGTCGGGAAAGGTACCGACAATTTTGACTAATAATTTATATTTTAAGAAAGCTCAAAGATCAGGCTTTCTTACAAGCCCAATCTGATCAAGAAATAATAAAAAGTAGCCGCACGATCCGGATTTTAAGGAAGTAATGATTTTTAATTTCTCGGCCAAACCGCGAAAGAATGAATCGATTTTTCACCCACATGCGCGCGCAGACGCACGGTGTTTCTATGGTAGAAGGGAGATGGGCGACATTATGACGTCACGGTTCTGACGAATTTGCAATCTCAATTTGCAGAGAACCAACTGCAACTTGGAAACTCAATAGACCTTGTTGAAAGGGATTCGGAGCCCAGACTCCTAGCTACGAGGTTGTGATTTTGTGAAGCTGCTGCTTTTTGATTGTGGTGACTTTCCTTGCTTAAGTTTGGGCGTGTTATATCTAGTTACGATAGAGCACGTCGGGCTAAGCAATTACAGCTTTGTTGTATACGGATTTCTCGCCATTTTGGATTCGTGCTTTTTCAACTTTGGAGTGCCACGTGTGTTTTTCCCACGTGGTAGTGCTATTGCTTAGATCGTTTCTACGCTGACGACATGGATTTGGATGCATTCGACATGGAAGCTACTCGCGGACTTGCTGGTGAGCTAGACGAAGATGGACTGCGGCCTCTCAGGGATGCCATGATAGAATATTGTGATACTCTGCCCAAGGATGGATTGATGCCCGATTGGAAGGAAGAAGTCAAAAACGCCGTGAACTTCTGTGCACTGGCAATCTACACTCTGACGCTACACATCAGGGAGCTACTGACGAATGGACTACTCGGACAGGACAAGGGCCAAGTCTCCAGGATTCTGGGTTCGTTTCTTTCTGTAAATTCTTTTTTGTTGGTCCAGAATTTGGATAGGTTTTATGCTAGTAATTTAAATGAGATTTATAACTGTGAAGGAAGTAATTCTAGTGATGTAATTAAATGTAAAATGATAGAAAACTAGGCTTAATTAAGGAAATTAAGGTGAAGATAAATTTAAAACTGTTGAAAATCCAAATAAAAAGAGGAAGATAGAGGGGCAATCCAGTATGGGTGCTCCTACTAAAAACCAGAATGGAGAATTAAACTTAAAATCTAATGACCAGGATAACATGGATTGTACTGAAAAAATTGATAATGATGTAAATGATAATGATAAAACTAAGAGTTATGCTGAAATTGTCGCGCAACCTGTAGTGTTCAAAAGTGCACCAAAACCAAAAACGGTTCAAAATAGTGTAGTGGTTGAGAAAAAAGACCCAAAAGCGGAATGTTTTTTCATCAAGTTTAATGACAATTACCAGGCTCTCCTTAAAAAATTAAATGAAATCTCAGGTAATAAAGTATCTGGCAAGCTCACAGGAGACATGCTAAAATTGATTCCAAATGACGCTGACGCCTATAGGGTTGTACAACGCCATTTATCTAGTGAGAAAATCCCCTTCCACAGTTTAAACTTAAAGACGGAAAGGCCCAAAAAGGTAGTTTTGAAGGGGCTACCAACAAACTATAACATTGAGGAAATAAAAATCACTCTAACATCCGAAGGATTAGATGTAGTCCGGGTTTCTCAACTGAGAAACACAAAAACGAGATTGCCCCTGCCGATCTTCTTAGTCAGCATTAGGCCTACGGAAGACTGGCAGAGGGTATACAGGCTGACAAGATTAGGATACTTGGCTGTGAAGGTAGAGGCCTTCAGAGCACGGGGCTTCAAAATCTGCTACCGGTGCCAGCAGTTCAATCATTCCTCTGATAATTGCAGCAAGCCACCAAAGTGTCTTAAGTGTGCTGAAGAACACTTCACACGGGACTGCCAAAGACCAAGGACGGAGAAGGCAACGTGTGCTAACTGCAATGGAGACCACCCGGCGAACTTCAGGCAATGCCCGAAGAACCCCTGGAACAGAGGAAAGGCACCGGGGTATGTCCCCCTCCCCCTCAAAATCAGATACCCCCTTGGAGGCAAAAGGCTCTGGGTCTAAACCCTCAGGCACCCCATCAGGGCTCCTCGCACTCTGTGCCACAGGTTAAAAGAACTCAAACTTCAGCACCTACCAGATCGGTGCAAGAGCAGGCCCCTAAACCGTCGACCTCCAGAGAAATGACTGTGGAGGAAGTGAGAATAGCTCGTGAAGACATAAAACAGAGGATAGCAATTGATAAAGCCGCCAAAGAGGCAAGAGAAGCAAAACTAAGATTAGAAAAAAGGTTCAGGAATGGCAGAAAACTAAACGCGTCCGAGAAGAAGAGCTCGCGCAAACACAGCAGTTAGACAATTCGGCTGAAAAAAAATAAAAGACTACCGAGGTCCAAAAGGATACTCACAAAACAGATCAAACCACGGTTGAGGCTGAAGAAATTGTAGCTGAGACTGAGGAAATGGAAGCTGAGACTGAACCTGCTGGTAAATCCAATGATGAAAAGATGGATGAAATCCATCTTTTCATCATTGTCAGAGGATTTATCAGTATGTTCAACCTAGACGATATAAAACATCTGTTGATGCAGCTCGCTGAGTTAATTAGAAAAAAGAGCGATCCAATGCAAATGGTCTTTGAGACTTTTAAAATAATCGCGGAATTTAATAAAAACAGTGAGAAACAAACCCGCCATGGGGATGGTCCAATAGGTCCCAAAAAGAAAGTTTTAAAATAATATTTTGGAATGCGAACGGCATATCTCCAAGAATAAATGAACTTAGGAGCTACATAAATGAAAATGATGTAGATGCCCTGCTAATCCAGGAAACTAAAGTTAGAGAAAACAAAAAACTAAATATAGCAAACTATAATAGCTATCATACCCTTAGTTCAAATATAACTGCTAGAAATCCCCATGGAGGAACAGCAATATATATTAAAAGTAATATTCCCCCACGAGGAAATAAACAACATAAATCTTCAAGATATAGAAAATACTAGTATAAAAATTAAAATAAATAATGTAAACCCATTTATCCTAACTTCAATATATGTCAAAAACATGAGTGGTATAAATGTAGCTGCGCAGCTGGAACTGCTTTTCTCGCGATATCCAAACACAATACTCGCGGGCGACTTCAATGCACACCACCGAGCGTGGGGCAGCAGGAGAGCCAACATACGCGGTACACATATACATAGATTGCTGAACACAACAAACACTGACATCATTGCACCGTCGAGACCAACCTGCTTCTCAGGTGCCAATGGCTCATTCATAGACTTTGTCCTAACGAGAAACATAGAATACGCTCACACAATTGATACCCTGGATGAATTCGACTCGGATCATCTACCGGTATTGGTGACATTCGATTTGAACACTCCCCTTCTAGCCTCTCTGGGACAAGAGAGAGTGAACTGGAACGTATTCAAAAGAGCACTTTTCGAGCCGCACTTAGGAGTACTCAAAATTATGAGCACGGTGGATATTGACTCTGCCACGCACACACTCACAACAGAAATCAGGAGAGCTATTGCCTCTGCCACAACACATCGTGAGTCACCAAAAATGCCAACACTTTCCCACCATGTCAAACAGTTAGTTAAACAGAGAAATAGAATGCGTAAGACATGGCAGGCTAACAGAGACCCTACCCTTAAAAGGGAGCTTAATAGACTCACGTGTAAAGTCAGTGAGAAAATTGTCGCAGAAAAGCAGCAACAGTATAAAGAACTAATCGAATCCCTTAGCCAGGAAGACGTATCGCTGTGGCAATTCGCTAAAAGACTCAGAAAACCTCAAATTAAACTCCCGCCACTAATAGATGGCGCTAATATCGCGTACTCAGACGAAGAAAAGGCAGAGGCACTTGCTAGGCATTACGAAAAGCAATTTGAACCAAACCACGATCTAATGTGTCAGGACACCCTAAGAATGGTTAGGCAAACTCTAAACAATTTCAGGAACTCCCCGGTCACGGCTGAGATTAACCCAGCCACCCCGCAAGAGATAGTAGAGATTATCAAAAACCTTAAGAACAGTAAAAGCCCAGGGCACGACAAAATCAGGAATATCGCGGTAAAAAACCTACCCTTAAATATAATATTTTACTTGACCATCTTAATAAATAAAATACTAGAACTAAATTATTTCCCCAAAGAATGGAAGGAAGCGATAATTATAGCGATCCATAAACCTGGTGAGGATGCCTCAATTCCAGCCAACTACAGACCAATCAGTTTGTTACCGACACTTAGTAAAATTACTGAGAAAATAATTCTTAAGAGACTGAACACGCACCTTAGTGAGAATGACATTATCATTCCGGAGCAGTTTGGATTTTGGCCAAAACACTCCACCACTTATCAATTGCTGAGAGTGGTAGAGTACATTTCCTCTGGTTTTAATAATAAGACACCCACAGCTGCGATTTTTCTTGACATCCAAAAAGCCTTTGATAAAGTGTGGCACTGTGGATTAGCTTACAAATTGATCACTCTAAAAGTCCCTGACGCACTTGTCAAACTTTTAATTTGATACTTAAATAACAGACACTTTCAAGTCAGAGTAAAAAATAACTTATCTACACCCAAGCTCATTAAAAGTAGTGTACCGCAAGGATCCATCCTGGGCCCGACACTCGTTAACATATATCTAAATGACATTCCCAGGACCCCAGACACGGAGTTGGCACTCTATGCAGACGACAGCGCGATACTTGCAAAACACCCTTACGTCTCAGTAATGCACAGACAGCTACAACAACACTTAGACATACTCCAAACATGGCTGAAAAAATGGCGAATAAAATTAAACCCTAATAAATGTCATTGGATTTATTTCTCTAGAAGACGTAAACCTCCGCCTCCTCTGTGCATAAACAACCATGCCCCCAAAACGGAAAAATCTACTAAATACCTAGGTGTAACGATAGACTCCCACCTAACTTGGAAACTGCACGTAACGAACATAATTAAAAAAGCGTATATAACCATAGGAGCCTTATACCCAATGATAGGAAACGGAAATCTAAGTTATCAAAATAAACTCCTAATTTATAAATCGGTCATCCGCCCGGGAATGCTGTACGCAGCACCCGTATGGGGATATGCCTGTAAAACTACCATAGACTTATTAGAGACAAGACAAAACAAAACCCTAAAGATTATAAGGAAAGCCCCTAGATACTTAAGAAACTCGTTAATTAGGAAAGACTTCAAAATAAAAACTGTTAGAGCCCAAATTAAAAAACTAGCGATTAAATTCTACAAAAATTTGCCATCTGTCCCAAATGAACTATTATTTAATCTGCATGACTATGATCATCGCAAAGCTAAATCTCGTAAGAGACCCCGTTCGGTACTTAACTTTGATATTCGGTACTAGGAACGTCTCACCTTAATTAGTTGATATTAAATAAAACTCGCGATCTTTGCTTTTCTACAAAATGTCTTAAATCCTAAACTGCTAGGTAACCCTCAGATCTGCATCAACCCCCCAAACTGCTTAAATTCTAAATGTGCAACAAACTGCCACACTAGGAGCTAGGTCAAATAATAAAAACATTAAATCAAAAACCTCGAACCTCCAACTATGGACCAATGAAATAATGTCACAGTATGAAGATAAGAACCACACCTAGAGATTGGAGATTAAAGGCGCTTCGCGCCTAGTGCTCTGTTCTGGACGAAACTCTATTCGACTTGGAAACGGGGACATAACCTCTGATGACAAGGGATTAATAGAGATGGAATTTATTGGAAATATTGTTACAACGCCAGAAGAACTAAAAGAAAGTGTATTTATCAACATTCATCGTCACTTCCGAGACTCTAAGAGGCTGTGTGAAAGGGCTATTCTTGCTCTTACGAACGAAGCGGTTAATGTCATTAACAGACAACTACTCATGAAACTTCCTGGTTCTGTTCACAGCACCAAGTACAAGTCTGTAGATTCTGTAATAGATATAAATCAGGCCGTAGAGAACTCACCTGAATTTTTGAATTCACTGGAAATTTCTGGGGCACCCATAATGCTTTTAAGAAATCTAGATCCACCGGCACTGTGTAATGGAACAAGATTGATTATTAAGAAAATGATGCCTAATGTCCTTGAGGCAACGATCATAACAGGTCATTCTGCGGGAAATCACGTTTTTCTATCACGCATCCCTATCATACCTCCAAATCTCCCGTTCGGGTTTAAACGCCTAGTTTCAGGTTCGGCTCAGTTTTGCGATGAGCATAAACAAATCCCAGGGACAGAGTTTGAAAGTCGTTAGACTCAACTACAAAGGTCTTGCTTCTCCCATGGACAACTTTATGTAGGTTGCTCAAGAGTTGGGTATAATAGGAATCTGCGGCACCAAAGACATCAGGTGGGGGAGTGTGCGGCAGCAAAGACATTTGATCAAAGATGCTTGGAACCTATACCCGAATTATAAGAACGGAGCCGAAGCTAGCTTTTGCTCTATGCTTATAATGCCGTTCTTGTAAGCACCAGGTCCCGAGTTCGGTCCTAGCGACGTTCAATCGCCACAAATCTATTTATACTTGCACCAGATGGGAAAACAAAAATATCGTGTATAAGGAAATACTGTGAGAGTAAAACAAAACTTCATTTTCTAAATTGTCAAAATTTAAAATGAACTAAAGGAATGAATGGAGTCTTCCTCTGGAGTTTGTTGGCCTGAGATCAAAGATGTATAGTTTAAAGACACCTTATATGGAGAAGATAACTGCTAAAGGTGTTAATAAAAATGCTGTAAAAAAGTTAATTTTTCATCAAGATTACTATATCTGTCTAACAAGGCGAAGATATAATAGAGGTGAGCAATTTAAAATTGCAAGTAAAGACCATCAGGTTTATACTGTGAAGCAAATTAAAATGGAATTAACAACTTATAATGATAAACGTCATATTTTAAATGATGGAATTAAGAGTTTAGCATATGGTCATTATAAAATTTAAATGATTGAATTGTCGCGATGCATTGTGTACATTGGGTGGTGGTTGGGACCACAATGAAAAAATTTAAACACCGAAGAAATAAAAAAATAAATAAAAAGAAAGTTATGGAGATTGTCGCGGTGCATTTATGCATCGGGTGGTGGGGACAATCTTTAAAAGAACATTTTTTTTTTCGCTAAGCAGTATCGTTATTTCTTAAATACTAAATTCACATTCAACATCATCAGTCTCAAAAATACTTTCATGTTATCTGCGATGCAATACTAAAAATCTGATGTGGGCAACACATGACTTTCCTTATATAATGCAGTGAATTTACTACTTTTACAGTAAAAAAAAATAGGTTTTTCTTATAGTAGATACTTATATTCTTTCCAAGATATTGAATTTTCGACAATTAGTCGTCATTTTCATTAATTTAGCGTCATTTTAATCCATTTGGCGAGATTTTCGTTAATTTGACATTTCAAAAAGTCGCCAAGTTGGCGACATTCCGCCAAATTCGTCGCTAAAATCTCGTCAAGCTTTACTGACGGAGAAATAAGTTATTCGTATAGCAGATAAATGACTATTGGCGTTCAAATACAAAAGTATTACTCTAAGTATCTTTTCTCATGAATGGAATGAGCTAGATCCACGAGAATGATGTCACCAAATTTATCGCATGGTATTACATATGAAAAGTGAACATGTTTCTCAATAGGAAATATATATTTTTTTTATTTTATATGACTTTTTGATAATTTTTTTAAATGTGCAATATCTCGAGAACGGTTCATGTTAGCGTTCTAAAATTTATGTTAATCGTTTTCTAATGAAAAATTACATAAGAAATGTCTATTTGCGTAACTTTATTAGTGGTTTTGATTTTTTGACGATTTTCTCAAAATTTCACTCGAAAATTTAGGGGGGTTCTGAACATTCGATTACGTTTAAAAACAATATCTTCCAGTGTTTATAGATTGTGATTTTTGTACCAAATTTCGTTCGAATCGATCCATTCGTTAGTCAGTTATTGTCTCCACAGACTCACTGACACACACACACACACATCACTTCAAAAATGTTTGATTCGTGATCAGGGATGCTTGAAACGTGCTCTCCCGTCGAAAACTCGAATTCGAATTTTCGACCCCATCACAATACTTTCCTTATATATTATGTATATAAGGAAAGTAAAAATGCAGACAAGAGGATACATTTTCATTTATGTAAATCAAAAAATAGCGGAGCATACCTCTATAAAAAACATAGGAGCAGCTGATTCGGGCTGTGAGCACACATCAAATGGATCCCTTTCCTAGGGTTACAGGTACAGAAATCCCCAGAATCTGACAGTTCACAAACATTAGAATAAATTCACTTTACAAATCAATTTTCAAGAACCCCCCTAGAACATCATATTTCATCTTAAAATTTCATTATTAGTTTTAAAGTCATTAAACTAAAACAAACTTTGTTAACTCGACGGGGTTATGGAGCCAGTGAGTTTGCCACGGTCAGAATTTTCAAAGGTAGCGAATTGGCTGGTCAACGAAGGCGGCTAGTATACTATGAAAGGGAGAGATATTTTTGGTTTCTAGTTGTGATTGTGTTCTTTTAAAATGGTTTAATATTGATTTAGTTATTTTTTTTATTATTTAGTTTGAGTTTCAATATATTTTATTTGTTTATATTTTGTGTAGTGTTTAAATATATTTTTTGAAGATTATACAAGGGTAATGACTGTCAGATTACGTGTTCATGCTATGTAAAAGTACTATAAGATCCCATGTGAATGTATCGATATGGAGTGGGAGATGTCACTGCTGAAAAAGAGAAAAACCAATTTCAAGCGACAATAATGAAAATTCAAGAGAACTTGTTTTTCTTGAAAACTTTATTTTCTGTTTTTCCTATTTTTGCAAAAATAGGGAATTTAACTCTGGTTTTTTCTCTGGGCCGGATATGTGAGAAATCCAGAAGAACTTCAGAAAAACAGAATACAGTTTATGTATGTTTCGGCTCTTGTGTAGTCATAGACCTCCGAGTAGAAACATTCCAGCTAAAACATTCGAAAACAAAGCCATTAAGAATTTCATCATCAAGATCTGCTCGAGGAAGCAGAATAAAGGCATCAGGCCTGTCATCAAACGCGAGGGGATCCAAGATTCCAAGAATGGAGCACGCGTCAAAATTCGAAGGAATAGACTACAGTGGGCTGAGGATTAGGGTGGCTTATAGGGAGTTATATACGAAAGTACTCCACTCCAGAGAGAAATTCGACACGAGACACCAGTCCCGGTCACTCATCCTGCTGCTCATACCCTCGGGTGGCCTGGGTCTTCCACGAGACACCCGTCAGAGAAGTCGCTTTGAGAGAGCAGATGATGATATGGATCACTTACATGCCTCTCGCCATTTCGGAGATCTGAGTGAAATATAAAGTTTGTAGAATGATGGTGAATAATAAACATTTCGCATGACAGCAAGCTCCCTGTCTAATTTGTTGGAATTCCCGGCTTTATTTCTTTTAGTGCAGTCACCGATTGGACAAACACGCACTTCCGAAAAGCAAGAGATAAGTTCATAAGAATCAAAGGGTTCTTATTCTTGAGTGACTCCAACAACTTCGGGACACCTAGCTCAACTATTCGGAGTCGTCGCAAACAGAGATTCCGACATATATCAATGATTTATTACAATGACGGTCTATGCTCTTGCAGGTTATCCGCAGGGTTTTTTTCTTTCACCTATCTTATGGTGTCTTGTTGTGGACTCTCTTTCGGAGAACAAACAGTACTAGTTCAGGTTTATCCTGTATTGGATATGCTGATGATGTTACAATCATTACTAGAGACAAGTTTGATAATACTGTCTCTGATATTATGAATGGTGCCCTTAACAGAGTTGAGATCTGGTGCAGTAATGCGTGCCTCTGTTAATCCACAGAAGATTTCTATGGTTGCATTCATCAGGAAACGAACTCTCAACCTTGGACTGTCAGAAACTTGTCTGTTCTAAAGATGTAAAATTCTTAGAAATCCATTTTGATATATATCAAAGCGCCTCTACCTATTAAGGCCAAAATGGGCCTTAATTGGAAGTGGCACTTTGATTATTGTGTGGCTATGGCCAAAAGAATTTCTTGTCCTGTAGAAATGCTATTGGGAGAACCTGGGGGATTGAATCCCAGGGATATCCATTAGATGTATTCCATGGTCATTTATCCCAGCATTAACTATAGTTAATGATGGGACAGATGACCAAACAATAGAGCCATATATGGCTCCATTGTCTTGAGGTCTAGGGTAATGTGTGATACCGTCAAGTTAGATCTAATTAGGCTTCAAAGGATGGTTTGTGTTGCAATTTCTGGGGGCATGAAAACTACTTCAACTCTTGCTCGGAATGCATCCTCTTTACATATGTATCGAAGTAGAGGATTTCATAAGCCCGAAGAGACTTCAATATTTATGCCACTGGAAGGATTACTCATAGTATTTGTTTAGGAGTAATCTAAACATAAATACTATGAATCATCCATATTTTTGTATGCCCTCTGATGGCATGCTTGTCAGGTATGCCTTTAACAAACTATATGGGATTCATGTCCTTTCACAGGATGACTGGAGCAGCAACAATTTCTATCTACAACAAAAAAATTGCATTGTATGGTACACTGATGTCTCTAAACTAGGTCTTAGCACTGGTGCTGGTGCATGCGGACCAGATGATGGTACAAAGTTGTTTTACCCACTTGGCAGCTACACTACTGTTTTTCAGTCCGAGGTTTTGCTATTCTAATGCGTTGCAGGATTTGCTCTGACAGGAACTACAGAAGTAACTTCATCTATATCTGCTCAGGCTACTTTTATATCTTTGGAGAAGTCTGCTATGACCTCTTCCCTTGTCTGGGAGTGCCATACTGCACTTTGTAATATTGCCAGAAACAATAAAATCACCCTTTATTGGATGCCTAGACATTCAAGCATTCCAGGTAATGAACTGGCAAGAAATGGTTCGAGTACATCCTTTATTGGCCTGGAGCCAGCATTAGGCATCTCAGATGAGCTGATCTGAAGAACTGTTTATGATATCTTCAGAAAGCTGCAGTATGTGAACTGGCGTGGTATCAATGGCCAAAGGCAGGCGAAAGAACTGAGCTGTGAGTGCCCTAGTGTATGTCATAAGGATCTATTTAAGCTCAATAGAACTGGCATTAGAAGGGCTGTTGGGCTTCTAATTGGGCATTACACCCTTAAAAGACACCTAAGCATTATGGGTGTTAAGGATCCTATTGTGATAAACATGCTGCCTGGAACAATTTGAATAGAGTAATTAGAATATTAATAGTAATTGCTTTGAGAGCTTAATGAAAATATTATAATTTCAATTACTCCATTCAAATTAAGATCCCTGCAACAAATTTTCACAGATCGGATTCTCATGTCAACAATTAAATTTTAAGTGGCTAAATAAACAAATTAAAGAGATTATAAAATTAATTAAGTGTTGTATATTTATTAAGTGTTTTTTTTTTATTTCCCAGGTATTGACATAAGAACCTTGAATACAATAATAATATAAAATGAATTATAACCATGCACAATAAATACAATCCTCTATTTTAAAATGTAAAAAAAAATATTCATTATTTATGAAGATATTCATTATAATATCTTATATAGATTTTCAGATCAATTTTCAATAATTCAGAGAAATTAGATTTAAATATGTTTGAACAACTTCACAATAAAAAAAATATAATAAAATATATTTATAAATATAATATTTTGAAATAATTCAATTAATATAAGATTATGTGAAAGATTCCTATTCGCATATTTCATAAAAAAAACCAAACTTTGTAGTTGAATTGAAACATTTTAATTATAGCTATTTGCATGTATGTCATCGAACAACCACTATATAAAAATTACCATAGCCATTATTTTGGTTGAACAAAACTTTGCAAATAGCACATTTACCACAATCACCCTTCTGCATACAAGGCCCAATTTAACTTTGCACATAGCACAATTACCACAATCACCATTCTGCATGCAAGGCTCAATTTATACTCTTTGCTGAAAATCTGCTTTGAATTTGAATTTAGCAGACATCAAATCAAGAACACTTTTATTATGCATTCCAATTCACCCTGTTCAACACAAGAATGTGCCATCGTGCCTTTTCAACTGAGCTACAGTTTGAAGAATGAGTACAACACCTTTTTAAACCACTGAACTCACTTCCTTCAGGCACCTCACATGTTAGGCTCCAAGTAACAGAATAAAAAAAAAGAAAAATGGCGAGCTTCTTTCTGGAATTCTAGGGAAAAGAGGCGTATCAATATCAACTATTGGTTGAGATGCAGATGTCGTCATCTCAATCAAGTAACTCGTAGAATGGGAAAGGTAGGGATGAATTCTTCCCCTCTTTTACGTGTTTTCGTTGAAATTTGTTGTAAATAATAATGCCTCTTCAAAACCAAGAACCCCAAATTGATGACTCAAGCATATCTGGTCGAAATGTCAAATGAATGCATTTGTAATCAATTCTGATGCTTGATCGTGGTGCTAATGGCTGCGAAAAATAAATGAGACCTTTCAGATTGCAGAAAACATGAGAGTTCTCGATCTCCTTTCAATTTGTATTTTCCATACCATAAAATGTCATCTGAAGGTTTGAGTGATTGCAAACAAGATGTTTTTAATTGTTTTTACTGTCTTCAGCTTTGATGATACTCTGGGGAAAATATCCATTTCCTCGAACCATCATGCAGTTTCGGAAAATGTCCTTATTGCAAACGAAAGTTTTTTTTTTGTGCATCGATTAAAGTATTGTGATGAGTTTGAAGTATTTAAACTCATCGCAACAGATCCTATTTGTAGAGGCTGTATCTGTATGTATAGTGAAGAAACTGCCTCACACATCCTCTGTAGTGTATGGCTTTCTCTGCCCATAGGTTCGAGCACTTGGGTCGACATGTGATAGAGCCCTGCGAGTTGCAGTATATTCATGTCAAGTGTCTGCTGATCTTTGCCTTAGCCACTGGTCACTTCTCTTAGGGACCCTTTGCTTCTGTTTTATTTCTTTTTGGGGGGACAGTACAATAGATTTCTGGTCACTGTGCTATGCTCTTTTTGAGCCACCCATCTCTAAGTCATAAGTCATACCTCCTGAAACAGTTTCAATCATTGTAGTAAAAAATAGCAGTAATACAATTCTTGTGTTTGTGACATCATTAGACCCCCTTGGGTGGGGTGAGTTACTTCTCCAAATGTCTTTGCCAATGAATATTGTCAAAATTTGGTATCAATCGAAAGATTTTTTTCAAGCACTTTAGAAGGTAACATGTTATAATTGTGATCATTTGGACAAACGATACAATTTTTTTTTTGCAACATTTGCAAGAAAAAAAAAGCTGTTGCCACTTAAAAAGGATTTTGGTGTGAGAAAGTCTAGTTGAGCCACATTCCAGTTTTCATTTTTATCTTGTTATAGGTCACCTAAGTTCGTAGTCTTATTCAACGAGAAAGTGTTTTTCAATTCTTCAGCTGTTATTTTACCTTCCTCTTTGGTGTTTCTGCTTCATCTCTTCTAGATTTCGTGAGGCAATGATTTCCTTCCTGGGTTACATTGTAACTATTTATTGACAAACACTTTCTGAACTTTGCTGTCTTTTTTTTATCCTGAAGAACTCTTATTTTTTTTTTTTTTGCTTCTGAAACTGGTTGCTACAGTTACTAATTTATCATTTGCCGAGTTTTTTCGCTAGAGAAAAGAACCGTATTATTGAAAAGTTTGAATATATTATTTTGACGGAAAATAGCATATTAAGATACCCTAAATACATTTCGATAAAATTCCGTTTATAAGGTCTGTAAGGTGTGAACATGACATAAAGAATAAATGCACTTACAGCTATGAAAATTTATGCGCCAACAGATTATGTAAAAAACTAGAATCAGACACAAATGCAATTAAAAGACACGTTGCTGCCTTTGTTGGTGTAGTTATTCTGTCTCTATTTTGAAGAATTTTTTTTTTGCCTCTGGTACAGGTTGATACTTTTAATCATCTTTTTTTACACTGTCATTTACGAAGTCATTTTATTGTAGAAGAGAGATCCATAATAACCAAGAAAACCAGCCTACAAATTTGTTTAAATTTGTACTTAGTAGTGTCTATACACACGTCTGAGCGCACATATTCTTTTTACACTAAAAACATGATTTTATAGTTTATTTTATCTTTTTTTTATAAAAAAAAAGGTCTCGATCCATTTTAATATTAAAAACATGATTTTATAGCTAAAAAAGGTGTATATATACCTTTTTTACATTTAGACCAAATTTTAACAGTGAATTACTGAACTTTTTCAGTTAAAAAGCTAGACTTATACATATTAAAAGTATGATTTCACAGTGAATTATTTAAAATAAATGCGTGAAAAAAGAGGACCTCCAAATGAATGGAAGTCCTCTAATATATTAAAAATGTGTATATATACCTTTTAACAGTGAATTACTGAACTTTTTTATTTAAAAAACTAGACTTATACATATTAAAAGTATGAGTTCAAAGTGAATTATTTAAAATAAATGCGTGAAAAAGGAGGACCTCCAAATGAATGGAAGCCCCCTTTTTTTATAAAATTAAAAAGAATTATAAAAATATGTCAAAATTAAAAAAGAGGCAAGTTTAGATAACACGATCCCAAAATAGGATCGTCTCAGAAAATGATAAATATAAAGAATATAATATTATAAATTATATAAAATATAGAAAATTGATACATGGTTTCCTTTGATAATTTTCAGGTGGGGAAACATTACCCCCACCTAAATATGATGCAAAGATCTTTAAAAATGATTAAGCTTTCTCTAATTCATATTCGTATTTATCATCAATCATACCTGAATACTTAAATATATGTCTTCCTTTATTGATTTTATATAATGATTCATCAGAAAGTTTTGCATGTTTTTTCGCTAGGTAATACTCTTTTTCTTCACCTTCCACATCTAACTTTACGATTACTGAATCTCCATATTTAGTAATAATTTTACTCAATGATATCAGATCATATTTCCCAGGATTTAAATCTTTTAATTTAAACGTTTTGGAATAACCTCTAAGTCTATTGAATTCTTCCATTTATTAGCAAACATTTTTTATAAATATAAATTTATCCATTCTTCATAATCTGTAAAACCTCTTTCTACCATCTCTTTTATAAGTTTTTCTCTGTATTCTACATCAGACTTTGACTCTCTAAATATTTTTTCAGTTATAATATTTTTTTGTTCATTATCAGAAATTGTAATAGAAGCATCAGGATCAAATCCATTTAGTCACATTAATTATTCTAGTTACTTTCCCAACAAAACATTTATCATCACCCTCTTTTAGTTCATCTTTTAACACTTTTATTATTTCGTTTTTATTCTCATTTTTTAAAATTCTATTAAACACAATAACTAATATTTCTCTAAATTTAATATTATGGAATTCTTCCTCTAGTAAGTGTCTTTTAATTTTTATACCTAATACTTTAATGCATTCATCTAAATCATATGTAATTTCTGTATTTAATAATTTTTTGATTGTATCTCTCAAAGATTTTTGTATATATGTATTATGCACATTTTGAGAGTCACTATATACATTATTATAACGTCTTCTTAAAATTTGGGGTAAATTTATTTTATCTTCATCATACCATACTTCATTTATTCTAGACAAAAATATTAATTCATTTAGGGATGTAATATCATTTTCTCTACAATATAATTCTTTTAAATTAGTTAAATTTTCTATTCCTTCAAGTGACGTTAATTTATTTACACCACAATATAATATTTCTAAATTAGTTAAATTTTCTATTCCTTCAAGGGACGTTAATTTATTTACACCACAATATAATACTTCTAAATTAGTTAAATTTTCTATACCTTCAAGTGACGTTAATTTATTTCCTCCGCAATTTAATTGTTTTAAATTAGTTAAATTTTCTATTCCTTCAAGTGATGTTAATTTATTACCTCCACAATATAATACTTCTAAATTCGTTAAATTTTCTATTCCTTCAAGTAACGTTAATTTATTTTCCTCACAATATAATTTTTCTAAATTTTCTATTCTTTTAAGTGATGTTAATTTATTTCCTCCACAATATAATTCTTCTAAATTCGTTAAATTTTTCATTCCTTCAAGTGAAGTTAATTTATTTCCTCCACAATTAAATTTTTTTAAATTCGTTAAATTTTCTATTCCTTCAAGGGACGTTAATTTATCTCCCCCATAATTTAATTTTTTTAAATTTATTAAATTTTCTATTCCTTCAAGTGATGTTAATTTATTTCCTCTACAATCTAATTTTTCTAAATTTATTAAATTTTCTATACCTTCAAGTGAAGTTAATTTATTTTCTCCACAATATAATTCTTTTAAATTTATTAAATTTTCTATACCTTCAAGTGAAGTTAATCTATTCCATGCACAATCTAATTTTTTTAAATTTATTAATTTTTTCATTCCTTCAAGTGAAGTTAATCTATTATCTATACAATATAATTCTTTTAAATTCGTTAAATTTTCTATACCTTCAAATGAAGTAAGATATAATACAGAAATAGATATCACTTCAGTAGGATTCTCTATATCTAAGAAAGATTCTTTTCTTATACCATTAACATACATTTATTTAGAAACATTTTTATAAAATATTTATTTTTCACCTTTTCTCAAAAGACATTCGTTTAAGATTTTTTTAACTTCACAAATCTCTTCAATAATTTTTTCTCTATAAGATTCTTCTTCATAATGACCAAACTTTTTATTTAATTCACTCATCTGTATAGCTTGTATTTTTTTCCAATAAACATTAAAAAAGTGATCAGGTAATAGATCAAATTTGTATTTAATCAAATAACAAAAATCTAATTTATCCATAAATTCTTCTATAAAATTTTCACTAAATGTTTGATATCTAGCTATATACAGCCAATTTAAATCATCTTCTAATTCTCTCATGGTATCTTCGGTAAGATTTTGAAACATTGATACTTTATATAAATCAAAATAATCAGAAAATTTTATGATAAATTCGTTACTTAAAGTTTGATATTGAGAAATGTTTATCCACTCTACTTTATCTTTACATTTTTCTATAAAATCTTCTGATAATTTTTGATATCTAGAAATTTTAGGCCAATCATCAGGTTGAGCAAATTCTTCAATAAAAGAATCAGACAGTGATGAATATTGAAAAATTAAATCCCAATTTACATGATCTTTAAGATTTCTAATTACATCTTCAGATAAATTATTTCTGGAAAATGCATTCCAATGGATATCCATTTAATGGTGAACGTATTTTATAAAGGGATTTTTTCAATATGCATATAAGGTTTTAAAGTGTTTGATTTACCATCGGATTTTATCCATAATGTGATGATATCATCACGTTTACCATAAGCAAAACAGGTTACTGTATCTGTATTAGCATTTAAAATTTCCTTACCATTGATTTCTAGTGATATCAGTGGACTTTTATCATATATATATATATTTACTTTCTACTGTATCATATATAGCTATATATATGGAAATTCTCATATACATATCTGTAGTTAATTGCATCTCTTGATCCAGTAATTTAGAACTCATCATATTGAAATTTATTTTTGTAAATTCTCCATCTGTAAAAATAAGAAAATCATCTTCTACGGTTACCCAGATATCTCTATTATCTAAATATATTTTATTGACAGCATCTTTATCATATTCTGGGCCTGCTACATTACCTATTCTTTTATTTTTTGCATCAAATTTATCATTCTGTAATATTAACGTATTTTTTTCAAAATATCTTTTATTCGCAGCATTTTTATCATCTTTAGGATCTGCTACATTTCCTATTATTTTTCCTTTTGCATCGTAAGGTTTTCCTTCTAAAGAATGTTGTTGTTGTTGTTGTTGAAACCCAGACCGTCCGACCTACCAGAAAGGTGTAAGGTAACTGTTTGGACGGTCGGGAAGTGCCACCCAATTTAGACCGGAACCCAGTGGGGGAGGCATCCACAGGGACCGTACCCTCCTTCCCCTACCACCAACCTCTCGGAAGGACTTTCGGACCCACATGTTTAACGTGATCGTACTCCGCATGAACACGGCGGCAGTTTTGGCAGTGGCTGGAATCGAACCCGGGCCTACCGAGTGCAACTCCAGCGCGCTAACCAATGGGCTACCGCGCCCCCTTCTAAAGAATGTAAAGTTGTTTCATTTAATTCTTTTATTCTCTTGCCTGTTTCTTCAGTAAAGGATAAAAAATCCTTATCATATTTAGTTTCTATAAGATCTCTCAATTCAAAATGATTATTCTCTATTTTATTCAAAACGAAACTTTTAGTAGTTAAATCTAAATCATCAATAGGATTTTCGCAATTTTTTAAAATTCTATTTTCCATATCATAATTTCCATCATCCATTAATTTAAAACCTATACCAGGAGGTCCAATAGGCCCTTCTTTCATTTGATCATCATAAGGTGGATAATAAGCACTCATTTACTATAGCATTAATTTTATGATTTTAAACTCTTAACCATTGTTATAGTTTTATTTTTCAAATTTATAAAACATCTCTTTCTTTAAAAATAAAATAAAACTTATATTCCTTTTGAGTATTCATTAATCTCTCCCAATTAAATTCAATATCTAAATTATTTAAATCGGTATAGTTTTCATGATTTGATAAGTCAAAATAAAAAATAGTATACAATTTTCCAAAATTCTTCTTATTTATCAAACATCCTGTTGAGCTTCATGCACTCTATTATAATCTTTATTGGTAAAATTCGTTTTGTAACGCATAAGAGGAATTTGTTTATTATTAATCATCAACCAGCATTCAGTCATATCTATATTATCAAATAACATATTATTTTTTTCATAATTACCATGTCTTTCAACGTACTGACGAATAACAGACACCTAAAACTTCATCAGATGCTGTTGCAGCTGTGACAGATCCACAATCACTTTTATAGGGACCTATCATCTTAAATCTATATCGATCCCAATTTACCTCTATATCTTTATCAGATAAAAATGATTTCATAAACACGCTTTCTGCAGAATTTTTAAATTCTATATAAGGGGTAAATGCAAGGTTAAACCTTCAACTACTACCTTATAATTAACATTTTCGACATCAGTATATATCATATTCTTATTTTCATTTCTTTGAATTTCTATTTTCACTTCAAAACCAGAAATTACCTTTTCATATTCTCCAAAGAAATTGATTATATCTTTTAAAAGTGTCCATATTTTAATGACATTGCTATCTTCCGTTAGTTCCCATCTTTTTATGAATCCTTCGTTATAATCTTTATTCATTTTCAAATTATTAAAAAATTCAGTTATTTTAGTAGTATCTTCTAAAGTACCTTCATATTTTAACTCTTTTCGGTCAGTTGAATCAGCTGTATCTAGATAAAAAAATTCATCTTGAGCTTGTGATGTTGTATAATCAGCAGTATAATGAGTAAATCTTAAAGCATGATTCATGATTTAAAAATTTGACTGTGTATTTGATTCAATTTCGGTATCTCCTATATGTACTTTTAAAGTTTTGATAAAACCTCCGCCATTTACCAGACTCACATTTTCGTTTCCAATGGATGATTTATCATTTTTTGTAATTTTTAATTTTTGTTCAAGATATCCTCTAGAATATAAAATTTTTGCTTTAGTATCATTAATATGAAAAACATAGGTGGCATTCTCATCTGAACTATGTTCTTTTGGGTGAATTTCTCTTAATTCATAACTTTTAATTTGATCATTATAATAATAATAATGAGTATCACTCAAATCATAAATCATTTATTTAGGAAGAATTTTTAAACCACCACCTTCCTTCATTGAAAATATTTCATTGAATTTATTCTGTGCTTTAATAATAGGTTCAGTTTTCAATAAAACCTTTAAAAATCCTTGTATTTTTTTACTTTTTCTATATAATCTATATTTATTCATTTATTTAAGAAGAAAAAATAGGAATAAAATTAAATTCTACAGCTCCTTTATTTAAATCAATTAATTCACCTTTTTGATTAGTAATCCCCATTTTTATTCTTTCAACAGAATCCGTTTTAACAGGAAAATATATACAATTATTAAATTCTTTTGAAATTATACTACCTGGAGGATTTTTATTAGTGAAAGAATAAATGACTTCTGAATTAGATTGATTTATTAAAGATCCTTTTACAACATCACAGTGAATAAAAATATTATCATTTCCATTGGATATATCAGCTATATGTTCACCTTCAACCTCTGTTTCTTCATCATAACTTCCATATGTCGGTTTTAAAAAGCCTATAATTTTATGAAAGTTACTGTTTGTAAAATCAATTACCCAACCTTTTTTCAGTTTAATAGCTATTCTTTGCCTTGCTTCAATAATACCAAATTTCACAGGTGGATCCTCACCGAATATTTTCATCATATACTCATTTAAACCACTGATAGTATAATTACCATTTGAGATAACAATTGTTATATCTGTGTCTAATGTATATATTCTAAATATGTTATTTCCATAATTCTCACTTATATTAAACCATGAAACTTCCATAGAAAACGACTGTAAAGCTAATTTTTTTTAACTTAAGAGGTGTAATAAAATTTACAGTAAATTCCTCTGATTTCTCATGACCTTCAGATTTTAATATTATCATTTATACAGAACAAAATTTTCATTATAGTCACTGGGTTTTTGTGTAGGAAATGATTTGAGAACATTTTTAGGTGATTTACCTTTATTCCTTTCTCTTATATATTTCATACAAAATAAACCACATTTCACAGATGTAGGTTTCTGTAAAAAACTATCATTATAACCTATTTTTGGTTTTTTATTGGATGTAACAAGAAATGATTTAATATTTTTAGGAATATAGTCCTTCTTCATATTGCCATATTCACCAAACGGATCAAAATATCCCACATATTTATATTTAGGATCATTATAATAACAAACCCAATGAGTTCCAGGACCTGTTGACACATCTAAATTAATGATTCCATTTTCAAATTTTCCTATTGTTTTAGGTAATAAATCAGAGGTAAATACACCTCTAAATCCTTTTTCATTTTTCATATTTTCTTCAATCATTTTGTTACTAATTCCCAAGGTTGATATATAAGAAAGATTTTACAGTGACAAATTTATGGATATACCATTTATCAAAAAAGAAAATTTAGAATTACCTTCTGATCTTATAAATAAATCTAAAAAAGATCTTGATGAAATAATAGCAATAGCTAAAGAAAAGCGAGATACATATAAAAGAATGAAAGGAACTAATACTAAAAATTATAACTATTCTAAACCTGAAAGTGATCTACGTTTTTTTTTTCCCTTTCCACGTTTTTTTTTTCCCCAGATCCCTTTTTTTGTACAGCTGAACTAGCTAATCCAGATAAAGCACTTGTTGCTATTGCTGGAACTGCAAATTTAGCAGCGGTTATTAAAGAGGGTATAAGTGCTGCTAGAAATGGTAAAAATCCTCCATTTTTATCTAATTGCGTTTTACTGAGAGTAATTATTTTTCCATCATTAATATGATTAATTTGAGTTTTAGTTAAATACATCTCATGATTAGGAGTTTTAGATTTATCTATTTGTAATGTTAGTTCTTCTTTATTTTTAAAAGCTGATTTAAGTTTATTTTTCTGACCTTCACTTAAATAAACTTTATTTTTTATCATTTATTATAGGAGAAATTGTTTATATCGTTGAACATCATTGTAAGTCATTTCTCCATTTTTTAATAACATATCTAACAATAAAACTACTTGATTATACAATTTCTTTGATTTACTTCCATTACATATTTTTTCTGTTAAATTTGATAATACATCCTTTTTATCTATACCTTCACCTATATAAGGATAACCCTCTTTCATAAGCCTTAAGACATGGATATATTTTTTCATCATTTCCATTTTATAATCTGATTCCTTAATTTTTTCTAGATCACTTTCAGCTTTAGAATAGTTATAATTTTTAGTATTAGTTCCTTTCATTCTTTTATATGTATCTCGCTTTTCTTTAGCTATTGCTATTATTTCATCAAGATCTTTTTTATATTTATTTATAAGATCAGAAGGTAATTCTTTATTATAAAGTCAAAAAGAAATATGAAAAAATCTGGAATGATTTCAGTGAAATCCCTTTATAAAAATAAATCGTAATAAATGGATGTGACAAGAATATGCACACACTGTAAGATTATAAAACCAATAGATGATTTCTATAAACATCGTAATTATGGTAAATTTAATCATGACTGTATTTGTAAAATTTGTAAATCTAAGATTAGTTATACAAAATATAATTGTGAATGTGGAAAACAGTATACATATCTTCATAAACAAAGACATTTGAGAAGTAATTATCATATCAAGCGAGTTGTGAAAAGTATTTTAAAAAAAATATTTCCTAATAAATGGATATGCAACTGAGAACAAAGACTACTAATGAACTTAGAAAAGTAGTAAAACAATTGAATATTAAACAATCTAAAGGCTGTAAGAAGGATTATTTAATTAGATTATTAATTAAATATATCAGAAAAACAGGTGAATATAAACCTGTTTTAGTAGATTTATTAAATTTAGATATATCAAAATACTTAGAAAAAAAGAAGAAAATATTTATTGAAAAACCTGAAAAACGTAATAAAATTAAAAAGGTTTTTGATTCTTTTAGTTTAAGATTTGATAGAAATATTAATGATTTTAAATCTGTAATTTTCTTTCCTGAAGAAAAGTTATTTACACTAGAAGAAAATCTTGAAAAGTTATTTACAGAAGATAGAAAATGTCGTATATGCGGTAAATATTACAAAACTGAAGATAAAGAAAAACATATAAAGAAAGACTTAATGATTAAAAGATCAAAACAAAAGAGAAAATGTATTATTTGCGGTATATATTATAAACATTTAGAAAATCACATATCAAGTCGAAAACATAAAAAAGCATTATTAAATGATGAAGGTAATGTAGAAATTAAGGAATATGAAACTGCTTATAAATCTAGATTAAGATCATATAGAATTAATAATTGTAATAATATTAAAATCCCTCTAGAATTTTTAGAAGAGAAAAGAAAGGTTGTAACAGAAAAAATAAAGCAAATTATGGAAGAATTTAATGGAATAAAGGTAAATTTTAAATTGTTTCGTTTGTATATATTGAATGAAGAAATTCAAGAATTTACATTCAAAACTGAGAATCAAATTATATTAAGATCTAATGATTTACATACTTTTTATGATTATGTTATTGACAAATTAATAAATGAATCTGATGAGTTTATATCTAAAGGATCTGGTTGGAGTCTTGAAGAAATTAAATTTTTGGAATTGAGAATAAATAAGTATCAACCCTTGAGAGGATCAAGTTATATTGATTTACCTGAAAACATTAAATCCAAACAAGCTATAATAAATGTAAAAAATAAAGATAATAAATGTTTTATGTGGTCTATATTATCAGCAATTCATCCTGTAAAAAAGATCCTCAAAGAGTTTCAAAATATGAACAATTTAAAGATGAATTAAATTTTAAAGGTATTGATTTTCCTGTTTCATTAGACAATATTAAGAAATTTGAAAAACTAAATAATATATCTGTAAATATTTATAGTTATGATGGTTCAATTTATCCACTTAGAATAACTAACAATAAATTAGAAAAACATGTAAACTTGTTTTATATGAAAGATGAAAAAAATGATCATTATTGTTGGATTAAAAATATGAATAGTTTGATCAGATCACAAATTACTAATAATCATATATTTTTATGTGATAGATGTTTAAATCATTTTTATTCTGAGGAAAGATTAAAGAAACATGTGGAATACTGTAAAGAGAAAGAAGCTGTCACAATTAATATGCCTAAAAAAGATGAAGTTATTCAATTTAAAAATCATGAAAGAAAAATGAGAGTACCATATATATATATATGCTGATTTTGAATCTCTCTTACCTAAAATTGATACACGTGAGCAAGATCAAACTAAATCATATACTGTGAAATATCAAAAACATGTAGCAGATGCATTTTGTTATTATATCAAATATGAAAATGAATACTTTAAACCTCCTGTTGTTTATAGAGGACCTGATACAATCAAAAAGTTTGTATCTATGTTAAAAGAGGATACTCTTAAAATTGAAAAATTTATAGAAGAAAAAACTAAAAAGTATGAAAGTATCAAATCAATGATAGAGTTCGATGAAAATCATTATAAAAGAACTAATATATGTCATACATGTGAAAAACAAATCTTAAAGGATGAAAAAGTAATTGATCATTGTCATATAACTGGAAAATATAGGGGTCCTGATCATAATGTTTGTAATCTAAATTATCAAATTCCAAAATTTATTCCAGTAAAAATCCATAATTTAACAGGTTATGATTCTCATTTGTTTATAAAAGAACTTGGATTTGATAAATCAAAAATAGATGCTATACCTAATACTGAAGAAAAATATATATCTTTCAGCAAAAAAATAGGAGGTATGAAATTGAGATTTATTGATTCATTTAAATTTATGTCTTGCAGTTTAGATAATTTATCAAAAAACTTGAGACCAGAGAAAGAAATAAATAGATGTCCTCCAAAAATGAAATATATTAAATACTTAAAATCAAAATTTAGAGAGACATCATTACATTTTCCTGATGATAAATTAGATCTCATTACAAGAAAAGGTGTATATCCTTATGATTATATGGATTCTAGAGATAAATACAAAGAAACAGAATTACCTTCAAAAGATAAATTTTATAATAAATTGAATGAATGTAATATAACTGATGAAGAATATAAACATGCTTCAACGTGTTTGGAAAGAATTTAATATAAAAAATTTAGGTGAATATACAGATTTATATGTCGAAACAGATGTATTAATTTTAACAGATGTATTTGAAAATTTTAGAGATGTTTGTTTAAAAACTTATAAATTAGATCCAGATTGGTATTTTACTGCTCCTGGTTTATCTTGGGATGCAATGTTAAAAATAACAAAAGTTAAATTAGATTTATTAAATAATTATGATATGATTCTCATGACAGAAAAAGGACTAAGAGGAGGTGTTTCTCAATGTTGTAATAGATATGGAAAAGCAAATAATAAATATATGAAAAATTATGATAATAGTAAAGAATCTAATTATTTAATGTATTTAGATGCTAATAATTTATATGGATGGGCTATGAGTCAACATTTACCATATGGAGAATTTAAATGGTGTAATGATTATGAAAAAAATTATGTTAAACGTGAAGTATATAACCATAAAATAAAAGATGATTCAGAGAATGGATATATATTTGAAATTAGTTTAAGATATCCAAAAGAGTTACATGATTATCATTCAGATTTACCATTATGTCCTGAAAATAGAATTCCTGAAAATTCAAAACAAGGTAAGTTATTAACAACTTTATACGATAAAGAGAAATATGTAGTTCATTATAGAAGTTTAAAACAATATTTAAAAATGGGTTTAAAGGTTACAAGAGTACATAGAGTATTACAATTTAAACAATCGAATTGGTTGAAAAAATATATAGATTTAAACACTGAAATGAGAAAGAAAGCTGCTAATGATTTTGAGAAAGATTTTTATAAATTGATGAATAATTCAGTATTTGGGAAAACTATGGAAAATATAAGAAAACGAATCGATGCAAGATTATGTTGTAATTATGATTAAGTAAAAAAATTAATTGCTAAACCTAATTTCAAATGTAGAACTATTTTTGATGAAAATTTGGTAGCTGTTCACATGAAAAAAACAAAACTATATTTTAATAAACCGATTTATGTTGGTATGAGTATATTAGATTTATCTAAACATTTAATGCATGATTTTCATTATAATGTTATGAAACCGAGATATAAGGATAATATTAAGTTATTATATATGGATACAGATAGTTTTATATATGATATTAAAACAGATGACTTTTATGTAGATATGAAGTCAATGATTGATTATTTCGATACATCTGATTATCAAGTAAATAATCCATATAATATACCTAGATGTAATAAAAAAGTATTAGGTAAAATGAAAGATGAAAATAGCGGTGTGATTATGGAAGAATTTGTAGGTTTAAGAAGTAAAATGTATTCAATAAGATTAGAAAAACAGAGTGTTGAAGAATACAATAATAATGTAGAAGATAAAGAAAACCATAAAAAATTTGAAACTAAGAAGTCTAAAGGAACTAAGACTAGTACCGTTAAAAACAGAATATCATTTGAAGATTATAAAGACTGTTTATTGAATAAAAAAGATCAATATAGAACACAGAATTTAATTAGAAGTAAGAAACATGAATTGTATTCAATTCAAGTGAACAAGATAGCTTTATCAGCAAAAGATGATAAAAGATTTATATTAGAAGATGGTATTTATACTAGAGCTTTAGGACATTATAAAAATGTTTCTAAAAATAATTCTATATAAATGGATGAGTGTTTAGGTGATATTCGAGCTTCAAATTTTACAAATTCTGAAGAAATTTACTATTTGACTTATCTTTGTAAAGAATTGTATGATAAATATGATCATACTAAAAAACTATTATCAGAAAGTTTTCAAAGGATGACTGTATTAATTGAAAAGGAAGAAAATGAAGATATTAAATTGAATGGATTAGGAGTTTTATATGTTATTTCAAAGAACTTATTCTATTATGATTAGATTCATCATAAAAAGAGATTATGAAGAATGGTTATAAAAAATATTTACTAATAAATGGAAAAGTTCAATAGACTTAGAGGTTATCCCAAAATGTTTAAATTAAAAGATTTAAATCCTGGGATATATGATCTGATATCATTGAGTAAAATTATTAATAAATATGGAGATTCATTAATCGTAAAGTTAGATGTGGAAAATGAAGAAAAAGTGTATTACCTAGCGAAAAAACATGCAAAACTTTCTGATGAATCATTATATAAAATCAATAAAGGAAGATATATATTTAAGTATTCAGGTATGATTGTTGATAAATACGAATATGAATTAGAGAAAGCTTAATCATTTTTAAAGATTTTCTTAAGATCTTGTATCATATTTAGGTGGGGATATGTTTCCTTACCTGAAAATTATCAAAGGAAACCATGTATCAATTTTCTATATTTTATAATATTATATTCTTCTTTATATTTATCATTTTCTGAGACGATCCTATTTTGGGATCGTGTTATTTAAACTTGCTTCTTTTTTTAATTTTGACATATTTTTATAATTCTTTTTAATTTTATAAATAAAAGGGGGGGTCTCAACCCCACCCTATAAAAACAGGGGGCTTCCATTTATTTGGAGGTCCTCTTTTTTCACGCATTTATTTTAAATAATTCACTGTGAAATCATACTTTTAATATGTATAAGTCTAGCTTTTTAACTAAAAAAAGGTATATATACACATTTTTAATATATTAGAGGACTTCCATTCATTTGGAGGTCCTCTTTTTTTCACGCATTTATTTTATATAATTCACTGTGAAATCATACTTTTAATATGTATAAGTCTAGCTTTTTAACTAAAAAAGTTCAGTAATTCACTGTTAAAATTTGGTCTAAATGTAAAAAAGGTATATATACACCTTTTTTAGTTATAAAATCATGTTTTTAATATTAAAATGGATCGAGACCTTTTTTTTTTTTTATAAAAAAAAGATAAAATAAGCTATAAAATCATGTTTTTAGTGTAAAAAGAATATGTGCGCTCAGACGTGTGTATAGACACTACTACACTTTTAGTCTATATTCTACATCTGTGTGTGCTCTATAATATGTCAAGATTAAAAAATATATATATCAGTAAAAATTAGAATTTGTGGTTCACTAGATCAAAAAGTGTTTAATAATTAGTGTTTTACAATTGAAATTTATTAAACGGCCACCTTCAGGAGTCACAAAAAGATCCCTATTATTTCATTAGAAATTTCCTTTAGGGGCATCTGTTGGCCCTCCCTAAACTCGTGCTTCTTTTGCGTCTGGCAGAAATGGCCTTAAATAATTATTTTAATTAAATAAGTTGATAATTATTTCAAAATAGATAAATAATATCTAACTATTTTATTAATCTTTTAATATACAGGACAATTTAAAAGATTATACATTTAAATATTATTTGTTTAAATGTCACTTAGAACCATAGGTTGCAAACCCATGGTTCTAATTTAAGAAATGTTTCAAAGACTTTGTCACGTGATATGTTTCAGTAAAAAGCACAAAATTCAACTTTTTACATGGGGCCCCTCTACAAAAGAAAGTTCTCAGTTAGCATATGGTTCTATATTCACGTAAAGACCATTTGAAAAAAAAAAATAAATAAAACACTGGTTCTCTAATACAAAAAAATTGTCCAAGTTACAGCACTTAAAAACACTTTGATCCGATAAAAAGAAATGACACAAACATAGATTTCAGGTGTCATACAGAAATTAAATTTTGTTAGATAAAATTTTAAATCTAAAACTTATATGTACATGTGTTATCTTTAGCAAGAGTTTTATACAGTCCCAAATTACATGTCAAAAAGATTATTTAATTCTATCTTGGTAATTTTCATCATATGATAATGGAACTTTTTTGTTTGATTAATTGGGCAATGGAAAATATTTTTATATTTGAAATGTTTATCCTAGGAGGCCCATAAAACAGGTAAACTTTGTACTCTCTTTACTGAAAGGTGTCATATGATTAAAATTTGCATATGATGATAGTCTACCACAATTAAAAGCATTTCTTAGATTGGAACCACGGGTCTACGACCCATCATTTAGGATTGAGTTATGCAATCTTTTTGAAACAATCTGTAAATTGGCATGCAACTCTTTCCATGCCAACAAATTCAGCGACAAAGGGTAAATAAAATGAAAGAGGAGAAATAAGGGATGATAAAAAGTTTTTTGTAATAATGTTCCATGACACAATGTCGGATTACCCCAATAAATCTCAATAATAACTAAGCAGACTAATATTATAAGAGATTAGATCTTGAATTTTTATCAAGTTGGCGATATTTAGCCAAACTTGCCACCAAATAGGACATACAGAGAGAAGTTTTTTTTATATAGTATTATGTATAAATTAAAAAAGTAATAACTTAGTTTTAGAGGTAAAGTATAGAAATAATGATACTGTATATTTCATTGAAGATTATTCTATTTCTCTGCAAAGCTATTAATAGCTTAAATGCATCAAATGTGTGTATAACAACTACAAACAGAAACCACAAACAAACATGAAAACATTTGTAAAACAATCTTTTATTTTAAAATATAAAATAGAAATATAATAAGAAATGCCCAACTGTATTGCACCTTCAGTACACAATAACAATGAATAGCTATAAAAAGATTGCTAAGTACACATAAAACACTCCATAAAGGGAGCAATTTGTAAGTAACACCAGAATTTTATAGCATTTCAACAAATAAAGATTATATAAAAAAAAAAAATGGACACTTTACTTGTTTTGACGTAGTTTTGACTAATAAAATTTTTTAAATGTGAATAGGAACAAAAAAAAGTTCTTACTAGCTCTTTTAATACTGGATTAAAAAGTTATCTATACATATGCCAAAATAAATTCAAATTTGTGCAAAGACCAAAAATTCAAAACTAATAAAACTGTAAAAATTATTTATAAAATTATAAACAACAACAGTGTTTCAAATAAAATATAATAAAAAGTTTATCAACAGGTTTTAATTTTATGAATAATTGCTATTGCACCACTGATGAAAAAAATTATATCTTAAATCAAATACACAATCAAATATCAATCGATTATGAATTTTATATATTGCCCATGTTCACTTAAAAAATTCAGTTCAAAAATCACAGCATGACTAACACACATAAAATTTTCATATTCAGAAATGGCTCAAAACAAAAACATTTGTAAGAATTTTAGAAATTATAAAATGTTTAAAATAAACTTACCAATAAAAAACTCATCATAAACTACATATTTAAACATATGGCACACATATCACCTCATGTATTTGAGGAGTACATTTTAACAGTAACACCATGTACACTACAAATAAGAGATTATGGAATGTCTCAAAAATCTGTTCTGAAAATGTTGATCACATTAAGACAATAATGTTCTAAATTAGAAAAAAATAAAATAAAAATAAAAGCCTGCTTTACAAGTTAGGCACATAAAATTACATGAGATGGTTCTCATTATCAGTTAATATTTAAGATACATACAAATAGTGTTTCTTTCAGGACTTTTTGGACAGGGAGAGGGGAGAAGGCATGAGGAACCATGGGCAAGCTTTCTGATATAATTTTTAACTACTATATTTATATAGACGAACTTACTACATGTATATAGTAATTACTTATTCAAACATATCAATAAAACACTTTCTTTAACTAAAAGAAGGAGGGGGGTGGGGCTGGAGATTTCAAAATATGGCAACTTGGACCTACAAACACATCTCATTCTGAAAAAAGTCAATAGCAAAATAAAAAAAATATAATGATCTAAATGCTGCCAAATTAGTGGAAACTTGTATAAAATGTAAAGTTTAACTTGCAAATCTTCTATAACAATTATTTTGAGTTCACCAACAGAATTTTCAGAAAGAATCTGGTATAATGATATAACGATACATATGATATGATAATCACAATTATAAAACGCACATACAAAATTATAACTCTAGAATGAAAATTTCAGTTAGGATGAGTTTAGTAGTATATAGATGGTTTAGTACTTATAATATAAAAATACAGCTGTACAGTATAGGAAATAATTTACGAAATTTATAATGCACACTGTGTTGTGTGACTATTTTAAAGAAAGGAAACTTCCTTATCATTATAGCCTGAATTTATAAACATTTGACTCGGTAATATAAAATGTCTCTGGGAGGGGGGGGGGGGGGAGGGGGGTCTTCATCCCCCGGGATATATGCCTGAAAGAAACACTGCATACAAAGTATTAAAAATAAATGGATATAAACATTGAAGATGAAGATAGCAAGTGAATGCTTTATAAAATTTAAACTTGCACACAATTGTTCATGAGCTAGATAGAAAACTTCAATAAAATAGAAAGTTCATAATTAAAATCCTGTAATCTTTAAAGGTGTTGTGTTAGCTCTTACCTGTAAGCCAACATAAACAGGTAATCACACGTTGTTTACATTTCTAAGTGTATTGATTTCCTTGCCAACTCTATTTGGATACCTTTGATGAGCAGTAGATTCTTAAGTTAAATAGAAAATATAGAAGTCATGCAAAAAAAGACAGTATGGCATTTCAGAGGCAGAGTACGAAATTAGAATGTAAAAGCACGTAACTGAGACCTTTGCCACTGAAAATAATAAATGATCTCAATTGTATTGGTAATACACTGTTTGAATATTGATAAATAAAACCCTTTAAATTTATATTGAGTTATCAGTTGAATTTAAATCTGTTTTTCACACACAAGTCTTTTTAAAGACAAATAATTTTTCTAACTGGCTTATACAGTGAAACTTCATTTAACGACTACTTTTTCTAAAATGGATTTCCAGCTCCATACAGACATAATGTTAATTTTACTTTCATTAAGTAAGGACTAGAAGGTTGTTCTGACAGTAAGGTAAAAAGCTTTATCTTATTTTGCATTGCAGACTCCCATAAGGCAGGAAGTTCCAATAAATTATTCATTTTCTTCTCTGTGTAATGAAATTCAGGGTTGCATTTGAGAAAGTAATAGCGTTTCTGCTTACTCCACAGCAATATCCACTTATTCATCATGGGACATGTTTTAAATAAGCATGAGCCATTATTGATGAAACAGATGAAAATCAATGTTACATCTATATCACCCCCCTTTTTGTGAAGCATTCTTTCAGTAAGACATTTTTTTTTGTACATCTTATTCTCCTTCTCCCAAAAATATGAAGTAAAATATCATCAAAAAGTGATCGTTTAAATTTTAGACAATCAAAATAAAGTTAATGTAACAAAATTCCAATAAAATAAAATATGCATTTTATTTTATGGTATGACATTATCATAGAATTCCATCGATTAGCCACCTTAAATGCATCAGAAAATCACAGAAAATGTAGGGGGCTACTTATTGGAAATTTTCTACTAAAAGAAACAAGTAGAATTCCGTTGCTTCACCCAATGAAATGCAACAGAAAATCTCAGAATGTGTAGGGAAGGGGTACTATCATAATGTTTTTATAAATCTTTGTTTTTTATTTTCTTATCTTATGTGCATGATTCTAAGATAAAATTAAGATATTTTTATTAATGAATTTATTTTTTTAATGATGAAATTATACATTTTTTTCTGATTTGTTTCCTATGTTTAGTAGTGGGGGGAGGTTCTCAGAGAGGGTGGATCAACAGAATTCTACCATAGTACTGTTTTCTCCCAAAATATAATCTTATTAAATGACCATTTTTTGTTGGAATGAATTATGGTCATTTTAGATTTTTGAGTTAACCAGTTAAAAGGCCAGCACATAAAAAAGAGCCTTATGCAAGGCCTTGGTTAGCTAGAGAAAAGGAAAATGATTTCTAAGAGGATTGATTTCAGCTATGGATACACACATAATTTTGCAGTCTATAAGATATAAATTGTTGCTTCCACTAATCAAATAATTAGGTGGAGTTTTGTGTGCTCTTTTAAATAGTGTCTATATGTTCTAGTTCAAGGATATTATAAAGAAAATACAGTGAACTTTGGTTATAACACAGGATTTCGGTTACATTAAACTACCCGCATTATAAAAGAGGAGTGCTACTTTGATGCTCAGCTTTTAGTGTTGAAAATAGTTGTTTGTTTGGAACATAAAAGCAATGTTCAAAATGTTTGCTATTATGTTCTATATTTAGTTGTCTGTTAAAGATGTTTACAGAATACAAAAGTCAATATTCTACAGATTTTAATTAAAATTTTTAGTAGAAAGATGGCAACTGTTTAGTATATGCATTTTTAAATCACTAAAGAATCCTTAGGTTTATGTTTGGGAACCACTTCTCTATAAAATTTTAGCAACATATATGGTTTTGAGAAATGTTCCATATCATTCATCATTTACTATAGGTTATAAACTACCATGTAAACATGCAACAAATTCATTATGCATGTATATGTTTCTTGGGTATTTGAGTTGAATTTGATGATATTTGAATATATATACAGTAGTGGCCAGAATTGTGGAAACCTTTTGGAAACAGTGTATTTTAAAGTTTGATGGCTCATAACACCACCTTTTTTGTACCAATACCATAAAATTATATATCAATGGAAAGATAATTTAATCAAGATTGTAATTCAATAACATTTATGAATTATGCTGTAATAGAATAGCATTTATAAAGAGGAAAAATGAAATACATAGAAAAAATGAGATATATAAAAATTCTCACCATGTCAGTTAATACTTAAAATATGGGGTAACCTTTAGCCTTAATCACGGCCTTACAGCAGTTTCCCATGGAATGAACCAAGTTTTTTAGTTCTGCAGCTGTTATAATGTAAAACCAAGATTGAATTATTGCTTCTGTTCATGGGTTTTATTGCTGGGTTGCTGCTGACTAACAAGTTTTAGTCGGTTCCATAGATTTTCGATGGGGTTAAGGTCTGGGCTATTCCCAGGCCATTCCAGCAGTTGAATATGATGATCTTGAGGCCCCTTTATGCATACAGGAGCAATATGACATGGAGATGAATCCTGTAGAAATATAAATGCTTCATTATCTTGTAAAAGATCACACGTAGAAGGCTGCAGTTTGGGCTCAAGTATTTCATTTATGTATCTTTGGGCATTTATATTCCCATTAATCACGTAAATTCTACCCACACCTCTTGATGTTATACAACCCCAGATCATAACTCTAACTGGGTGTTTCACTGTAAGTGTAATGCAATTAGGATGCAAATCTTCTCCGATTCTTCTCCTTATGCATTTTACGTCATCACTACCAAACGGGGATTTTGTTCTCATCACTCCAAATTACATTGTCTCATTGTTCTGTTGTCCAGTTAACATGGGTTTTAGCCCAGTTTAATCTTTTCAACCTTTGTTTGAGAGATAAAAAATGGCTTATTTCATGGAATTCTAGCATTTAGACTAAATTCATGCAGTCTGTGTTGAACAGTCCTTGCATTCAACTGCACATTGCATTGGGACATTTCACCCTGTATACACTAAGATGGTTTTCTTCAGTCACCTAGGCAGTCTCTTAATTCTTCTATCATCACTTGCTGTTGTGCACCTTGTCCTGCCTTTACCAGTCTAGTTTTGTAATGACTGAGTCTCCTTACACCTCTTCAACAATTTAGAAATGTCACCTTTGGTTAAGTTTTCCCCAATATTTCTTCCAATTTCTTCATAACTGTAGCCTTGTTCACTTAATAGTACTATTTTACATCGCTTTCTGGGTGACCAGTCAACTCTTTGCTTCATTTCTTTAATTTTATTACATTTTACAAGCTCACTAAATCAAAGAACACACACACAAAAAAAATCCAACTTGATGGCAATCACATAAGACACTGATAAATGTCCTGTGACCTGTTGGCTCATTGCCAAAACAAGATGACACCTGATTGGCTCTCGGCTCTCTTAAACACTTATGCTCATTGGCTACATTCAAGTGAAGGAAAGCTACTTCATATAAACCTAAGCAAGTTGTGCTTTTTTTTCTGGTTATTTGGCTATAACTTTTGATAGAATACAGATAATTGAACAAATGTTATTGCATTACAATCTTGATTAAATTATATTTCCATTGATATATAATTTTATGGTATTGGTACAAAAACAAGTGGTGTTATGAGCCACCAAACCTAAAAAACACACTTTTTTCAAAAAGTTTCCACAATTTTGGCCACTACTATACAGTATAACCAAAGGTGTTATAACCATGGCTCACTGTATCTATAATTACTACTATTTCAAAGCATCATTATTGCTGTTTTACTTAACAGAAAGAAAAAGGAAATAAGTCAATAACCTTTCGAAGTTTTGCCAGTCTATGAATATAGCCTATGCCATCCTATGATAAATCTGCTATCTATCTTTATCTGCTACTATATTCCTTTTTTCACTTTGAATCAAACTTCAAATCCTACTTAGAATCTCAAAATTCCCACAGAATAATAGCAACATCTTTCTTAAAATCTTTACTAGTATTTCCAAACATGCACATCAAATTAAAAAATAATAATAATAATAAAATGAGAAGAGGCAAACATGTGATAACATTTATGTATACTGAAAATGAAGATGAGAGTGAATTGTTAAGTGATATAATATGATTAAGAAAGTATAAGTATAAAATATTTAAAAAAGTTAAACACACAAACATAATTAAAAGTAAAAAAAGTAGCTACAATGTTTAAGAGAGAAACATTGTATCAAGAAAATTTCAAAGTATTATGAAAAACAAGCACTGAATTGAAAAAACAAACAACTTGCTTTGTTCAAGATTGGGAAGCTTCATTGGAGTAGAAACAAAAGTTATAAAAATCTTCTTTCAAGGAACTTCAACTAACTTCCATTTAATAAAATACTCCACTCTATTAACTTGACTATATATTCTTTTGATTTTATATGTATGTCTACGAAGCTCTTAACCTTTATTGTGCATAAACAAAGACTTCAGACTAGCAACATAAGCTTCATGAATTTTGAGCATGATGTCTGAATCACCCTAAAACAGGACACAAATGAGAAAAATAATGACTGAAAAAATAAACATATAAGATATAATAAGACTTTCACTGAGTGAAATAGTTTCAGATGACATTTTCTTTTACATCACATGTTACAGTTTTGCAACCTTTGGAAAAAAGTGATTTTTTTTTTGACACACACACACACAAAAAAAAAAAACCAAATCTTTCTTTTACCTTTCTCTACAATACATAATATATGTAAAGAGGAAGTCTTTTGAGGGGTCAAATATCCAACCCTTGGACTTTGATGGATTTACATGTTTTGACCATTCCTGAATGTAAATCAACCATTTTTTCGATGATCTATGTATGTCTGTCTGTGGACAGAATTGTGAAAGCAAATTGAATTAAACAAATTCTGCAATTCAAAAGAAATTTGACACAATTATTTGAATCAGTACACATAAGAGACCTATTAATTTTTAGAGAGATTAAATCAGATTAACCTATATATTAAAAAAAAAAAAAAAAAAAAAAACATAACTATGTTAAATTTCAAGTCATCTATATAAATAAACTTGAAAATCTGTCTGTCTGTCCCATCATCAAGGGAGAATGGCTGAACAGAATTTGATGAAATTTTATGGGTAGCCTGCAAATAGCCCCACTTAAAATTTAGTCCATGTTTAGAGTTTCTATGACCAGTGGTTCTTGAGATATTAGTAAAAAATGAAAATTTTGTTTGTCTCAGCATCACGAGAGAACGGCTGAACTGAATTTAATGAAATTCTGTGGATAGCCTTGAAATAGACCCCCATAAATTTAGTCCCAGTTTCAAATTTCTAAGACCAGGGGTTGTTGAGATATTAATGAAAAACAAAACTTTTTTCTAGGAGTTCTACTCTCTAACTCCGTGGTTTATCCAAATGAAAAGGTTGGAAACTGTTAGAAAGTGAATTAAAGCTTTATCTCTGAGTTTGGTGGGAGATTTTTTACGCTAATTAGGCACTTTCTGAAAACATGAATTGTTTGAAATATGAATTTAAATGGAAAATCTATCTCCATGGTTTATTTTTCACAAGCTTTTACTCAACAATGAAAAATATAAAGAAATCAAAATGGTTATTTCATTTCGCAGTTTATTAAGAAGATTATGACAATATAAGTAGTACGGGGATATATATATATTCCCATATAATTTTAGTACTTTCATTCTGGCATATATTGGAGTCAATTACAAGTTTATTGATATTTTCAATTTATACACGTAATGTACTAATACAGGTTATATCTTCTAATATTCACGTATATAAGTAGTATGGGTCCCATACAATTTTAATGCTTTCATTTTGCATATATTGATTCAATTCCTTTTTTTTTTTTGTAAATTTGCTTACAAATGGGGTCAGAATGCTTTATTTTTCAGATCTGCCCATGAAGATAATTTTGTATAGAGGGAACAGAGATTCTTTTTAGGAGCATTGTATTAAATATTTTAACAGAATATTTTGATTAAAAATGTCATTTAGTATACTATAAGAATTTGCACATGATATTGAATTTTGTGTTTCTTTATATTATATACTTCGTACGAAGAACGAGTATGCTGCTTGCTGCTAGTTTTATATAAAATCAAATGACATTATTTATAGAACACTAACATGTCCTGCACTTCACGTATTGCACAATTTTGATCTAAAGTGAAAAAAAAAATCTGATATGGGCAGCATATGACTTTCCCTACAAACTTAAATTTATTTTCTCGTTATTTCTTTCATAATTCATTAAATTTAGTTTAATTGCAAACATAATTATTTGAAATTACACTGAATTTGCACTTTTAATTTAATTTTTATTTGGCAACTGGACATATTTTCAAACACAGTATGGCAAAAATAAGAAAAACTAAAGTATCTCGAGAAGGGCTAATCCTAGTGTAATGGGGTTGGCCTTATTCTTTTGTCAAAATTTACGTACAAAACAAGCATTTAATTGATACATTTGAGCATATGTAGTCTTTTATTTTAGATTTTGATGATTTTTGCAAAAAAGGCAGGTTCTGTGTTTTGAATGGTACCAAAATCTAATCAGCATCAGGGTAACCTACAAGTGACTTATCTACCAAATTTTGTGAAATTTGGTCAATTAGTTTTTAAATTAGATTAGATACATAGGATTTTTGTGGGCCATTTCATAAAAAATGCCAGGTTCTTTTATTCTGAATTGTACCAAAAATCTAATCAGCACCAGGGTAACCCACAAGTAACTTATCTATAAAATTTTGAGATTTGGTCAGTTAGTTTTTGAGTTAGAATGATTACATACATTGCACAGACAGACACACATGTAGATGCCTTGCTAAAAATAGTTTTTTCATGTTCTAGAGGTCCCCAAACAGGTAGATCTGTAGAAAACTAGAGTTGCAATTTTTGACACAATTCCAATACTTTCCCTATAGATTACCATGTATTGTAGGGAAAGTAAAAAATCCTTAAAAACTCAAGATTTATTATTAACAAATACGTAAACATTTTCTAAGTACTTGAATCATAAATGATTGAACCACTTTTTAGAAGTAATCACTAGCCATTTTTCAGAAATTAGAACATTTTTTTTTTGCAGGGGGTGGGATATCTCTTGAAATAATCAAATTGATTTTCATGAAATTTGGGGCTCATTTTAATTCATAGCAGCAATAAGTATTTTGCTTTTCTGTGAGAACAAGTTATACAGCTTTAATTTGTGTTTTGTTAATCTATAGAGTAGTATGTGTTGGCCACATCATATTTTTTCACTGTGCTTGGAAAAAAATATAAAATAAAAGCTGAATGAACTAGAGCTTTACGATTTTTTCCATATGTTAACAAAGGAAGTTAAAAGCATAAAGGGAAGGTTACTTTTCTCTTAAAGTTATTAAGAGAAGATTCATTAAGATAAATAACTGATACTTTAGCAAGAATTTTATTTTCTCATTGAACATTTAGATTATATGCCTGATGCTTGTTTAAAATCCAAAAAATCTCGTGATAGTACGTTTTGTTTCGGAATACCATCCTGTTAACTCAAGTTTAGGATTTTCACCCTCCTTTCCTAGTATCGAAATAGTCTTGATGTTGGATTCTGTCTCAAGAGAAATTTAGTGTCGCCAAAAAAATCTGTAATTTTACCTTATTATAAATACAAATATTCACTGGTATTTTTTTGTATTTATGAATGCTTAGAAAGACTATTGCAATATGTTCAGTAAACACTGTTTGTAATCATACATTCCCTTTTTTTTTCTGTTGTGTTCAAGTTAACTCGGGATAATAATATAAACTTGTTCTTACTTCAATTATCTGCTCATTTTTTTTGGATGCATAATTATTATTAATCAGAGTACTATATTTCCAAATAAGTCTAAAAAACAGTTATAACAAAATTAGATCATTTTTGAACACACTTGAAAAAAAAAATACATATGCTAGGAGGTAAAAAAGGTTTGCAGCTTAAAATTATGATACAATTGAAACAGAGAAGTTATAATTTTTAAATAATCACATGATATGTTTATTAATTTTAATGTTGCATATTTTCATAATCACCTGCTTGTATAAATGTAAGGAAATGCTCATGAATTACAGAAGGCTTTCTCGGTAATTTAATTTTAATTATTGATTCAAAATTGTTTCTAGGATGTTCAAATTATATCCCAGTGTTCACAAAGATTGTACAGCACTAAACATGGAAACTCCCGCCATCCAAGGACTGACTTACACATGGTCACCAATGCCATTGCTTATAAAGTTTATTGTGAAGCTCAGAAATTTAGAAAAAAAGTTTCTAAAGCATCTAAGAATATATGAAACATATGAGAAAATCTCGGGGTTTATTCTTTTTGGTTAAATATTTTACCAAGATCTTAAATTTAATTTATTTTGCTGTGCGCCGTGATGAGTTTATAAAGTTATACTCACCATGACACTATTATCCTGTTTTAAATTGTATCTAAAATTTATTTTTTGCAATAAGAAGAGTTTCTCGCCCAATTTTCAGATGATCACTGATGAAAAATATTCTTCCCAGGATTCGAACAGAAGAGCGGAGATAAAAAGTAATAAAACACAGATACTATTCCATTTTCAAACTTTCATTTATAGCTTAATAGCTATTCGAATAAAGAATGTTACTTGAACTGAAAGAGATCACACACAATATTCATTTTGTTTTTTTTTACATTTTATTTTTTATTCAAAAGTATCCATTTTAGTTATCTCCTGGAGCAGTGTTTGTCAAGTTTATGGAATGTCATGAAGAGTTTATAAATTTAAAACTCACCATGACACTGTGATTATACATATCTAAAATGTTACTTCTTAACATTTGAAGAATTTAATTCTAAAAGGGACTAAATCACTTTCGCTTATCTGTTTTGTACAACATGGTCCAGTATTGACACCAACAGTTATCTACCCAACTGTATCTAGCTCTTACTAGGGTTAGCAATGCAGCTGCAGCAATGTACATGACATGGTTATCTACCCAATTGTATCTATTTCTTATTAGGAACTGCAATGCAGCTACAACAATGTTCATGACAAATGGGTGAAAGTAATTTAGGCTCTTTTGGAAGTAAACTCTGCATTTTCTATTAAACCTTTTTTTACTATTAATGGTACACATAATTAAAAAAAAAAAAACCTTTGGTAGGGGATCTTCAAAATCAGTTAGATCCTGGGTTCTATTTTCTGTAAGTAAAGCCCTTCCCTGGCCTTTATTTGACTCACTAAACAAATCATCTCTTTTTATTTTACTAATACAGTTTTTTTCGCAGGAGAGGTTGCAATCCGCTACATCTATTGCCTGAAGAGATCTAATTGATAGATACTGCGGTATGGATTTCAAACATTTTATCTGTTTTATTTGAAATGAAAAATGTAAATATTTTGATCTAGTTAAGTGGTTTGGACATGCTCTTATTATAGTCATTTTGATACTTCATTCGATTCTGCATGTGCATTTATCTAGAAGAATGGTATATATATATATATATATATTTTTTCATATCATTCAGAATAAAATATGAGCATACCTCCAGATGTGATAGTAAAATATGTTTTAAATCTGATGAATGTTGTTCATATTCAGACTTTTTTGGCCTATTCTTTGGCATGTAATCACCTACAGATAACATTTTTCATAATTTAGAGATAACTCTTGTATTAACATGGTAAAAATAGAGCAAAAGAAACTATTCAAAGAAGTGAGAAAAAAAAAATCAAAATACATTCTAATATTATAGCAAAATAAACTTATGGTTAGATAAAACAGAAAATTATTGCAATCAAAATAAACCAATTTAAAAGAATACTCTGTAATAATATGCACAACTGTGACAAACAATAACACAGAGAAAATGATATTAATCAATATTGAAAAAATACATTGTAATTTCATAGAAATACATTTTATTTTAAGTTTTATGCAAAAGCATATGAAACAGTAGGTTTCAAATATCAGCTTAATTTTGTCTTAATAGTAGTGATAGATATACAGATGTATCGATACCAAACCTTATGATGCATCAATATTTCATACTGATACACTTGCATATGATATTTACTGTGAATCATTACAATACCTAATGATGCATACCATATCCCCAAATTTTAATGACGCAATGCAACAGTTTTAACATGTGTAACTTTATTTTATTTATTTCTTTGTAGATAAAATGTCTATATTTGGTTTTGCAGAAGACGTTTGAGAGATCTGCTTCTGTCAGTAGAATTATACATTGGCTTGAAGGGAGAGGATAATTCATATTAGATGACTCAACACCTCTTTGAATGTTTTAGTATACATTTCAGATTAGAAATTTCTGTATGTAAGAAATGGAGAAGTGATATAGGATCACCAATATCCAAAGGCTGTTAATTTTTGTCTGAGTAGTTGAAAAAAAAAAAAATCTAAAATGTGATTCTCAACTCAACTTCTCATATAATCATATTCCGATCCTTACATTTTTGTTTTACTCAGTTTATTAATGAAGATTTTTATACACAGATCTCTAAATAAGCTTTTATGTAAACTCTTTCAATAATTTTTATGCAAACACTGTTGATCTATTAGTATAAACCAGTGGTCTCCAAAGTGGGGTACATGTATACCAGGGTATGCGAGTCCATAAATGAAGGTATGCAAAGAAAATTTAATATTTTCCTTTTGTATTGTTTTCCCAAGAAAAGTTTTATATTGACAGAAAACAAAATAAGAAAATTAATTAAAACATAATAAGTATTAACTTGTATTTTTAAATTACATGATTATGAATACAATAATATTGATTATATATATATTATGTTACTGGAAATCCTGACAAAAAAAAAAAAAAAATGTAGCATTATTCTAATTCGAAGCCTCCCTATTAGATGAACCAACACATGTTTAGAAAATAAAACTTGCATCTGTATTTTAGAGGTATAGGAGTAAGTTTTAGGAATATGTGATAAAAAAAGTTTAGAGAATACTGGTATAAACTGATAGAAAAAACAATTCATATATGAACACGAAATAAATCCAATACTAACTTGAAGTTGCCTTAGGAATTACATTTGAGCTGACAGGAATTGTAAAATGCAACTCTGATGTCTTCTGTAATATAAATATGAAACCTCATAAATATTAAGAAGCATAGTATGGTTTGAAACTACTCTAAAAGAATCTAAAATAAAAGATTGAATAATAACTCTAATGGGTATGAAATCAAAATAAGAACATCTAATATTAACTTATAAAAGTTCATGTAAAGCAAGTAAATATAAAGACTAGCTAAAATAAAGTGTTCTTCCCTTTTAGAGAGAGAATATATTATAGCTATTAAAATAAACACATTAACTAAATCAATCAATGTAAAGAAGACAGGATTGCAAAATTAATTAAAACATTTGTACAAATTTAATTAAGTAAAAAATTCTTTAGAATAAAATTAATTAAAAATAAAAATTAGTATTTGGCAGTGAGCAAATTCTAATATAATTTTTAACAGATGCAATTAAGAAGCAATGAAGCTACAAAGCTTTTCTGCCAACAGAGCTTGAACCTGCATATTTCAGGTGTTTTAGTGGCCAAAAATAGTTAGATATTGCTCACATCATTAATAGACATGTAATTTTGTTGGTAATTTTCACTTTGTGGAAATTATAAATAGGAAAATACTTTATATTTAAATGGCTACAGGAAATGGGCAAAGGACAGTAAATTTGTTATTAAAAGTGGTAAGCAAGTGGTAAATAATTGTTACATTCTTCTCTGTAATTGCCCCAAGTTTTTACATTTACTATGCAATGAATGCAATTCAAAACATAGAAACCCATGTATGTGCCAAAAACCAATAACATTGTATAGCCTTGCTCACTTACTGCAAAATATGGTAAAAGCTGCTTATCTTTGTCAGCATGACGAGAGAAAATGTTGCTGTATCATTTACATATAAGACAATCTGGCAGAAGCATAACAGATACCTGAGAATATATTTTTCCAAAAATGTAAAACTAACATAGATTGAAACCTGGTTATGATGCTTTCAGTTATACCATGGATTTGGATAAAATGTGGGTGTAAGCATGCCTACCTTTCTTTTACATGTTGCCCTGTGTCATGTCTCTTTTAGTTTGTCTTTTATTGTCACATTGATGGTTAAACAAGACAACAGTGCATTTGGTTATGAGTAAGAATTGCAGAGATAATTGTAAATCAGTGGATTGATATTGATGCACAGGAACCAATCTGCAAAGTTATCAGTGATGAACAAATAACTGCTGTAGTAACTAATGAAAATATTGATGTGTAAGGTTCTGGAAGTGATTCAGTGATTGAGCCTAATGATATTTCTATAACAGAAGTTCTTAAGGGTATTGATATTGTTTTGTGATGGTTTGAAGGACAGAAAGGCACCACTTTGTTATTAAGATTAATCCAATTAGTCTCTATAAAAAAGAAAATTATGAACAAAAATTAAATAAATAAAATAAAATAAAAACTTCATATAAACAACTTTAAATGCCAGACTTTATGAAAATTTTTGGAATAAAATAAGAAAAATGCTTAAAATAGAACTTCACAAATTTAACTCAAAACACCCAAGAAACATATACATACATAATGAATTTGTTGCATGTTTACATATTAGTTCATAACACATAATAAATGATGAATGATATGGCACATTTCTTAAGAGCATATAGGTTACTAAAATGTTATAGAGCAGTGGTTTCCAAACTTAAACCCAAGGATTCTTTTAGTAATTAAAAACAAATCAGACCTCTTGACATCACGATTTAATAAAAACTTCCTCAAAAGCAAGATTTAACAAACATTTTATCAAAACATATACTTTTTGTGTTATCTGTGCATCCTCTTAGAGTTTGTCATGGACCTCATTTTGGGAACCACTATTGTAGAGTATTCATTGTTAAAATTTTGGCAGCTCACCACTAATAAAAATCTTATTTAAATAAGTAAATTATAAATGAAGAAAATTATTAAAATTGTTGTCACATTATAGCAACCAGCGTCTATAATTAGTTTCATACACTTTAGAACAGAATAGCCAATAACTGCATTGGTATTTGTTAGTCATTAGTAAAATTATGCTATAGCAAGTTTACTTGCTGTCGGTGCAGTAATCACCTATTTGTGTTGAAGAGCACAAAACCAATCTAGGCATGTTGGTCCCTAAGCTGAGAGAGTGATCCTATGGTTTAGAAATGCCTTCGATTGTCGAGTTCTATGATCTTCTTACAAAATAAAAGAAGTCTGTGTCACCTATAGTGGAAAATCAAAGATCCAGACAAAAGGTGGGACAATTCTGTGGTTAGCGTGTGAGGATTGCATTAGGACAATTCCTGGCTCACCCCAAACTGTCTCCGTGTTCATGCGGAGTACGGGTACATTAAATATGTGGGTTCATAAGTCCTTCAGAAAGGTTGGTGGTAGGAGAAGGAGGGTACAGTCCCTGTGGATACTCCCACTGGGTTTCAGTCTAAATTAGGTGGCACTTTCCGGCAATTCAAACAGGTACCTTACACCTACGGGTACGTCAGGCATTTTGGGTTGAAAAAGAAGACGTTTCCGATAGTGGTAATACAGCCTGGTGAGAATTAAAAAAAAATCAAATTAGTTTAAAAGTAACGAACATCTAAAGCTGAAAATTCACTGAAATTTCAATTTTAAAATCTATTTTATTCTGGGCAGATGATAAAACACAGTCAAATCCAATTATCCACCACAGCTTTCAGAAGCAGGTGGTTTGCAAACAATATCACAGACATTTGTTTAGATGAGTGCTAATGAATATGCCATTTTCAAAATTTGTAAATTTAAAAGATTAATTTTCATGCTTTGGAATATTCAATATTATAAGTGTTCTCAGAAAATTTGACCTCATGCCGATGAAAACTAGCTAAGAAAAAACTTTATTTAGGGCATTTTAAAGAAGCATATTACACCCACATTGTATAACTGGTATGTTTGTACATGGAAGAAATAGAGCACAGGAATAATTTTTGTCCCAAACAGGCAATATGGAAATTGAGTGATGTTAACTGTTTCTGCATTAAGTAGCGGACGCTTATTTAGGGCCTGAGCAATTCATTCAAGTACATGATAAATGAAGATGTCTGTCTGTATTACCTGAAGCAGAAAAGTTTTGAGCAGCTGAAAATTTTGGTACAGGGGTAGTTGAACTACCGGAACGATATATCCCATCAATATTTTTAAAAATCCAAATTAGTTTAAAATTTTGAACTTGGAAGCAAACTTGCAAAAAATGTTGCCAGTTTCAAATCAAATTTATCGAGTAGATGATTTTCAAGCACAATAGATATGAATAGTGATTGATGAACTAGATATCTGTTGTGACAAAATTTGTAATTTAAAATGCAAAATTCCAACTTTCTGAATTTTAAAGATATTATTTTGATTTTTTTAATGTACAATTATTTCATCTTTAGCATTCTGTTAAAAAAATTACTTGAATCTGATGTAAATATTTGAAAATAGTACTTAAAATTTCAATTTTATTTCCCTGGCTAAAAATTCTTTTTTCTTTTTTACTTTTATAAAAATTGTGTCACATTAACCGCTGTAATACAATAAATGTGAAAATTATTACTCATGTAAGAATGTGTAATGCTCAGTGTTTTCACCTTTTTGTTTTATTTTGTAGTTTTTGGGGTTTAAGACGCAGAATTCTTTTAAAAATTTAATTGAGTAGTGTTATATATACTACAACAGGCACTTATTCAGAGGTGTATCTTAAATCCCAGGCAATTCTTGTTATTCATGCTAGTTATGTATAAAAATCTGTTTAATTTTAAATTATTTACTTGATAATTTGGAGGTTTAGTTGATTCCTTTAAAACATTAGTATGGCAAAGTGTTGGTGATGAGATTTCATCTTGACTAAACAGAGGAGATAGCCTCGTGGGAGCAGAAGGAGTGCCCAAGTTTTCAGCTGCAAAAGGAAACACTCCGGTACTATCAGCATAAAATTCTTTACTTTCCTTTTGCATTTTCCTGAGTTCAGAAGGCTTGTTTATTTCTTTGGACTTTTTGACAATCATGTTTAAAACCTTATTAGGTATAGAAGATAGTGAAGAAGTGGAATCGTAAGAACCAGCGGATAAAAACCGTCGACGAGGAGAAATAGGATATTTTTCTTCAGAGGAGGAACGTAGGCAGGAATATTTCAGTTTCTTTTCAGGAGTATTCAAAGACTTATTATTCATCTTCTTGTCAGTATAAGTAGCTAAATCATTGAAATCTTCTTCAATGTTTCTGTCAACAGAAATGTTTATTTCAGAGTTCTGTAAGAAAAGATTAGGTTTTTAATTCATGATTTAATTAAAAGTTTAAGAAAAATATTATCATTTATTATTATATGCTTTAAAATGTAACAAAGAATGCTACAATAAGTTTTGTAATAAAATATAATTATTTAAAAATTACTGTAATGTTTAAATTGCAGTATTTTTATTATATAAAGTTAGACTACATTTATTGTAGTATTATAACATTTATGTAGATAACAGTTTATGGTATGAATGCTAAAAATGTTTATACTTAAGCTAATTTTCAACTTTAGAATTAACTTTTGTTATACTATAGCAGCACAGAAACCCAATGGCTTTATATTATATCATTGATAAGGAAAAACTTAAATAACACAATTAAGAACAAATTAATAAACAATATAGCACACAACTGTAAGACACAGACAAATAAACTCTTAGTGTAAAAGACAAAATGGAAGAAACAGAGGGATACTCAATTTGTGGATTTGAAGTTCACCTGAAAGAGCCAATTAGATAGAAAAATTAAGAACATCTAAACAAAGAACTATCACACAAGATTGATGTGCTCCAAAAATTGTAAAAACACTTTGTGGTTAAATGCTTTGTGAAAACTTAAATTTGAATTTTTCACCCTATCATGATACTTTCCTTATACATATACTATATAGAAGAATTAAAAATTGATTAAGTTCACGTTTGTATATAAGTACAGATAAATAATCACTATTACATGCAAGGTGAGTGTAGTACAGTCAATGCTTAATGAGAGGTAGTGAAAAGGGAACATGAAAAACTTACAATATATTCATTATGAGCTTCAGAAAGTAAAGTCATAATATCTTGAACAGCTTCATCCTTTTTTAATTGAGAATCACTGTCAGAAGAACATCTCTGTCTCCTTGGTGGGGAAGACTGCTTTAAAACAATGCTAAAACAATATAAGATAATGTTAAAAGGATCTGGTATAATTCTCATGTGAATAGGTGGCAAAACTATGGTTACATGTGTCTGAAGTTAGGATCTGGAAAATTTTGATAGGTACATGGAATGGCATAATTCAATTTTTAAAACACATGATTAAATTCGAATATCACAATTTTACCATTCAGTTACTTAAACATACTGTCTACATCTCTTTATTTGTGCTGTATTTTATCTTGTGATCCAGTTATTATCTATTGGTGTAATTCAGAGGTGAACTGAGACTGTTGAACAGGCCCTGTGATTTTGAAATGTTACTGATCAGGGTATTTCTAATTGAAAGAATAATAAGATAGAGATAGAAAACATCAGGCTTCAATCAGCATGTAGACCAAACATCCCATGGTCTAATTTGGGCACTCTTGGAGTCTGATCATTAGCCATGATTGGGCCACACAGTGAGCAGGCACTGGCATTGACTATTTATTTGAAACCAGGAGCTAGCTGTGGGCACTGCAGCTAAATAAATTATTATTATTTTCATAACTTTTGCTGAATTGAAATTCTTATAAACCTACATTAGAAACATAAGGTTTATGTCCCATTTTGGATATTTTTCTTCCAAATTTTTATCATTGCATCATTTATGGCTACTCTTTTAGAAATTACAAATACAATATTACAATTCATTTATAAATTCCCTACTTATGATTTATTAAAAATTTTAATGCACAAGAATTTAATGAATATCTAGTGCCATGTATAGAGTTTCATAACACGTATCTACAACTCAAATAATTTTGAAGTAGACTTCTGAAATGCAAAATGTAATAAAAAAACAAAATATATATTTATGCCTTACAGGCTCCAAATCTTATAAAATAAAAATGTTTGCCTGTCTGTGTCTTTTATAGCAAAAAATCTAAGTTTTTGACAGTCACGATATTCAATATAAAGTTAGTTGAACAGCCGATATGACCGATTTCATAAAGATTAAAAAAAGAGAAAAATTGTCAAAACGTTATGAACTTTTAAAGTTGAATCACTGTTTTTACACCATTTCATCAAATCTATTATTCATCGCAGATGCAGGTGATCCAATCTTTTATACTCATGTTCTGAATGCAGGTGGTCTCTGTTTTTCTGTCTAGACAATGACTGCAATAAATTTTGCTATTTTCTAAATTCATGTATTAAAAAGATAATTTAAACATTTTTTAAACAGAATTATTTTAATATTATAAGTGTGCTCTGAAAATTTGACTTAAATTATATGACAACTGAGATAGCAATTAGTGTTTGCAAATTTTACTTCTGAGGTGATGGAATTTGTGACTTAAAGTAATTTTATTAAATAGTGTTTATTTTAAGCAATCCGAAAAGTTTTAACTTCTTGAATACCTGTTTTCTAACTTAGTGAATATAAACGATATAGATTTAGGGCACATGAAAGGGCTTTTTAAGGGCGTATCAAAGGCATATCTGTTTCATTTAGGTAGCGGGCACTTATTAATAACTATGCAAGCCGAGTACTTTGTTCTAGTATAACACAAAAATAATGCAATTTAAAAACAATTTCTATACAGCATACATACTTAGTATATTCTGTAGCACTGAACATATATTCTTATAAAATAATGCATATGATTTATTGGCATAAAAAACCCCAGAGATTCACTACCTCATCAAACAAGTCAAACATGTAAATATAAAATGTATTTGGAATATTTTACCTTTGTATTTTATTAGTAATTCTTCTAAAGTCTCCATGTTCATAAAACCATGAACCAATTATATCTCCTGAAATATTTTAGGTAGCGCATAAATGAATACACTATATAGTTATATTTTTTTCACAAAACATGTAACTAAAAGTGAAATTAGAACTAATACTGTTTTTAATTTAAATAAACACATATTTAATAGATAAATTCAAATACTATTTTACTTTATGTGCACAATCAATAATAAACTAATTTACAATATAAATTGCACTGCAAATCAAAACAAATAAGCATACATACTTTTCAGAAATCAACTGGGCTTCATCAGTGCAAAAAGTCTAAATATAAACCAGGGGTGCTCGTCTCAGGGCATGACTGACTTCAATTGTTTTACCTGGCTCTGTGCATATGATGTCATGGGAATAGCAAATGCACATATTTTGTTCTCGGGTATTCAGGAGAGACCGAACTTGTTAACTGTAACTGTCATTCTGCCCACCAACGTCACTAAATCTCTTTGGACATCACTGGCGAAGACGTACACAGCGCAATTTAAAATTTCTGTATAAGTTGTTTACGTTTGGATATTTCCACTTCAAAATTAACAAACAATTTTTAATTGTAATAATGTGAAAACCTGCTGTGTTTTGGCAATGACTGAAAGTCCTCTCTGGTCTATGGCGTCATGAATGATGAAATTGTTCATGACGCCATAGACCAGAGAGGATGTTAAGCTAGCCAACGTCAAGCTAGCAACTTTTTGATTGGTTGTCAGGCTGATTGCCCAACCTTATATTAAAGAACCTTGGTCCTAAACGTCCAAGTAAGCAGAAGGTAATGTTGACCGAACTGAAATGACTAAATGACATTACAATTTTATGGCACCACCTAGTGGAACGAAATGGAAATAAAACTAGAAAAATGAAAAATAGGAAACAAAGAAAAAAGAACATGAGATGCAAACAAGATGGGGAGGGAGAGAGAGAGAGAGAGCAGAGAACATGAATTCAAAGAAACAAAATTAGATGTGGTTATGCCATACCTCAGAGAGATATGGAGTCATTGACAAATTCTTAACAAGATCTGGTTAATGATTTGGCAATGACTCTATTTCTCTGAGGTATGGCATAATCATGTCTAATTTTTTGTTTCTTTGAGTTCACATTTTTTGCCTTTTTGTTTTTCTTGTCTGTGTCTTATGTTCCTTTCTCCTTGTTTCCTATCTTTTTGGCTTTATTTCTCTTTTGTTGTTTAACCATTTCAGTTTGGCCAGCATTGCCTTAAACATACATGGATGTTTAGGTCCAGACATTTTGCACTGCTGAAAATTATCAAGTTGATTCCCGAAATGTATATATGCTTATTTAACTTGATTTGTGCCAATTTTTACGTTGTAAACTAGTCTATTAGTTTATTATATACTACAAAATGTACCCATCATTGCTTAGGAGTTAAAGCAGGGTAGTTATATAAAATAATAATTAATTTGATTTGAATAAATAACAGTGAAAAATGTATGCAATCCATGCACATTGGCACAACAGGCGTGATACGCTCCCCACTTTCCAAATTAAAAAAAAAACCGAAATCCACCACTTGCAGGGACTCTACATTTTATGTTAACGGACACAAATTAAATCTTAATTTCAACAATCTCTGCACAATGAGACCACTTTAAAGTTTGTTTGTGAGAGAATTTTTCGATATTTCTGATGGTGTTAAGGTGGAAAGACTATGATTATATTTTCGGTCTTTAACAATTTTACAATGTATTGTTGAGAATTTTGAACATCGAATACCAAAACACATTCTGCTTTCGATCAAGCAAAATTAAATAGTTTCCTTATTACATTCTATTTTTATATAATTGTTTCATTATGAAATATATATGAAGAGGGGGCTCCACTTGTTTTTGTTTTAACAATTTATATTATTGAGATGCACTAATGTTCAAATTTCGTGGTTATTAAAAATTGACACACAAAATGCTGTTTTAAGCTAACCCTAATGACATTATGTTACTTATATAAAATTAAATCACTTTAAACATCTGTTAGTTTTATGTAATTGAATGTGCACCATTAAATGTAAAAGTCAAAATGTCAAACTATTTAGTTTCACATTTAAAATGGAGGTACCCCAGATGGTGCTATCAACTGTGCAATAGAAGATGATAGAAGGCAGAAACTTGCTGTGAACAGGAATTTTTTTTACTTAAAATAACTAATGAAAAATAATTCAAATTAAAGAGAAAACTCCTGTATCGTCCAGGATCCTGAAGAACATGTATGTATACTAAATTTCAAGGTCAAACAATGTTTAGATTTTTTGCTACAGATAACCAGACAGACATCTTTTATGATATATATATATATATATATATATATATATATATATATATATATATATATGTGTGTGTGTGTGTGGCTTTTTCTTATGCGCATCTTTGAGTAACACATTTTTTCATTTGCTTTCCACACCATCGTTTAATAGGGTGTGAGTAATCAGTATTTGAATATATTACAAGCAATATATATTTATACAATATATATATATAATCGACGAGTTTAAATATTATATAATATATATAGTAGTTGCTCTCTTAATTATAATATATATATTTGAAATATAATATTTATAGTAGTCGCTCCCTGAAAGATCCCCTTTGAGTAACACATTTTTTCATTTGCTTTCCACACCATCGTTTAATAGGGTGTGAGTAATCAGTATTTGAATATATTACAAGCAATATATATTTATACAATATATATATATAATCGACGAGTTTAAATATTATATAATATATATAGTAGTTGCTCTCTTAATTATAATATACATATTTGAAATATAATATTTATAGTAGTCGCTCCCTGAAAGAGTTTTAATATAATATATATAGTAGTCGCCCCCTGAAGATTTTACTATCACATCACCATTCTATTAATTGATATTCCATTTTTCTTTTAAATATAATGGGTGGTTTATGGCATTCTCGAGTTTTTTCTGGTTGGCATTTGAATACTTTCACTTGTTATGGATGCTTTACTATTTCTCTTGAATAATTCTATTTTAATTTATCTTTATTACTGATATATATATATATATATATATATATATATAATGTAAGACTTTTTCAGTTAGATAACAATGGAATGCACAAAAAAAGTTGAATATTCATTGATGAAATTAAACACTGTAAAACAACTAATGAGAATAATATGTCAGCTTTGTTGATGTCTGAATGATGTCTTCAATATTAGGTGTTAAATTTAAAACAAACATTTTTTAAAAATTGCTCAAGATGTCATTGGATAATCTTCAGTGAATTTTTAATTTAATATGCTTTATTCTGGATAATGATTGCTCTCACAAGACTGTTTTCGAAAATGAAAATCATTTTCTTCATTAAATTCTTCACATTGCTATCCCTACTTTCTGACTACAAAGAATAGAATTTAATAAAGTTTTTATAATTAAATAATGATTTTAACGTATTATCTGATTACAAATTTATTAATTCTAAGTTATTGCTGAACATGTTACTCCACTTGTCTGAAACAAGGTCAGAATTAGCCCATACGACAGAAGTTCATGATAAAGGGGGAGATAATACAGCTTATCTTTGCCCACAGACCCTGGGCTCACTATTGTAGAAGTCTGACTTTGCCTAGTACCACCAACAATTTAGACTAAAACCCAGTGGGAGTGGCATCTACAAGGGCAGTACCCTCCTTTCCCTGACCATCACCTCCAGATCACTTCTCTGAAGGATTTTTGGATCTACAGATTAAACATGTCCATGCTCCGTGTATACATGAGGATAGACAGCCTTGGGAATGGAACTTGGAGAGCGATCCACGGGCCTTAACTAATGGACTATCCCTGCCTATATAATTTCTAAGGGTATATTTGGATCAACATCAAATGGATTTCGATACAAAATAAAGGATTTCACATTTCTATAAAAATCAATAAAACTATATAGTCCATCTGATAAATGCTGTTAATAATTTAAAAACTAATTTTTATTTTATTAAAATCGATAGTTTGAGCTCAAATCAATCAATTTCTAAAATAAATATTCAAAATTCTACATACATTGTTTTATATTTCAATAAAAAAGTATTGTAAATGAATATTCAAAACATATTCTGTTGATATGGAAACAAACTAGTTAATGTATGTATAATGGACGTATGAAAAATAAAATGAGAAACTAGACAGTCAGTCAAGTGTCCATGGAGTATTCAAGTCAGATTTGTTGCAAATAGATACTTGCAGAAAACCTAACAGTAAAGAGGTATAAGAAAAACTGTAAACTTTCGCTAATTTGTATAATTCACCAATTCAATATTAATAATTAAAAATAAAAATTTAGCTGTATCAAATCGATGGCTTAAGTTCAAATCAACCAATTCCTAAAATTAATATTTATATTCATGTTCTTTCATATTTCAATAATAAAAGTATGTTAAAATTATATTCAAAATTAATTATGTTGTAATAGAAACCTTCTAGCCAATAATGACATAATACTAGCCAATAATGACTTATGACATAATCGAGTCATAAGTCAGTCATAGCATCTATAATGTATTCAAGTTAGTCTTGCTGCAAGTATAACTTCACACTACATAGATATGGAAAAAAACTGTAAGCCTCCATTAAGCTAAGTTATACCTGGTAATGCTATTAATAATTAAATACTAAACTTCTTTATATTTTAATGAAAAGAAGTATTCAAAATTGACATTCGAAATGAATTCTGTTGCTATGTGGAAACCATGTACACAATGGGAGTATGAAGCAAGACAAAACTGAGGCATCAATGTATTTCCAGTTATTTTATTTTTTAACTGTGTTAATGAACTTACTGTGTTAATCAGTAAAATATATATAGTAAAATTTAAATTACTTACCACAACTTTTTTTATATAAAAAATAAGGCTCTTGGAGTAAGATCTCCATGTCGCTGGTTATGGGTTCGATGAAATTTGTAGTGTTCATGCGGTTAACAATGATGAATCCATGGTAAGGATACAATGATCTATAAAATAAAGAATTAATTGCAACTAGAGATATTTGCTATTGTATAACTATATATTGATAATTGTCAATGTAAATTTTATGTCCCACGAGCTTTAGGGAAAAAAATTGCTATAGTAAGGGGCTTCATTCCACTCTCTACGGCTCGCTAATCCCCCGTAACTCGTTTGTAACGTGGGGGTTTGCCCCCCTTGTTCGCCTGCACTTACTAGGGAGCTGCTTTACCTGGAGCTCGCTCCACGAGCTCTTTCAATTTGGCCCAAGACCGCTCTTGGGGCTAGCGAGCAGGGAGCATGAGAGCGGCCACGTTCCTTGCCTTTCACTAATCTCCGGTGTGAGCTTGTTAGTCCCACCTGCTACACAGGCATAATACGGCAGTTGCTGCTCCGTCCCTTTTTCGTTGATGCTCTTCAACCATGGGATCACGCTCCACGAATTCTTTCACCCTGTCCACAAAGTGTAAATATGTAATTTTCAGTTACATTACGGAGCTAGAGAGGAGATAAAACTCCTATGACTGAAAAGCTTGACAATACCATATTACTTTGAGAATTATATTTAGGTGACGCTAGTGTTAGTAACGTCCCACTCTTCTCATTTGACACAACAGTAAAGCGTGATGTTTTGGTGCAAGCATTTCTGATTATTATTTTCCTTACAGTAGTGGCCAAAATTGTGAAAACCTTGATACTATGTACAAATGATACTAAGCTGGACTACACATCCAACCATGGTCAGTGTTAGCAAATATATAACAGAATATCCAACAAAAAGCAAAACAACAATATACACAGATGGTTCAAAGACAAGCTTGTGTACGGCAGCGGCCTACTGCATCTACACAGCCAACATACTAACACATATGCAGACACAGAGACTTCAAAATAAAAACTCAGTCTTTCAGGCAGAAATGTATGCGATTTCGGAGGCTCTAACATGGTTGACAGAACACGGGTCGCCACCAGTGGTAAATGCCACAGATAGCCTGTCAAGTCTTGAAGCCTTGAAGAAGCACCAAATGACATCGGGGCAGGTTAGGGAAGTCCAGAATCTAATTAGAAATGTGGGTTGTAGAGTACAGCTAGCTTGGGTTCCAGCACACACAGGAATAGAGGGTAATGAGTGTGCGAACGAGGCAGCAAAGAACGCAACGGAACATCCTGAAGATATAATTCATACCGGTGTCAAGTTCCCGATACCAAGTCTTAAGAGGGACTTAAAGCAATACCATATGAAAAAGTGGCAAAAACACTGGAAGGCATCAGAAAAGGGCCGTAAAACACACCCATTTACACCACAAGTCAGATCAGACAGACAACCTACAAATAGAGAAACAACAATATTCTTCACAGGAGATGGTCCTTTTCCGTCCTTCCTATATCAGATAGGTAAGAGCAGAGGATGTTGGCGACCCACTTCACTACATAGCATACTGTCCACTGATGCACAGATACCATGTTAGAGCACCAGCAACAGACAGTATGGCCCTCTGGACTGACAGAGTTCTGAAAAACTCATCAACATAGGCAAGAATTAAAAAAGTCATCAATTACCTGGAAGTTAACAAAGTTTATATCTTAAGTACAACACCACAGAACACACACACTCTAATTCGCAGTGATTGTGAACATAGATAAATATAGTTAGTGATTGCGTACCTAGAAAAAAAATAGGTAAAATGATTGTGTACATATATAAAACTAGATAGTGACAAGATAGTGATAAAGTTTGTGTCAGCCGTTTTCTAAGGAAAAATTACATAAGAAATGTCTATTTGTGTAACTTTATTAAAGGTTTTGATTTTTTGATGATTTTTTCAAAATTTCACTCGAAAATTTAGGGGGGTTCTGAACATTCGATTGTGTTTACAAACAACAGGCTTCCAGTATTCACGGATTGTGATTTTTGTACCAAATTTCATTCGAATCGCTCCATTCGTTCGTGAGATATCGTCTCCACAGACTCACTGACACACACACACAGACAGACATCACTTCAAAAATGTTCGATTCGTGATCAGGGATGCTTGAAACGTGCTCTCCTGTTGAAAACTCGAATTCGAATTTTCGACCCCGTCACAATACTTTCCTTATACATTATGTATATAAGGAAAGTAATAGATAAAGTGATTGTGTACAAAGTTCTTTCCTTTCTTTTTAGAGTGATTGTGTACATAGAAAAAGTAGATAAAGTGATTGTGTACATAGATGAAACTAGATAGTGACTGTGTATATAGATAAAAACAGATAAAGTGAGTGTGAACATAGATAAAAATTATCATTGGATGGACATTTGAACTATATAAACTTATAAAACATACTCAAAGAACTCAAAAACAATAATATTTTAATCGGCCAGGTGTCCAGAATTACTCCGCCGTAGCCAATATGCACTGTCAAGCACCTGCGCGTGCTTTCTCGAGCTGATATTTCCAACTGCTTGCAAACACGCAGCGGACTTATATGTTCCAATGCCTTGTGCAAGGTTGGCAGTACGTCTGCGGCGTCCGAGACAATGCGTTGCAAATTTTTAATTCCGTCATACGACGGGCATACCTTCTAGTCATAAAGAAATATATATATATACACTGGAGGAAAATAAAATTCCAACACCAAGAAGAAATTAGTTTAGAGGAATGAAATTTAGGCAAAGCAATTGTGTAGGCAACATATCTATTCAATTAAAGTTTCAAGATCACAGGTCAAAGTATGCGCGAGAAGAGCAATTTCAAATGTGAAATGGTGGTACATTAATAATCGCTGTAGTCGCCACAATTTTGAATGCAAGCATGCAAATGTGCATGTATTGTGTCGTACAGGTGCCATATATCATTTTGTGGGATGGAGTTCCATGCCTGTTGCACTTGGTCACTCAAATCAGCAACGGTTAATGCTGGTTGTGGATGACGCTGGATTTGTCTTCCAATAATGTCCCATACGTGCTCGATGGGAGAAAGATCTGGTGATCTCACAGGCCAAGGCAACATGTCGACATTCTGTAGAGCACGTTGGGTGACAGCGGTATGAGGACGAGCGTTATCCTGTTGGAAAACACCCTCTTGAATACTGCTCATGAATGGCAGCACAACCGGTTCAATAACCAGTCTGATGTACAAATTTGCTGTCAAGGTGCTTGGGTTAATGACGAGAGTGTTCCTGCTGCTATAGGAAATGGCTTCCCTGACCATAATTCCTGGTGTAGATCCAGTGTGTCTACGCCGCAGACAGCTTGGTTCCAAGCGTTCACCTGGCCTCCTTCTTACCAACATCCAACCATCACTGGCACCAAGACAGAAACGGCTCTCATCTGAGAATACAACAGATCTCCACTCCGCCCTCTAATGAGCTCTAGCTTGATACCACTAACGTTGCAGATGGCAGTGATTTAGAGTTAGTGGTATGAATGCTACAGGCCGTCTGGCTAGGAGCTGTTCCTCAAGTAATCGATTTCTTACAGTTTGATGTGTCATTCTGGGGCCAACAGAAGCTCTAATTGCTGCTGCAGATGCAGTATGATCCGCCACAGCCATGCGGCGAATACGGTGGTCTTCCCTCTCAGTAGTGGTCCATGTGCGGCCTGACCCCGGTCTTCTTGAGACAGTGCCTTCCTGTGACCACTGCTGCCAACAATCAAGCACAGATACATCCCTGCCAAGTCTTTCTGCAATATCGCGGAAAGAATATCCACCTTCTCGTAGCCTTATTATACGGCCTTGTTTGTGTTTCACTTCCTACTTAAATTGAATAACAAGGAACAGAAGCCGTCATTAGGTAGACCATCTTTATTCTACACGCACACAACAATATTTACACTGTAACTATGCTCTACCTACCTCGTTCCTTCCATACAATACATTACATACTATTTTGTTCGGTCGAAACAGTACAAATACCTTTTCTTCTTCGTGACGTCATGCGTTGTCATGGTAACTTACAGAGATAAGAAAATTACCATATATGGCGTGTAGACTTCTCATGGTTGGCACCAAACATACACGGGGCCTTGAACTCTTTGCTTGAACTAAGAGTTTAATTTTAAACGTTCAGGCATCGAGAAATCCCGCTAGATTTCGAAAAAAGTTCAAATGAATGGTCTACAAATAATATAAATATAAAATTCAAAGTTCTAAACTCTCATCATTGGTTTTGGTTAGAGGCTCTGGATTGTCGATCGGGAGGGGCGAAATCTTCGTGAGGGGTCTTTTGAGAATACCATCTTTTGTACGTAGCGTGACAACTCTTACTAAATTATCCTTACCTGCGTGCGTATCAACTACTCTGCCAAGAAGCCATTTGGTAGGGGGTAGTCGATCATCTTTGATGAGAACAAGTTGTCCTTTGGCCACATTTTTGCGTTGTTTTAACCACTTCGGTCTTTGTTGCATTCTGCTTATGTATTCTAAATTACATCTTTTCCAGAATTGTTGATTCAGTTGTTGCAGCAATTGCCACCTGTTCAATCTATTTTCCTTTATATCTAATATACTTGGTTCAGGTATTGCTTTTAACGAATTTCCAATTAGGAAGTGTCCCGGTGTAAGTGGGTTGAAATCGTTAGGATCATCATGAATTGGCGTAATCGGTCTTGAGTTTAACGATGCTTCGATTTGAGTCAATACTGTGCTCAATTCTTCGAATGTAAGCAATCTTTTTCCTAAAATTCTCTTCAAGTGGTATTTTGTGGATTTTACGCCCGCTTCCCATAAGCCTCCAAAGTGTGGCGATGACGGAGGGATGAAGTGCCACGTTACTTCATCTTCGGTTAAGACATGTACTATTTCCTTGTTAATTTGATCAATCGACTTTTTAAAGTCGTCCTTAAGCATGGAATTTGCTCCCTTAAAATTTGTCCCTTGATCACTATACAAATCAGAACAAAGTCCGCGACGCGATGTGAATCGTCGGAACGCTGCCATGAAACTTTCGCTAGTCAGATCGGAAACGGCGTCTAGATGAATCGCTTTTACGGCTAAACATATAAATACTGCAATATATCCCTTTTGTGATTTCGCACTACGACCTTTTGAAATCTTAATTTCGATTGGGCCGCAGTAGTCCACTCCAGTATGAGAGAAAGGTCTAGATTCATTTATTCTAGGAGCTGGAAGATTTCCCATAAGCTGCTGAGACATTTTGGCTTTTTGTCTGTGACATACGATACATTTATGTAAAATAAATTTTATCGTATTTCTAGCGTCCAATATCCAATATCTTTTTCTTAAAAGTCCTAATACTAACTGTGTTCCTCCATGCAACGTATCTAGATGAATTTTTTGGATTATAAGGGTGACTAAATGATTTTTTCTTGGTAAGATCGCAGGATGAATTTCTTCAAACGGTAAATTGGCATATTTTAAACGCCCTCCTACCCTTAATATACCTTCACCATCTAGGAATGGGTTGAGATTTAGAAGTCGACTCTTATGCGATAGTTCCTTTTTGTTCTCTAGTCGTTCTATCTCAGAAGTAAAGTATGATCTCTGTGTTAATTTTACAAGTTTCTTTAAAGTGTTTTTTAGTTCTTGCCCCGTAAGATAAGGTAAACTACGTTCAGCTTTTGAGATCTTACAATTAGATGCAAATCTATAGCAATACCCAGTTATTCTTACTAGTTTAGACAAATTAGAGTATTTTGAAATCAAGTCAAAATCTGCACTTGCATTTAATGTTGTTAATGTGACAACCTTTCTTTTTTCTATGGTTGTAGGTGGAATATCAATGGATTTAGGCCAACAGTCTTGAGGCATTGTAAGCCATGCAGGTCCTTTCCACCATAATTTATGCTTAATCAGTTCGTCTGGTTAAGTCCACGAGTCGCGCAATCGGCAGGATTTTCTTTTGATGGCACATACGTCCAATTACAGTTTTTAAGTTTATCGTGAATTTCAACGACACGATTCGCTATGAAGGTTTTCCATCGCGTAGGATGTCCTCTCAACCAGGCTAAAACGATCTTTGAGTCTGTCCAAGAGTACGTATTTTCAATTTTTGCATGTATTGCTAATGAGATTTGATAAGCTAATCTTGCCCCTAACAGTGCTCCACAAAGTTCCAGTCTTGGCAGAGATACAGTTTTCACTGGAGCGACTTTAGTCTTTGCTGCAACAATGTGCGTAGAAATTGTTCTTTCGGAAATTATCCGAAGATAGACAACAGAAGCATATGCAGTACTCGAGGAATCACAAAATATGTGCATTTCGATAGAATGATTTTCGGAATAACTGTAGTTTATCCAGCGTGGAATTTTAATATTTTCCATATCTGGTAATTGACTTATCCAGTCAATCCACTGTTGTCGAATTTCTACTGGTGGTTCTTCGTCCCAATTCAATCCAATCATCCACAATGACTGAAGCATAATTTTAGCTGTAATTAGAACTGGTGCTATCCATCCTAATGGATCGAATAGTTTACTTGTGTTCGATAAAATGGTTCTTTTCGTAATAGTAGATTGTTCCGTTGCCATAGAACTTAATTTGTAACCGAATTCGTCTGTTATTGGATGCCAATATAAACCAAGAGTTTTGATGCTTTGATCTGCTTCTATGGTTTTCAGCTTTGATATTTCTCGAAATTCCTCAGGTAATGATTCAAGCAATTCTTCTTTGTTAGACGCCCATTTTCTTAGAGGGAATCCTCCTAATTTTAAAAGATTAATTGTTTGCTTTTGTTTCTCCAATGCTTCAGAAATATCATCCGCTCCAGACATAAGATTATCTACGTAAAAATCGTTCATTGTAGATTCTGCTCCTAATGGAAAACTTAGTTTCTCGTCGCGAGCTAATTGTTTCAAGGTTTTTATAGCAAGATAAGCTGAGCAATCCAATCCAAACGTTACTGTTAGTAATCGGTAATCTTTTATTGCTTCTGACATAGAATTCCTCCAAACTATTCTTTGATAGTCTGTATGTTTATCCACAACACGGATTTGTCTGTACATTTTTTCTATATCAGCTGTGTATACGATTCGATAAAATCTCCATCTATGTAATATAGCTGTCATATCCTCTTGAAGATTCGGTCCTACTAATAATTTATCGTTTAATGATACACCTGTCGAAGTTTTTTGAGATGCGTCAAATACCACTCGAAGTTTCGTAGATGAACTACTTTCTTTGATCACTGCATGATGAGGAAGATAATTCGGTTTGTAACCAATTCCGTGAATTTTGAGATCCTTTGGGGTGTTTTGGATTTCTTCCATATGGTTTAGTTTGATATATTCATTTATACATGTTGAATATTCTGCATTAACTTTAGGATTTCTTGATAGTTTTCTTTCGTTTTGCTCAAATCGCGAAATCGCTATATCTCTTGATTCACCAAGTGTTGTTAAAGTGTCTTTAAATGGCAAATTTACTACATAACGTCCATTTTCCCTTCTGTGTGTTTTCTCAAAAATATCTTCACTCATTTGTTCTTCAGCAGTGAGTGTTCGAGCTAGTGAAGTTTCTTCAATTTCCCAGAATTTTCGCAGCTGATCGTGTATTTCCGACATGCTGTGAAGATTCAGAATTTGAGTTGTTTGTAGTTTGGAATAGCTATCCTGAGAATTATTAAAGATTGATCCCGTCAAAATCCAACCTAATGAAGTATTTTGAGCAATCGGAGTACCTCTTGGTCCTTTTATGATACCATCCAATAAGATTTGCGAATATACATCTGCGCCAAGTATGATATCAATTTTTCCTACTTTGCTAAAGTTTGGATCAGCAAGGTTAATGTTTCTTAAATGTTCCCAAGAATCAGATATTGAGCATCGTGGTGGTGTATAATCTGTGAGATTTTTAAGCACTAAAGCATTAGTAGTCGTCAATAATTCTTCCTTAAATCGGGATTTTATTCTAAATCTAACTTGATTGCGAGATATTCCAACTTTAGATTTTCCCATTCCAAGAATCTGAGCAACGACCGGATCTTTCTTAAGTCTAAGTTTTTGTACAGCAGATTCTGTTATGAAGGTCGATTGCGATCCTTGATCTAATAATGCCTTCACTGTTATTTCCATTCCCGAAGGTGATGAGATTCGAATAAGTGCGGTAGCTAATAAAATTTCACTGAATTTTGGAATGTCACGAAAAGAATGAGTGCAAGTTTGAGTAGTAGTTTCATTGGAATTTTCACTTCTTAATATTTCTTTTGAACCAGATTCTGGATCTCTATGATCTCTGGCTTTGACCCCATTATCCTGATTATTATTAACAATTGCTCTGTGTAAAATACTGTGATGTCGTCGATCGCAAAATCGGCAATTTATTTTGCTAAGGCATTGACGTGCAACATGTTTCGGAGATAAGCAATTAAAACATAAACCTTTATGCCTCACTGTTTCTAACTTTTTCAGATTGTTCATTTTCGTAAACATTTCACATTGTCCTAAAGCATGTTTTCCCGAGCATATTATGCATATCACATTTTTAGTTATAAGATACGTTCTTGTTCGATTTTCTTTAGCTCCCGAAATTTCTTTTTCCTGAGCGCTTACTTTCTTTGAAGTAGCTTGATTATAATTTGAAATAGCTTCAAGTGTTCTGAAACGGGATTCAAGAAATGATTTCAACTCTTCAAATTTAGGTAAATCTGTTTTTGAGCTTAAACTTTGTTCCCATAACTGAAGCGATTCTATACTAAGTTTCTGCGTCGTTATATAGACCACAATATCATCCCACTGTTCTACCGGAACTCCCAAATTTTTTAATGTTGATAGACATTCTTGGGTGGTATACAATAAACTTTTAATACAATGAGCACTTTCCCTGGTTATCTTTGGTTGAGCAAAAAGTGATTTCAATTGCGAATTGACTAACACTCTCTTGTTTTCGTACCGTTCAATTAGTGATTTCCATGCTATTTCATAGTTATCTTCGGTAATTGCAAAATGCTTAAGCAATTTCTCTGCTTCTCCAACTAAATGGATTTTCAAATAGTGGAGTTTTTGCACCTTAGATATCGACTCATTACTATGAATTATGGATAAACATATCATGGAATGAAGTCCAATCTTCGTATTTACCAGAAAATTTAGGCAATTCTATTCTTGGTAATCTTACATCATTATTAAAGTTTTGACTTGGAGTTCGCATATCCTGCACCGCTTCATTGTTTGAAGCTAAACTAAATTTAGAAACAAGAAATTCTTGGATTTCTGACTTATTGTTGATAAAGAAATCTTCTACCGTTGAGTAAAAATCGTCCGTAAAATAAGGATCGTCGTTTCCAACTTCTTTGGATAAAATTATTTTACGGTGCATAGTTTTGAACTCGATCCAGTATTCGGAAAAGTTGTTCAACCTTAAATTAAGGTACGATTCCGTTTTCCTATCTTTTGAATCCTTCTTATAATTTCTAATGAATCTTGTCATGGAATCATAGATTTCATGTTGTATTGTAATTAGTTCAGACATAGTTATTTCAACTTGGTTAAATTCAAGATACGTGTATCACGAATGCACTATAAATTCAACGAATATAGTTTTTAACTATACTGACCTTAAGCTTTGCGACTTCTGGAGCCTTGTAATTCCCATTTCGTTACCGAAATCCTTTAGGTGATTCAACTCTTGAATTCTTACTCCGACTCCGACGGACCATGTTTGTGTTTCACTTCCTACTTAAATTGAATAACAAGGAACAGAAGCCGTCATTAGGTAGACCATCTTTATTCTACACGCACACAACAATATTTACACTGTAACTACGCTCTACCTACCTCGTTCCTTCCATACAATACATTACATACTATTTTGTTCGGTCGAAACAGTACAAATACCTTTTCTTCTTCGTGACGTCATGCGTTGTCATGGTAACTTACAGAGATAAGAAAATTACCATATATGGCGTGTAGACTTCTCATGGTTGGCACCAAACAGCCTCGTTGAAACTCACTAAGCTGCTGATACTGCCTTCTTCGTCTTCTTAAAGGCATTTTTGACTCAAACGTAGCTCACAACGTTCAATCCGGTCGATAAATAACGCTCACGAAGTTTACATCGCGTATTTAAAGTAAACGTGATTTGCATGATCATAGTGGCGCTACTACCGCCACTCTTATTCGTCTAGCGCGAAATTTGAATAGGCGTCATCTTTCATATGTTGTTGTTGAGACCCAGACCGTCCGACCTACCAGAAAGGTGTAAGGTAACTGTATGGACGGTCGGGAAGTGCCACCCAATTTAGACCGGAACCCAGTGGGGGAGGCATCCACAGGGACCGTACCCTCCTTCCCCTACCACCAACCTCTCGGAAGGACTTACGGACCCACATGTTTAACGTGATCGTACTCCGCATGAACACGGCGGCATTTGTGGTAGCGTGCAAATCTAGCGCGCAAACCACGGGGATACCGCACCCGAGATGGCCAACAGCACGCGGTGTTCCGAGGTGGTCACCCACCAAGTACTAACCGCGCCCGATGCTGCTTGACTTCGGTGATCTAACGAGAACCGGTGTTTTCAGCACGGTACGGCCGTTGGCCTCTCATCTTTCATATGTTGAAGACCCAGACCGTCCGACTCGTCCAAAGGACTTGGAGCAACTATTTGGACGGCCGGCATCTTTCATATGTGCAAAAACGCGCCTCACAAATTTCGTTTATCTAGCACAACTCCTTCTTGGTGTTGGGATTTTATTTTCCGCCAGTGTATATAAATATATTTTATCGGTATTGCATTTTTGATTGGATTATATCCATTACGGCTTCCTTTGAGTTTAACGAGTAATAGAGATATTGATATTTTCAAATTCTTACACAATCTGATTTATTTTGGGGAAACATTAAAATCCATATATTGTAGTACGGGTAAATCTTCTAATACATGGGTATACGTTTCTAGTATACGAAAATATAAATAGTTCCGTCCGTCCGTCCGTCTTTGTAACGCTTAGCGAGGAATTTGGTGGGATATCGCCAACTTGATGACATTTTTTTAATGTTGCGAAATTGATGAAAATGTTGTCAAATCGCTAAAAATGTCGCAAAATTGATAAAAATGATGCCAAATCAATTAACTTAATTTGTTTTGAAAAGGGTGCAATGATGTTTTGGTTGCTTTTGACTGTCAGAGAGTTTAACCATCCTACTTGACAACATATTTGGCGACTTTTTAAAATGTGGCTAAATTGCTCAAATATCGCCAAATTAACGAAAATATCGACAAATCGAAAAACTGTTGTCAAATTGATAAAAATGACACCAAATCAAAGAAATTAATTGCGTTTTGAAAGATGATAGTATTGTAATTGATGTTTTGGTAGCGTTTGTTTCTTAGTCCAACTGTCCCACTTTCCGACAAATTTAACGACTTTTTAACATGTTGTCAAATTAATGAAAATGCTGCTAAATTGATAAAATGATACTAAATTAATGAAAATGACACCTAATTGATGAAAATTCAATATTTTGCAAAATTAAGTTCAATTTCCCTGATAATCTCTGTTGCTTTGAGGGAATTAAATAATAGTTTTTGTAAATATGTTTACAAACGGGACAAGAATGTTTTTCCTTTAGATCTGCTTGTGAAGATAATTTTGTATAGCGAGAACATATATTCTTATACATCTTCTTAGGAGAATTAAATTAAATAGTTTAATAAAATGTTTAGAATAACAATGTCATTTAAAATATTATAGGAATTTGCACATAGTTTTAATTTTTTTTATATTATATATTTCGTGGGAAGAACGGGTATACTGCTAGTAAGTGATATGAATGACATATTTATTGATTTTGCATTGAGAGGTAGACGATTTATATTTTGATGACGTCACTTGAATAAAGTTCATTTCTTTTAACTAGAATTGTCTTTTTAGATGAAGTTTTATGTTTTCTAGTATAATAAATTACTGTAGTACTGTAATAGTTTAAAAAATATCAACGCTGAATGTACCACATTTTACAGATGTTTAAATAAAATTGCATTTCAGTTGGAAAGTGTTTCATAATCAATGTTTTATGCATGATTCATCTTTCTTGTTTATTTTGTTGTGGTATTTGAGAAGAGTTAAAATGTGAAGAACAAAAATAAAATTGTTATCGAATCCTTAAACTATCACTAAAAAAAAACATAGATTTATCCATCTTTAAAATTTGTTCATGCATGTATTTTTTCTTTTTACTAACGTTTCAAATATTAAGTAAAATAGTCTAATACCAATGGTCTAACGTGAGCTTTGACTATCCGTCTGACTGTACTTTGATTATCTGCTGGAAAAATAAGAATGTTATGGCGTATTTTTATTGAAATGTTTTTAAATTCAGTTAAGTAATAAAATTGATTATTAAACAGTTATTATTTAAAATTAAAATGTTTAATTAGATTACAAAAAAACGCGACATGTCATTAAAAAAAAGTTAGCATGTTTTTTTTGCTTTCTGAAATTGTAAAATGTACACAGTTTTTTAGGGTAGAGCCAGCCATTGAGTGTAAATGGGATAAAGCACCGGGAAAACTGTGAAAGTTCTCACCACCCCGAAATATAAAGGAAGGTGAAAAAAGAATATAAAACCAAACACCCTGCTTGTTCTTGTGGGGGAAAAAAAAACCTCGCTGACAGACACTTTCACAAACTAAAACAAGGGACACGCAGCAAGTGTCTTTGTTTTTATTTAGATTTTAGTTTGCCCCGCTTCGACGATAGTAGCGGCACTTTTGAGGGTGAATCGCTCGAAATAACACCGAAACTAAGTAAAGAAGGGTGGAAATAAGGCGCACGGGAGGTTTCCAGGAGATACACGGTGTATTTTAGGTGACAAACTTTTTTTTTTTCGCCACAGTCAGTGGACAGTCGACTCACTTTGTGGCAGCAGCACACGCGAACGTATCCCAAGTAGCAAAAATAACAGCGACTCCAACGAAAGAAAATCAAATATTTTTTTGCAGCTCAAAAATGGATAATACGATTACATAAAAGAATAAGAGATGAGAGAAAACACGAGGATGAGGAGGTGAGTGTTGTTTAGCTCTAATTTGTTTACAGTGAAATCCGCTTATAACGAACCGGCATTCCGTATTTAATGAGAAAATTACGAACTTTTTATGAGTACCAAGTTAATTGAAGCCTGATTTGCTTGGTTTTTAACGAGAAAAACTTGATTTAACGAGAATACTATTTGTACTTTTGAGGCTATATTTGTAAAATTACCGTGAAATTATATAGGGGTTCCCATATAAATGCAATCCTTTAGGCGAAAATTTTCAATTATGAAATTGTAGAACGCTCTATGGAAAGAAGTGCGGTTCGCACATAATATGTGCACAACACAGACGATAAAAAATGATGCTAACGAAAAGGGATAATTATTGCACTGCATCGCATTTGTCTGCCATTTTTATAATATTTATTTTTTACTACGAAAAGGATAATTCTAAATAAATTAAAATTAGTTTATTACACGGATTATTACTTTTCCATGCGCATTTTTCAGCATTTGCTTCAGAAGTACTTCAGTATAACGAGACATTTATATAATTATCGAGTTTTGTTGATGCCAATCTTCATTGTTTGTGTATTTTATATGTTACGTGCAAACCACACTAGGCGTATAACGCCACATTAAGCGTGTAACGCCTCAATATACACTAGGCGCATAATGTCTGCGTAACAGGTGGCACGAAAGAGCTCGGTAAGAGCTCGCGAATTATCGAGCGTCGCCGAGCGAGGGGGCGAAGCCCACTGATTTGCAAAGTGAATTATGGGGGTTCGCGAGTGTAGAGAGCAGAGGGCGAAGCCCCTTAGTAATGAAAAAAATTAAGCTAGTTTTGAGAATACATGTTAAAAATATTGAAATAATATATACATAGAATTATTTTTTTAATAAAAAATTGTTGACAGTTGGTTATTTAAATTAACGTGGAGTATGTATATATATATATATATATAATACAATAACATGCAAAGTTTGAAGATTCTGGGTTAATTAGTTTTGACATCACAATGCACACGAGGTTGAAAAGAGTTTTGAGAAAAACGACCTTAAAGTCTGGGAGACTCGTTTGATTTGTGCATCTATTGTGTTTCACCAATGTTATTATAAAACGCGTTCTAATTGGAATATTTTCATAATTCTCTTGTAAAGAGCCTTGCAGCCCTAACCAGCAATCGAACTCTGAATCTCCGAACTGGCCAGCCGACGCTCTACCGTTGAACTACTGAGACGCAATTGCAAGCTCTTCTTTTCTCTTGAAGTGGACTATGCACTCTTTTATAAATATTCTTAACATAATAAATATAGAACAAAACATAATTTTTTTTTCAGGCTTAACGGATATGTTCCTCCTTAAGCCTGATTTGCTTGTTTTTAATGAGACATTTTTTTAATTTCTCGGATTTACAGAGTATACGAAAGAGAAAATCTGAAATATCCAAAAGGAATCTAAAAAGTAAAGTAAAAAAATAAATTTTAATTTCGTTCATAAATGGATATACCCTAATATTATGCTAATATTGGGATATAGATTATATTTTGTCAATATATAGCCCATATTAGCTTGCCAAATTTGTAAACATTGCTTAAATTATTATGTAACAACTTTTAACCTATGTTTTAGTTCTAGCTTTAAATTATAACTGAAATATGTAAATTTTAACAAATAAATGAAATATATATATATATATATATATATATTTCATTTATATATATATATAAATGAAATATATATATATATATATATATATATATATATATATAAATATCGAAATATTTTTCAATGAAACACAGATTAGACAACACTTCCTGACGATTAAGCGCTATATTGGCGGCTATAGCTTCGAATCCGGGATTTGTAGTAACTTAGCAAAAAGCCCCCTAAACATTTCGCCATGGGAGGTTACACAAGATAGCTATTTTTGAGGAAAATTGAAGTCACCAGTCAAATTCACCAGGTTTATTGCAGAAATTTCTTGAATGCATTTGTGTGCTTTATTTAATACAGAAGAAAATTTTGAAAATTAATGAGAACTGGAAACTAAAACAGATTAATTTTACTTAGTAAATGTACTATTCTTAAAGCTATCTTTCCAAAATAAATTTTAAAATGAATTTTTTATACCGAGATATGTTTTCGTTTGCTTTACTATATTTCCATTTATAAATGTTGAAAACACCTTAAGCTTTGAGGGATCCGTTGCTTGAAAATATTTCAATATAAATATCAGTAAGGCGCTACCCGCCCCTCAAACATTTTGAGCTTTTCAACACTTAAACACAGTTGAAGAGTGCTTATGAATGTCTACTTGTCCGTCCGCACGACAACATTTTATGCTATGTTAAATTTCACAAACTGCGTCGAAAATTTTAGGAAATATTCAAATTATCACATAAAATGTGTAAAACAATTTTCAGCAAAATATGTTGGGTAGTTTCTTTAAATAAAAATGAAATAATAATTACACTTATGGATATATGAAGAGATCACGTGACTCATTGAAATAATAATAAAAAAAAGGTATCCATTTTTTTTTCTATGTGAGAATCGTGATATTTAAAGATTGTTTAAATTTATATTAATGTTGCATCAGTCGTAAAACCGCTTTATTTTTGTGTATTATCCGTGTATCTAAATTCTGCGTCAAAGCAATTAGAATATTTTTGATTTTAAATGATCATCAAACTTTGATTATTACTACAATAATACCTAATTTTAACTTATGCAGAATGTAAACAAATCAAGTGATGTAAGGTGAGTTGTATAAGGATTGCTGAATTTTTTTCACGCAAAATTATTTTGCTCTGGAGTCTGAAATATAAGTGATATGAATGAAATATTCATTAATTTTACATGGAGAGCCAGATGATTTATATTTCTTTGAAGTTTTAAGTTTTCAAGTATAATAAATTATTGTAGTATTGCGATAATTTTAAAAATATTACCGCTAAATGTATCGCATTTTAGAGATGTTTAAATAAAATTGCGTTTTAATTGGAAAGTGTGTCATAATCAATGCTTTATGCATGATGGATCTTACTTGTTTTAAGTACTGCTTTGATTTTTATTTTGGAATCGTACTATTTGGAGCTTTTCAAATATGTCGATGGTCCGGGGGATCCAAATTATTTAAATTCCCGAAACCTGTAATTTTACGGAGGTATTATATATATATATATATATATATATATATATATATATATATATATATATATATATATATATTGGATCTTCAAACCTTTTTATATATATATATATATATAGCAAACCATAAAGGAAAAGAATGAATGTGGCAGCAATATACCAAAAATTGGCCGGGGGGAAGGGGGTTGTCCCCCGCTCCCCCGGTTAAGCATGTTTTATGTCGCGACAACACTCCCGGTAGCCGATACATTGCTATAGAAGAGAATACAAAAGTATCAAAAAACAAAGAGAAATGAAGTCACATGATTAGCCTGTATTAGGAGAAATCATTGACCAAAAAAAAAACCTTTATCTGTTCAATTTAAATTAAAAACATTCAATGTTACCACAAGTCATATATCTGTTATCCAGTGTTAAAAAACATTTATCAAAATCATTGAAGTAGTAGATACTGTACTTCAATATCAAATAGTTCAAGAAATGCTGCAAAAAGTTCCATTTAATACACAGTATAGTTCACTTATATATTTAATCCTTCGATGACGAGGAACAACCACAGCAACTTCATGTGTATTGAAGGCACTGACGTAAAGCCAGTAAAACTATATGCCACAAGGTCTTTTATTTATGTATAAACGGTAGCTGTCAGTCACGGTTATATCATAAAAACCGCGTATGATGTCACTTAAAAACTTCTTCGAAAAACCTTGTGTAATAAATAGTTCCATGCAGGAAAAGTATGTCGCAAGTATATCGATTATTAGTGTTGCTATTTAATCATTTGCTGCGAATGGGTTGATTTAAAATGATGTTTCCGAACACATTCTTTTGTAAACAGGAATATCTGTTATTCCAAGGCTTATCATATAAAATCCTCAATACATAATAATGAAAACATAGGAATAAAATGATGGGGGAGGGGCGACCAGACATAAAACATAAATAAAAACAATTAAGAGAACAATGGAATGGACTGAAATGGATATATGGCAAATATATTGTAAAATCGCCATGGGGTGCATACAATTTCAATTTGCCATAAAAACTAGTCATTTTCATAAAATAACCTTGTTACATTGAACAAAAAGGCTATTTTGCACCTCCAGAAAAATCATAGAAAAAGCCATTACCGAGAAAATAAAAAGAGAGATTATTACAAAAAATTGAAGAAGTAGGCCTAATAATCACCATGTAGAGGAAGCAACAACTTCATCGGTTGCCAATCACTAAGATAAAATTCAGTGTTGTCATAACAGCCTGTAATTCTACTGATGAAGATGAAAATCAGTGTAGCCAATGAATTGCAAAACTTGCAAATAATAAGAAGAAACACATTATAATTGGAACTATTTGAAATACATATGAAAATAAATATATAAATATTTTAAGCTATTATTTATCAATACAAACTGTAAAATTTTAAATTCAATGCATTGTGTCCTGGCAGAACGCATAGTGAAATTTTGCATATTATAAATAGTTGATAATACACCTAGCTGAAATTAAATAAAGTAGGAATATGTACTAAAGGTAATAAGGTCGTGATGCGTAAGTTACAGTGATAAAAATTTAATTAGAGAAGAATGATGCTGATATAGAGAAAGTATTTATAAATGTTTAGCCATTTTAAATTTTTTTTATAATACTATTGACTAAATATTTCGGGTAATAACATAATTTACTTGTATTTTTAAGGTTATTAATATGCATATTATGATATTTTATATTAGATAGATAGCTAATCCATAAATTCTAAATAAGTCATTAATTATTATATTTCGAAATAATTGAAAAGAATTACACGAAATAAATGGTAATAATTTATGAATATTAAATTTAAAATTATCTTTTTATCATATAAATTAGTTATGATCCTATTCGATAGGTCAATAATAAGATTTAAATTAAAAAAAATTAACGTTTTCATCTATTGGGGGTTCGTTAGATTTCTAATTCTAGATTACCCAGATAGAAATCAATATGGATGTTATTAGATTCGGAAGTGACTAAACATATCAAATCACCAACATATTTAAAAATTTGGTAATCAATAAACGTAAAGGTACGTTCATAATGATAAAGTCACAAATATTGGCTAAAGTGCTACAACCACCTTGCGGGATTCCTGATACTTGTAAGTATAAATTATCTCCATGAAATATGTAAGTATTAAATAATACAAAGTTTAAGTAAATTTAGTATTTTAATATGATCAGAATTAACACCTCACTCAATAAGTCTCCGGTCTGACACATATATGGCAACACTGTTGACAGACCCATATGATTTCTAGATAGTACTAACTTTCAAACGACACGTGTCAAAATTTCATGACATTCTGACAATTAGTTTATAGGTTACAGTGGTTTTAGTGACCCCAGTTTTGTAATTTTCAAAACAATGGATAAAAAAGAATTTTGTGTGTTGATTAAACATTGTTTTTTGATGGGGAAGAATACTGTTGAAGCCAAACAGTGGCTTGATAAGCGTTATGGAGACTCTGCACCAGGGAAATTAACTATTATTGACTGGTAAGTATGCTGAATTTAAACGCGGTCGGACAAACACCGATGATGCTGGATGCTCTGGTCGCCCAAAATCGGCAGTTGTTCCGGAAAACATAAAAAAAAGTACACAAAATAGTTTTGAAAGACCGTAAAGTAAGACTTAATTGATGTAAATTGTCTTGTTTAAATATCTCTAAAATGCGTATTAAACATCTTTAAAATATTTTTTAAATTATCATAATACTACAATAATTTACTATATTTGAAAACTTCATCGAAAACAACTGAAATTTATTCAAATGACGCCATCGAAATATAACACGCCTGGCTCTCTATAAAAGCAGCATTTCATTCATAAACATTTTCCCATTCATTTCATTCATCACGATACTATAATAATTTATTTTATTTAAAAACTTAGGACCATGGAGGTGCAAGTAATTAAACTCTATGCTTAAAACTTCAGCGAAAAAAAGTCGTCCTTCTCTCTGTAAAATCAATGAACATTTAATTCATATCAGCTATGCAGACTCCATGAGCTAAATAAATTTGCGTTAAAGAAATGCAGCAACTCTTATACAACTCATTCTACATATTTTGCTGTTTACATTTTCCATAAGTGAAAAATAGGCTTTGTTGTAGAAATAATCAAATTTGGATGATTATTTAAACTCAAATATATTGTAATTGCATTGTTTCAGTATGTAGATGCACAGAATTTAAGCAAAAATAAAGCGGTTTTAGAACGGATACAACACTAAATATGAATTAAAATGAACTTTAAAAATCACGATGGATGACATATTTTATTTTGAAGTGAGTCACGTGATCTCTTCATATAACGGCCATGTGATCTCTTTATATAAAGGGTGTAATTATTATTTTAATTTTTATTTAAAAACTACTGAATATATTTTGCTGAAATTGTTTTTATATATTTTATGGGATAATTTGAATATTTCCTAAATTTTCGAAGCAATTTGTAAATTTTAAATCCGCTTAAAAAATGTTTGAAAAATTAGGTCCCATAGGGTTCAATGTATTTCATTTTTTTAATCCGGGTTCAATCCAAAACTAATTGGGTGATATTATTCATTTATATTCCCATAGGTCCCACAGACCGTCTGAGCAACATACTAAAATTTCATTTTGATTAAGTCATTTTCACGGCAGTTATCGTGCTAACGGACAGACAGACAGACAGAATGAACAAAGTCATAAACACTTTTCAACTTTGTTGTAAAGTGTTAAAAAAATTCTTAGGCTTTGGCCGAGTCAAATCTTAATATTTTCGGGCCGGGGAAATTTTAAATTAGATACGTGCAGACCTCTAGGCACTAAATAACTAGCTTTTCGGCTATCAGGAACCGGAATTTCACCAAATTTTCAGATTTTTACTGTAGTGGTTGAATTTCCCTCCTATTACAGTGACACAGTAGCCGAAGCATGTCTTTTTGAATTCTTAGTTTCTAAAACCTGAGAACTAATCCATGTTTAACACTTTCCAAACACAGTCGAAATTGTTAATGACTTTGTTCATTCTGACTGCCAGTCTATCCGTTCGCACGATAACTGCCGTAAAAATAACTTTACAAAAATGAAATTTTAGTATGTTGTTGAGACGGTCTGTGCGACATATGGGGATATAAATGAATATCACCCAATTAGTTTTGGTTTGAATCCGGGTTAAAAAAGTGAAATACATTGAGTCCCATGGGACCTAATTTCTCAAACATTTTCTAAACGAATTTAAAATTCACAAATTGTTTCGAAAATTTTAGGAAATATTCAAATTATTCTATAATATATATAAAAAATATGATGTGGGCAGCACATGACTTTCCTTATATAATACAATGAATTTACTACTTTTACAGTTAAAAAAAAGTTATTCTTATAGTAGATACTTATATTTTTTTCCAAGATATTGAATTTTCGTCAATGAGTTGTCGTTTTCATTGATTTAGCGTCATTTTTATCCATTTGGCGAGATTATCGTTAATTTGGCAACTATTAAAAGTGTCGCCAAGGTGGCGACATTGCGCTAAATTCGTCGCCAAAATCTTGCCAAGCGTTATGGATGGAGAAATAAGTTATTCTTACAGCGGATAAATGACTATTGGCGTTCATATGCAAAGTGAACATATTTCTTAACAGTTAATATTTTTTTTAATTTATGGGATTTTTTGATAAATTTATTTGAAAAATGTACAATATCTCGAGAACGGTTCATGCCAGCGTTCTAAAGTTTATGTCAATCGTTTTCTAAGGAAAATTACATAAGAAATGTCTATTTGCGTAACTTTATTAAAGGTTTTGATTTTTTACTGATTTTTTCAAAATTTCACTCGAAAATTTAGGGGGTTCTGAACATTCGATTGAGTTTTAAAACAATAGGCTTCCAGTATTCACAGATTGTGATTTTTGTACCAATTTTCATTCAAATCGCTCCATTTGTTCATGAGATATCGTCTCCACAGACTCACTGACGCACACACATACTTTCACACACACACACACACACAGACATCACTTTAAAAATGTTCGATTCGTGATTAGGGATGCTTGAAACGTACTCTCCCGTCGAAAACTCTAATTCGAATTTTTGATCCCGTCACAATACTTTCCTTATACATTATGTATATAAGGAAAGTAAAAAAAAAAAAAAAAAGCAAATTATGTTCGGTAGTCTTTTAAATAAAAATTAAAATAATAATTACACCTATATTATATGAAGAGATCACGTGCCCACTTCAAAATAAAATATGGCATCCATCTTTTTTTTTCCTAGTTTAAAAATCGTGATTTTTAAAGTTCTTTTAAATTTATATTAGTGTTGCATTTGTCATAAAACTTCATTTTTGCGTATTTTCTGTGCATCTGTATTCGGTGCCAACGATTTTTTTATGCAAAAATATTTAGCTCTGGAGTCTGAAATAAAAGTGATATGAATGAAACATTAATTGCTTTTATAGAGAGTCAGACGATTTATATTTTGATGACGTCATTTGAATAAAGTTCATTTTTTTCGATGAAGTTTTAAATTTTCAAATATAATATATTATTGTAGTAATGTGATAATTTAAAATATGTCAGTGCTGAAGGTATCGTATTTTAGAGATGTTTAAATAAAATTGCATTTCAGTAGGAAAGTGTTTCAATAATCTATGCTTTATGCATGATTGATCTTTCTTGCTTATATTATTCGCCTCCTCCAAACAACTTAGAAGCTCAATTACATACTTCCCTTACCAAAATATTTCGAGTCGGGATTAGGGTTGCTGAATCTGCTGAAATTTCTACCAGCCAATTTGGCTGGTACAGCTAATTTTTTTACCGACTAACTACTAAAATTTATCTGCCAAATAAAAAAAATAAAAAATAAAAAAAATTAAATAATGTTTAAATTTAACGAGTAAAAGAGTTCGTTTCCTAGTTTTGCCTCACCTTAAAAATTTAATCGCGAAATTCAGGTATGAAAAAGTTGAAACATTTCTTTAATAAAATACATTGCTAACATGTTGAACAAACACTAAGGCAGGGATGGACACATTTCTCCGCAATCTAGGAATCAGGACAGTTAGGAACCAGCTTTTAATTGACAATATTTTGCATTTTGACTGCATTTGTTAGAAATACTAACAACAACAAAAAAGAAATATTAAATTTCATTTTTTAATTAATACTTTATTTTAAAAACATTTACTGCTTCAAATTCAAATCTATAAGAGAAGGAAAAACATAACGTTTTTTATTGTAAAGACTGGGAATTTTATTATTTCTTATTGCTCAGCTCAAGAGTTATATGTTTCATTGACTGACGATTTTCTTTTGCGAATCTGCCAAATTTCCATTCGACGCCACTAATTTTTTAGGCGTCACGGCGACCTGGTGCCGGGGTTTGTTTAGCTTTGTACTAAGGCACATATGGGCATGTTATATTTTTTACAGTAAAAGACATGCAATTAAAGTTTATGCTTTTTCCGCCAGAAGTACAATTCACGTTACGTTTTCTTCTGCCTGGAAGTGGGGCGTCGCCACCGAGAGAGAGGTAACGGTCAGTCTCACCTTTAATATAGACTTCAAAATAAACAAGATCCCGCGATACTCGCGATAATGGTGTGTGGTATTAAAATTTTACACACCATTGCCAAAATGTTAATCTCTGTTTAGCGACTGTCGGCCAGCTACCGATGTTTAACCATCCTGGTCAGGATAATGGATCAAGAACCATATTCTTAGGAACTCTTATGCAATATTTTCCTTAGGAATATGTATTCCATTCCCTTTCAACATTCACAATAAATTTACTTCACATTTTCCCGTAATATTTAATAATTTTACACCTTAATTATTTATAATTAATGTTTTTCCGGTTTGTGGGTGGAAGACATTTCTCTGGATCTCTCTTTAATGCTACCCCTAACCCACCGCCTACTTCTAAATTCATTCTTGAACGAAGATACGCTTTTTTCTTTTGCAACGATTTTTATCACCTTTTTTAACATTTATATCATAATTACGCTACTTTACATGCTCGTTAAATCTAGCGAACTATAAAACTTTGCTCGTTAGAAGCAATCAAATTTCAATTAACATTGCAATAAAACGTTCATAATTTCTTTTTTAAATACAACTCTACCAACACGACTTGTTTTTTGGCCAGTCCTTGAAACTTGCAAAGGAGGAATGTTAAAGCGAATTAGGAAGGAAATGGATTTTCTATAATAGTTTATTTGAGTTATTTATTTAAGTACTATCTATCAGTATAATTTAGATCATTTAAAGACCAATTTCATTTTTACTTTCCTTATATACATAATGTATAAGGAAAGTATTGTGACAGGGTCGAAAATTCGAGTTTTCGACGGGAGAGCACGTTTCAAGCATCCTTGATTACGAATCGAACATTTTTGAGGTGATGTCTGTGTGTGAAAGTGTGTGTGTCAGTGAGACTGTGGAGACGATATCTCACGAACGAATAGAGCGATTTGAATGAAATTGGGTACAAAAATTACAATCCGTGAATACTGGAAGCCTATTGTTTTTAAATACAACCGAATGATCAGAACCCCCCCTAAATTTTCCGAGTGAAATTTTGAAAAAATCATGAAAAAATCAAAACCTTTAATAAAGTTACGCAAATAGACATTTCTTATGTAATTTTCGCTTAAAAAAAACGTTTGACACAAACTGTAAGACGCTAGCATTAACCGTTCTCGAGATATTGCACATTTTTCAAATAAATTTATCCAAAAATCAAGTGAAATAGAAAAAATATTAACTCTTAAGAACATGTTCACTTTTCATATGTAATATCATACGATAAATTTGGTGATATCATTCTCGTGGATCTAACTCGTTCCATTCACGAGAAAAGATACTTTGAGTAATATTTTTGTATTTGAACGCCAATAGTCATTTATCTGCTGTAAGAATAACTTATTTCTCAATCCATACAGCTTGGCGAGATTTTGGCGACGAATTTGGCGGAATGTCGCCAATTTGGCGACTTTTTAAATGTTGCCAAATTAACGAAAATCTCGCCAAATGGATAAAAATGACGCTACATCAATGAAAATGACGACTAATTGAAGAAAATTCAATATCTTGGAAAGAATATAAGTATCTACTATAAGAATAACATTTTTTTAACTGTAAAAGTAGTAAATTCATTGCATTATATAAGGAAAGTCATGTGTTGCCCACATCAGATTTTTTATTTATACGCATGTGCAAATGCCAAATTATTATATATTAGTATTTAATTAATATCAAGTGAAATAAATAAAATTGGTGATTTACTTGGCATTGAAACACAAAACTAGTGTCTCGCGAATGGAATGTTCTAAATTCAATACTGGAAATATTGGAATTAGTTGCATACTATTGCATATGGAAAGTCAATCTTTTTAACGATACTTAATACTTCCTAAATTTTATGCAACTTGTTTGATTAATTTAAATTTATTCGAAAAAAGCGTAACATCTATAGAGTACAGTTCATGATAGCATTCTAAAATGAGTGTCATTTGTTTTCTTATGATAAATTACATATGAAGTGATTGTTTATTTACGATTGACTGTCTAGATTCCATTTTTTGTTTACGAATTTTTGCGTACAAAAAATCATTAAAAATGTTTTGGGGTGGGGGTGATGGGTAGTGTTCAGTCAATAAGGTTCCAGTATTCACTGATTGTGGATAATCGTACCAAATTTCATTCGAAACTATCTATTTGCATAGTAGAATATCGTGACTACAGCCTCACAGACATAACTTCAAAAACGTTGGATTCCATTTCAGGGGTGCTCGAAACACGTAAATCCGTCAAGATCTCTAATTTGAATCTATCACAATACTTTCCCTATACTTTACTACGCATGTAGAGAAAGTAGAAACCGTGTGTTCCTGATATGTGTGAACGACGTCACATTGTAAACTTCATCACATTTTGATATGGTGTGATTAAGAAAAATATATTTAAACTGGTTTGGCATTTATTTGTTATTTTATAAATTTTTATATGGAAATCCTGTGAGTAGTTGGCGGGAGTTCTCGAAAAATATTCACTACTGCCTACTGAATTCTTGGCCGCTATAAAATTCTCTTCCCAAGTACAACGCTCATTGTTAAAATCTTAACCATCACGCAAATATCTAAATTAAACTTTCAAAATGTTTTACCTATAGATCACGTTAACAAACCTTAATAATTTTTATTTTTTTGCTCAATTACAAAATAGGTGGCAAGCTGTACTTTTCTTTGTAAGTTATTTTAAAATTTTCGCGGCACAGAATGGCGAAACTCTGGTTGAGAATCGCTGTCATATAGAGAATGAGTTTACTCCGTACTGACATTTAGTAGACTTGTGCGAGAAATCTCGCAAAAATATACATTTGTTGTATTCTCCTACTTCTAATGATACAAATGATTTTGAAATAAGAGTAAAAGTTAAATGGAAGCACCTCACACTTCGGATATTTTAAAATGTATCACGATCCACCAGTGAATCGTAGACCGCGATTTGCTAAACACTGTTTTAGAACGCTCACCCCTGAAAATGACGTTGAGCAGAGCCACGAGGCAAAGACAACTTACAAGGGGACAAAAGAGTATTTTTGGGTGACTGTCTCAACGCCAGATCTTCAGCGCTTTGGCTAGAAGTGGACAGGTTAGTTGGGTTGATCATCTGGTTGACGTGAGATGGATAAACTCTGAAAGGGAGTCTGAAAGAGAACACTGTAAATATTCACACGTAGTCATCTTGTGAAGAGCTCTTTCCACATTGGATAAATCGTTTAATATCATGGAAGGTGCACGAAAAATAAAATGATGATGGGGTGAGTAAATGTTTAACGTTATAAATAAAAATGGTGAGAGAATACCTATTTAGAAATCACATATGGATATAAAATAAACGTGAGAAGGTGCACTTATATCAAATTGTGCCCCCCCCCCCCCTACAAACATTTATCTCACAGGCTCTCCTTTATATTTGTTTTTCACATAATTTTTCATGTCTTCCTTATTTTAACTATATATATATATATATATATATATATCCCTATCCTAATTATATATATCAATTTATATATATATATATATATATATGTCGGGTTTGACCCGACCTGCACCCGCAACAGAATGTCATTTCAAAATTCTATTCAGAAGTTAAAAATCTTGAACGCATATGCACAATTTTCTGCTGTTAAAAGTTTACAACATTCGTTCATGCATTTATCCAGTTATTCTCATAAAAATATGTAATATGGTATAGACATTAAAAATATTTTTTGCGGGTAGATCCGTAACCCGACCTGCAGCTTAAAAAGTGAAACAAACCCAACCTGAAACCGATCCGCAACTTAAAAAAAAAAGGAACCCGATCTGAAATCAATCCGTAAAATGGGTAACTGCGGGTATCTGGTCCGATATAGGGTTCTGCCATATGCTAATCTAAAGTGGAAATATGCAAATCGTAAAGTTTTAGATGATGTATTCAAGAAATCAATCCTTGATTGAAAACTTACTTTTTAGATGCTCTACCTCTACATTTCCTAAAAATATGTATTCTCCTAAAAATATGTATAAGAATCGTTGTTCTCGCTATACAATACGCATGCAGATTTGCAGAATAAAATCCCTGCATCTGTTTGTTAACAAATTTACAAAACATATGAAATTGGACCAATATATGCCAAAATGAAAGCTCATGAAAAAATGACGTATGAAATTGGATCAACATATGCTAAACTAAAGGCCTGAAATGGTATTACTATATATATATATATATGTTTCAACATTTGGCTAAACTCTATCTAAAGTTTAAAAACTCTTTCCCAAAATTAAACAGCTGATCCCAGAAATTGAAAATATCAATAATCCTCGTAGCCTTTCAATACAAAAGCCTTAATTGATATAATCCAGTCAAAAATATAATTTCGATAAAATTTATTTTTAGATCCATTTCTTAATTATTTAAATCAGAAAATATTTAATAAAAATCAGCTGCTGTTTTAACTCATTGGGTTTAATTCCGTTGCTTAGTAACATGATATAATTTATTTTTCAAATAAACCTGCTGTATAAACTCATTGGGCCAATTTCATTGCTTAGCAACATGATATCATTTTTTTTTTTTTAAAATAAATTTGCGGAAAAGATATTGCTTGCATAATGTTATCTCTATGGGATGGGAGGTGTGTTTTTTATTAATATCTCGACAACCTCTGATCTTAGGAACTCGATACATGGACTAAATTTTAAGTGGGAAAAATTTCACGACTACCCATAAAATTTCATTAAATTCGGTGCAGTCGTTCTCCCGTGATAATGGGATAAACACACAAACACCCACAAATACAGACATATTTTCAATTTTATTTATATAGACTAGCAATATACCCGTGCGTCGTATGCAATATATAACATAAAGAAACTTAAAATTAACAATTATGTGCAAATTTCTATATATTCTAAATGACATTGTTACTCAAAACAATCTATTAAAATATTTAATTTAATCCTCCTAAAAAGAAGTATGAGAATATCTATTTTCGTTATACAAAATTATCTTCACAGGCAGATTATGAAGAATAAAACATCCTGGTTCCAGAATGAAAACAAATTTACAAAAACTATGAAATATATCAATATATATCAAAATGAAAGCGCTATGAAATTGAATCAAAACATGCCAAAATAAAAGCGGTATAAAATGTGGTATTAGAAGGTATACTCGTATCATTTTTATTCTGTTTCAACAATTGGCTAAACTCAATGAGTTAGTTTTTTTTAAAAATAAAACACATGGATTGCACTCAACTTTCCCCCAAAAAGGGGAACAAAAACAGAAACTTTTATATGAAAAAGTAGGAAAGTGCTAAAATATGCATAGCACAGTGCATTTAAAAAAGCAAAAATCCTATTTTGCGGGAGTTAGTAATAAAACTTAAAATTTGGGGTAGAAACATTTTAAATTTGTAGCAAGAAAATTTGGCTATTGTATGTTACAGAAATAAAACCTTTTTTGTAGCAGTTTAATTGTAGCAAGGACATCAGCACACTGAAAATTTCAGGAAAGAAAATATTAACACTTTTTATCTGATTAAAACAATATATAAAATTTTGAAACAGCTCACAAGAATTGATTCCGAGGGGAATAAATATGAAATGAGAGTCATATTGCCAAAGGCGCAGAAGTTGGAAGCGGCAATGTTGCCTTTTATTAAGTAAAAGCAGTGGAATAAAATGAAAGTTAAAATTAATTAACACAATTACGTTCCCCCCCTTCCAAATTTTACAAGAATTTTTTTTAAAAATCAATATCATTGGCCCAAATGATTACAATTATAGCGTGTTACCCTTCACTTTATAGGACTTGAAAAAATCTTTCGATTGATACCCTATAAAATGTACTTCGGGGGTTGGGGTGCAATGACGTAGTGAACTGAAAAATTGTAGCGCGGCTATTTTTTACAACAGTGATTAAAACTATTAAGTCTAGAAATCATTAAGCCATAAATAACTTTTTTATGCACGATTATATCAAATTTTGTCATATGTTGACATGTTTAAAAATTTTAAATTTCGAAGTTTTCGTTCGAATTTAAATTTTTTTTTTATCTAGCTCTAGATTTTACGATAGCAAAGCTGGATAAAAAGTTTCATGAAAATCCATTAATATTTGTGATAGCTATCATTTACATAAGAAATCAACTTCCAAAAAAGTCGAAATTTGTTCAGGAGGTCTTAAAACATATATTGGTGTCAAAAGCTTGACTACGAAAATGTTCATCAAAACAATACTTTCTCTATACTATATTACATAGTATAATAATAAAGCAAAAATTTAACGCTCTTTCTCAAAAATCCGGAATTTTTCTGCTCTTGCATAAAAATTTCAAATTATAGCACTATTTCATAAAATCAGACTTCATCAGACCGATTTCCTTTACTTCGTTCCGTACGTCGTATCATTAATTCCTGGAACATTCTCCCTGATATGCTCATGATTGGTCATACAAGCAAAAAGAGCTTCCAACGAAAAAGTACGAAAAAGAAGGAAATAAAAGGAAAGTAGGATTGATTTTTAAAAAGTAGGAAAAAGAAGGAACCGTGCGATTCCTGAAAACAGATAACTTAAGAAATTGAAAATATCAATAATTCCCGTGACCATTCAACCTGAATGATACAATCTAATTAATAATATAATTCCAATAAAATTTATTGTTATATAGATTTTTTAATTATTCAAATTGGAAAAGATTTAATAAATATTGCTTGCTGCAAAAACTCTTTGGGTTTAATTCTGTTGCTTAGCAACATATCATTTATTTTCTGCTGTATAAACTCTTTGGGTTTAATTCCGTTGCTTAGCAACTTATTTATTTTTTGTGGTAAAAACTCATTGGATTTAATTATATATATATATATATAATAAAAAAAATATAATAAAATAAAAATAAAAATAATATATATATATATATATAAGAATCACTGTTTTCGTTATACAAAATTAACGTCACAGGTAAATCGGAAGAATAAAACATCCTGATCCCGTTTGTAAACACATTTATAGAAAATATGAAATCGAATCAATATATGCCATAATAAAAGCGCTAAAATTGTATTAAAAGATATACCCTTACTATTTATATTTTTGCAGATTAGAAGATTATATCTGTGTATTAAAATGTATAAACGTACTACAATAGAGTTTGAAAAAAATGTTTGCTAAAATAAAACAGATGACGTAAGAATTTGAAAATATCAATAATCCCCGTAATCTTTAAACCCAAAGGTCGTAATGAATATAATCCAATCAAAAGTGCAATTCAGATAAAATTTATTTATATATATTTCATTATTATTTAAATCGAAAAATATTTACCGCTGTATTAACTCATTGGGTTTAATCCCGTTGCTTAGCAGCATGCAATTTTTTTTTTAAATATAAACTCATTGGGTTTAATTCCGTTGCTTAGCAGCAATTTTTTTTAAATATAAACTCATTGGGCTTAATTCCGTTGCTGGGCAAGCTGATGTCATATTTTCAAATAATTTTGCTGAACAATTATAGTTCGCATAATGCTATCTCAATAGAAGGTTTAATAGTACGTTTTTTATTAACATCTCGATAAACTCTGGTCCCAGAAACTCGAAACATAGATTAAATTTTAAGTGGGGTTATTCCAATACTGCGAAAATTTCAGCAAATTCGGTGTAGCCATTCTCCCGTGATGATGAAACAAACATACAAACAAATACATATAGAGATTTTCAATTTTATTTATAAAGATTACATATAAAATACTTTTTTGCAGCATTTTAAGACATAATTATGTTTTCAGAAAATTTTCACAATTTTTATTTATTTTTTGTTTTTATTGTGAATAACATTTATGCTTGGGATATCTGTGGCGGAAATCGGAGCATTACGAAAAATGTAAACACTTTGGATGCTTATATCTAATAGTTAAAAACGTAAATAATTTTTCCTGTTATGTCTGAAATAGGGCATAGATCATTAACATATAAAACTAATTTCAATATCTTAAACTATATCTTTTCAAAAAAATTAAAAGAAGTATCTGTCCGAGCGAGTTTTTTTTTTACATTTTTCTTTGTAAACTATAAAAGATAGATGATATAAATAGTAAACTTCAAAAATGCGCACTAGGAAATATAGTTTCTAAATATATGTTTACTTTTTAAGAAAGCTCTTATAGTTTTCGAGTCATCGTCTTTTCAAGTTGAAGAAGATTGAGAGTTTTCAATGTTTCAAGTTTGCAATGCTTATATATCAAAAATTAAAAGTGCTAACTTTGAACAATAAGCAAGAATTTTTCAGCTGGTTGAAAGCCTTACAAGTGTATATAATTGGATTTTGGAGCGAGCTCTTATTTTTCGAAGAATAGTGGTTATAATTTCGAAGTTTAGTATTTTAACCTGGGCTTTCCAAAGAGTGGAAAAGCTGTAATATTTAAAATGTCGCATATGTTGCAGCTCAATTGGTTTGCTTACTCCTTGGTGAAATATGGGTGGACAAGCAAGAGATATTTCGTTTTGTTTAAAAAAAAAAATTAGGATGTTAAACGAACTTGGGGATTTTAAAGATGCTTAATGAATGATGAGGTTTGAACAGAATAGATGGAAACATACGCATTCAAGTACGTATTTATGTGTTGCCATGCAAGTTTATAGATTAACTTGAATCTAAAATCGCGTCAGATATATTGAAAAAGATTAATTTATGTCCCGCCAAGCAACTTTGTAAAATAATGTGATATTTTGAAGTGAAGTCTGAGTATTCAGATGACATCGGGATGACAACTAAAAGTGCTAGCTAGCTATAAACAATTAGTGAGTCATTTGTAGCGCTTTGAAAGCTTCTGAACGAAATAAATGCGTCTGAAGAAAGCGAATAAACATCATGAACTTTACTGAACTTTTAATTTACAAAATGTTATTCACGTAAAACCATTTCGGCTCCACCGGACTAGATCCACAGCCAATTTTTTTTTGTTTGTTTGTTCGTTCGTTCGTTCACTCCAGAAACCAATTCAAAATTAAATATCCAAATATTTTTAGTGCAATAAAACTTCCTCTTTGTTTTTATGTATTATGAGAAAGTAAGTTTACATAGTAAGCTAGAATGAAGGAAAAATCTTATAGGTAACCATTGATAAACGCATACTAATTTTAAGCGCCAACTCCGGTGTCAAACCTATATTTTAAAGCACTCATTCTGAACGCTCGTAGTGTAAATAAACATTGCTCAAGACAGGGAACAGAGCCTTATCATCGCTCCGAAAATAAGTTGCGAAAACGCGGTTTTAAACCAAACATGAGGCGGTGTTTAGAATTTCGCGAATGAACATAAAACCTGATATGACCAACACATGAATTTCCCTACAGATTAACAGTTAGCATTTTTCTATTTATATTCGTTCAAATGTCTAACAACCGCTACAAAATGTGTGTTACATACAAAATGAACACACATTTAAAATTGCACACAATTCGCAGTTTTTCATTAATTTGGCGAGTTTTCCGCCAAGGGGAAAAGAATAGCGCCAACGCACCAAATATTCTGCCCTATTTAAATGAAAGAAAAGACAATATCTCGAGAATGGTTATACTAGGATAAGAATCTGAATATATGGAAGTGGTTGCAGATGTTTTTCTATGTAAAATTATACAAAAGTACTTTCGTGATAATGGTTATACAATTCTTTTTCGAGTCATGTCGAAGAAACTGTTATCAAAATATTCTTAGGACTGTCTCGTCATTTTTGTAGTCAGGGCTAGAATAGTATACATTGGCCCAAAGGCTTATCTTCTCGATTTCCTTCTGCCGTTGTTAAATTGATGTAGATTCTTGAGCATATTGTTTTGTGAGCTCGACGAACATTTTCAGAGCTCAAACCTTTGACGAGATTAGGAGGATACTCCCCCCGCAGCCGCTTGTCTCATTTTCCCCATGTTAATAAATGGAAAAAAGTTTTTCCTGCAGATTTTTTTGCCGAGCATAGATGCTGAGAATAAGAAGGTTTGTGTTTTTTTAGAAATTGGATAGAAAAGAAGTATTTCTAATATCTCTCTATATTAAAACAAGATCAATCATGCATAAAGCATTGATTATGAAAAATTTTCCAACTTCAATGCAATTTTATTTAAACATCTCTAAAATGAGATACATTCCTTGGTATTACTTTTAAAATTATCATAATACTACAATAATTTATTATATTTGAAAACTTCATCGAAAACAAATGATCTTTACTCAAATGACGTCATCGAAATATAAATCGCATGGCTCTGTATAAAAGCAGCATTTCATTCATTAACTTTTTTCCATTCCTTCCATTCATCACAATACTATAATAATTTATTTTATTTAAAAACTTAAAACCATGGAGGTACAAATAATTTAACTCTATGCTTAAAACTTCATCGAAAAACCGTCTGCTTCTCTTTGTAAAATCAATGAATGTTTCATTCATATCAGCTATATTCCAGACTCCATGAGCTAAATAATTTTGCATTAGAGAAATGCAGCAATTCTTATACAACTCATTCTACATCTTTTGGTGTTTACATCCTCTATAAGTGAAAATTAGGCTTCGTTGTAGAAATAATCAAAGTTTGATGATCATTTAAACTCAAATATATTGTAATTGCGTTGTTTCAGGATGTAGATGCACAGAATTTAAGCAAAAAAAAAAAAAAAATCTGATGTGGGCAGCACATGACTTTCCTTATATAATGCAACGAATTTACTACATTTTCAGTTAAAAAAAATGTTATTCTTATAGTAGATACTTATATTCTAAGATATTGAATTTTCTTCAATTGGTCGTCATTTTCATTGATTTAGCGTCATTTTTATCCATTTGGTGAGATTTTCTTTAATTTGGCAATATTTAAAAAAAGTCGCCCAGTTGGCGACATTCCGCAAAATTCGTCGCTAAAATCTCGCCAAGTATTATGGACGGAGAAATAAGTTATTCTTACAGCAAATAAATAACTATTGGCGTTCAACTACAAAAGCATTACTCAAAGTATCTTTTCTTGTGAATCGAATGCGTTAGATCAACAGAATAATGTCACCCAATTTATCGCATGATATTACATATGAAAATGAACATGTTTCTGAACAGTTAATATTTTTTTTTAATTTATGGGATTTTTTGGGATTTTATCTCGAGAACGGTTCATGCCAGCGTTCTAAAGTTTATGTCAATCGTTTTCTAAGGAAAAATTACATAAGAAATGTCTATTTGCGTAACTTTATTAAAGGTTATGATTTTTTGATGATTTTTTCAAAATTTCACTCGAAAATTTAGGGGGTTCTGATCATTCGATTGTGTTTTTAAAACAATAGGCTTCCAGTATTCATGTATTGTGATTTTTGTATCAAATTTAATTCGAATCGCTCCATTCGTTCGTGAGATATTGTCTCCACAAACTCACTGACACACACACACACATCCCCTCAAAAATGTTCGATTCGTGATCAGGGATGCTTGAAACGTGCTCTCCCGTCGAAAACTCGAATTCGAATTTTCGACCCCGTCACAATACTTTCCTTATGTATATAAGGAAAGTAATAAAGCGGTTTGCGGACGGATACAACACTAAATATGAATTAAAAATAAAAATCACGATTTTGACACAAGATGGATGACATATTTTATTTTAAGGTGGGTCACGTGATCTCTTCATATAAAATGTGTAATTATTATTTTAATATTTACTTAAAAAACTACTGAATATATTTTGCTGAAATTTCTTTTATATATTTATTTTATGGGATAATTTGAATATTTCCTAAAACTTTCGAAGCAATTTGCGAAATTTAAATTCGCTTAAAAAATGTTTGAAAAATTAGGTCCCATAGGGTTCAATGTATTTCATTTTTACAACCTGGGTTCTATACAAAACTAATCATTTATATTCCCATATTATTCATTTATATTTCCATAGGCCCCACAGACCGTCTGAACAACATACCAAAATTTCATTTTGATAACGCCATTTTTACGGCAGTTATCGTGCTGACAGACAGACAGAATGAACAAAGTCATAAACACTTTTCAACTATCTTGCAAAGTGTTACAAAAGTAACTGACGCAGCCGCCGCTGTTTGAGAAATTTCTCGTTTCTCGAGATTCTTTGCTTCGTACCGCAAAAACTATTGCATATAAAAACATGAAATTCGGTACACTTGTAGAAAAAGCTTTGGGGAAGACGCTGAAATAAACCGTTTTTAACACTTTACAACATAGTTCAAAAGTGTTTATGCCTTTGTTCATTCTGTCTGTGTGTCTGTCTGTCTGTTAGCACGATAACTGCGGTAAAAATGACTTTATCAAAATCAAATTTTAGTATGTTGTTCAGACGGTCTGTGGGACCTATGGGAATATAAATGAATAATGGTACCCAATTAGTTTTGGATTGAACCCGGGTTAAAAAAAATGAAATACACTGAATCCTATATGGGACCTAATTTTTCAAACATTTTTTAAGCGGATTTAAAATTCACAAATTGCTTCGAAAGTTTTAGGAAATATTCAAATTATACCATAAAATATATAAAAAAAAATTCAGCAGAATATATTCAGTAGTTTTTTAAATAAAAATTAAAATAATAATTACACCCTTTATATGAAGAGATCACGTGACCATTATATGAAGAGATCACGTGACCCACTTCAAAATAAAATATGTCATCCATCTTGTGTCAAAATCGTGATTTTTAAAGTTCTTTTTAATTCATATTTAGTGTTGTATCCGTCCTAAAACCACTTTAATTTTGCTTAAATTCTGTGCATCTACATACTGAAACAACGCAATTACAATATAGTTGAGTTTAAATGATCATTCAACTTTGATTATTTCTAGAACGAAGCCTAATTTTCACTTATGGAGAATGTAAACACCAAAAGATGTAGAATGAGTTGTATAAGAATTGCTGCAGTTCTTTAACGTAAAATTATTTATCTCATGGAGTCTGCAATATGGGTGATATGAATGAAACATTCATTGACACAGAGAAGGAAACGGTTTTTTCGATGAAGTTTTAAGCATAGAGTTAAATTACTTGTACCTCCATGGTTTTAAGTTTTTAAATAAAATAAATTATTATAGTATTGTGATGAATGAAATGAATGGAAAAAAGCTTATGAATGAGATTCTGCTTTTATATAGAGAACGAGGCGCGTTATATTTCGATGACGTCATTTGAATAAATTTCATTTGTTTTCGATGAAGTTTTCAAATATAATAAATTATTGTAGTATTATGATAATTTAAAAAATATTATCGAGGAATGCATCGCATTTTAGGATGTTTAAACCAGGCAATTTATATTTTAATGCCGTCATTTGAATGGAGTTCATTTTTATCGATGAAGTTTTAAGTTTTCAAATATAATAAATTAATGTAGTATTGTGATAATTTTCAAAATACTACCGAGGAATGCATCGCATTTTAGAGATGTTTAAATAAAATTGCATTGAACTTGGAAAGTGTTTCATAATCAATGCTTTATGCATGATTGATCTTTCTTGTTTATTTTCAATGTAGTTTTTGAGATATTTTACTTTTTATGCATTTCTGAAGTGAACTTTTTTTTTCGTATCGGCATGTCTAGCGATTTCTCTGTCTCGTACCGTAAAAACTATAGCATACAAAAATATGAAATTTGGTACATTTATAGAAAAATAATAGGGTAAGACGATGAAATAAACCGTTTATCGATTTAAACTTTAGTTTGGGATGAAATCTCGCGAATCGAGCTCATGATCAAGGAATTCAGTTTTTGGGTTCCCTGGGCTAAAATTTTCCTGGGCTCTGCTTTTCCTAACTGCGGAAAATAAGCAGGAATAGAAAAGAGATTTTTGAGAGTGGAAATTTTAGGAAAGATAGATATGAAGCGAGCGCAGCGAGTAGGAGGCAAAGTCTCCCGAAGGGGGTTGCGCGAGCGGAGCGAGCAGGGGGGCAGCGCCTCCCAGTTTCGTAAATAATAAAAGCGTTCGATAAATGTAAAAAAATAACTATTTTACTGATTTTTTAAAAATGAATACACATTTCTCTTTTTAGCATTTATGCTTGCCCCCCCCCCAAAAAAAAAAGTGCATAGAAAGAACAAAAAAAATCATAAAAAAATAAACGAGCTACAGGCTAGGGACTATTTCCCCATAGGTAAGCATGGGAAAAATGAAACGGGCGGTTGGGAGAATCTCCTCATAAATATAGAATGTATTTTTTAGCATAATCAATAAAAAACTAGATCTCAACGTAAAATTCGGCGTATATAAGATTTAGCACGCAGACGCACATTTCGGAAATACTTGGATTTCCTTCTTCAATGCGAACAAACCTGGATCTAATCCATGCCGGGGAAATAAATAAAATCAAAATGCGGAAAAAATGCTAAATGGTAGAACTCAATATAGTGTAATAAAAAAGAAATAGCCCGAGAAAAAATAAAAATGCTGAGAATATGAACTTGAGAAGTAAGAAAAAGAAAAAATAAATAAATAAAATGACGGGTATATGAAGTGCGAAGTAGAAAATGAGTGAGACAGAGAAACAAATAATTAGACGTGGTCATGCCATAGCTTCGGAGAAATAAGGTGTCATTGACAAATCCTTAACCAGATTACAGGAATTTTTATTAACATGGAAATCTTCAAAGAAATCCAAATCGAAAACTGAAAGAGCACTTTTGAACAATGGAGGCAGAGGAAAATTCAAACCGGTGATTAACTATACAGCAGTGACAGCAAGATTTATTAATTTCTTTGTTTCTTTTTACGCAATTTTGTTGTTCTTTGAAACAGCACGCAGTTTGCCAATATACGCATTGACAAGGAATTGTTAAATTCCTATATTATTAAACCTTTCAATAGGGTCATTAAAAGAAGAAAACATTTTTTTGATAGGGGAAAATACTATTTTATGATTAAACTATTTGAGATTAAACTATTTGATTAAACTATTTGATTAAACTATTTGAGAATTTTAACTTTTGGTGACTAATTTTAGGATAAAATGAAGGGCAATCAATATATTGTTAAATTTTTTAACTGGATCTTCCTTAATCTTTGGCGGCTTAGAAAATTTGGAAAAAAGAACGATCAGCAATTTTCGGTGAGAATCCACTATATATATATATTATATATATCTAAGCTTTTAAATAATTCAGTTAGAAGTAGAGTATAATTTGAAACACGATAGACGTACGTATTGAATGCGGCAAGTTTATAATTAGGGGATGACAAGAATTATTATGAGGCGGGGGGGGGGGGGAGGGGTAAGGTAATTGTAGAAGACTTACTGTAAATATTCACCACGAATAATATTCACCGGTAATATTCACCGCGAATGACCAGCACATTCGTAAAGAAATATAATTATTACATTCTGACTTACATGTAAACTAAATACAAGAATCAATAGAATTCATAATGGAAAGAACACTGTCTAAATCAACACTAGGATGTTATAAGGAGAGCAAAATAACCATCCACGTAACGAACATATAAGGAAAACTGAATAACATGAAACGCTATAACTTTGTGGTAATGATGTACGTAGTAATGAATCGGTATCGCAAGCCTACGACTCCAACTTCGACGTCTTTTTTTTTATACTATCCAACTCAAACTTCACCTCTTCGTGTTTTCTAATATCTGATTCCGATACTGACATAAATACCAATAGTTTTTATATTTTTATATTTATAGTTTTCTACTCGTATGCATTTTTTTTATTTTTCATTTACTGCCTAAGAAGTATTTCAAAAATCTATTAAAAATTTAAATATTCCAAAATAAGACCCCGACTCCACAGCCCTGATGTAAATGCGCACAAAAATGGATTTAAAGGATTACCTATAGCTAAGGCCATCAGAAATTTTAAGTAATCATATTAAAAGACGAAAGTGATCTGTGACAAGCACGTACTAAAGAGTTAAGACCTAACTTTAAACTTAAAGAAATGAAACTCCCATAATATTTCCTGAGGTATAACAAAGTCTTTTCAACAGAAACATTAGTAAAAGAGTGACTTGACGTCGAAAGAAATCTCTTTGACGAGACTGACTGATCACAGCCTAAATTGTTTTTACTTTAGCTAATGTTACTCATTGAACCCTTGCTTTTAATTTTTACAGAGGACATAATATAATAGGCACACAAATGATGGATGTTAGATGTCTACTAGGGCTCAAGCCCCGTCCCACAAACGGATTTAAGGCGGGATATATTTTTCTCAGAAAGTTTCAAGTTGGGCCGGGGCAGAGTTTGAAAATTTTCTGCTCTGGCCGGGTCGGACGAGGTCTAAATGAGAAGTTTCAAATGAATATTTACTGTAAATATTCATTTCTTATTTCAGGTATTTAAAATTAAAACAAATTTTACAACTTATACAGCAATTATGGCTGAAGTCAGAGCTATTAAACTCATAAAGGAGGTTTTACGCGACGTCACGTCCATCTAGCGGAGAAAATCCTAAGTTCTCTTTGTACAAAAAAACGTTGAACTTGCATTAGGTTTATATGTAAAAGATACGTTTTGGTATGAAATTTTTTTTAAAAAGTCGTTTTATTAAAACTATATCCAGCCGATATCATATAAAATCATAATTTCTTTAAGATAAAGTAATTGAATTTGATAATGGCGATTTGTGCCGTAATTAATTGTATCATTTTTTTCCTTCCCTCGAATAATTGAAAATAAAGGGAATAAAATCAAGGACTTGTCTGTTAAAAGAAGCAAAGAATGACCTTTAAGAATCAACAGAGAAGATTGGAATACTGAAAATTTGAAGCACAGGAAAGTTTGCAGTGAACCCCCCCCCCCCCCCCCCCACACACACACTTTTCAAGACTTTTTAATGTTATCCGTATTTTTCATTTAAAATAACACAGGCATAAGCAAATGTTAAACAGTTGCCCCCCCTCCCCTCTTTTAGAGTCAGGATAAGCCACTGGTGAGCATTTTATTCATGGTGAGTACATTATATGGCACAGTATGCTTTTCAATTTAAGTTTAATAAATCTTAAAAAAAAAGCGTAAACTTTTCTAGTTTTATAATTTGATTATTCAATCATTGATTTATTAGCAGTCAACTCCGTAATTTTTATTTTGTTTCATAAATCTAAAATTAAAAAAAATTAACATAAAATTAAAATCACTAAATTCAGTAGTAGATACCTGTAGGTTAATTTCGTTTGTGACAAACATGACATCAGATGTGTAATGTAGTACATTTAACATAGAAGATAATATTTCTAGGAAAATAAATTTTATTCACAATACGTATATCTATATCACAGCTATTTCCTAGGGAAGTTTCAAAATCTCAATTTGTCTACTTATTTAATATAAAATTGAAAACCCATCGTGACACATGACATAAAACCGACATGAAATTTCAGTGACCATGAAGTTACATCAAAACTCTCTGAATTGGCAAGAGATTAATTTGTGGAAACATTTTTTTCCATATAATAAAGTTTCTATTACCATGTTGATTTTCAAAAGCATTAAAATATAACTTTTCTGTGAGTAATCTGCATCCATCATAAGGATCTTCACCTCAAATTTCGTTGATTTTAGCTTAATATAAGCTTTTATATCCAGGATCTAGCTGCGAAAAATAAGATTTGTAATGTTGATTCATGGCGTTCTAGCTGTTGCTTGTATAAAGCAGAAAGTCTGCTCAAATGGTTGCTACGGGAATGTGACGTAGGTGAAACCTCCCTATACGGCTTGAGTGACTGACAATTCTGTTTTAACAAGCCATTATTTCCACTCTTGCCGGATAAAACACAACAAAATAGTTCATGCATGGCCATTCATATGTGTTTTTTAAAAACCAAAATTCCTTTCAAATTAATTTTACATCCTTAAATCAAAAGAAATTTAACATATAGTGGCAGATCACAACTTAAGAGGCCCTATGCTAAAACTTAATCGGGGTTCTATATATGACGTCACTTGTGTTTCTGACTTTGCAAAATACAGGAAAATTGTGTAGTGGCGGCTTCTAACAGTTTAGTGATGTATCAAGAATTTGGAATTAAAGTAAGGATTTTCAGTAAGAGCTAGAAGGGTTTATATCGAGGATCTGAAGAACACACATCAAGTATATAGAAAACTAGCAGCGTATAAATTCAATGACTTGTTATATGTGTGAATTAGAAGCGCATCTCACAAAGACAAGATGCTATCAATTTTCCACCTTTGTCACCGCGGATGAGCCTACGTCTATTCGTAGTGCCAAGTTTATAGATATTTACGGCTCCTGGTTTAAAAAAAAATAGCATGATTGAGATGACAACTACGTTAATTTATTTTGCCTATTTTTATCATAATTGGTTGTTATTATTATTTTTTCAACATCCTAAATAGTCTGATGGTATAAATCAGAGTGTATACAAAGTGCATTATTGAAAGTACAAACCGAAAAAATATATGCGAATAGTACTTTAAAATAAGTCTAATCTTAATACATCGCAGTCTGAATACACTGTTTCACTTGCATTCGACCTGTCTTAAATGATTTTTTAGTCTAAAGTTCATTTCTATACGCTCTTCCCATCATCATTTGGACTTGCTTGAATAAAATATGACGTAAACTTCTGAACAAGTCGATTCAGCGTTAAAAACGGTACCCCCTCCAAAATACTATTATTTCTTAAATAGAAAAAAGAAGTAAAAAAGGAATGATTGTTTCTTGGTATTTATTGTTTTATTTAGTCGATTTATGACTGTTTAACAATCAAAATTTAGACCCCCCTCCTCCTTTTAGTTAAACGTAAATTTGAGCACAGGTTTCAACAGCAAGAACGCACATTTGGGTCAAGTCTCCCCATAGTAAACTTATATATCCTTGGTTTAGCTTATAAAACTTTAAAGAAGCCAATGTCATTAAAGCTAAAACTAGCTGAACTTGATCCAAAATTCGAGGTGCAGTTCTGGCGGGCCCGGAATCATTGCATTCTACTTTCGGGCTCAAATACGTCGGGGAACACGGGCTCCCGAAATCACGTCCGAACCAAGTTGTAGGTATCATGTACCCCACAACAGTTTGGAGAGTAACGAGTAGTATATAACTAGGCGAAAATATCAAGTGAAGAATCAGATTCAAAATCTTGATCACAGGAATGCTTTCTTGACGCAGGTGAAGCCTAATTGCTCTTGCAAATAGCCTTTGGAAGATGTCCAGGATGCCAAAAGACAAAGCAGATGGCCCTTCTTTCAGGCAACACGAGGCACATCTCGCAAGAACAATGAAGAGGGGCTGCCTTTGTTACGTTAATCAATTCAGAGGAGGGGAGGGGGTAATATTCTTAATTTGGAGCAAGCCCAGTGAGGTGAATATGAGATGTGATTTGGGAAATGAAACAAGAATAGGTCTAATTATACCACCGCATAACTCTTTATAATGAAATGGAAGATTTTATTTTTATTTTTTTTATATGTATAATGTGTAAGCAAGGAAACAATATACAATCAAAATAAACTGATGCGTGCAACACATGACTTTTTCTACATATCGCAATGAACTTACTTCTGATACATTTAGAAAACATACTAAATGACAGTCCATATCTCAATTTGTCATACTTGGCCAAAAATAGCCAACGTGGCAAATTTTGGGAAATGCGCGATGTTAACAATAATTCAATTTTATTTCTTTGATAATCTCTGTTGCTTTGTGGTGATTATAAATTCAATATTCTTCAAAAACATAGCGAGTTAGGAGGTGGGGTCTAGGGATTTGTACAGAATTATTTGCAATTTGCTAAAGAGTCATATATATATTAATTGTATAGTAATAGGAATAGATGCATGATCCGCGTATATTCGGAGATTTTAGGAGCACAGAAACTGTCGGCGAGCAAATGGGAGGGAATTCTACACATATGCATCCTGTCATATGTCGGGCTTAATATCTAAGTATTTATATTCATGCTAAGATTGTCATAGGAAGAAGAGGGCAGGCAGTACGAATGTCAGGGGCCCTTGTGGTACGGCCGCCCATACAAATTGTAACCCCCTACAAATATTTATCATAGCATCCTCTCCACATTTGATTTTCCCAACCTTGTTAATTAATTTTTCATATATTCATCTCCCTAAATATCACCGATTTTTTTTAAGATTCTTATCCTCTAAACCGAATTCACCTATATTTTTACCCTTTAAGAAATAGGAGGGGGAGGGCTGAAGCTCAAGCCCTTTCACTCGAGTGGTGTACTCCCCATATGGGCGGTCTTGCCAGTGATTAATGGGGCCGTTGAAGAAATGCAATAATTATACCAAGCAGCCCGGAATGAATATCTGCAAAGGGATTCATAATTACAATGGATAGTCCTAACAAAGCAACCAAAGTTCGCATGAATGCAATCCTGAAGCACGTCCTCCATCGAAGAAATAAAGGTTTCATCTTACTATGTTTTACACCTAATTCCAAATGGCATATAATGATGCCCACAGAAAAGTGTTTGGCTCCAGGACCTCAAAATCGTAGAAGTATGCCTCTGCCACAGTCATGAAGTAAAAATTCCCCAGAGAAACTTACGGCCTTTGTTTCTGGAAAACACATGCAAATGAATCAACAGTTTTGCGTAAAGTAAAAATTCTTGGGGGATTTATACGCGAACCGTTAGCGGTTTCTAAAATGACGAGACGGGGGTGTTGTGAGATGGAGGCAGAGCCAATGTAAATAAATGCGGTGTCACAGGAAAGATAAACATCTATTAATAACTTTCGCACTTTCCCGGCGATTTTCAAAAAACTTCACGCAGTCTTGTTGAGCACAGATAAAAAAAAAAAAAAATTGGAGTGTGACGCACATAGCATCATGGAATTTTATGCGCAGGTAAACTTTATAGAAAAAAAAATAATAATAACTGCAGTTTGCATATGGCTATAATATGAATTATTTGAAATTTAAGATTTTCTTAGCATCATTATCTCTGAACAATGATAATTCTCCGAACATGTATAGTAGAATTACTACAGGAAACTGATAGTATACAAATAGATGTAAAAAATGTGGAATATGAATGCAAGAGAAAGCACAGTGGAGCCTTAGGCAATAGAAATTTAAATTATACATTGCTAAGAAAAAAACTCAAACAACGGAATGAAACGCACATTAATAGAATAATTAAAAATTTTATTCATTTGTGTTTAATTAAGTTGTTTTAGTTTTTAATTATCTTTTGCACAAATTGCTTTTATTTATTAATACATTGCTATTTTTTATAAGCAAAATTATAGCTAATGTTAAGTAGCAATCGCGTTCCTGTTAGTTTTTCAACTTCTGACTTGTGCAGGGGGTTCTGTGTTTGAGTGGCTGGACTGAACTCAATCTAGTTTTACAAAGTGTTTTCCTTTCTCATAAAACCCACAAAAAATGTATTAGCATTTATGGATATCAAATAATTAAATGTGTTTAATAATGGATAAATGATAGTAGAGAAATTATGGAAAATACTAGTGTACCCTCGGCAGATATTTGCCAAAATCTGAATTCTTTTTCGGCTCTCCTCATTTATAGCTATTCTATTTATTTCAGCTTGACCCCAGTAGGACAAATGAAAGGATAATAAAATAACAGAAAATGTCATATTCCACCCATAATATGATCTCACATTTTAATCCAACCTATAAATAATTAAATATTATCTTTACTTTGTTAGTTACAGCAAATAAGGTTGAAAAAAGGAACGGATTTTAAAGGTAATAAAGATTTTTTTTTAAGTCAGTCTAAATGAGGCAGAGCACCAGTAACAATGAAAATAAGGATGCATATTTAAAAAAAAAAAAAAAAAAAAAAAAAAAAAAAAAAAAAAAAAAAAACACGTTGTATCATGTGACCCAGGAAAATAATCATTGCTACAGGAAAATGAAAAAAAAAAAGAAAAAAAAGAGGGGGAAAAAAAGGAAAGGAAAAACCTAGATGATAGAAAAAAGAAATATTCTGTTAGTGACAATGCTTAATTCTATTCTTGAAAAATGGAAGACTTGCATCATCAAACTAGGTGATAAACAAAATCTAATATCTTATCGCCCACAGATAAATGGAAATACTAAAAATTCCCAGATACACTTGAATTTTTAAGTGCCTGCTTAGACAGCCTGCATGACAGATATAAGACCCTGCATCCCCCCCCCCCCCCCAAAGATCCTTACATTTAAAATGCTTTCTCAGTGAATAAAACTGACAGTTAAGTAACCTGTCATGAAAAATAAGGAAGCAAATGGTTTCAGAAGATACATGAGAACCATCATCGACTAAATTCTAAAACCCACATAAAAGTAATTGTAAAAATACTTTTGAATACAATTAATAATCACAAATAAAAGACCCAGTTTTGGAAGGTAAATGTGAGCTAATTTTTTCAAAAGAAAAAAAATAGATCCATAGTAAAACACGGAAGCAAGCTGCTTTTATAAACCAAGGAAGAAAAAAGTAGTTGAAAAAAGAAGCAATTAACAGTTATCAAAAATTAAAGTTAAAAAAGGAAATAGGAATTAAACAAGAGATTTTCCGGTGGAAAAAATTAGTGGATAATTATAATTAACAAGGAATTTTGATTGAAAAATAATAGTAAAACCTTCAAGAAAGTTTAATTCAAAAATGGAATTAGGTGTACTAATGATCTTAGCCTCAAAATAAATTAAAAATATGAAAAAGTAGTCGAGAATGTTCAGAAACATAGGACGTTGACATTTCCTACTGCTTAGCTAATGTGTTCCTTAATACAATGTTAAAGAGCTCTTTTAGTTTGACCACCATAACCAAGAGAACATTCACATAGAAAGTGATAAACATCCTAACAATTCATGACAGGAATGGAATCTTAAAGTGAGGCAAAATTAATTTTTTTGACAGGTTTAAATGCAGGACTGTATCATGACTTCATGAAGTTAAATCAAGAGAAAATCTTGGTAATCTTAAATATGCTAAACAAAAATAGAAAGGTTAGATTACAACATTTCATGGACAAAGATCATGTTGTTGTAAATTAGAATACAACTCAGGCTTGCTCAATTTATGTTACACCTAGTCAATAAAAAAGGATTGTAGCTTCTGTAGCGCCTGGACGAGATTCTTATACAAAATTTCTACTTAAACTTGGAAATAAAATGTTGTGAGTTTTTTAGCAGAATTTTCTCAAAATTCTAAAGTCTAAATCACCAATATTTTGTAGTATACATAACAAAACCAAACCTGTTTTGAAAAATTCAAACAGTTTTAACTACACTGGCAGAAAAAAGCTGAGTACAGTGCATTAAAAATGACTACGGATGACATAGAGGAAAAGTGTGTTTGTTCTCATTTCCTTTAATCGTTTCTGATGTTTCCTTTCAAAATCACAAATAAAGAGAAAGTTTTTTACATGAAATCTGAATTTATTTTTCACTTTACTGTACTGCGTATTCCAAAATCTGAAATATTTTCAGTCCCAAGCGTTTCAGATTAGAAATATTGAACTTGAATTTCATCATTTTAAGTAATGAAATTTAGTAATTGTAAAAGTGTATAAGAAAAATTAACCAATTCGATTTTGAAATAGTCTTAATTATATTTTAACAAGAAAGATCAATCATACATAAAGCATTGATTATGAAACACTTTCCAACTTCAATGTAATTTTATTTAAACATCTCTAAAATGCGATACATTCCTCGGTAATATTTTTAAAATTATCACAATACTGCATTAATTTATTATATTTGAAAACTTAAAACTTCATCGAAAAAAAATGAACTTCATTCAAATGACGGCATTGAAATATAAAGTGCCTGGTTATATATAAAGTGCCATCTCTAAAATGCGATACATTCCTCGGTAATATTTTAAAAATTATCATAATACTACAATAATTTATTATATTTGAAAACTTTATCGAAAACAAATGAACTTTATTCAAATGACGTCATCGAAATATAAATCGCCTGGCTCTCTCAATAAAAGCAGCATTTCATTCATAAACTTTTTTCCATTCTTTTCATTTATCACAATACTATAACAATTTATTTTATTTTAAAACTTAAAACCATGGAGGTACAAGTAATTTAACTCTATGCTTAAAACTTCATCGAAAAAAATCGTCTTTTCTGTGTAAAATCAATGAATGTTTCATTCATATCAGCTATATTGCAGACTCCATGAGCTAAATAATTTTTCGTTAAAGAAATGCAGCAATTCTTATACAACTCATTCTACATCTTTTGGAGTTTACATTCTCCATAAGTGAAAATTAGGCTTCGTTGTAGAAATAATTAAAGTTTGATGATCATTTAAACTCAAATATATTCTAATTGCGTTGTTTCAGTATCTAGATGCACAGAATGTAAGCAAAAATAAAGCGGTTTTAGGACGGATACAACACTAAATATGAATTAAAAAGAACTTTAAAAATCACGATTTTGATACAAGATGGATGCCATATTTTATTTTGAAGTGGGTCACGTGATCTCTTCATATAACGGCCATGTGGTCTCTTTATATAAAGGGTGTAATTATTATTTTAATTTTTATTTAAAAAACTACTGAATATATTTTGCTGAAATTTTTATATATTTTATGGGATAATTTGAATATTTCTTAAAACTTTCGAAGCAATCTGTGAATTTTAAATTCACTTAAAAAATTTTTGAAAAATTAGGTCCCATAGGATTCAATGTATTTCATTTTTTCAACCCGGGTTCAATCCAAAACTAATTGTGTGATATTATTCATTTATATTCCCATAGGTCCCACAGACCGTCTGAATAACATATTAAAATTTCATTTTGCTAAAGTCATTTTTACGGCAGTTATCGTGCTAACGGACAGACAGACAGAATGAACAAAGTCATAAACACTTTTCAACTATGTTGTAATGTGTTAAAAATAATAGCAATTCTTTTTTAATTCCCCAACTAAACGGCCAGCTGAGCCAAAAGGGGGGGTGGCGAGGCGTAGCGAGCGAAATAGGGACTTGAAGAGTCAAAACTAGAGACAATTTTAGGGACCATCAGATTTTTATCTAAAAACAATAATATAATAAAATATAATAACAATTATTTTTTAATTCCACAACCAAAAGGCCAGTGGAGCCAAAAAGGGGTTAGCGAAGTGTAGCGAGCGAAATAGGGACTTGAAGAGTCAAAACTAGAGACAATTTTAGAGACCATCAGATTTCTATCTAAAAACAATAATATAATAAAAATTAATAACAATTGCTTTTTAATTCCCCAACCAAAAGGCAGTTGAGCCAAAAGGGGGTTTTCGAAGTGTAGCGAGCGAAGGGCAGATCTCCCTAGTGTTTTTTAAAAAATGGATTTTTAAGGACCTGTTGGGATCCCTGTGGATCATATACACACTGAGAAAAGTTCTGTTTTTGTATTTAGACTTAAGAGAAAACAATCATTTTATACACACTGTGAACATCTAAATTGAAATATACATTGAAACCTGTCTAAGTTGGACACTCACGGTTCCCCCTAAAAGCGTCCAACTTAGATAGGTGTCCAATAAAGACAGTGATGAAATTTCATTTTTCCCCTTCAATAAAGCACATCAATAGACTTTCTTTTTAACATATAGAAAATATTAATAAGCTAATGGTTTTAATTAAATATAGTAATTACTGTTACAAAATACTTATGTATGTACGTACATACTTAAAATGTGAATCAAGAAATCTGCATACATACACCTACTTTTATACGTAATATGTAACGGCTACTTCCATACTGTATTTGAATTCATATTGTCAGATTGATGCAGTAATCCATTTCTATTGTTCAGAAAAGTACTGTGTCAGAAGAGTTTGTTTTTTTCTGATTCCAGGTGCCCATTGTCTTTCTATTTTACTGTGCAGCTTAAACACAGTCTCAATGAGTTCTGGTGTATTTTGCAATAAAAGCATACAGTTCTAATTTCTTGACACATTGCATTGCACTTTCATGTGTAGGAAGTTCTTCTATATTTGTTTTTTCCTCTTCCTCCAAAGAAAAGCTGTAGTAATCATTCTTGCTCGATGTAGTAACAAGTGGAGATTCAATATTAGGAATATCATCAAATGCAAAATTTTGACAAGTATTGGATAACTCTTTTCTGCACGTTTCAGGAAGGCACTTTAGTTCTTCATCTAGTGACTCCAATTTGAAGCAGTCTGCCACTTGACCAGTGGAAGAGCTGAGATCACATAGAAATCCCGCATGCCTGAAACATTTAACAATCGTATTTTCTGATACATTTTTCCAAGCTTCATAATCGGACTGTGTCTAAGACTGTCGCCTCTTTGACAAATTTTGCCGCATTCTCACAATTTCCTGCAGCCTGGATAAGTTTCCGCATTAGTTGCTTCCTGTAAATAACTTCACCCCTTGAATAATGCTTTTGTCTAATGGCTGCACTTCACTCATTAAATTAGGAGGCAAAAATTTTATTGTAATGTTTGACAACTTCAAGTCGACATGACTTTTTGCATTGTCAATGAATAACAGAATTTTTCTGTTTATATGTTTCATTTTTTTGTTAATCTCAGTCAACCAACCTGAAAATATTGCAGTAGTCATCCAGGCCTTCTTGTTATGCTACCATATTACAGAAAGTTTGTTTATTTTCACATTGCTACTCTTAAATACTCTAGGGTAGGCTGTCTTTCTTATTACCAAAAGCTTTAACTTTTCTCCTCGAGCGCTGTAGTATAACAAGACTGTGATCTTTTCTTTAGACTTTGCCCACCTCTGCATGTTTCCCCTTTTCTTCACCAATGAACGTGTAGGCAACAATAAAAAGAGCTAGTTTCATCAGCATTAAAAATGTTTTCGTTACCATACTCCAATGTTAGACTTGAAAGTTTACTTTTCCAGTCTGTTGCAACATGGATGTTAGCAACAGCTGATTCACTACAAAGAACTTTAAAACTGATATTGTTTCATTTCTGAAAGGACTCGAACCATCCGTTACTTGCAAAAAATGACTCCATTTTCAACTCTGAAGCGATTTCTTTAGCCTTTTCCTGAAGAAGTGGGCCACTTATGGAGATGCTCTTGCCATGACAACATAGAAAAAATTGAAGCACTTTGTCATTTAGGTCATCATGTGTGGTTCTACAGATTTTTTTTCTTGTTCCAGAGCAGTTCAGTTTCCATGCATGTATCATATTAGATTTTTTATTGTTTATATTGAAAACAGTAGATTTTGATATGCCCAACTCCTCTGCCAACTTCCTGCAGTTGTCACCTTTGTCCAGGTGATCAAGAATTATTTTTTTTCTTTTCAATAGTTAGCTCAACTAATTTACATTTGCCCATTGTTAAAAACTAATGTGCACATCACTAAAATCACAGTCCTTTCCAGAATGCACTAAGAAACAAATGTGACTTTTGAGGGTAGAGAAAACTTTTTATTCAGAAGAGGGAGCAATCTAATTGGACAATGCAAAGATGGGGAAGGGAAGCTACAAATGTCCATTCTTCAAGTGTGTTGTTGTGTGTGTAAACAAACTGATAACAAAAAGGTTGTGATACATAATTGAAGGCTGTGGAATGGTGGGGACTTGGGGAGGGACCTCTCCATAGCAACAATAAGAAAGAAATGTGGGCAGATAAGAGCTTCCTGAAAGTGATAACAACAACAAAGGAATACTTCTGGGGTATCAACAACAAAAGATAATCACTGGGGATAGAACAGGAAGGTCAAAAGTGATAGGCTACTTCCATTATGCTTAATATACAAACACCAATTTTAAGGAACTTGTCCAACTTAGTAATGTAAACAGCATCCAACTTCCAAGATAGACAGGTGTCCAAGTTAGACAGTATATACATGTTAAAACATAGGAATTTGTTCGGTTCCACAGAATTGTGTACAAGATAGATAGGTGTCCAACATATAGAGGTGCCCAACTTTACAGGTGTTACTGTATATCAACAGTGACCAAAAGAATAAAAATAGTGACATATCTTTGTGTATTAACTCAGTAACATTTTTCACACTTTATAGAAATACAGAAAATCAAAATTTATTGAAACATCTAAAATAATTATACATCTAAGAACATAAATGCAGAACATGAGATAATGTAAGTTTTTCACAAAATGGATAAAATTATATTTTAAAATCTATTATACACTGTTTAATGTTTGACTACTACTACTCCTTGGTATCACAGTCCCTTTAGCATTTGAGCCTGCCTCAGGACAGCCCTCCATTCATTATGGTTCTGAGCTTTGTTTCATTTTCACAAGATCATCCTGCACATCATCAAGCCATCTCACCAGGTCTTGAAAGGAAGACCTTTTTAATAGTTTGGATTCACTGAATATGCTCCAGCCATCTTAGTCTTCTAACTTTTATATCAGTAATAATATCAGAATTCATTGAAATTTTCCATTATTTCCTGCTCTTCATAATCCATTTTCATTGATTGAATCAAAAACTTTATTTAACACAAGCAATCAATTTTGATCTCTCCGGACTAATGTCCAGATTTGCAATGTTCGAACACTTCTTAGTATTACCACAGATATGGATAATCACAGAGCTCACCTATAGGGGGTGTTCCCAAAATTAGGATTCCACTTCCATTGTAAATAATTGCATCCATGGATGGGTTTTGTGTCAGTATAGAATATATGGTATCTGCAATGGCAGCAAGAAAACTAGCAAAGTACCATAATTTTTTTTTTTTTTTTTAAATATTTCATGTTCTTGAGCACATAATAATCACAAAACCAGTCTGTGAATGTTGATATCTGCAGTAGAAGAATGATATTAAATTTGGAAATGCCCCTATCTAAAAATAGTACTAGCTATTGGAAATACCCCTATAGGTGGGTTCTATAAATATAAACCTGATCATTGCAACTTCATGTATTTTAAGTTCAATTAAAAAAAAAAAAATGTAGGATTAAACTTGTGGATCCCTATAGAGGTTTGCAAAAATAGTGGCATATAACAAGCTTTTTGTGGCCACTGCAGAAATCAGACATATATTTAATTAACAAGTGCATAATAACAGCAAAATCAATTATGCTATTATCTGTAATAGGAGTATATAAACTTAAGAGAGATATATTTTATATACACAGATGAGGTTTTCAATCGTCCCTTTAAAATGTACTGTTCCCAAAAATGGAAATATGTGTGCTCAGGTTGGTAATGGTCTAAACTAATAGTATAAAAGTTTCCATATAAATATTTTTCTAGGGATATTATTAAGAAATACATTATATATAATATAGTGCAATTTTAGAACATGAAAAAGACACTTGCTACAACGTCATAATTAAAAGAAATTGTTGCTTAAAATTTTTTAATGATTTTCTAGATGAGGTAAAAGTATTAAAAACAATGTAAGTGTCAAAGTTTAAGACTTACCTCTTATATAAAAACAGTGTACCTTCAATATCAGTACCTTCCTAAAATAACAAAAATGTTAATTATTTAAAGTTCAGAAAAATATTTGAAGTTTTATAATATATATAAAAGAAACCTGGTTTTTAACACTTCACAACATAATTAAAAAGTGTTTATGACTTTGTTCATTCTGTTTGTCTGTCTGCTTGCACGATAACTGCCACAAAAATGACTTTATCAAAATGAAATTTTAGTACTATGCTGTTACGATGGTCTGTGGCTGTGGGACATATGGGAATGTAAATAAATAATATCACCCAATTAGTTTTGGATTGAACTCGGGTTGAAAAAATGAAATGCATTGAACCCTATGGGACCTAATTTTTCAAACATTTTTTAAGCAAAGTTAATATTCACAAACTGCTTCGAAAATTTTAGGAAGTATTTAAATTATCCCATAAAAAAAAAAATGCTCGGTAGTTTTTTAAATAAAAATAAAAATAATAATTACACCCACATAATATAAAGAGATCACATGACCAACTTCAAAATAAAATATGGCATCCATCTTTTTTTTCCCAGAGTTAAATTCTTGATTTTTAAAGTTCTTTTAAATTTATATTTAATGTCGTTTCAATCCTAAAACAGCTTTATTTTTGTATATTTTCTGTGCATCTATAATGCAGCGCCGATGCAATTACAATATTTTTTAGTTTAAATGATCATCAAACTTTGATTATTTCTACAACGAAGCCTAATTTTAATGGATGCAGAATGTAAACAAGTGATTGTAAAGAATTCCTGAATTTTTTTCAAGCAAATTTATTTTACTCCGGAGTCTGGAATAAAAGTGTATGAATGAAATATTCATAGCTTTTACATACAGAGTCAGACAATTTATATTTCGATGATGTCATTTAAACAAAGTTCATTTTTTTTTCTATGGAGTTTTACGTTTTCAAGTAAATTAAATTATTGTAGTTCTGTGATAAATTGAAAAATATCATCGCTGAATGTATCGGCTAAGTCCATATCAATACAGGCTGGCAAAGAAAAAATCTTACCTTCATAGTCTCAGATGGTATTGAATTTAAGATATGTTAAAATTCAGGAAAAAGTAAGAAACCTGCATTTTTTTTTTGTATTGTTCAAAAAGACTCCTGGCCCGAGATACAGACCACCAAAGATGGTGCCATTTCTCACTTGCGATTTTCGGCAAAATTTTAAAACGCTCTATCTCTGGAACGGTTCAAGATATTTTGTTGAGGTTTTTTTTATTTGAAATATAATATTTTTCTAATTAAAATGATATCCTCCGTTTGGAAATATGTGTCCAAGTTCTCTTGCTGTAGCCTTCTGAATTTTGTTTTGAAAAATAAAAAAATAATTTTTTTTCCAAAAATGCCAATCCCAAAAATTTCGATTTTTTGACTGTTGATCAGTATCATAGAGTAGTACATTCCCTGAAAAGGAGAACTTCCACTTTTGAGTTTAACAGGTTTTATGAACACTTGAAAATTTTGCAGTCACCACATTCCTGAAACAAACAGGTGTCTCACTCTACATCACAGACCATTTTTCACAAGTCCAACCAAGGTGTAATATGTCACGTCTTCAAGTAAGTTCTTCAAAGTTACTATGCAAAGTTCGAAATTGGCACAATACACACATAAACAGACATCTCTAGGTGGGTGTGGAACTATCCACTTAGGTGGTAGCGTATAAAATTTTGATCTTCCAATGTGGAATACAGGATGTTCCCTCTTATATATGGAGAAAGTTTCTTTAATACTGCGGATTATGTATCTTTTCACTTTCACCACTTTTTCTCCTGCAACTGTTATAGTGATAGTGTCTTTTTTGTTGGCGCTCTGGTCAGCCCTATTTATCTTCCAGATAAAATGACTGTGCAATTTGAACATGAGCTACAGTTAAAATGCATAAAGAAATTAGCCGAGGAAGCTAAAACATGAACATTGTTTATAAAACCTGTTAAAACTCATAAGTGGAAGTTCTTCTTTTCAGGGAATGTAGTACTTACTCTATGGTACTGATCAACAGTCAAAAAATCAAAATTTTTGGTATTGGTATTTTGAAAAAAAAATCATTTTTGTTTTTCAAAAAAAAAAAAAGAAAAATTCAGAAGGCTACAGCAAAAGAACTTGGACACATATTTCCAAACGGAGGATATCATTTTAATCAGAAAAATATTATCTTTCAAATAAAAAAAACCACAACAAAATATCTTGAACTGTTCCAGAGATAGAGCGTTTTAAAATTTTGCCAAAAATCGCAAGTGAGGAATGGCACCCGAGGTGCCATCTTTGGTGGCCTGTATCTCTGGCCAGGAATTTTTTTGAAAAAAAAAACAAACAAAAAAATATGGTTACAGTTAAAATGCATAAAGAAATTAGCCGAGGAAGCTAAAACATGAACATTGTTTATAAAACCTGTTAAACTCATAAGTGGAAGTTCTTCTTTTCAGGGAATGTAGTACTTACTCTATGGTACTGATCAACAGTCAAAAAATCAAAATTTTTGGTATTGGCATTTTGAAAAAAAAAATCATTTTTGTTTTTCAAAAAAAAAAAAGAAAAATTCAGAAGGCTACAGCAAAAGAACTTGGACACATATTTCCAAACGGAGGATATCATTTTAATCAGAAAAATATTATCTTTCAAATAAAAAAAACCACAACAAAATATCTTGAACTGTTCCAGAGATAGAGCGTTTTAAAATTTTGCCAAAAATCGCAAGTGAGAAATGGCACCCGAGGTGCCATCTTTGGTGGCCTGTATCTCTGGCCAGGAATTTTTTTGAAAAAAACAAACAAAAAAATATGGGTTTCTTACTTTTTCCTGAATTTTAACATATGTTAAATTCAAAAATATCTGAGACTATGAAGGTAACCCCCCTGCCTGAATTGATATGGACTATACCTATCGCATTTCAGAGATGTTTAAATAAAATTCATTTCAGTTGTAAAGTGTTTCATAATCAATGCTTTATGCATGAGATGAGTGATCTTTCTTGTTATTATTTTGAATTTAAGCATTTTAATTAAGATTTTTTAAAATGCTCAAAGTGAAAGGAGACAATAATCACAGATGACATTCGTTACAAAACAATAGGCTAGTATGAATGCATTTGATCGTATTAGCTTGCATGGCAGTTGATACAGGGTCTGATGCAGTTGCACTGTTTTCAATATTAAGAAATGCAGGAAAATCATGCACTTTTCATTTAAACCACATTTTTTAAGGGGACTGAGATATAATAAACATTCAAAAAATTGATTTATCATTTAGTAGCTCAAAAAATTGCTCAAATTTAGTAGCTTGGTATTTTAAAATGAGTTTGAAGAAATAATATGCCTATTATTGATACATAATAATTTAGTTATAAATCGATAATTAATTTAGTAAACAAATAAATTTTAAAAAGGCCATGGAAATGATTTATTTGGTCTATTTTATACCAAAGGGCTCTTATCAGATACCTAATTGCCCCTCATTGCTGTATACCAGTGCTATTTTTCCAGGTAGTATTGTGTATATCTATTTCAAGTTATGAACACCTAAGGGAAGCTTTGACCCTGTCAGCATGGAACATTTGTCCTGAGGCTAATGGCACATAAGTGAGCATCAAGCTATTTGGGACCAACGAGCCAGAGCTATAAATTATGGAAAAAAAAATATTCAATTTGTAAAAACTTTGTAGGAAAAATGGTCGTTTTTTGTAGAAGGACTAGGCATATGTTTAAGTCATGTGGTCTCAGATTAGCTGTCTGAATATGAGATCCGAGATTGGCCCAGGAAAAAAGGCCCATTATAGGTTTTATCAATAAGGAAAAATAAAACATCCAACTGTGAAATCTCCCATAATCAAGTCGGATCATATTTGGGTCTGTTTTAGATGTTTGCAGTCACAGACTAATATCGTACTCTGTGTTTGCAGCATTGCAGGTAGTGTGATGTTTTGGTGCTGTTAGTAAAGATTTCATTTTGGTTAGTGATGAAAAAAAGGATATGATATTTTGGTGCTATTCGTGAAGTTGCATTTCAGTTTATGATAAAAAAAAGTATACTTATTTCTCATGGATAAATTTATAATTTGAACAGCAAAAATTTTTCTTGCATAAAAAATTTTAGAGCACATTTTTTAAAAATAATGCAGACTTTGATATCTTAAGCACAGCACAGCACAGCACAGCACAGCACTACCTAGTAAGTATATATGTTATATTGACACTGTACATCACATTCTGAAAAATTGTACGGACAAATAAATGCTTTTGAATTGAAGAATATCTACATCAGATCCTTCATTTGAAGGGTTTGGTGCAACATGATTTTTACTTAGACTTTAACCAAAAATGTGATTTTTCCAGAAATAGTTAAATACAGTTAGATATCATTTGATGAAAAAATCCCAGTTTCATAAAAAATGTAGCTTGACATGTTGTTGTCCTAAGTCTTTAATTTATATACTTATGTTTTTAATGAAACTTGTTTTTACATATCTTATATGATAGCATATCCAGATCCATAAGGTTTTATCACATATACTAACTTCTTTTAATTTTATTGTTTTGCAACTTTATCTTGTTATACTCTCAATGAATGTGGGTAATTAGCAATATGCTGGATAGCACGACGGACTTTTGTAGTTCCTTGTAGCCCACCCTCCCACTTCCTATGGGGAGAGACTGCAATATAATGTAAAAAAAAGATAATATCTGGTATCTCAACATGAGAAAAAACATTATATAACTGATAAACTAAAGTGGTATACACACTTAAAAGAATTGTTTTGTATAACTTTATTGAATTTAACTTTGTACACCTTTTGTGCAAAGTTAATGAATAATGCCCCCCCCCCCCCAGATTTTGAAAACTTGGAACTCAAGTTTACATATTAATGAAAAACAGTTTTTCTTCTATTAAAAATATTTACAATAACATGGCACAGCATAATTAAATCGTTATTGATCCATGTTTAATTATTTTCTACTTTTGCCTGTATTTCATACTACTTTTAACACCCCTGATAGGCAATGATCTAAACAGAATTTAACTTTAAAAATAGGGTTTACTTTTCAGAAGTTTTAAGGACAATCAGATTTTTGTTTAAAAGTAATTTTACTAATTAGAAATAATTTATTATATATTTTTTTGAATTACAACTGGAAGGTTGAACCAAAATTATATTAAATAAAAAAGTAATAGAAAATAAATGTTTGATTGACAGGAGTAAAAAAAAAAATTACGAACTGATTATTATTAATGTCAGAAGTTTGCATCTAACAAAGTGATTGATTTCCTTTAAAATGTAATTTTGAAAGTATATTGTAGTGTACTTTTATGACAAAAGTTTTCGTTTCGATTAAAAGCAGATATATATTTAAGGCTTTTGTGATTATTGCTTTTGATGCTGAATCTTACGTAATTTTGAATCTTGGTTTTGACGTTCTGCTCAAATATTTTTTCTTTCTCTGATTGAATAGCTAAAATCTATTTATATTTTTTATGTTTGTATCTAATAGAGATATTGATTTATTTGCAGGGTACTTTTATTATTTAAGACTAGAAAATTTCCTGGCATTTATTTAATTCATTCAATTTTTAAGGTGGCTCTTAGATAAATGAATCCCTGTTTTAAATCCCAAAGGTAAATTCGTTTTAATATAAAATATAATATTGTGCGACTAACTAAAGCTGAAAAAGAAAAAATTAAAATGCCAGTATAGCAGTAAGATAAAAAATGGTTGTAACTCCTCATAATCTTCATTGGGGTCATTTTGTAATATGAAACTAATTATTCAAGTATAGTTAAATCACTTATACCTTAAATTTTCTCCCAGCATGACATTTCAAATGTTAATTTAAAAAAATAAATATAATTGATATATGTTTCAAAACTAAGAACATCATGTGATTTGTTAAAATTAGAGAATTTTAAGAACTTTTGAATAATTTTTACCCTGAGTCCCGAGTTGGGGAAAAACGCCTGAAAAAGCGCAAGAAATTGGGGACAAGTCTGAACAATTTTTTCTGACCAGAGTAGAAAAAGTTGTTCATTTGGGACAATAGCTAGCTAATCAGCGATGAGTATAACAGAGAGATTGTGTGTAGAGAATAGGTTGACGCAGCTGGTTTATGATGTGAAATTTACGAGCAACATGGCCAAATAAGAACGTGGAAATTTCTGCATCTTTTAATATTTTCAGATGAATGTATACTATTTTAAGCTGGAATTCTTTATATTTCTTTCCTGGAAGAAGAGTATTAAGCAAATTTGCCATCATGGTATGAATAATTAAGCCGATTTTGAAGTAATATTATTGAATATCGAAGTAATATTTTAGTTTAAAAGATGAACATTTGGAATACACTTTTAAACTGGTATGTTTTGTATATTTTTTGTTTATATTCTGTTGCATGATCATAAACTGACTTATGGCATGTTCATTATATTTATATCAACAATATTGAACACTTCTGGGATTATGTTAAAATACAGAGTTGCAGCATTTTGAAGAGAAATAAAAGCGCACTGTAATATTTAAGCCGATCTGTTTATTTATATCAGATATGCTATTTTATTGTTGAATCAGTTATAGAAATTGCCCTATATAATAAAAGCTTGATTTGAAATTATCATATATTGTTCCAAAATTTTTCTTGTGTTTGAATAATATTTTGTTTACATTTTTGTTTGTATATGACCTCTGAAATTGTACTGGCAAAATATTTATTAATGAAGAGGGGTATTTTAAAACGCTTGTAATTTACTTGAAGTTATGCATGCAATACTGTTTATTTACAGACTAATAACTAAAATATGAGCATTGTCTGTATATATGAGCACTGTCATTATATAACAAACATAATTTATGTATGGGTACAAATAAGTTTAACAATCAAGAACAGTTCTTTATTAGCTTTAAACCTTCAACATTCAAGAGTTTTAATGATTTTGAGGATAGCATTTAACATTTAAATTTTACTTCCTGTGCTACTTTTTTAGATACAAAAACTTTCAACATTGAAAATTAACATTTTTCGTATTTCATCAGAAATATAAATTTATGCTTTTTAAATTTTCATATCATAAATTTGTACATGATATAATACACAATACTGTACTGATTAAAATATTTCCAAGGTCTGAATATCGGTTATTAAATTGTACACATTTGAAAAAAAAATGTTCAAGACTCTAAAATGCAAATAATGTTAAGCAAAAAAAGTATGTTAAACACAATAAATGTATTTTATATTAGTTAATTGCATAAAGTGAACTATGAAGAATGATAATAATTTCACAGCAAATTAATCCATAGCTTAGTGGTTGATTTAAATTTGGTAGCTAATCCAGAGTCATTGGTTATTTGATTCCAATATAGTGTTTACTATGTAGAATATGTCGAGCATCAATAAGAACTCTAATTTGCAAACATTCAATGAGTAATTGAAATTATAATGTAGATATAGTATATATATTATATACGAGGTAGGATTCAAAAGTTCTCGGACTGAGTCTATAACCTAAAAAATATTTGCAGTAGAGCGACTACGATAACGTTTCTGTGTTACTACATTCTCCCCCTGTTCTAAAAGTGGTTTGACCCAAATCACATGGTCGGTGGCTCGCCATGGCGTCGTATTTTGTAGATGGGTGCACTTTTGAGCAACCGGCGATTGAAAGAAATGGCGTTTGTTGAGCAGAGAATTAATATCAAATTTTGTGTTCGCTTGGGAAAGAGTGCTACAGAGGTTTACGAAATGTTGAAGCATGTGTACGGCAGTAATACATTATCAAGAACGCAAGCTTTTGAGTGGCATTGATGTTTCAGAGAAGGTAGGGAAAGTGCCGAAGACGACAAATGAGTTGGCCGTCCGCAGAGTTCCTGCACCGCTGAAAACATCGAAAAGGTTTCTGTGACGGTATGTGGGAACAGGCAGCAAACAATAGAGGAAATAGCAGAATCAGTTGGGATATCCGAGGCCACATGTCAACGGGTTCTGACTAAGGATCTTAACATGCATAGGGTGTGTCAACACATCATTCTCCGCATGTTAACCGAAGACCAAAAGGCAATTAGAAGGGAAATGGAGGGAGACTTAATTTTGGCTGTTGACAAAGATCCTTTCCTACTTGGCAGAATTGTTACTGGAGATGAAAAATGGTGCTTTTTATACGACCCACAATCCAAGAGAGCATCGGCAACGTGGAAATCACCACAATCTCCTCTACGCCAGCAGAAATTCCGCCAAGATTGCTCTAAAGGGAAGGTCATGCTAGAGGTGTTCTTCGATATCCAGGGCATTGTGCATCTGGAATTTATCCCTGAAGGACGCACTGTGAACAAGGAACTCTATGTAGACATCCTGTATCATTTGCATGAGTTGATCCAGAAGAAGAGACCAAAACTGTGGGCTGAGCAGTCATGGGTGCTTTTGCATGACAATGCTCCTGCACACCGATCCCTCCTCGTCGTTGATTTTTTTGCAAAAACACAAACAACTGTTTTGCCACATCCTCCTTACTCCCCTGATCTCGTCCCCTGTGACTTCAGCCTATTTCCTGAACTGGCAAGTCCCTTGCAGGGTCGTCCATTTCAATCCGCTGATGAAGTTAAAAGTGTATCGCAGGCTGAATTAAAGGACATGGTTAAAAATGGATTCCAGAAGTGTTTCGATGACCTTTACAAGTGATGGAAAAAGTGTGTTGTTGCGCGAGGGTCTTATTTCGAAGGAGGATGTGTTTCAGCATTTTAATTGATAATATTTTTTAAGTTATAGACTCAGTCCGGGAACTTTTGAATCATACTCAGTATACCTATATATACTTTATGGTTAAATACTTATATGAAATAATCCAAAACTTATAATTGGGGGAAAAAATCAGCCCAAATTATAATTTTATAAAGATTTCAAGGCAAGATTGATCTATAGTATCCATGTAATGTAAAGCAGATGAATCGCTAAGTGGTAAACAAGCCGCCATAACCCTAACAGTAATTTCTCGCCACAAAGGTGATAAAGTACAGTGCTTTCACTTGCAGTTTTCATTTATTTTAGTACAATATCTTCAATTATCCAACAATCCTATCACCAACCTTTTTGTCAGAAAATTAGTGAAAAAGTTGTCTGAACTAGTTGGTTGATTCAAAAGTTCCTGAATGAGATATGGGCTCTAGGGATCTGTTAGGATCCCTGGATACATTTCATATATATAAAATATAAAATATAAAAATATTCAGTTTTCCAGTTGCATCTTTCAATACACAAGCTAATTTCTTAGTTTATTGATATTTGTTTTTATATTAGATAACACTTCTAGCCATTACTGGAACTGGAGAAAAAAAAAATTCTGGAAATATATAAATAAGTAATTTAGATTCTGAATTTACCCAACTTTTAATATATATATATATATATATCAGTGTTTGAAATTAGCGGTCGTTAGTCGTAATTTGCAACTAGAAATTTCAATTTGACGATTAGATTCTTCAATCTGGTCGTCAAATTTGACGCCTAACAATGCTATTGTTAAATATCAGCCTTCCCTTTCCCTTTGACTAAATTAGGAACCCTAGTAGAAGACTGGACAGTGGTCGAAAAAAAGGGGCATTTTATACATGCCCACAGTGATAAATCTGCAGGTGGTACACAGACAGTAAAATACCCCTCTGTCTATTCAGGGAAGGAAACATTGTGATCTTTATTGTACTTCAACTCACTACACACCCCCACCCTTCAAGACCTGAAATTGCACTTTTGAAGAATTTATTTGTTTGCTTTATCCTCAGACATTCCGATGTCCGAGACTCCGGGTATTTAATAAGTTTCTATTGCTCCCCTCCCCTTTATTCCCTCGTAAATCTACGTATCCCACTTGGAAGAAAATGGGTAATCCGGTGATCCTGCAGTTTTTACATTCTAATTGCTTACTATTATAGAACACACTGTGTTCCAGATTGAATCGTTCCAGAGTCTTGCAAATTTGGTTAGCTAATATTTTGTTATTAGACATTTTATACATGCCCACAGTGATAAATCTGCAGGTGGTACACAGACAGTAAAATACCCCTCTGTCTATTCAGGGAAGGAAACATTGTGATCTTTATTGTACTTCAACTCACCCCCACCCTTCAAGACCTGAAATTGCACATCTGAAGAATTTATTTGTTTGCTTTATCCTCAGACATTCCGATATCCGAGACTCCGGGTATTTAATGAGTTTCTATTGCTCCCCTCCCCTTTATTCCCTCGTAGATCTACGTATCCCACTTGTAAGAAAAGGGGGTAATCCAGTGATCCTGCAGTTTTTACATTCTAATTGCTTACTATTATAGAACACACTGCGTTCCAGATTGAATCATTCCAGTGTCTTGCAAATTTGTTTAGCTAATATTTTGTTATCAGACATTGAAAATGACGTTTTTATAGAGGCCAAATGTTCAGATTTTTATATACTTGTTCCATTTTTTCAGTCTTGTTCCGGGAATCCGATTTGGATCCACAGTCGTCTGATTTTTCTTTTCCATAACATTTATATTTATTGTATGCAGATCTGCATAAGAGTATCTACAAGTCATGAAATCGGAAGTAAGTCACAAAATGAGAAACAAAGTCAGGAATTTTAAGATGGAGATTTTCCCGTTTTTTCATCTAAAAATCCGTTTGCACGTGATTGCGTCTGTTTCTAATTAATGTGGGAGAAATACATTTGCAAAGACTAAAATTTTTATGATTATTTCTTGTTATATACAAGAAAACTATTTTTCAGACGTATTATTAAAGAAATGAAGAGCTATACTGCACGAGTACCGGGTACAATGATAAACGGCATTTGTCCGTGATCTTCTTTATATTTCGTTTTATTGTGAAAATACTTTTCCACTTCTGCAATCTGTTTGCATCATCTAAAACGTTTGTAATTATTTCGTATATATTATATTATACAGAAAAACTATTTTTCAAGCGTATTTTTAATGACATAAAAGGCTATTTTGCAGCAGTATCGCGATAAATGGCATCTGTGCACGATCCTCTATATTTCGTTTTATTTTGAAAGTATTTTTCCACTGTTACAATTTGTTTGCATCATTTAAAATGTTTGCATATATTTTCTATATATTGTATATTATATAGAAAAACTATTTTTCAAATGTATTATTAATGAAATAGAAGGCTATTTTGCAGCAGTATGAGGAAACAGGGTATTAGTGTGCGATTTTTCCTCATGCAATATGTTCTTATCTCTTTTTCTGGTAGGTTGGCATCTATGCATTTTTTATATCAATCCCTGAAATTAATGTGATTTATACTTTTTTTTATTATTACCCAGGCTGTTTAGCTCACCCACAGGGTGTCGAAAGCCCAGACCAACCGACTCGTCCAAAGACTTAGAGCAGCAAAATGGAAGGCTGGCCACCCAAAGGGTGTAGATGAGTTTCAAGGGTAAGATTTAAATTTTGTCAAAGCGACAAGAAAAAGAGTAGCAACTATAAAACAAAAACTTATTATTGACTTGCAAATACAGAACCCTAGCTGTCAACTCTGCATTTCTTCGTGAAGCTTGGATATTTGCATTGAATGCCGATCTCCGGACAAATATGCAAATTCCTCCCCCACCCCCTTTTTTTCAAACTTTTAAGATGAATATAGATTTTAAAATGAACAAATTTTAAAATGAAATTCCACACTTTGACAAAATTGGCCACGAAAAGTGACTAAATTTCGCTCATGATTCCCTTATAATATTTTAATTTTAAATGTGTTTAATTCTTATATTTGTAAGTAATACGAGAGAAAGATTATATGGAAATGTCACTAAAATGTGCATTTATACGTGATTATCGGTTTATCTCGTTTTATTATCATGTATTTTCCATTCTTGCAATTTCTTTTCATCAACTAAAACTTTTACATTAATTGCTGTTACTCAGGAAAATCAATTTTCAAGCATGAAATGAAGGGGTATTGGGGCATTGACTGTACAAGATAAGATGACCATAATTGAAAATTGTTAAATAGAATAAATAATTTGGCATCACGCAGACCCGGATTAAGCATATATGTGGCCCTGGGCCAGAACTTAGAGTGGGGGCCCCTGTTCACTGTAAATTTTGCAAATTTCTTTCTTCACAATAATATACGTACAGTAATAATACTAACTTGTAAAACGTATACTTAAATATGTACAAATGGCTAAAATTGTTTTAATAATCACCAGTTGGGTGATTCCAACGAATATTACATTTGTTTTAGACATCAAATGTTTACATTCTTTACAACATATAAGGGGGGATATTAAAATATAAAAATAGGACTGTGACATAACGATTTGTTGAAAAACAAGTTACAAGACTCAAGGCACATTCTGGCTTACACAATTTTTTTTTTTACTTTTTAGTAGCAAAATCATCAATTATATCGTTAAAGTCCATTACTTTAAGTAACTCGTTTTCGATGTTTAAAATGCTTAGGTCGTTTAATTTACCCTGCTTCATCACACTGCGTTTTCCAGATTTTATTATTTTGAACTTCGAAAATGAACGTTCACCACTTGCATTGGAAACTATCATGTAACTATATATTCGCAATCCTATTTCTATGTTAGGGAAAGCAGATGAAATTCCACTTTCATGCATATAGCTGTAAAGGTTTTGTAGGTTCAGTCTCCTTCTTTTCTCCTGTATGTATCTCATCTGGAACTAGATGGATCTGGAACCTGTTTCTCTATCATCGTCTTCATCACTCTCCTCTTTTTCTTCATCAGCAGAGATGTCCATAAAGAGCACTACTGTCTCAGGATAATTTGCATTAATGTATACTTTGATATGGATGCATTCTTCTGCAAGTTCTCTTCCATCAACATCATCTTTGTATATTTTTGCAAAACATTCACTATGCTTTCTTACAGATTCTTCCTCTAAGAAAAGCAGATCCTCAAAGAATCCAAAAATGTTTCGGTAAGCTTTAGATCGAGCATCCAAGTTATTGATTAAACTGTCTACCACAGGAAAGTTTCAATCTTCATCTTTTCTTTACCAGATACAACAACATCTGGGGTACCTTCGTAATCATAAAATGTCAATCCAGAACTTCGTTTTTTTGTTCGGATTATGGAATCCTGGTAATTAGGCTCTTTTTTTGATGTGGCCAAGGCTTCATACCATTCATAGCTTTCCCTCTTCTCCTGAATATACAATGTGAGAGATTCCAGGAGTTGCACGGCGACATGCAATGTTACAGTTGATTTTTGCAGAGAAGTATTGACTTTATTAATTCTTCTCAATAAATCACACCAAAAGTATGTGAGGAAGAGTGTCTCAAATATCTCCATATACTGTTTTAGGCCTTCAGTTTTCAATCTCGTTTCAGGTGATTCAAACAAGTCTGATGACATGGAATTTAATGTTGCCTCAATAGCTGGGTAGGCTATGACTGCATCTGCTCTAGCAGACCACCGGGTATCAGATAAATTTTTCAGAACTTTCTTTTTTGAACCTAACATGGATGAGAGAATTCCCCATCGATGCGTTGAGGAATTAAAAAAGGTGCACAGATTCTGTACGAAGTCAAAAAATGCAGCAATTTCTCTGCAGCTTTCAGCTGTTCTGACACCCACAAGATTCAAGGTGTGAGCTGCACATGGTATGAATAATGCCAAAGAGTTTTCCACCTTGATTCTGGCCTGAAGTCCATTATACCTGCCGCTCATGTTAGACGCGTTATCGTAAGATTGACCTCTGCAGTTAGACAGTGAAATTTGGTTTTCCTTCAGAAGTCCAGTAACTTCATTGAAAATATTTTCAGCACTATGCCCATAAATTGGTATGAACTTTAAAAACCTTTTTACAGAGACGTCACTTCTTACATATCTAATTATGAAAGTCAGTTGATCTATGCGAGATACATCAGGCGTAGAGTCCACAGATATCGAATAGTACTTTGCTTGTTTCATTTCATCCATAATTGCTGCTAACAACTTCTGACCAATGATGTTAATGAACTCATCACAAATTGTTGACGAAAGATAGGACACGTTACCCTTTCCTGTCACTCCGTATTTTTTAATATGCTCATGTAAGAACGGGTCAAATTTGCTAACTAATTCCAAGGTTCCCATGTAATTCCCATTTTTTACTGACCCAAATCTTTCCTCGTCACCTCTAAATGGTAGACCTCTCTGTGCTAAAAATTTTATGACTTCGACCACTCTTCGCAATATTCTCTTTCTTTGTTCATATGAATTTCAAGTTCTGTGTCTATTCGTCCTTGTCCTCTGCATCGTCTCATGTACGTAAATAGATTTTTTCTATGTTCGATGCTCGTTTCATGGCCTGAGAGTGATCGTGAAGCATGTTTTCAATCACTGTAACCCCCACAGCAGAATGTTCCAGTACACATCTGTTTAGGACAAAACAACATACAAACGAAGCAGACCACTTCACCTTTGGATGCTGAATAGAGAAGCCAATCACGCGTAGTTTCTTCTCCATTTGGGAGTTTGCGGTAAAAGAACGAAGGAAGAAATTTATGTGTTCTCATAACTTTCTTGCCTGTTTCTGTGCACTCATATGCACGTTCGGATGCTCCGAAATCAGAGTCCACATTTTGGCAGTGCGATGGACCCTTTCTAATCCAATACTCTTGAAGTTCGTTTTTACTTCTGTTAGACACCGCCCATAATGCAGGATCTGTACTTAGTTCCTGATGTTCTTGGTTTCCTACATCCTATTTTGAGTCACTTACAACGGATTGAGTATTGAAGACCACAACATCTTCCTCAGCATTTGATGTTTGTATAAGATAAATTTTTATTTTGGAAGAAAAGCTACAAGTTTATACCGTCGAAATTTAATTCATAAAATATTACATTTATGTTATATTTTTAATTTATATATAATATAAATTCCATGCCACTTGGGGCCCCCCCCCAGAGTCGGGGCCCCGGGCCATGGCCCGGTTGGCCCCGTGGTTAATCCGGCCCTGGCATCATGTCTGATGTTAAAATAGCAAAATTAAACACACATCCATAACAGAAGGTCTTTATTTCACTTCCTTAAGACGTACAAAAGTTTATAAAAGGCCATAGCGCATTCGAACATAAGTATACTCTTCAACAGTGGCTACACGGAAACAAATTTTGAATCGTTCATATATAGACCAGATATATCGACAGAATTTGAATAAATGCAATTTACAAGAGAATCTACATTTAGACAAGGATGAACTGTAAACATTTTTTCAAAAATTTAACAACAAAAGAACAGCATATTAAATTACAATTTAATTACAGAAATTGAAAAGAGGGGGGGAGAGGGGGGGTGGCAATCAAGCATAATCCCAAAGAGGAAGACGTCAAAGATAACTTTGCAGAGACTTGAATTGCATGGAGTCGAGAATGAGTCGCCAAGCGTAACTCAATTTCATAACAGGCTCAAAATTACAAACGGACTCACGGTAAATATAAATAAAAAGGGGATTCAAAAAGGAGAATATCACGAGGGTTATTACAACGCATCAAAAGGAAAGTCTTTTCAAAAAGAGGCTGAAAATTATCTTTAACAACAAATTGAGCAAGAGCCGTAGAAAGTTTACTATCCCTGACATCCCGAGCATGTTCTGCTAAACGGATGCCAACGGTGCGTTTAGTACTTCCAATATAAAATTTAAAATTATCATCGGTGGACAACAGGAGAACAACAATTTGAAAAGACTTTCCTTTTGATGCATTGTAATAACCCTCGTGATATTCTCCTTTTTGAATCCCTTTTTATTTATATTTACCGTGAGTCCGTTTGTAATTTTGACCCTGTTATGAAATTGAGTTACGCTTGACGACTCATTCTCGATTCCATGCAATTCAAGTCTCTGCAAAGTTATTTTTGACGTCTTCCTCTTTGGGATTATGCTTGATTGCCACCCCCCCCTTTTTTCGATTTCTGTAATTAAATTGTAATTTAATATGCTGTTCTTTTGTTGTTAAATTTTTGAAAAATTGTTTACGGTTCATCCTTGTCTAAACGTAGATTCTTTTGTAAATTGTATTTATGCAAATTTTGTCGATATATCTGGTCTGTATATGAACGATTCAAACTTTATTTCCGTGTAGCCACTGATGAAGAGCATACTTATGCTCGAAAGCGCTATGGCCTTTTATAAACTTTTGTACGTCTTAAGGAAGTGAAATAAAGACCTTCTGTTATGGATGTGTGTTTAATTTTGCTATGTTAAATAGAAGTTTGTTTTTTAATTTGTTTTTTTATGCCCTTTTTGCCAAGTAAAAACAAATTAGCAATTTTTTTCTATTTATTTTTTCTTGAGTTTCTTTTTCAGTTCATTTTAAATTTTAAGAAAATTTAAAACAATTTTTAATACAAAAATCTGGATTATTCATTTTTTATATCTTTAACAAACATCTATCATTTATATCTTTAACATGGGCATTTAAAAATTATTGTTATTGTTAGAGATGTAAAAATAGCAACTAGCCATGTCTATTTGGCACCTAGAGTCAGAACCTATAGGCGCCAAATGATGCCTAGTTCAAATTTTTAATTTATAACACTGATATATATATATATATATATATATATACACACAAATAATATTACAAAACTACCCTGCATTTACAATTAACACTGTAAGTACCGATGTGTGATCATTATGCAGTTTGAAATTAAGGCATGTTCTCTGTATAATGAGAAAACTGAGTTTTAATATTTAGTGGGTATGTATGAAATACTTCAAGTAAATATTATGTCATACATTTCATGCTTTAGTACTAAACAGTGACCAGATTTTTTTAACAGTCAACACGTTTATTAAAAATGGAATTCGTGATAACACTAATTCCATGCTAGAAATAATATAAAAATTTAGAATGCACAGCTAATTAAAAATGATCTGACTGATAATGGAACACGTTTTAATATGATGTGAATCAGTGTTCAGTAGTAACCACTAGTCTATAGCGCTCAATGGAAAATATGAAATCGAACATCGAGAGTATTGATTTATATGAAAACCTCTATTGCAATTCGTAAAACTTAAAATTTAATGAGTTAATACATTAGCTAATTAAAAAATGTATAAATGCAAATATTTTACATTATTGCTAAGCTTACCCATTTATTCAATTTCCTCTCATACTTATATATTGCAACTTGACTAGCATTATCAATAATTTCAGTAATGTTGGAATCCACTCTTTGGAGAGTTTTTAAATTAATTTCAGTTTCACTGTTGACAGCCATTTAAATATTTAGTGATATAAAATAGTAAATAAGCTTAGAACACCGCAAATATCAGTGCATTACATGCAGAATTCACCGATTCTGGGTTTCAAGACAATATTTAGCTCATTGTAAGTCATCACCATCTTATTATATACAAATTCACAATAAAAAATGTCTAAAAGAATACTTAAATGTAAAAATAGATATGACATTGAATTATAAACACAGATTGAATCAAGATGATTCAGTGCGAACGATTCATGATGAATCATTGTAACCACAAATGCGTACGGAGTTTCGAACCGAAACATTTGTGATCAAACATGGTAAGAAAACGCAATAAAAGAAGATATTCAGGCTACTCAAGCCACTAATATTCTATATTTTTATTCGAAGCAGAAACAGTTGTTTGTTTTTTCTCTTATGGCACATGGGACACATTTCAAAACCCTGTAACTAGGAAAAGCATTTGGAACCACGCCATCAAAGCCAGGAACTAAAACGCGCAGTATTCCCATTTACTTTGATCAACTTGGCCAAGTTATTTTTCCCTTCAGTCTCGCGTACAGGGCAGATTTACGCTCTCTGAGTGGTTACTTCGAAACTGTTTGTAGTAGGAGTACGCATGTGGTTAGACAGTGCAAGAAGCACCCATGAAATTGAAAGTAGACCCCGCCCTTGAAGCTACGTGTCCTAAACGTCAAGAGTTACTCCTACAATTTCTTTTCACTTTTGATGTGGATATATAACTGGCGAATAAGTAATATAGACACGTTTTAAATGTATTCTTTCTTTGATTGGAATTAAATTAATTCAATAGTATTGTACAGAGGAAGTATAATATAATAATAAATAAGGGATACGTTATCGAAGGGATACGTTATCTAAACGTTATCGAATGCTAAGAACCCCCTAAATTTTCGAGTGAAATTTTGAAAAAATCTTCAAAACATCAAAAGCTTTAATAAAGTTGCGTATATAGACATTTCTTATGTACTTTTCCCTCAGTAAACGATTGACATAAGCTTTAGAACGCTACCATGAACTGTTTTCGAGATATTGCACATTTTAAAAATAAATTTATCAAAAAATCCCATAAATTAAAAAAATATATTAACTGTTGAGAAACCTTTTCACTTTTCATATGTAATATTATGCGATAAATTTGGTGACATCATTTTCGGGGATCCAGCTCGTTCCATTCATGAGAAAAGATACTTTTAGTAATACTTTTGTATTTGAACACCTAGTCATTTATCTGCTATAAGAATAACGTATTTCTCCGTTTATAACACTTGGCGAGATTTTGGCGACGAATTTGGCGAAATGTCGTCAACTTGGCGACTTTTTAAATGCTGCCAAATTAATAAAAATCTTGCCAAATGGATAAAAATGACGCTAAATCAATGAAAATTGACGACTATTTGACGAACATTCAATATTTTGGAAAGAATATAAGTATCTACTATAAGAAAAACCTATTTTTTACTGTAAAAGTAGTAAATTCTTTTCCCAGAACATGATGGTTGAAATACAAATAGAAAACCCAGTACCATTATCAGTTTATTTAGAATCATCAATATAGATGTTGTAATTGAAAGAGCCTTTATCCACTCTATTAATACAATTTACGGATCAATTAGAAGGGTGAATATATGAAAAGGGAATAGGAAAATCGGATTCAGAAGGAGGAGGAAGGGAAAGAGAAGAAAATGAATCATTTCTAAGTTTCCAAAAGAGAAATTTATTATAAAGAGTATAAATAGGGAAGTGAATGGGGGAATGCCAGTTAGGGAAAAAGAGAGACATTAGAAGTGATCCGGAAGACCCTTTGAAGTGAAAGTGGTTTACCAATTCGCAATTGATTAAGTAATTTCCCCCAAACGCCAGATCCGTCGGCAATAATTTTTTCTATTACATATAAATAAGTACCAGGCTTTAAGAAAAGGTTTTTGACATCCCAATTAGTTCCTGAAATTCGACCAAAGGAAAAATAAAATTTTAGACATTTTTTTAAGAAAAAAGAATGTGAGAATTCCAATTTAATTTATTGTCAATAATCAAACCTAGAAAATTTAATTGATTTTTAATTTTAATTGATAGTTAAATTTATATATGGTGTTCCTTTTCATACTGGAGCCAAATTTAGGAAAGATAATAAAACAACTTTTGTCAATCGAGATATCTGAAATAAGATTATTGAGGGTTGAAGAAAGGGAATTAAATGAGGTATTTGTATTAATTTCGAGGATTTCTCTGGTTTTGCCGAAAGTAATAATAGCAAGGTCGTCTGCAGAGACTTGGAGTTAATATAAATCATTGTTGAGGGAAAGAATTTAATTAAAGTAAAGATTCCAAATGAGGGGAGCAATAACGGAGCCTTGGAAAGCGCCTTTAGAAATAAATTTAGAGAGAGATAAAAGCCCTTTAGAAAAAGTTTCAGACCTATGAGAAAGATAAGAGTAAGCAATAACCCTTAAAGGTATAGGAACATTCAACTTGTAAAAGGAGGTGGGAAGGACATTCCAAATCAGATTGTCGAACGCACCTTGAATATTAAGGGTAATAAGGCTACATGATGCTCTGTTTTAAGTTTCTTAATAGTGACCATAAGATTATGAGCAGCTACTTCACAACTTTGAAGTTCGGGCCAACGGCCGTACCGTGCTGAAAACACCGGTTCTCGTTAGATCACCGAAGTCAAGCAGCATCGGGCGCGGTTAGTACTTGGTGGGTGACCACCTCGGAACACCGCGTGCTGTTGGCCATCTCGGGTGCGGTATCCCCGTGGTTTGCGCGCTAGATTTGCACGCTACCACAAATGCCGCCGTGTTCATGCGGAGTACGATCACGTTAAACATGTGGGTCCGTAAGTCCTTCCAAGAGGTTGGTGGTAGGGGAAGGAGGGTACGGTCCCTGTGGGTGCCTCCCCCACTGGGTTCCGGTCTAAATTGGGTGGCACTTCCCGGCCGTCCATGCAGTTACCTTACACCTTTCTGGTAGGTCGGACGGTCTGGGTCTCAACAATAACAACAACTTTGAAGTTCGAGAAACCCAAATTGCAAGGGGTTAAGTACACTTGAGTTTTTATTCAAAAATTTAACCTATTGATAAAAAAAATTTCTAAAATATTTCCCAAGGTAGAAGACAAATTGATCGAAATCCTTACTAGGTTTACAAAGCAATTTTTTTTGCATTTCCGAGGCAAGCGGGAAAATGACAAAACTTAAAACAGAGATTAAATAGTTTTAAAAATAGTTACTATTAAAGGAGTAACGATCATTCCAAATTTTGAAATCAATGTTGTCGAGACCAGAAGCTTTACCATTTTTAAGAGAACAAAAAGACTGAAGATAACTTTGAAAATGAAAGTGCTCCTAACCACCTACAGGAATTGAATGAGGAGGAAAGGATACAAAGGAGGTATCATCATTAAAACAATGGGGATTAAGATAGGATATTTTATCAGAATAACTGAGATTGGGCTTCTCCGGAAATTGGATGTTAATGCTTTTATTTTTGATCAGTTTTCGGAAAGTAAATTTAAAATGCCAAATTTAATTGTCAAATTAAGAGCTACTGTTATTGCAAAAGGTTTTTCATGAGTCAGCTTTGGCTTTGTTTATCATTTATTTATATTTAACTCTATTAACTTTAAGTTTAATTCTGGCCTCCGTGATCTCGTCTAGGGTTGTTGTTGTTGAGACCCAGACCGTCCGACCTACCAGAAAGGTGTAAGGTAACTGTAGGGACGGCCGGGAAGTGCCACCCAATTTAGACCGGAACCCAGTGGGGGAGGCATCCACAGGGACCGTACCCTCCTTCCCCTACCACCAACCTCTCGGAAGGACTCGTCTAGGGTTGTGGAGTTCTTAACAAGGGATTTAATGCTACGAGGTGTTGAATAAGGGTGTTGAATAAGGGTGTTGAAAACCCAGACCACACGGCAGACCCGAAGGCTTGCTGCAGCTTTGTGTGTGGCCGGTCGAAACGAGATAAGGACGTGAGAAAATTTCTAAATTTAGCAGGGTCAGGGGTCCACCAAGAGTAACCATGACGTTTGAGCTTTTCATTTTCCGAATGAACTTGTAGGCAGAGTCTTGAATATTATCAATGAAGTTTATAAAAAAATATTCGAAGAAGTACAGTCATTTACTTCAGAAAGAAGGGAAGTGAAAAATTCAAATTTAGATTTAAAATTAAAGATAAATTTACCAGTGCCAAAGAAAGATTTTCAGTAAAAAATAATCATCAGAAGGGGGATCAAAATTAAGAATAATTTTTAAAAATTTATGGTCACTAAAAGAAATCTTGTCAAGAAAAGCCCAATACTGGATAAAGTAAAATAATCCGAAGCTAACCAATGTTAAATCAGGAAGACCCCTATCTGAGTGGGGCAGGGGCAGAGTTCAAAAGTTGGGCAGACAGCAGGATTATTGTAAATAATTAAATTGTTATACAAACAAAAATCTATAATGTGGATACCCCTCTGATCAATGAATGGATAGTCCGATATCTGAGCCTTATCGTTAAAGTCTTCACAAATAAGATAAAAGAAAGAAAATTTATTGAAGTGAATTCTGAAATAAGAGTGGAAATGACATCATGAGGGGGAAATGTATACTAGAAAGCATAAAAAAACTATTTATTTTGGGGACTTGAATGAAAACGGTAGAAAGAGTTTTAAATCTAAAATTAGTTTGAAGAAGTGAGTTACAGATTATAATCGAAGATTTATTTGAGATGGAGTAAAATTGGGTAAAGTCGAAAAGATGGTCTAAAACATTTCCAACAGTAGTATAAGGCTCTTGCAGGCAAATAAAATCTATTGAGAGTTTAGTAGCAGTTTGAAGAGCAAGGTTATGAGAAGAAAGATAATTATTATAGTTTAATTGGGGATCAGAAATAACCATAAGATCTAGTCCTCAGATATGGAGAAAGGAAAAGTCACTGGTCCTTTTGAAGAGATTTGATTTTTTTCAAGAACATTAGAATACATTGGATATGATTTACGATCAATTGCACTGTAATTGATTTTTAAGTTTGTATCAGGGTGATTACTATTTGTCCCTACAGTTTATGCATGACTTATTATTAAAAGAGCAGGAAGAAGTAATGCTTTTTTGCACATTTACCACAAAAAGGGGTGTTGTAGGTACAAAAGTTTGAGGTATGGGCATATTCTTGGCAGTTATAATATATTCTGAGAAAGATGTATTTTTTGATTAAAAAACTGTTGACATAAATGTAGATTCTCTTATTCTTCACAAGATTGGTAGCCAGGATGTAAGTTAAGAGAACAACTCAGTTCATATTACCTTTTTAGTTTTTGAAATTTTTTATCTCCTTGATCTCAAATGGTTGTTTGGTGGAAATGTTAAAGGATAACAAATCTTTGACATAATTTTCTTGGTAGTTTGGAGGAAGGTTAAATAAAATCACAACCATAAATCTTGGATTATCTTTAACAATCTGGAAGTTTTTGAAAGATTAGTTTTTTGTAGATTAGTGATAACTTCTTCAGGATTATAGTTTTCACAGGTGATTTTAATATTGCCAGTCGGTAAGGAACATACAGAATTGACCATCACCTCTTTACGACAAGGGATAAAAGATATGTCCTTTCTAATATCTGTAGAGATTTTGGATTTATCAAGACATTTTAGAAGTATAGTAGAGAAAAAATGCTTTGATGGAACAGTTGAAGTAGTTGACGAAGAGTTTCCAGAAAAATTTGTAGGAGATTTGATTTCCGAAATGGAGTCCTTGGCAAATTTCTTAAACAGATTGATTTCATCATTGATGGTCTTGAGAGAATTTTCATGTAATGTAGTCACACATTTTTTAAGATCGATCATGTTTGGAGATTCATCAACAGATGATCTGATAAGATCAGGTAAAGAAGACATAACATTCTGGGTACCATCGAGGCCATTGTAGCATTCTTGAGAAGAAGATCAAGAAAGCAGCAAAGTTTCATATTCGAATTCCTGACAATTTGCCCTTATAAGATCGAAGTGTTCTTTAAACTGTTTGTGGTGATGCGGTTTAATTTGAAGATTTTTAGTATATTTAGTCAATTTATTCAATAGAAAGTCAACAGACTTGACATGTTTACGAGAGTAGGCTTTAAGTTGAATCAGATCCTCGCCTAAATCAAGAATAACGGGTTCTTTAGAATGAGTAGATATAGAGTCATCAACAGAACACTTGGAAGACACTAGTCTGAATTGAATAACTGAATGTACGAATCCTTCACAGGCAGAATTTGAAGAAAGATGATCCGTTGTATAGGTTGAAGATCGTTGATAATCTTTAAGATTTACTGTTAGTAAAGAGTCTTTGATAGACATAGAAGTAACTGGTTTAGACTCCATGGCAAAATTATGCTAGATAGTTTTCCTAAGGATTTGGAGAAGTCTTTATTCATGATAAAGGAAAAATGAACGTTCAAAATGTGGTCACTAAATTATTATACGGAAGAGTTGTAAATAGTTCATTACATTGGGTTCAGAGTGAGAAAAACAGAGAAAAACTTTCAATGATGGTATACAGAAAATAAAAAGATGATACTATAATTCTTAAAATATAAAAATATTTAGAGTTGAGAAAGAACCAGAACCAGTGTCATTTTACACGAATTTTAAATTGTTGAATGAAAAGATTATGAAACGTAAATTATATTAACAGCAGCCATAGCTATTAGGGAATCAAGAATTAGACATCTTTATAAATAGCAATTATGATAAATTAAACTCGGAAAATGAGTAATAGCTATTGAAATACATGATGAGTAAACTTATTAATGAACTTTTTAGAAATTATAACCAAGTTTTAAAAGACAAATAATGGTTAAAAGTAAAAACTCATTGATAACTGAAGGCATATGGAAAAATTTAACAATTTAGAACATAAGACATATCAGTAGCAAATATAAACATATGAATTAGCATTAAAACTCTAAGAAATAAGTTATTGTAAAATCAAATTGGTAAAAACTGATAATAAACAAGCAGAGTAATTGATAATAGTTTTCATGGGTGACATCTAACAATGGCTAAGTTGAACTTTTAAGTAGAAATAGGTGAAAACATAAACTTTAATGACGAGCCACTAGGCGTAGAGGTAAGAACTGATCATCAATTTAAAGATATCGATGAGAGAAATATAAATAAAAATAATTCCGAAACACAAAACAAATTAAAAGGGATATGGAAGGACTTTTCGAGCACAGGATAAAACGTCAACATTGCCCCTTGCTGACAGAAATGAAAACCGGATGAGAGAGAGTGTGTCAAAAATATAGTGTGGTAACTGCTGGTGGGGGTCGACTTTGTTTCGAAGGAGTATGATTCAAGGGCTCCCATGAAACATCTTCCTGGGGTGGCCAAACTCAAAAATGAGACGCAAAATTTCGACTATCTTGATGTCTAAATTTTTTCCATATCAAGGCCGTCCATACCTGTAGAACTTATTCTAATCAGGGCAAAACTCAAGGATGAGACGTACAATAATGAATAGCTTGAGACCTACATTTGTGACCTTGAACATCCAGAGAAGTACAAGTGCCCCCCAACTATTCCCTATAAGTGCTTATGACAGTAAAGTACAAAGTTTAAGCCTTCTGTGTCACAGCGACTCCTGGAGGGTCTGGAAATACTTTTTGAAACCCCCACCCATTGTGTTCACCCTCGAGAGAAAAGAAAGCACAGCTTCGTTAGGTGCTGTTCCGTGGTCTATAAGCAAGGTACTATAAGCAAAGGCGCCCATAGAACTTTTTTTATGTGCGCAATTTCAAGGACGATACGTCGATACGTACAATATCGACTAGTTTGACACTTACATTTGTGACCTTGAATGTCCAGAGGAGGGCAAGTACCCCCTTGCTCTCTCCTATAGGCACTCATGACAGTAAGTGAGCACAGTTTAAGCTTTCTATGTCACAGAGATTTCTGGAGAGTCTGGAAATACTTTTTGACACTGGAAAGAAATAAAAAACCCCATCTCCGCTAGATTCTGTCCCGTGGTCGATACTATAAGCAAGGGCGCCCGTAGCCCTTTATTCAGGGGGAACTGAATTATTGTACGTACAATATCGACAAGTTCGATGCCTACATTTGTGACCCTGAATGTTCAGCGGAGGATAAGAGCCCCCTCTAGAATGTAGAACTTTTCCAGGGGGGCAAACTTAAGGATGAGGCGTTCAATATCGATCAGCTTGATACCTACATTTGTGGCCTTAAACACCCAGGGAAAGACAAGTGCCCTGTTGCCCTCTCCTATGGGCGCTCAGAGAAATTTTCCAAGGGAAGTAAAATCAAGGATAAAACGTACAATATCGACTAGCTTGATACGTACATTTGTAACTTCGAACGTCTAGGGGAGGGTTAGTGCCCCATCGTCCTCCTCTATGGGCGTCCACTGCAAGGGCTTATTTGCTTATGCTATCGTATATGGGGCAGAACCTAGCGAAGCCTGTTTTTTTAGGGCGGAAAAATAGGGTCTTTCCAAACTAGCCAGAAGCCTACTTGGTGACCCAAAAGGCTAAATCATTGCATACTTACACTATTAACCATAGAACGGAATTTGATATTTTTATTTATTTCCCGACGGCGGATAAAATGGGGGAGGGGGGTGTTGAAATATCTTTCCAAACCCTTCAGAAGTTCCCTTGACTGCTGAAACTTTGCGTTTTTATAACCATGGACGTCCACAGGGGATGTTGAAAGACGTTGAAATATATTGTACGTTTCATCCTTCAGTTTCCCCTTGGAAAAAGTTCTATGGGCGCCCCTTGCCAAGGGTGCCCATAGTTAAACATAAGGGGGCACTTGCCCTTCTCTGAGAACCCAGACCTCGAGGGATACTTGCCCTCCCCTGGAGGTTCAGGTTTACTAGACCACAAATTTGTGATCTTGAACCTACAGGGGAGGGCAAGTGCCCCATTTCGCTTCCTATGGGCGCCCTTGGCAAGGAGCGCCTATAAAACTTTTTCAGGGGGGAACTAAAGGATGAGACGCACAATATCTATCAACGACTTTTAACATCCCCTACGGACGCCCATAGTTATAAGTGTACAAAGTTTCAGCTTTTTATGTCACGGGGACTTCTGAAGGGTTTATAAAGACTTTTCACCCCCCTTTTGTCCGCCGTTGGGAAGTAAAAAATATATACAAAGTTCCGTTAGGTTCTGTTCCATAGTTGATAGTGTAAGTAGGCAATGATTTAGCCTTTTAGGTGACTAAGTGGGCTTCTGGCTAATCTGAAAAGACCCTATTTTTTCGCCCCTGAGGAAAACTGAAAATTGAACTCTGTTAGGTTCTGTCTCGTACTCGATAGTATAAGCAAGGAAGCCCTTGCAGTGGTCGCCCATAGGGGAGGATAAGAGGGGAACTAGCCCTTTCCTGAACATTCGAGGTTACAAATATAGGTATCAAGCTAGTCGATATTGTACGTTTCATCCTTGATTTTACGGCCCTTGGAAAAAGTTCTCTGGGCCCCCATAGGGGAGGGCAATAGGGCACTTGTCTTTCCCTGGACGTTTTAGGCCACAAATATAGATATAAGGCTGATCGATATTGAACGTCTCATCCTTGAAATTGTTCCCTTTGAAAAAGTTCTATAGGCGACCATAGAAAGGGTACTTGCCCCCCTGGACATTCAAGGTCACAAATGTAGGTATTGAGTTAGTCGATATTGTACGTACCAGGATTCAGTTCCCTTTAAAAAGTGTATGGGCGTCCTTGCTTATAGTATCGACAACTGGACAGAACCTAACGGAGATGGATATTTTATTACTTTCCAATGTTAAAAAGTCTTTCCAAACTCCCAGAGAAATTTTCGTGACATAGAAGGCTGAAATTTTGAACACTTACTGTCATGGGGGCCTATATGAAAGGGCAAGGGGGCACTTGTCCTGCACTGGACATTCAAGGTCACAAATATAGGTATCAAGCTAGTAGATATTGTAAGTATCATCCTTGAGTTTGCACACCTGGAAAAAATGCTATGGACAACCTTGTTTATAGTATCGACCACAGACAGAACCTGACGGATCTGTATATTCTTTTCTCTCGAAAGTGAACAAAATGGGTGGGGGTTTTAAAAGTCTTTCCAGACCCTCCAGAAGTCTCCGTGACACAGAAGGCTGGAACTTTGCATTTTACTGTCATAGGCACTCATAGGGGAGGGCAAGGGGCACTTGTCTTCCTTTGGATGTTCAAGCTCACAAATGTAGGTCTTAAGTTATGCATTATTGTACGTCTCATAGTTGAGTTTTGCCCTCGCTAGAATAAGTTCTATGGACGCCTTTGCTATGGGCACCCCTAGGGGTGAGCTAGGGGGTAATTTTCCTCCGGTGAACGTTCAGGGAAAGAAAATGTAGACATCTAGTCAAATTTGTACGTCTCATTCTTGAGTTTGATCACCCCAAGAAAATGCTTCATGGGCGCTTGAATCACACTCTTTCGAAATAAGGTCGACCCCCTCCTGCAGTTACCACACTATATTTTTGATCGCACTATATTTTTGACACACTCTCTTTCATCCGTGTTCTAATCACGTTAATTACAAAATGTTCTATCTTTAATTCCAATTTAAAAAAATGCATCTACATGTAGAATTTCATGATTATACGTTTTCTCTTTCTCTCTCTTGTATAAAGTCTCTAATTTCGAATAATCCCACTCATTACAAAAATATTCTACCTATTTCTGCTTTCTACAGAATGTATCTACATATATATTTTCTTAGTGATACGTGCATTCGTACCTCACAAATTCATATGGAAATATTTCCAAAAATGTTCGAAATGTGTATCTGATGTCTTTAAATGCCCCTGTTTGTTTCATTGTCGAATTAAAATTCATTCGGGAACATTCTCTATAAAATAATCTGAGAAAATAACAACATTATTTGTTAATTTAACCAATATTAATTTAATTCTAATCTAAGAGATAATGCATTTTAAATATGATTAAATTGCTTAATTGTAAGTTGTACATCCATATATAAAAGAGAAAAAAATTGCGAGAGTTTCTTGAGCTGTTCGTACGACTTAGGCAATATGAAAACAAGTTTTCAAAAACAAACAAAAAAATCTGATGCGGGCAACACATGACTTTCCTTATATAATGCAATGAATTTACTACTTTTACAGTTAAAAAAAAATAGGTTTTTCTTTTAGTAGATACTAATATTCTTTCCAAGATATTGAATTTTCGACAATTAGTCGCCATTTTCATTGATTTAGCGTCATTTTTATCCATTTGGCGAGATTTTCGTTAATTTGGCAACATTTCAAAAAGTCGCCAAGTTGGCGACATTCCGCCAAATTCGTCACCAAAATCTCGCCAAGCGTTATGGACGAAGAAATAAGTTATTCTTACAGCAGACAAATGAGTATTGGCTTTCAAATAAAAACGTATTACTCAAAGTATCTTTTTTCATGAATGGAACGAGCTAGATCCACGAGAATGATATCACCTAATTTATCGTATTGTATTACATATGAAAAGTGAACATGATTTTCAATAGGAATTATTTTTTTTATTTTATATGACTTTTTGATAATTTTTTTGAAAAATGTGCAATATCTCGAGAACGGTTCATGTTAACGTTCTAAAATTTATGCCAATCGTTTTCGAATGAAAAATTACATAAGAAATGTCTATTTGCGTAACTTTATTACTGATTTTGATTTTTTGACGATTTTTCAAAATTTCATTCGAAAATTTAGGGGGGTTCTAGACATTCGATTGCGTATAAAAACAATAGGCTTCCAGTGTTTACGGATTGTGATTTTTGTACCAAATTTGGTTCGAATCGGTTCATTCGTTCGTCAGTTATCGTCTCCGCAGACTCACTGACACACACACACACACACACACACACACACACACACACACACACACACACACACACACACACACACACACACACTTTCACACGCACACACACACAGACATCACTTCAAAAATGTTTGATTCGTGATCAGGGAAGCTTGAAACGTACTCTCCCGTCGAAAACTCGAATTCGAATTTTCGACCCCGTCACAATACTTTCCTTATACATTATGTATATAAGGAAAGTAAAAACCTCAACAAAATAATATAATTCAATTGTACCTTTTACAATAAAAGCAGAAGTGACTATTAATACTAGTTTGATAGCCCTGAAAAATACTGTCAAAGAAAAGTACGAACAGTGTTTCTTTCAATCATCCCTGGGGAAGGGGGAGAAGGGGGGGGGGGAGAGGCGAAGCCACCTCGGAAATATTTTATGAAACCTTGTTTCTATTTATGTTGCACAGCATTTAGACATATTTATATTGGGAAAATAGAAAATTTGCTCTCTCTAAAATGTCATTAGCACCCCAGTCCAAAAAGCTCTGAAGGAAACACCGACTACGAAGGTCCGTGGTTTGAGTCCGGGTTGTTTGCAGCAAGGCACTTTATAATGGCCTCGGAACAGAGACAGCGGTATCAATGCTGATATCGAAGCTTACGAAAAGTGTAAACATTTTGAACGCATGTTTCTCTGAATCCAATAAGTAAAAATCTAAATAATTTATGCTTATTTTTATCGGAGATAGCGTACTATTTATGCATATACAAAAACAGTTTCAATATTTTAATATTTTAAATTATATTTTTCGAATAAAATAAATTAGAATTTAAAGGTTTATTCGAACAAGTTCTTGATTCTCTTTGCTTATTTTCACTCGATATATTTTCTAGACTATAAAAAATAGATATAAATAGTAAGAAATAAAAATGTTTAGACCGAAATACAGTTTCTAGACCAATTATATATTTTTACAAAGTACTTGTAATTTTCGAGCAATCGTGGTGTTGAAAATTTTAATTTTTGTATAACAGCTACTGAATTTAATGTTGCTCTATGAAAATACGCTTGTAATGTTATTAAAATATTCTGTAATATTCTTCTAATTAAAACAACAACTTTACAGGGGAGTGCTTTGGCACCCCCTGACCCTCCTTCCCTAAATAGGCCTATGTGCCTACATCCGATTTTTCGCTCCTCAACGAAAAGCATGAAGAACTAAAATGATCAAAAGCGTGCATGATTTTAATTCTGTGTGTTTGTCAACATGTCATTTCTATGGTGACAAAAGCGACGTTATTCGGCAGATCGAGGGAAAATTATTTTTATGCTCTGGGAACATTATAATCCTATCAAATTCTGAAGAAATGGTTAGACCAATCTTCATATTTTTTTACAACCGATATTTTATTATATTAATATTAAGACCAATTTTTTTTTCACTTTCTCCTACAAATGTATAGAAAAATAAGAGTATCATTTTCAAAAGGAATTTTTTTAATGGATATCTCGATGGAGAAACATGTTTGAAGACAGTAGTCTTCAATATGCGGATGGCAGGCCGCTAGCAGTTCAACTCCCGATTTTGTGCAACCCGCCAATAAAACTTTAACAAGAATAATTTCCCATTGCAAAATAACATCATTTTTTTTTTATATAACTACCTTTTAAATAAAAGAAAATATTTTTTTTATTATTTTTAAAAGCAATTTTCTTTATTGAGTAAAAAGAATATTCAGTTCAGAGTTGTTAGCTTTTTACAAATATATAATTAGTATTCCGAAAATATCGGCGCATATTGACGAACAGCAATAACCATAAAGTCTGTCGAACGGCTGTAATTTTAGCCTTTTATATATGCAACGTATTTTAGTCTTTTATATATGTCTATTACATCACGACACCGGTTGTATTCAGCAAGTTAATGCAGTAAAATGCGCAAAGTTGTCTTGTGTAGATTCAAAATAATTGTATAACCACTTTTTGTCTGGGCGGTATATCGCTGTATGCAACAAGTTAATGTTGTAAAGTGCGCAGAGCTATTTTCTTTCTTGATTGAAAATAATTGTAAAACTTCTGTTGTTTGGTAAGAAAACTTCATGCTGCCCAGAATTCGAACCTTTTTTTAACACCAGAGTTGTTTTCGCTAGCAGGTTAAGTTGCGTATTGGACCATATCCATGGCAATAAATAAAATTTTTGAGACAAAATATATTGAAAAAAAATATGATCTGAAATGAGGGTTTCAAATTGAAGAGAACTGCATTCACAGCCATAAAATCACTGCTCATGATTATTGTCGCCAACTAGAAATGAATGTGCTATGGGCAGCAAAAAGTTCAAAATATTCAATTATTTTGGAGTTAAGTCGGATTTCAGACATTTTTACTGGAAATTAATTTTAGAACTGTACAAAGCCATCTTCTCAAGTTATATTTGCATTTTATATAAAGCACACTTTAGAGTACATTTTTTTTTCATATACATCAACATGCCAAGTTCTATCTCTCGGAAAGGTCAGACGAAATACATGTTATCTTGAATCGAAGAAAACTTGAAACAAGGAAGTTTTTTTTGTAGAAGGAAGTTTTAGCATTACAGCTTTAAAATTTGACAGATACATGTATTGATTAATTAATTATTATTATTTAAATAATTATTATTTAATTATTATTTAATTTATTTATTTAATTAATTATTATTATTTAAATAATTACAGTTATAAATATTAATTTTCGCTGTAGACCATTGAATTACCATTATTAACGAACAGCAATAACTGCAAAGTCTGTCGAACCGCTGTAATTTTATATGCAACGTCTATTTCATTCCAAAATTGTATTTTTTGCTTCTAAAATTTGTTTCCGTGTTTTCAGATATGTGCTTATCCATAACTGGAACTGAAGACAGTTCAAAATAATGCTGTATTTGGATTCTAAATCCTTAAGCACTCCAAAGACTTTGTAAAGAAAGGGCCATGAGTGTACACGTATGGTCTATCTATAACAAATTGACCATATCTGATCACATAACAAAGCGAGATAGATGAAAGAGCCAATTATAAAGTTCATTATCTAATTAGCAGGAATCGACATCAGAAATACACGCAATGCGTACATGGGCCAACGGCCGTACCGTGCTGAAAACACCGGTTCTCGTTAGATCACCGAAGTCAAGCAGCATCGGGCGCGGTTAGTACTTGGTGGGTGACCACCTCGGAACACCGCGTGCTGTTGGCCATCTCGGGTGCGGTATCCCCGTGGTTTGCGCGCTAGATTTGCACGCTACCACAAATGCCGCCGTGTTCATGCGGAGTACGATCACGTTAAACATGTGGGTCCGTAAGTCCTTCCAAGAGGTTGGTGGTAGGGGAAGGAGGGTACGGTCCCTGTGGGTGCCTCCCCCACTGGGTTCCGGTCTAAATTGGGTGGCACTTCCCGGCCGTCCATGCAGTTACCTTACACCTTTCTGGTAGGTCGGACGGTCTGGGTCTCAACAACAACAACGCAATGCGTACATAGAAAACAATAAATATTTTTAAAAATTTTGTATTATCATGTTCTGTAACACAGTGACACTTGCAATGCTTATATGTGGTCCTATTCAAAGTATGTGGTCCTATTCTTTCTCGAATGCAAATGTTGATTCTTGCTGACAGAGGGCATTATATTAAATTCCTCTGCATGAAAGTGTTTCTTGCCGTTCTTGAATAGGACAGCATTCGCTAATAACCCTATTGTGTCAAATAAATGCGTTCTATAACAGTTTTAGTGTCGATTCTTACTTATTAGACAATGTTTCACAACTTTGAAATTGGCTTTTTATCTTTTATATCGTTTTGTTGCCGAGTTCTTTATTCTAACTGTTTTAATTCTCTGTTAGGGGCGCTGCAATTAACTTTATTTGATCGGGCATGGTCGCTTTATTATACATAGACCTAACGAGTACAATCGCGGTCCTTTCCTTACAAAGTTAGTCTACTCTTTGCAATTGGCGTTCTCAAGGACTTTTCGTAGAAACCATGTATTTAAAATTCCAGAATTTTGGACTGTATTGAGGTTTTGCATCCCATTTGTCGTAATCTATAGGAGAGTAATAATAATAGAAAAACAGCCATGGCGGTAATAAGATATTTACTGCAAGAAATATTCTGCGTCTTCAAACTTCCATTTTGAGCCGAAATTGCTCTTTCGTCATATTTTTTAATTAGAAATTTTGTATTTTAATAACTGCGCAGAGTATCCAAATACGGGTTTACCCGAAGAGAGTTAAAGTTATTGCCACATTGGTAGTTTATCAAAATTTTGAACTGTACGAAGTTGTTGCAAATTGAATGTTTCATCTATTTTTTCTTCTTAATATGAATTAAAATCGTTTGAGAAATGAGAAAGAGGGGACGGATGGGGTGGGTATTGTGAATTCTTCCCACTCAGGTGGGAGCCTTGTGCGAGGACAGCACATTCTGCATTCCAAAATGTTGAAAAGAAATTTTATGTGTATTGGTACTTAAGCCTGTCAAAAACGAGGAAATAAATACACTTACAAAGTTAAGTTGTACAATTTTAAACAAGTTTTACCTTGCTTAACAATGTATAGCGCTCAGCGCCGGAAACAGTCTTTTTAATCGAAAAATGATTTAGTTAGTTTTGTGCCGGGGTTGATAATATGAGTGTTATTGTTGAGACTCAGACTGTCCGACCTACCAGAAAGGTGTAAGGTAACTGTTTGGACGGCCGGGAAGAATCACCCAATTTAGACCGGAACCCAGTGGGGGAGACATCTACAGGGACCGCATCCTCCTTCCCCTATCACCAACTTCTAGGAAGGACTTACGGACCCACATGTTTAACGTGATCGTATTCCGTGAGAACAAGGCGGCAGTTTTGGCAGTGGAGGGAATCGAATCCGAGCCTACCGAGTGCAATTCCCGAGCGCTAACCGCCGGGCTACCGCGCCCCTAATATTATGAGTGTTTCCAAAGGATATGGGAGTACTTTTAGACTACCCCCAAATATCGAGAATCTGACTTTCTGTCCCGTGGTTGATACTATAAGTGCGCAAAGGTTTAGCCTTTTAGGTCACCGGTAGGATTTCTGGTGGGTTAGTAAATACTTTTCGAAAACATTTTATTTTATACGTCTCTTGAGAGGAAAATTAAAAAATCTGACCTGTTCCATGAGTCGATACTATACATGTTGTTGCTGTTGATACCTAGACCGTCCGACCTACCAGAAAGGTGTAAGGTAACTGTTTGGACGGCCGGGAAGAATCACCCAATTTAGACCGGAACCCAGTGGGGGAGACATCTACAGGGACCGCATCCTCCTTCCCCTATCACCAACTTCTAGGAAGGACTTACGGACCCACATGTTTAACGTGATCGTATTCCGTGAGAACAAGGCGGCAGTTTTGGCAGTGGAGGGAATCGAATCCGAGCCTACCGAGTGCAATTCCCGAGCGCTAACCGCCGGGCTACCGCGCCCCTAATATTATGAGTGTTTCCAAAGGATATGGGAGTACTTTTAGACTACCCCCAAATATCGAGAATCTGACTTTCTGTCCCGTGGTTGATACTATAAGTGCGCAAAGGTTTAGCCTTTTAGGTCACCGGTAGGATTTCTGGTGGGTTAGTAAATACTTTTCGAAAACATTTTATTTTATACGTCTCTTGAGAGGAAAATTAAAAAATCTGACCTGTTCCATGAGTCGATACTATACATGTTGTTGCTGTTGATACCTAGACCGTCCGACCTACCAGAAAGGTGTAAGGTAACTGTTTGGACGGCCGGGAAGAATCACCCAATTTAGACCGGAACCCAGTGGGGGAGACATCTACAGGGACCGCATCCTCCTTCCCCTATCACCAACTTCTAGGAAGGACTTACGGACCCACATGTTTAACGTGATCGTATTCCGTGAGAACAAGGCGGCAGTTTTGGCAGTGGAGGGAATCGAATCCGAGCCTACCGAGTGCAATTCCCGAGCGCTAACCGCCGGGCTACCGCGCCCCTAATATTATGAGTGTTTCCAAAGGATATGGGAGTACTTTTAGACTACCCCCAAATATCGAGAATCTGACTTTCTGTCCCGTGGTTGATACTATAAGTGCGCAAAGGTTTAGCCTTTTAGGTCACCGGTAGGATTTCTGGTGGGTTAGTAAATACTTTTCGAAAACATTTTATTTTATACGTCTCTTGAGAGGAAAATTAAAAAATCTGACCTGTTCCATGAGTCGATACTATACATGTTGTTGCTGTTGATACCTAGACCGTCCGACCTACCAGAAAGGTGTAAGGTAACTGTTTGGACGGCCGGGAAGAATCACCCAATTTAGACCGGAACCCAGTGGGGGAGACATCTACAGGGACCGCATCCTCCTTCCCGTATCACCAACTTCTAGGAAGGACTTACGGACCCACATGTTTAACGTGATCGTATTCCGTGAGAACAAGGCGGCAGTTTTGGCAGTGGAGGGAATCGAATCCGAGCCTACCGAGTGCAATTCCCGAGCGCTAACCGCCGGGCTACCGCGCCCCTAATATTATGAGTGTTTCCAAAGGATATGGGAGTACTTTTAGACTACCCCCAAATATCGAGAATCTGACTTTCTGTCCCGTGGTTGATACTATAAGTGCGCAAAGGTTTAGCCTTTTAGGTCACCGGTAGGATTTCTGGTGGGTTAGTAAATACTTTTCGAAAACATTTTATTTTATACGTCTCTTGAGAGGAAAATTAAAAAATCTGACCTGTTCCATGAGTCGATACTATACGTGTTGTTGCTGTTGATACCTAGACCGTCCGACCTACCAGAAAGGTGTAAGGTAACTGTTTGGACGGCCGGGAAGAATCACCCAATTTAGACCGGAACCCAGTGGGGGAGACATCTACAGGGACCGCATCCTCCTTCCCCTATCACCAACTTCTAGGAAGGACTTACGGACCCACATGTTTAACGTGATCGTATTCCGTGAGAACAAGGCGGCAGTTTTGGCAGTGGAGGGAATCGAATCCGAGCCTACCGAGTGCAATTCCCGAGCGCTAACCGCCGGGCTACCGCGCCCCTAATATTATGAGTGTTTCCAAAGGATATGGGGGTACTTTTAGACTACCCCCAAATATCGAGAATCTGACTTTCTGTCCCGTGGTTGATACTATAAGTGCGCAAAGGTTTAGCCTTTTAGGTCACCGGTAGGATTTCTGGTGGGTTAGTAAATACTTTTCGAAAACATTTTATTTTATACGTCTCTTGAGAGGAAAATTAAAAAATCTGACCTGTTCCATGAGTCGATACTATACGTGTTGTTGCTGTTGATACCTAGACCGTCTGACCTACCAGAAAGGTGTAAGGTAACTGTTTGGACGGCCGGGATGTGCCACCTAATTTAGACCGGAACCCAGTGGGGGAGGCATCCACAGGGACCGTACCCTCCTTCCCCTACCACCAACCTCTCGGAAGGACTTACGGACCCACATGTTTAACGTGATCGTACTCCGCGTGAACACGGCGGCAGTTTTGGCAGCGGCTGGAATCGAACCCGGGCCTACCGAGTGCAACTCCAGTGCGCTAACCAATGGGCTACCGCGTGTGAAAGCCCCAGGCCGTCCGACTCGTCCAGAGGACTTAGAGTATTTATTTGGACGGCCGGGAAGGGGGGCTACCGCGTGTGAAAGCCCCAGGCCGTCCGTCTCGTCCAGAGGACTTAGAGCAACAATTTGGACGACCGGGGGGCTACCGCGTGTGTAAATATTCTGTTGATCGGTCACTGGGACGCTTCTAGAGGGTCTAAGAAGATAAAAACGCATTGAACAATTATTATATAAATATGTGCATATCCATATATAATAATTATTATACATCTATGCTTGCGTGCGTATATCTGCGATTGCGTACATGCTTACGTATCAAGGCGCGTTTGGGGGAGCTTTTTGCCCTTGGTGCATAACATATTGAAATCCATTGTTTTAAGACTTCCTAAGTAAATTTCGAACACTTGGAGGGATGATTGTTTGTACGAGTGTGAGTGTGCATGTACACGATAATTCATAACGAATGCGCATATCGATATGAAATTTCATGCATGGATATATTATGCAAAAATATCGAACTGAATTGATGTTTCCTAAATTTTACATGACTATAACATGAATAATTCGAAATGTAACATTTTCATTGCCTGGCGTCGTCAAGGGGGTGGTTTCAAGGGTTCCAATCTTCTCTAGAGAAACATTCAGTTCCAGTATTAGAGTTGTGCTGTAGAGGTACAATTGCAAGAATATATATATATATATATATATACTATATCATAACTTATGGTCGTTTTAACAGTTAGGCCAACTAAGCACATGCCTAGGGCCTAGGAAACGGGGGTGAAGTGGAACCCATGAAAATGGAAAAAAAAAGAAAAAATCTCAAAGAACTCCTTCGTACTGTTTTATGGTTAATAATGTAAAAGACTAATACAAAATTTAAAGACTAATACTATTAAAATACTAGTACAAATTTTTATAAAAACCATTTGTGAATAATAAGAAACTGCCAGCCATAGTGTACACTTTAAATACATTAAAAAGTACCTTAAGAAGCTAGAAAACGAGAATTAATATTTTCTTTACATTCCCAGAATAATCAAAGTCAGCCACAGCGACGAAATTCTCAATCTCATATACTGAGCAATTCTCATTGGTTATTGTCTGAGTCCGCTTAGTTTACGTCACTGCTATCACATCAGCTACCAAGTGCTGCACCTGCTATTTAGTTATGGGCAGTTATTGTATATATAGGGGAGGAGTCCGAATTCACCTCTGAGTTATAAGACCCGAAATACTGTAAATCCGGCTTTGCAATTACCAACAAAAAGCAAGAACGCGTTCCTACAATTTCAGTGAACATTTTCCTGGTACGTTACTAGCGCACATGAATTGAAATTGTCAAAGGATTTCGGGACATAGACTCGTATGCGCACGACACGATTCCGTTTTCTACGCATATGTGTTCGCAACAAATCGCATTGCTTGCTTGACTGCAACTCAACTCCACCAGATAATGAAGCAGACGAAAACCGCAAATTGCGGTTCCTTCGATCAGTGGAATTGACATTTAGAAATTGTGTGCTGAGGTTGATGTTACGTAATATTGTTATGAGTTTGATGTGTTTAATAAGTGTTCCTATTGCAGTGAATTTGTGAGTATTACGAAAATAATAAATACAGAAGTGCAGAAGATTCAAGTATGGTTTTTTCTATTTTTTTTGTGAATGTATTTTAGATAAAATTCAGTTCATTAAATTACAGAATGGTATATTTATATAACTTACAGTAGCGGTTTTCAAACTTTTTTGATCGCGGAACCCTTTTGAAATTTAATTTGATGGCGGAACCCCAAAATGAGAAAATGTCCCTTGCGGTCCAAATTATGCATTCAAATTTTACTCTTTTTTCTATATCTGGAAATTTTATCAGAAACTATCCTGATACGGAATCCCTGGAATACTGTGATGGAACGTATGTACTGTGATGATATCCAAGGGATCCACTGAACACACTTAAAAAAAAAAACGCTGACTTACAGTATTTAAAATAAAATGAAATGAAGTGAACTAATTGGTATTTGCGGATAAAATACTGGAGGGAAACTGAGATTATTTTTTTTATAATTGTTTTAGAGTTTTATTATATTATGTTAAATTTTAATGTCTAGTTTTGATTTGAGTAGTTTAATTAGCTTGTACAAGTTTACTGTAATTGGCAGTTAGTTCACTCAACAATATTTTTTCAGAATTTGCTCAGTTGGTAAGAAAACTTGCCTTTATGAAACTAAGGAAAAATACTTATTATTTTTATCCATAATTAAGGAACTTTGATTTACAAATAACCAAAAATAAACATATACAATCTAAGACAAAAATCGACGCCCCAAGAAAGAATTATCCAAATGAGACAGAATTTGGTACGTGTAATGTGGATGTACAGAAAAAGAAATTATTAAAATTTCAGAACAATTGGATGGTTTATTGCATGAAAGATCTACACAAAGTGAGCACGTCAATATGGCGTTGGTCCACTTCTGGTCTTGATACAGGCTTTTACCCGACATGGTATTGATGCATAAAATTGCCGGATGGTATTCTGAAGGATGTCGTTCCAAATAGCTTCCAAATGACGAGCTAATTCGTCTATATTCTGGGATGGTCGCAGGCGACGAACCATCTCATCCCAAATGTGTTCAATAGGCGAGAGATCTGGGGATCTGGCTGACCAAGGAAATGTGTCGTAAGCACGCAGACTATCAATAGAGAGGCGTGCCGTATGTGGCCTGACATTATCTTGCTGAAAAGTTAGCCCAGGGTGTCACGAAAGGAATGGCAATACAACGGGTCGTAGAATGTCGCTAACGTACCGCTGTGCTGTGATGGTGCCAAGGAGGACTATCAAAGGGGTCCGACTATTAAACGAAATGGTACTCCAGACTATAACCCCCTGTTGTCGGGCCGTGTGGCGTGTAACAGTAAAAGCAGGATCCTGACGAGGTCCGGGCTGTCTCCAGACACATCTGCGCTGGTCGTCGGACACAGTTCGAAACGGGACTCATCACTGAAGACAATTCATTCCCAATCCGAACAATTGCACGTTGATCGGGCCCGGCACCATTGCAATCGCTGTTGACGGTGCATACTGGTTAGTGGTAGGCGGTGTAATGGGGGCGCGAGTATAGATATCGCTTCCGCAGTCTTCTATTAATGGTCAGGGTGGTTACTTCCGTGTTTGTCACACGTTGGATGGTTGATAATGACGAATCTTGTGCTGTCACAGCTGCTCTGACAATCGCTCTATCTTCCCGTTTTGTCGTTGCTCTAGGCCGTCCGTTGCCCGTTTGCTGCTAAAATCTACCATTCCGGACCCATTCCTGCCAACATCGTCTAATTGCTGCATCGCTCCTACCCAAATGCCGAGCGATTCGTCGGCGTGCCCATCCGACCGCACGCTTTCTTTCAAACTCCTTTATATGCTTGTAGTGGGCGTGAATTCGCCGGCGAGGTATTGTTATGAGGTAGCAGTACGGTGTGTCCATTTTATGGAGGGTGACATACCATCTTTAATACGTGGCAAGAAGAGCGTCAACCACCAGCTACTATAGATACGTTAAGTAGGTCGCGTGTGTTTGCATGATTGACTCGTCGTACAGGAAAAGAGACTACAAGTTTAAAACTTAACAATTTAATAACCAGAAACCTAACATGACTAAACGTAGCTTTTACATTACATGCTTTGGCTCAAAACTGCCGCAGCGTAACATCATACATGCATGTAGAGATTCGAGTAAGTGACACTCGTACAAAGCGACGAGTGTTCGTGAAAACCAACGATATTCTGGTGAAAACCAACGAGACCCAATTTGTGTCGATTGCATCGTCTTAAATATTGACCCACAGACATGCGCACTACAGCATTTTACTGGTCAAGCAGAAACTGCGTAGCCCCGCAGCAACGGTGGTACCGCACTGTTACAATACAATCAAGGTACGTAAACGCAATCGAAATCCACTGCACGTTTTGTTCCTGAAAGCGAGGTTCGCTCTTTATATACACCACCATGGTGCTCAGTTTCAATGCGCTGTAGTTCCGACTATTTATTGGCTGCAAATTTTTGATCATTTGCATATTCGGTCGCATGTACAGTTTCATTACCATCGGATTATTTTGCGGGATGCGTCGATTTTTTTGTCTTAGAGCGTATATATTTTAAATACTTTGTTGATACTTTTTGTTGATTCAAATGAGAACTACAGATGGAAATTTACTAACATTATCGACACCTAGATATAATTCTCAAAGCATTATGGAATTTTCAAGTTTTCCATCCATTCCTTCTCTCTAACTTCCTAAGCGAGACAATTTTAGGCCCGATGTTTAATAGTTTACAAATAATTAAAAACCTATTAATATTTTTATTTTTGAATAGCTAACAGTTTTATATAGGAAAAAAATCACTAGACATCAGCCATGGATCTGGGGAGCGCAGATTAGCTGAATAAAACACTGGATATAGATACACGGTAATAAAATTTTAAGCATAGTGTTTAACATAATGTTGAAATTTCCATTAATCTAAATCTAAACCACTTTACATTAACTTCCCAGATGCACACTTCTCTCCTTCTCACCACAAATAAAAACTCAACTAAATTCTTCTTTTCCAATTTTCAGAACACATACAGTTTACACTCAATACTACGCCTCCAAAGTTCCTTTGATAGTCCTTACTGTACGTGATTCAAACCGCCTTGAATGTGTATAATAAAGCGACATGAACAAGATAACACCTTAATTCATCCTATTTTTTTTTTTTTTTTTTTTTTTTTTTTATAAAAAATATATTGGCAAAATACATGGCAAGTTGAACTTTTCACTACAGTATATGCCCACACATGACATTTCTATCTACTCGTGCTTAAGTTCGTGAGTATTGAAAGTCTGCAAGTCTCTAAAAACATTAAAAGAAGCTGTACGCTTTCCCGGTTCTCTCCTGTAATCCGCCATGATTCTCCGCTAGTATGTGACAAAACAAACTATCTCTTCTCTAAGTGCATTTCTGGCTATGTAAAGAACCTTACCGCCCTAGCTAGAGTTCGAAAAGTGGACTTTCGTGCTGGTTAGTTTACGAGCTCCCAATTGAGCTACTGGGATGGAATTACAAGCTCTTATCGTCGAGGTGGACTCTGAAATCTCCTCCCTCCAATGTTAGATGGACGTTAAACTTGACAATCTGACTGACCACTTCTTGTTATTACTTTCCTTATATACATAATGTATAAGGAAAGTATTGTGACGGGGTCGAAAATTCGAAATCGAGTTTTCGACGGGAGAGCACGTTTCAAGCATCCCTGATCACGAATCAAACATTTTTAAAGTGGTGTGTATGTGTGTGTGTGTGTGTGTGTGTGTGTGTGTGTGTGTGTGTGTGTGTGTGAAAGTATGTGTGTGTGTGTGTCAGTGAGTCTGTGGAGAAGATAACTGACGAACGAATGGACCGATTCGATCCAAATTTGGTACAGAAATCACAATCCGTAAACACTGGAAGCCTATTGTTTTTATACGTAATCGAATGTTCAGAACGCCCCTAAATTTTCGAATAAAATTTTGAAAAAATCGTCAAAATATCGAAACCACTAATAAAGTTACGCAAATAGACATTTCTTATGTAATTTTTCATTAGAAAACAATTGACATAAATTTTAGAACGCTAACATGAACCGTTCTCGAGATATTGCACATTTTTCAAAAAAATTATTAAAAAGTCATATAAAATGAAAAAAAAAATATTTCCTATTGAGAAACATGTTCACTTTTCATATGTAATACCATGCGATAAATTGGATGACATCACTCTCGTGGATCTAGCTCGTTCCATTCATGAAAAAAATACTTTGAGTAATACTTTTGTATTTGAACGCCAATAGTCATTTATCTGCTGTAAGAACAACTTATTTCTTCATCCATAACGCTTGACGAAATTTTGGCGACGAATTTGGCGGAATGTCGCCAACTTGGCGACGTTTTGAAATGTTGCCAAATTAACGAAAATCTCGCCAAATGGATAAAATTGACGCTAAATCAATGAAAATGACGACTAATTGTCGAAAATTCAATATCTTGGACAGAATATTAGTATCTACTATAAGAAAAAACCTATTTTTTTTACTGAAAAGTAGTAAATTCATTACATTATATAAGGCAAGTCATGTGTTGCCCACATCAGATTTTTTTTATCTCAGGTTAGTCTCCTAATACTACTGTTTTTATTTAGCTTAGTATCCTGCGTGGTTGTTGGCCTCTCAGTTTTGAAATTGGCGCCCAATATGCCAGAGTCCATTAAATCGGTTACTAGTACCATACAGGGTCCTTTGCAGACCCCCCAAACATCATTACAATAATCTGCAGGGTGGGATACCCAGACCGCCCGACTCACCCAAAAGTACGAGCAGCTGATTGAACGGTCGGGAAGGAGTCCTACCGGAAGCAGGCCTCCACGGCCAGCAACCTGCACGTCTGCGAGAGTTTATTAGTTTCCAAAATAGAACACTTGAAGAAATATATTTCAAATATACAAAACAGTTTCACATTATTTAAAGAAGGGCGCGATAGCCCAGTGGTTAGCGCGCGGGAACTGCACTCGGTAAGCACGGGTTCGATTCCCGCCACTGCCAAAATTGTCGCCGTGCTCACGCGGAGTACGATCACGTTAAACATTTGGGTCCATAAGTCCTTTCGAGAGGTTGGTGGTAGGGGAAGTAGGGTACGGTCCCTGTGGATGCCTCCCGCACTGGGTTCCGGTCTAAATTGGGTGGCACTTCCCGGCCGTCCAAACAGTTACCTTACACCTTTCTGGTAGGTCAGATGGTATGGGTCTCAACAACACCAACATCATTTGAAGAGTTACATGTAATATAAAAATATAGAAGAGAAAAATTTAGAAAAGAAAAAGCCCAAACAGAAGAATTTGGAAAAGTGAAAAAGGGAAGAAATTAGAAAATAATATTTTTTTCTTTTTCAATTTTTTTTTTTTAAAAATCGAAAGAGAAATTAAATTTAGAGTAAATATTAAAGTTGGCCAAAAGAGAGAGTAATATATACATGATATGTAAATAATTAAAACATGCATACACAACATTTAAGCATTACAACTAAACATAACAATTAAGGAACAACATAGGCTTTATTGATCAGAGAATTAAAAGCAGTTACTGCTCATAATTATTTCATTTTATTAGAAATTTCCTTGGCAATGAGAATACAGTGTTTAATAAAATTAATAGATCTTTTATTTTTGCAGACATTAGAAAACCAAATAACTTGATTTAGTTTGGAGGGTTTCGAAAGATGATATTGTTTTGTGTAAGGACACGAGAAAACGTAGTGATCAGCATCACCACAGGTTACACATAGACAGCTAGAAGTACTTTTAAATTTAAAATAATGTAAATAATCCATAAAGGGGCCATGTACGGTTAGAAAGTAAATTAAATATTTGTTATGTATTTGTAATTTAGTGTTGACAGAAAGTAGGTAATTTAGAATACAGGTGGGGGCATGTGTTTGTTCTTGGAGAAATATAGTTAATTAGAAGTGTTTGCCAATTTTGTATAAAATCTTTTTAACAGAGAATAAGGAAAATGAATTTTAAGAGGAGTTCCCGAAGAGGTAGCTAATTTAGCATGTTTATCAACAACTTCGTTTCCTAAGTTGTCTGCATGAGCTTTAATTAAAAAAATATTTAATAAATGTTTAGAGCGAATGGCCGAGTTTTTTTTATATTTTTAAGGAAATTTGATTTATTTTTATTAGAGTTAAGTGCCAAAATGGAAGAGAGACTATCAGAATAAATGTTAATTTTTCGATTATTTGAAAAAGCGCAATTTATTGCATAATCGATGGCTGCAATTTCCGCTTGGAAAAATGTATTTCTATTCTCAAGTTTAAAGGTGAAAACCTCATCTAATGTATTATTTTTGAAAATGCAAACGGAAAGTCCTGTGGTGTTTTCAATTTGAGAACCGTCTGTGTAAATATTAATCTGAAAAAATGAAATTGTTCGAGAGCCTTTGTAAAGGACCAGTCTGTCAGGTGAAATTGTTCGAGAGCCTTTGTAAAGGACCAGCTGGCTCGAATCGTACTAGCTTTGTACTAGCCAGCTAGATCTTTGTACTAGCCAGCTAGATATTTGTACTAGGAAGCTAAATCTTTGTACTAGTAAGCCGATTCTCTTCAATTGAGCTATTGGGACAGAATTGCAATGTCTTATCGTCGAAGAGGACATCTACAAATGCTCGTCATGGCGCATGTGATTTACTTTTTAGATATACACATAGATACGAGTATATACATACATAGATATTATAAACACGCTTGCACTAGTTATAGTTTAGATTTAAAATATAATTTATGTTACACTTACTATATATATAAATTACGGAATTGATATGCTTCCCTTATATACGTATATACAAGAAGCTTAAGAAAGTCCTTAAGCACCCCAATACTTTGTAAGGAAAGACCAACGAGTGTACACGTTAAACCTATCTATAGTAAAGCGACCATACCTCATCGAATTAACCTTTTGCTTACGGGTGGGACAGCGTCCATCCCAAACATAAAACCTCTCAAAAAGACAGATATTTGACATACCCTATCCCAAACATTTTGATCCCCCTTTGCAAGCATTGGCGTTCATGGACGCAGGCATTGGCGGGACGCCAATGCCTGTAAAGGGGATCGAACTGTTTGGGATAGGGTATATCAAATACCTATCTTTCTGAGAGGCTCTTTGTTTGGGATGGACGCTGTCCCACCCTTGACCAAAAGGTTAAAGTAATCGCAGCGTTCTTAGCAGATAATTAAAACATTTAGGATAAAGAATTCAGTAATAAGGCGAAATAGACAAATAAAGCCAATTACAAAGTTGTAGAACATTATCTAATAAGTAGGATTCGGCACTAGAAACGAATGAAACTCGTATACGGAGGACAATAAATACCTATCAAAAGGTTGTATTATCAAAGCCACTAACACGGTGACGCCTGCAAGGCTTGCCAATGCACGCAATCATATTCTTTCTGGAATTCAAATGCGCATTGTCTGTGACGGAGTCTAATTTAAGTAGTCTCTACAGTACATTCCTGTGCATGTAAATGGTGTTTATTGCATCATTACTGAATATGATAACAAAATCGTCTATAAACACATTGTGTTAAATACAGGAGCCGATTTAGTCTAACCGGGGCCCAAGGCAGACACTTCTCTGCCCCCCCTCACCTTTCGACATATATGAAATGAACAAAAATAATTTTTTTCAAAAACGTAATTACATTCTGAAAAAAAAAAGATATAGGAAGTGAAGCTCTTACATATATTTAATGGAGTTTAAATTATTGGCAACTTTCTATCATAGCCAAGAAGCGAACATACTCTGGATCTTGTATTGGTGCGATCTTACATATCCCCAAAATGAATCTTTTCACTGGGCAAACCTATTCTGATGGAATAATTATTTTTCAGAAAGTAGTCGTTATTTTGTTTCTATGATTCAATTGCTTAATTCGCCCCCCCCTCTAATGCGGGGGGGGGGGGGGCAGTTGCTCCGCATGCCCCTACGTTAGTCAGACCATGGTTAAATCAATGCCTTCTGCAACTCAAATGTCGATTCCTACTAATTAAATGTTCAATGATTTAAAATTTGCACCAAGCTTCAATGCTCTTAAACTTTGCACATAATTGACATTTTTCGTCTATCTCGCGTTGTTGTCGAGTCCGCAATCCCAACTTTTGAAACTCTCCACCGTGGGCGCTTTAATCCTTTTATTGAATCGGACATGGTGGCAAAGTTATTTGGGGGGTACTTAAGAACTTTCCGAGGAACACTGTATATAGTCCGAGCGCTTTCTCTTATAAAAGCAGGAAAATACGTAACGGTTCGAATTTACTCTATTACGTAATTCACACAGGTACAGTCCGTTTGGCATTCAAATAGATCTGCGGCAGACATAGGGAAGCACTTAAAGCAATTACTTTCAATTACAAACCCCGCAAAATGGCGCGTGTGGTGGCAAACATGTTGAAATATTTATGAAGTTTATGGGTGTGGTTTTCGCTAGTACAACGGGGTTTCTGCTTTTACCGAACCGGCATCTAAACAAATTTCCCCAGTGTTTTTTATTCCCATGATTGTCGAAGTAGGGGACGTGTTCGGAAAATGAAATTAACAGCGGAAAGGGGGTCACTGTGCCGACTGATCATAACAGAAGTAAGTTGAAGAGCAATTGGAATCTCAGATCGGATGATTCAGTTGGTAATGCCCGAGATTCAGGATCAAGAGGTATCAGGTATGGGTCCTGTTCAAAGCAATATTTCGTACTGGTGAATGAATATTATTATTATTATAGTTATTATTATGCCATTTATGTAATAGATTTTTTGTTTATTTCAAAATGTTATATTCCATTTATATTAGTTGATGCACTTTCTTAATTATATATATTCTTTTATGCGATTTTCTATGATAAAGCGAATGAAATCACTTCCAATACCTTAAGATAAACAGTTCTCAAGATATTTTTGTTTTTATTTTAGTGACTTGGAGTCATTTTTACTTTCCTTATATACATAATGTATAAGGAAAGTATTGTGACGGGGTCGAAAATTCGAATTCGAGTTTTCGACGGGAAAGCACGTTTCAAGCATCCCTGATCACGAATCAACATTTTTGAAGTGATGTCTGTGTGTGTGTGTGTGTGAAAGTATGTGTGTGTGTGTGAAAGTATGTGTGTGTGTGTGTGTGTGTGTGTGTCAGTGAGTCTGTGGAGACAATAACTGACGAACGAATGGACCGATTTGAACGAAATTTCGTACAAAAATCACAATCCGTAAACACTGGAAGCCTATTGTTTTTATACACAATCGAATGTTCAGAACCCCCTAAATTTTCGAGTGAAATTTTGAAAAAATTGTCAAAAAATCAAAACCGCTAATAACGTTACGCAAATAGACATTTCTTATGTAATTTTTCATTCGAAAACGATTGACATAAATTTTAGAACGCTAACATGAACCGTTCTCGAGATATTGCACATTTTAAAAAAAAATAATCAAAAAGTTATATAAAATAAAAAAAAAAATATTTCCTACTGAGAAACATGTTCACTTTTCATATGTAATACCATGCGATAAATTCGGTGACATCATTCTCGTGAACCTAGCTCGTTCCATTCATGAAAAAAGATACTTTGAGTAATACATTTGTATTTGAACGCCAATAGTCATTTATCTGCTGTAAGAATAACTTATTTCTCCGTCCATAACGCTTGGCGAGATTTTGGCGACGAATTTGGCGGAATGTCGCCAACTTGGCGACTTTTTTAATTGTTGCCAAATTAACAAAAATCTCGAAAAATTGATAAAAATGACGCTAAATCAATGAAAATGACGACTCATTGAAGAAAATTCAATATTTTGGAAAGAATGTAAGTATCTGCTGTAAGAAAAACCTATTTCTTTACTGTAAAAGTAGTAAATTCGTTGCAATAAGGAAAGTCATGTGTCGCCCACATCAGATTTTTTTAAATACAGTGTGGCTAAATGAGAAGGAAAATATTTTAAGCTGCAAGTTCCAGATCATTATAAATAAGCACCTATTTCATGCGTTTGTGCAATAAGATTCATATAAAATTATATATTACAACCCAGTGCTTAGTGCGCCGGGATTGTACTCGGACGACCCGTTCTCAATTCCCGCCTCTGTCTAAACTGTTGCCATGTTCACGCGGAATACAAGCACTTTAAATATGTGGGTCCGTAAGTCCTTCCATGAGGTTGATGGTAGGGGAAGGAGGGTACGGACCCCGTGGATGCCTCTCCAACTGGGTCCCGGTCTAAATTGGGTGGCACTTCCCGGTAGTCCAAATAGATACCTTACACTTTCGGGTAAACAAAGCTTAAATGAAGGAAGGCAAAGCAAAATCTGAGGTGGACGGAATATGACTTTCTATATAACTCAAATTTATTTTACTCTCTTTTCTTCAAAATGTATTAAATTGAGTGTAATCGCACAAAATAACACGAATAGTCTTTAGAAATTATACCGAATTTTGAGTTTAAATTAAATTTTCTTTTCCATTTGGCGCCCTCGTGTATTTCAAAATGACAGCATGGCAAAGCCGAAATACCTCAAGAACGGTTCGTCCTAGAGTAGTGGGCGTGGCCTCATCCTTTTCATCATCAAAAATTACATATGAAAAAAGCATTTTATGAACACACTTAGGTACATTAATTAATCTATATAAATAAAAATGAAAATCTGTCTGTCTGTCTGTCTGTCTGTCTGTCTGTCTGTCTGTCTGTCTGTTTGTCCCATCATCACGGGAGAACGGCTGAACCGAATTTGATGAAATTTTGTGGGTAGCCCAGAAATAGCCCCACTTAAAATTATATCCGTGTTTTGAGTTTCTACGACCAGTGGTTCTCGAGATATTAGTAAAAAACAAAATTTTCGTTTGTCTCATCATCACGGAAAAACGGCTGAACCGAATTTAATGAAATTTGGTGAATAGCCTTGAAATATCCCCCCATAAATTTTGTCCAAGTTTCGAGTTTGTAAGACCTGGGGTTGTCGAGATATTAATGCAAAACGGAACTTTTTCCTAGGAGTTCTACTCCCTAACTCCGTGGTTTATCCAAACGAAAAGCTTGAAAATCGTTTGAAAGTGAATTAAAATTTAATCTATGAGTTTGATGGGAGATTTTTTGCGTTAATTAGTCACTTTCTGAAAAAATGAATTGTTTGAAACATGATTTAAAGGGGAAATCTATCTCCATGGTTCATGGTTTATTTAAAACAAGCTTTTACGGAACAATGAGAAGTATAGAGAAATCAAAATCGTTATTTAATTTCGCAGTTTATGTTATAAGACATGACATATTTAACATGTTATAAGATTCTATCTTATATCATGTTACTCAGAAACGCAATTAAATTAAATCTGTCTGTTAATTTTAATAATTATTTTTTCGATTTGAATAATAAATAAATGGATATAAAAATATATTTTAGAAAAGAACGATTTGATTTTTCTTATAGCATTTTTGACTGGATAATATCAATTACGGTCTTCAGGTTTAAAAAATGTTATTATTTATATTTTCGGGGATTATTGATTCAAGGATTATTGATATTTTCAAGTTATTATGCAATTATTTTATTATGACAAAAATTGTTTAAACTCATATATTGTATGTTGTACGAATCTTCTACAAATACACGTGTATATCTTTTAATCTACGAGAATATAAGTAGTACAGATATATTGACATATGTTTTGATATATATTGGCATATATTGGAATCAATTACGACCTTCTGGTATAAAGAGTACGGATATTATTGATGTTTTCAATTTATTACGTCATCTCTTTTATTTTGGCAAATATTTTTGAGACGCATATTGTAATACGGGTAATCTTCTACTAACACATTGGCATATTTTCTGATCTGCGACAATATAATTAGTACGGAGTTGCATATATTCATTCAATTCCTATTTTTTCTTCTGTAAATTTGCTTACAAAAGGGGGCAGGATGTTTTATTCTTCAGATCTGATCGTGAAGATAATTTTGCATAGTGAGAACATATATTCTTAAACTTCTCTTTAGGAGCAATAAATTTAATATTTTAACAGAATTTGCACATGATTGCGAACTATAAGTTTCTTTAAATTATACACTCCGTACGAATAACGGGTGTGCTGTTAGTGGTTAATAAATTTTAACATTTTAGGAGGATATATCATGTTGCTCGGCATCGCAATTAAATTAAATGTGTTTGTTAATGTTTTTATTATTTTTTTTCGATTTAAATAATAAATAAATGGATAAATGGATATAAAAGTATATCTTATGAATGGACGGTTTGATTTTTCTTTTAATTATATTAATTGCTGACTGCGTACATCAATTTCATTTATTTTGGCAAAGAGTTTTCAAGCTTATATCGTATTTAGCTACTAAACTCATATATTGTGTTTAGCCAATAAATTCATATAGCCGATTGTTGAAACAGAAAAAGAGTAGAGCGGGTATATCTTCTAATACAATTGTAGTGTTTTCATTTAGTATATTGAAACGGGATAAGAATGTTTCATTCAGATCTGCAAATTCAAAGCTACGAGTTTGGAGGGATATCGCTAATTTGACAACTTTTCTTAAACTTTGCCAAATTGACGGAAATGTCGCCAAATCGATATAAACGACACACAAACAGCTGCCATAAACCTTCGGGTTGGTCGTGTGGCTTGGGTCTTCTACATATCAATGGAATTTTTTTTTGTTTTGTTAGAAGAGAGTACTGAAATGATGTTTGGTTAGCATTTATCTGTCAGACCAACCATCCTACTTAGTAATACATTTAGCGAATTTTTAAAATGTCCCCAAATTGATAAAAATGTTTTCAAATCTATAAAAATATCTTGAAATTGATAAAATTGCTCTACATAAATGATATTAATTATTTTTTGTTAGGGGATAGTATTGTGATGATATTTCGTCAATTTGTCGCAAAGTGGAACTGTCAGTTCTACAGTCCCACTTGGCGATAAATTTGGCGATTTTTTAAAATGTCGCTAATTTGACGAAACTGTCGCCAAATGTTCCATAGAAATATAACTATTTAGACGATATTTTTTCTACCAATTTATTTGAAGCAAATGATATCATGTCGCTTAGCAACGGATTTAAATCCAATGTGTTTATGCGGCAGACGATTTTTATTAAATCCTTTCCGATTTGAATAATGAAGATATGTATATAAAATAAATTTCATTGCCATTTCATTTTGGACTGGATAATATCAATTATACTCTTCAGGTTTAAACATTATTATTATTGATATTTTCCGGAATTATTGATTCAGTGATTATTGATATTTTTAAGTTATTACGCCATTGTTTTATCGCGGCAAAAATTGCTGACACACGCATATTGTACGTTGTACGAGTAATCTTCTAGGAATGCACGGTTATATCTTCTAACCTACGAGAATATAAGTAGTACAGGTATATTGGCATATATTTTGACATATATTGGCATATATATTGGAATCAAGTACAGTCTTCTGGTATGAAGATTACGGGGATTAATTATATATTCAATTTATTACGTCGTCTGTTGTATTTTACCAAAAAACATTTGAGACTCATATTGCAAAACGGGTAATCTTCTACTAATAATCGGACATTATAAGTAGTACGTGTATTCCCATATAATTTTAGCACTTTAATTTTGACATATATTGGAATAAATGACTGTCTTCAGATTTAAAGATTACGGGTTTATTGGTATTTTCAATTTATACATGTAATCTACTAATACAGGTTATATTTTCTAATATTCGCGTATATAATTAGTACGGGTCCCATACAATTTTAACGCTTTTATTTTGCATATATTGATTCAATTCCATATTTTTTTTTTATATTTGCTTACATAAGGGGTCCAAGATGTTTCCTTCTTCAGATATGTCCATGAAGATAATTTCATATAGCGAGAACAGAGATTCTTAAACTTCTTTTTAGGAGCATTATATTAAATATTTTAACAGAATATTTTGATTAAACATGTCATTTAGTATACTATAAGAATTTGGGCATGATTATGAATTTCAAGTTTCTTTATATTATATACTCCGTACGAAGAACGGGTATGCTGCTAGTCTATATAAATAAAAATGAAAATCTGTCTGTCTGTCTGTCTGTCTGTCTGTCTGTCTGTCTGTCTGTTTGTCACACCATCACGGGAGAACGGCTGAACCGAATTTGATGAAATTTTGTGGGTAGCCCAGAAATAGCCCCACTTAAAATTATATCCGTGTTTTGAGTTTCTACGACCAGTGGTTCTCGAGATATTAGTAAAAAACGAAATTTTCGTTTGTCTCATCATCACGGAAAAACGGCTGAACCGAATTTAATGAAATTTGGTGAATAGCCTTGAAATATACCCCCATAACTTTTATCCAAGTTTCGAGTGTCTAAGACCTGGGGTTGTCGAGATATTAATGAAAAACGGAACTTTTTCCTAGGAGTTCTACTCCCTAACTCCGTGGTTTATCCAAACGAAAAGCTTGAAAATCGTTTGAAAGTGAATTAAAATTTAATCTCTGAGTTTGATGGAGATTTTTTGCGTTAATTAGTCACTTTCTGAAAACATGAATTGTTTGAAACATGATTTAAAGGGGAAATCTATCTCCATGGTTCATGGTTTATTTAAAACAAGCTTTTACGGAACAATGAGAAGTATAGAGAAATCAAAATCGTTATTTAATTTCGCAGTTTATGTTATAAAACATGACATATTTAACATGTTATAAGATTCTATCTTATATCATGTTACTCAGAAACGCAATTAAATTAAATCTGTCTGTTAATTTTAATAATTATTTTTTCGATTTGAATAATAAATAAATGGATATAAAAATATATTTTAGAAAAGAACGATTTGATTTTTCTTATAGCATTTTTGACTGGATAATATCAATTACGGTCTTCAGGTTTAAAAATTATTATTATTTATATTTTCGGGGATTATTGATTCAAGGATTATTGATATTTTCAAGTTATTATGCAATTATTTTATTATGACAAAAATTGTTTAAACTCATATATTGTATGTTGTACGAATCTTCTACAAATACACGTGTATATCTTTTAATCTACGAGAATATAAGTAGTACAGGTATATTGACATATGTTTTGATATATATTGGCATATATTGGAATCAATTACGACCTTCTGGTATAAAGAGGATATTATTGATGTTTTCAATTTATTACGTCATCTCTTTTATTTTGGCAAATATTTTTGAGACGCATATTGTAATACGGGTAATCTTCTACTAACACATTGGCATATTTTCTGATCTGCGACAATATAATTAGTACGGGGTTGCATATATTCATTCAATTCCTATTTTTTCTTCTGTAAATTTGCTTACAAAAGGGGGCAGGATGTTTTATTCTTCAGATCTGATCGTGAAGATAATTTTGTATAGTGAGAACATATATTCTTAAACTTCTCTTTAGGAACAATAAATTTAATATTTTAACAGAATTTGCACATGATTGCGAACTTTAAGTTTCTTTAAATTATACACTCCGTACGAATAACGGGTGTGCTGTTAGTGGTTAATAAATTTTAACATTTTAGGAGGATATATCATGTTGCTCGGCATCGCAATTAAATTAAATGTGTTTGTTAATGTTTTTATTATTTTTTTTCGATTTAAATAATAAATAAATGGATAAATGGATATAAAAGTATATCTTATGAATGGACGGTTTGATTTTTCTTTTAATTATATTAATTGCTGACTGCGTACATCAATTGCATTTATTTTGGCAAAGAGTTTTCAAGCTTATATCGTATTTTGCTACTAAACTCATATATTGTGTTTAGCCAATAAATTCATATAGCCGATTGTTGAAACAGAAAAAGAGTAGAGCGGGTATATCTTCTAATACAATTGTAGTGTTTTCATTTAGTATATTGAAACGGGATAAGAATGTTTCATTCAGATCTGCAAATTCAAAGCTACGAATTTGGAGGGATATCGCTAATTTGACAACTTTTCTTAAACTTTGCCAAATTGACGGAAATGTCGCCAAATTGATATAAATGACACACAAACAGCTGCCATAAACCTTCGGGTTGGTCGTGTGGCTTGGGTCTTCTACATATCAATGAAATTTTTTTTTGTTTTGTTAGAAGAGAGTACTGAAATGATGTTTGGTTAGCATTTCTCTGTCAGACCAACTATCCTACTTAGTAATACATTTAGCGAATTTTTAAAATGTCACCAAATTGATAAAAATGTTTTCAAATCTATAAAAATATCTTGAAATTGATAAAATTGCGCTACATAAATGATATTAATTGCTTTTTGTTAGGGGATACTATTGTGATGATATTTCGTCAATTTGTCGCAAAGTGGAACTGTCAGTTCTACAGTCCCACTTGGCGATAAATTTGGCGATTTTTTAAAATGTCGCTAATTTGAAGAAACTGTCGCCAAATGTTCCATAGAAATATAACTATTTAGACGATATTTTTTCTACCAATTTATTTGAAGCAAATGATATCATGTCGCTTAGCAACGGATTTAAATCCAATGTGTTTATGCGGCAGACGATTTTTATTAAATCCTTTCCGATTTGAATAATGAAGATATGTATCTATATAAATAAAAATGAAAATCTGTCTGTCTGTCTGTCTGTCTGTCTGTCTGTCTGTCTGTCAGTCTGTTTGTCACACCATCACGGGAGAACGGCTGAACCGAATTTGATGAAATTTTGTGGGTAGCCCAGAAATAGCCCCACTTAAAATTATATCTGTGTTTTGAGTTTCTACGACCAGTGGTTCTCGAGATATTAGTAAAAAACGAAATTTTCGTTTGTCTCATCATCACGGAAAAACGGCTGAACCGAATTTAATGAAATTTGGTGAATAGCCTTGAAATATCCCCCCATAAATTTTGTCCAAGTTTCGAGTTTCTAAGACCTGGGGTTGTCGAGATATTAATGAAAAACGGAACTTTTTCCTAGGAGTTCTACTCCCTAACTCCGTGGTTTATCCAAACGAAAAGCTTGAAAATCGTTTGAAAGTGAATTAAAATTTAATCTCTGAGTTTGATGGGAGATTTTTTGCGTTAATTAGTCACTTTCTGAAAACATGAATTGTTTGAAACATGATTTAAAGGGGAAATCTATCTGCATGGTTCATGGTTTATTTAAAACAAGCTTTTACGGAACAATGAGAAGTATAGAGAAATCAAAATCGTTATTTAATTTCGCAGTTTATGTTATAAGACATGACATATTTAACATGTTATAAGATTCTATCTTATATCATGTTACTCAGAAACGCAATTAAATTAAATCTGTCTGTTAATTTTAATAATTATTTTTTCGATTTGAATAATAAATAAATGGATATAAAAATATATTTTAGAAAAGAACGATTTGATTTTTCTTATAGCATTTTTGACTGGATAATATCAATTACGGTCTTCAGGTTTAAAAATTATTATTATTTATATTTTCGGGGATTATTGATTCAAGGATTATTGATATTTTCAAGTTATTATGCAATTATTTTATTATGACAAAAATTGTTTAAACTCATATATTGTATGTTGTACGAATCTTCTACAAATACACGTGTATATCTTTTAATCTACGAGAATATAAGTAGTACAGGTATATTGACATATGTTTTGATATATATTGGCATATATTGGAATCAATTACGACCTTCTGGTATAAAGAGTACGGATATTATTGATGTTTTCAATTTATTACGTCATCTCTTTTATTTTGGCAAATATTTTTGAGACGCATATTGTAATACGGGTAATCTTCTACTAACACATTGGCATATTTTCTGATCTGCGACAATATAATTAGTACGGGGTTGCATATATTCATTCAATTCCTATTTTTCTTCTGTAAATTTGCTTACAAAAGGGGGCAGGATGTTTTATTCTTCAGATCTGATCGTGAAGATAATTTTGCATAGTGAGAACATATATTCTTAAACTTCTCTTTAGGAGCAATAAATTTAATATTTTAACAGAATTTGCACATGATTGCGAACTTTAAGTTTCTTTAAATTATACACTCCGTACGAATAACGGGTGTGCTGTTAGTGGTTAATAAATTTTAACATTTTAGGAGGATATATCATGTTGCTCGGCATCGCAATTAAATTAAATGTGTTAGTTAATGTTTTTATTATTTTTTTTCGATTTAAATAATAAATAAATGGATAAATGGATATAAAAGTATATCTTATGAATGGACGGTTTGATTTTTCTTTTAATTATATTAATTGCTGACTGCGTACATCAATTTCATTTATTTTGGCAAAGAGTTTTCAAGCTTATATCGTATTTAGCTACTAAACTCATATATTGTGTTTAGCCAATAAATTCATATAGCCGATTGTTGAAACAGAAAAAGAGTAGAGCGGGTATATCTTCTAATACAATTGTAGTGTTTTCATTTAGTATATTGAAACGGGATAAGAATGTTTCATTCAGATCTGCAAATTCAAAGCTACGAGTTTGGAGGGATATCGCTAATTTGACAACTTTTCTTAAACTTTGCCAAATTGACGGAAATGTCGCCAAATTGATATAAACGACACACAAACAGCTGCCATAAACCTTCGGGTTGGTCGTGTGGCTTGGGTCTTCTACATATCAATGAAATTTTTTTTTGTTTTGTTAGAAGAGAGTACTGAAATGATGTTTGGTTAGCATTTCTCTGTCAGACCAACCATCCTACTTAGTAATACATTTAGCGAATTTTTAAAATGTCACCAAATTGATAAAAATGTTTTCAAATCTATAAAAATATCTTGAAATTGATAAAATTGCGCTACATAAATGATATTAATTGTTTTTTGTTAGGGGATAGTATTGTGATGATATTTCGTCAATTTGTCGCAAAGTGGAACTGTCAGTTCTACAGTCCCACTTGGCGATAAATTTGGCGATTTTTTAAAATGTCGCTAATTTGACGAAACTGTCGCCAAATGTTTCATAGAAATATAACTATTTAGACGATATTTTTCTACCAATTTAATTGAAGCAAATGATATCATGTCGCTTAGCAACGGATTTAAATCCAATGTGTTTATGGGGCAGACGATTTTTATTAAATCCTTTCCGATTTGAATAATGAAGATATGTATATAAAATAAATTTCATTGCCATTTCATTTTGGACTGAATAATATCAATTATACTCTTCAGGTTTAAACATTATTATTATTGATATTTTCCGGAATTATTGATTCAGGGATTATTGATATTTTTAAGTTATTACGCCATTGTTTTATTGCGGCAAAAATTGCTGACACACGCATATTGTACGTTGTACGAGTAATCTTCTAGGAATGCACGGGTATATCTTCTAACCTACGAGAATATAAGTAGTACAGGTATATTGGCATATATTTTGACATATATTGGCATATATATTGGAATCAAGTACAGTCTTCTGGTATGAAGATTAAGGGAATTAATTATATATTCAATTTATTACGCCGTCTGTTGTATTTTACCAAAAAACATTTGTGACTCATATTGCAAAACGGGTAATCTTCTACTAATAATCGGACATTATAAGTAGTACGTGTATATCTTCCCATATAGTTTTAGCACTTTAATTTTGACATATATTGGAATAAATGACTGTCTTCAGATTTAAAGATTACGGGTTTATTGGTATTTTCAATTTATACATGTAATCTACTAATACAGGTTATATTTTCTAATATTCGGTATATAATTAGTACGGGTCCCATACAATTTTAGTGCTTTTATTTTGCATATATTGATTCAATTCCATATTTTTTTTATATTTGCTTACATAAGGGGTCCAAGATGTTTTATTCTTCAGATATGTCCATGAAGATAATTTTATATAGCGAGAACAGAGATTCTTAAACTTCTTTTTAGGAGCATTATATTAAATATTTTAACAGAATATTTTGATTAAACATGTCATTTAGTATACTATAAGAATTTGGGCATGATTATGAATTTCAAGTTTCTTTATATTATATACTCCGTACGAAGAACGGGTATGCTGCTAGTATAAAATAAATTTCATTGCCATTTCATTTTGGACTGGATAATATCAATTATACTCTTCAGGTTTAAACATTATTATTATTGATATTTTCCGGAATTATTGATTCAGGGATTATTGATATTTTTAAGTTATTACGCCATTGTTTTATTGCGGCAAAAATTGCTGACACACGCATATTGTACGTTGTACGAGTAATCTTCTAGGAATGCACGGGTATATCTTCTAACCTACGAGAATATAAGTAGTACAGGTATATTGGCATATATTTTGACATATATTGGCATATATATTGGAATCAAGTACAGTCTTCTGGTATGAAGATTAAGGGGATTAATTATATATTCAATTTATTACGTCGTCTGTTGTATTTTACCAAAAAACATTTGTGACTCATATTGCAAAACGGATAATCTTCTACTAATAATCGGACATTATAAGTAGTACGTGTATATCTTCCCATATAATTTTAGCACTTTAATTTTGACATATATTGGAATAAATGACTGTCTTCAGATTTAAAGATTACGGGTTTATTGGTATTTTCAATTTATACATGTAATCTACTAATACAGGTTATATTTTCTAATATTCGCGTATATAATTAGTACGGGTCCCATACAATTTTAACGCTTTTATTTTGCATATATTGATTCAATTCCATTTTTTTTTTATATTTGCTTACATAAGGGGTCCAAGATGTTTTATTCTTCAGATATGTCCATGAAGATAATTTTATATAGCGAGAACAGAGATTCTTAAACTTCTTTTTAGGAGCATTATATTAAATATTTTAACAGAATATTTTGATTAAACATGTCATTTAGTATACTATAAGAATTTGGGCATGATTATGAATTTCAAGTTTCTTTATATTATATACTCCGTACGAAGAACGGGTATGCTGCTAGTCTATATAAATAAAATTGAAAATCTGTCTGTCTGTCTGTCTGTTTGTCTCGTCATCACGGGAGAACGGCTGAACCGAATATGATGAAATTTTGTCGGTAGCCTGGAAATAATCCCACTTAAAATTTAGTCCATGTTTGGAGTTTCTACGATCAGTGGTTCTCGAGATATTAGTACGTTTGTCTCATCATCACGAGAGAACGGCTGAACCGAATTTGATGAAATTTTGTGGGTAGCCTGGAAATAATCCCAGTTAAAATATAGTCCATGTTTGGAGTTTCTACAATAAGTGGTTCTCGAGATATTAGTACGTTTGTCTCATCATCACGAGAGAACGGCTGAACCGAATTTGATGAAATTTTGTGGGTAGCCTGGAAATAATCCCAGTTAAAATATAGTCCATGCTTGGAGTTTCTACGATCAGTGGTTCTCGAGATATTAGTACGTTTGTCTCATTATCACGAGAGAACGGCTGAACCGAATTTGATGAAATTTTGTGGATAGCCTTGAAATAGCCCCATAAATTTAGCCCGAGTTTCGACTATCTAAGATCAGAGGTTGTCGAGATATTAATGAAAAACGAAACTTTTTCGTAGAGTTCTACTCTCTAACTCCGTGGTTTATCCAAACGAAAAGTTTGAAAATCGTTTGAAAGGGAATTAAAACTTTATCTCTGAGTTTGATGGGAGATTTTTTGCGCTAATTAGTCACTTTCTAAAAACATGAATTGTTTGAAACATGATTTAAATGGGAAATCTATCTCCATGGTTTATTTTTCACAAGCTTTTACTGAACAATGAAAAGTATAAAGAAAACAAAATGGTTATTTAATTTCGCAGTTTATGAGGAAGATTCTTATCTTCATGTTGCTCAGAAACGCAATTAAATTAAATCTGTCCGTTAATTTTAATTATTATTTTTTCGATTCGAATAATAAATAAATGGATATAAAAATATATTTTATAAAAGAACGATTTCATTTTTCTTATAGCATTTTTGACTGGATAATATCAATTACGGTTTTCAGGTTTAAACGTTATTATTCTTGATATTTTCGGGGATTACTGATTCAGGGATTATTGATATTTTCAAGTTAATATGCAATTGTTTTATTATGACAAAAATTGTTCAAACTCATATATTGTACGTTGTACGAGTAATCTTCTACAAATACACGGGTATATCTTCTGAGCCAACGGCCCAGAAAACACCGGTTCTCGTTAGATCACCGAAGTCAAGCAGCATCGGACGCGGTTAGTACTTGGGTGGGTGACCACCTGGAAACACCGCGTGCTGTTGGCCCATTTTGGGCGCGGTAGCCCGGTGGTTTGCTCGCTGGATTTGCATGCTGCCACAACTGCCGCCGTGTTCATGCGGAGTACGATCACGTTAAACATGTGAGTCTGTATAAGTTCTTTCGAGAGGTTGGTGGTAGGGGAAGGAGGGTACGGCCCCTGTGGATGCCTCCCCCACTGGTTTCCGGTCTAAATTGGGTGGCACTTCCCTGTCGTCTAAACAGTTACCTTACACCTTTCTGGTAGGTCGGACGGTGTGGGTCTCAACAACAACGGGTATATCTTCTAATCTACGAGAATATAAGTAGTACAGGTATATTGGCATATGTTTTGATATATATTGGCATATATTGGAATCAATTACGACCTTCTGGTATAAAGAGTACGGGGATTATTGATATTTTCAATTTATTACGTCATCTCTTTTATTTTGGCAAATATTTTTGAGACACATATTGTAATACGCGTAATCTTCTACTAACATACTGACATATTTTCTAATCTGCGACAATATAAGTAGTGCGGTGTTGCATATATTAATTCAATTTCTTTTTTTTTTTTGTAAATTTGCTTACAAAAGGGACCAGGATGTTTTATTCTTCAGATCTGCCCGTGAAAATAATTTTGCATAGTGAGAACAGATACTCTTAAACTTCACTTTAGGAGCAATAAATTTAATATTTTAACAGAATTTGCACATGATTGCGAATTATAAGTTTCTTTATATTATATACTCCGTACGAAGAACGGGTATACTGCTAGCTGTTTTATTAAAATGAATACTCCAATAAATGCACATTAACGCACACACACACACACACACACATATATACACAGTCATCACCTCAACTTTCGATTCAAGTGCAGGGATGCTTGAAACGCGCAAATCGAAAACTGGAATTCGAATATCCGAATTCATCATAATGCTTTCCTTATACATTATCAGTGGCGGTTCGTGAGCAACTTGTATATGGGGGCGCTCATCTATGTATTTATGCCTATATATGTGTTAGTAATTATATATATATATTATAGTAAATACAAAAACAGATTTAAAAAGGGAAGGGGTAGAAAGGAAGGGGGAAAAGGGTGAAAAGAAGGGAGAGTGTTTACAGGAACGACAGTAAAAAGACCGGGGGGATTGTGACCCCCCGTTCCCGGTTAAAGCGCTTTTATTTCCAGGAAACACTCCGCTTGCGTCTGTCTTCCCGAAGCATCCATCCCTCCGATGAAATCTATGAAACATCCCGAAGTAAAAAGACCAGGAAGCACAAAAGGGCTCAAGATATGAAAATAAACCAAACCTGTCCCTACAGCAAAATGCTCGAAGACCACGAGAAACGTCTTGTAAAGATACTGCACTGATATTCAATCATCATGCAATACCATTTCTTTCCTTCTTTAAGACCAAGTGTACATAGTGCCTTAGATATCGAAGTAAAAAGTATCGAAAGCTGGTAAAATGGACGCAGCCTTAACAAATATCCCTGTATTTTTCACCTATGTGTTGAAAATTCTATGCACTACAAGTTTCGTGAGTCTCCTTTCTCTCACGAAAGCTGTAGTGCTGCCATTTAGTGACATTTTTCATCACTATTCTCGATTGAATTGAACTGAAAATTCCTATTTTTTCAATAGAAATTATAATAAATCTACATAACTAAAAAAATAATTTGGGGTGTTTTCTCAATGGTGCCTCGCGTCCCAGCGGCCTCCCCCAACGACCGCCCCTGTACATTATACTATGTATGTAGGGAAAGTAAAAAAATGGAATATGAATGAAAAAGTCGAGTAGGGACTCGCTTTAATGATATTTAATAATGAATATACATTTCACTGAAAAGCAAAATTTTTTTTAATAATCGAAACTTGTTTGTTCAAATTTATCTTTATAAAGCACCAAATTTGTGATCATCCTGCACCATTAAGCATAGAGACGTCGAATGCAGAATGGCTATCTCTGATATGGATTAAATTTTATGTTCCAGAAATTACTTAGCTATTACATTTCTTATATACATAGTATAATGTATAAGGAAAGGAAACTATTGTGCCGGGATCGAAAATTTGAATTCGAGTTTTTGACGGGAGAGCACGTTTCAAGCATCCCTGAACACGAATCAAACGTTTTTGTGGTGATGTCTGTGTATGTATGTCAGTGAGCCTGTGGAGACGATATCTCACGAACGAATGGAGCAATTCGAACAACATTTGGTACAAAAATTGCAATTCGTGAATACTGGAAGTCTATTGTTTTTAAACGCAATCGAATGTTCAGAACCCCCCTCCCTAAATTTTCGAGTGAAATTTTGATAAAATCATCAAAAAATCAAAACCTTTAATAAAGTTAAGCAAATCATCATTCTTTATGTAATTTTTCATTAGAAAACGATTGAGATAAATTTTAGAACGGTAGTATAAACCATTTTCGAGATATTGCAAATTTTCCAAATAAATTTATCAAAAAAATCATATAAAATAAAAAAAATTCTTAACTATTGTGAAATATGTTCACTTTTCATATGCAATATAATGCGATAAATTTGGTTACATCATTCTCGTGGATGTAGCTCGTTCCATTCGTGAGAAAATATACTTTGGGTAATAGTTCTGTATTTGGACGCTAATAGCCATTTATCCACTACAATATTTTTCTTCGTCCATAACGCTTGGCGATATATTGGCGACAGATTTGACGGAATGTCGCCATTGGGCGACTTTTGTAAATGTTGCCAAATTCACGAAAATTTCGCCATATTGATAAAAATGACGCTAAATCAATGAAAATGATGACTAATTGATGGAAATTCAATATCTTTAGCTGAATATCGCCAACTTGGCGACTTTTTGAATATTGCAAAATTAACGAAAGTGCTGCAAAATTGATAAAAATATCGCCAAATTGATAAAAATGACGCTAAATGGGACTTATTGTTTTGCAAATTTTTAATTCCGTCATATGGCGGGCATACCTTCTAGTATACTCCTATTATGAAGCTCTTCTCATCATTTGTCTGCAACATTTAGCGAATTCGGTGAATAATCTATTAACATATAGCCAATTTATCAATATTTAGCATGAGATTGACGAACATATCATCAAAATTGTAAAATTGACGCCAAGTTAATGAAAATAACGCCCAATTGATGAATTTATTATTTACATATTTATATATATGTGGACTATATTGCTTATTGAGGATTAAAGAATATCGATAATTATTAATTTACAGTTGCGCGAAATATAAGTTAATAAGGTACGAAAAATTTTTGCATGTTGTCATCCGCAAAAGCCACAAATGTACAATCCAAAGTTAAATACAGTGTGTCATGGATCTTATTACATTCATTTTGACAATAAGTCTTTGTTGACATGCCCGCCTCCCCTCATGTTCACATCTGTATTGCAATATCTACTTCCAATATAAAGCACAATAAATAAATTTCGAAACTTGATTTCCATTAAATATAAAATGCAAATAGACAGAAATATTAGATAAATGTTTACTGTAAAAGTATGAGGTAGCAATTTATTAAAGAAAATATCTAGTGTATGAGTCTGAACTCAAAATTCTCATACATTCTTATCTATTTTTCTCCTATATCTCTAATTTTCATATTTCACATCAGCACCACAGTGAAAAGTTCTCGTTTGCAAGTTGCTGTTTAAAAATTCTATCTATATGACTGAATATATGATAATTGTCAATTTTGTGCTTTTGAACTTTAAAATAATAATAATAAGATAGATGTTTTTTACAGTATTCGTCTAGAAGACAATCTATTTTACATATTTTCTTTTTTTAACAAAGAGGTATTTTTGAATGATATTAAAAACAGTTTTTGTGTCATAAAAGTGCAAATTTGTCATTTCTGTCACTCAGACAAATTTGCACTCAGACAAATTTGCAATCAGACAAATTTTCACTCAGCCAATTTTGCACTCAGACAAATTTGCACTCAGACAAATTTGCAATTTGCAATTTGTCAACAGAGATGATTTGACTTTTCATCTATTAATTAAATCAGTAAAAAACATAAATAATGGAGATAAATGGGTGACGCTTAATAAACTACACTTTTAACTTTAAAATAAAACCTAAACTTTTAAAAATTTAGCAATATTAGTTCGCAAAATGTTCATATACGTTTGTCCCTGAGAATAATGTGACATTACAATGGTGTCTGAAAAATTGTTCTTTTCTATCCACCAGATGGCGACAGCAATGATTTTATGTAAATTGAAGAACACTATTTAGAATTTTGTTCAACATCTGGAGTTTTGGAACTCTGCTATTAACATATAAATGAAAAACATAATTTTGTTATTCATTTTTAATGAGTATATTTATTGCCTGTCATTTCTGTTACTTAATTAGTTATTATTAATGTGAATAAAATTTAAAAATACCACGGCTTTTGTTAGCTCATAGAAGCTAGTTATGTAAAGTGCATATTTTGCTTCCCAATATTAGTTGCAATTTTCGTACTGAACAATAACAAACCCGCATGTCGATTTTGACACTGTCATTTCTAACATGTGAATGTAATGAATATATTTTAAAATTCCATTAATCATGTTAAGCAACTTTGTTATCCATACAAATAAAATTGAAAATCTGTCTGTGAGTTTGTTTGTATCAGTGAGCTTGTTTATCTCTTGGAGAACGGCTGCACTGAATGCAAAGAAATTTTGTGGATAGCCCAACTTAAAAATCTAGTTCATGTTTCGAGTTTTTATGACCAGGGCAGGGGATGTTGAGATATTAATAAAAAGCGAACCTTTCTTAGAAGTAGAATTATGCAGACGTTCCCTCCCCCTAAAATTTATTTGAAAAAAGAAAATGAAATGATATCATGTTTCTCAATAATGAAAAAATGATATCATGTTTCTCAGTAACGAAAAATTCTCCATAGAAACTTCCAGAAGAGACTAGTATTTCCAAGGATATTCATTATTTTGAGAAAGTTCTCGTACCTTTGAAAACTCTCCAAAACATCAGAGTCACAAAGCCTTAACGAAAATTTCCCAATTACGGCAATCCTCCCACGAGTGTTAAAATATCTCAAACTTGCGTTGACGTAATAGGAATGGCTGCTTGTAAAAGTGATTTTCCCTTTTGGTTCTCAAAAGAACATTCATTGAAGGCATTTTCAGGTTCGTAACAATATATTAATTAAGAAATGAATATAAAAATAAGTTTTATAATTGAACGGTATCGCATTTTTGCCTGGATTATATCAATTATGGTCTTTGGATTTAAAGATTACGGAAATGCTTGGAATTTTCAATGTCTTACGTCATCTATTCTATTTTGGCGAATATTTTTCAAACTCATATATTGTGTTTAGCCAATTGTTGAAAACAGAACAAAAATGGCACGTGTACCATTTTAGTGTTTTCATTTTGGCATTTATTGATCCGATTTTATATTTTTTGTAAATTTGTTCAGAAAGGGGACCAGGATGTTTTATCATTCGGATCTGCCCATTTAGATCATTTTGTATAGCGAAAACAGAGATTCTTATTCTTATTTTTAGGAAAATTAAATTAAATACTTTAATGGGATGTTTTGAATAATAATGTCATTTAAAATACTACAGGGATTTGCACACATTTTAATTAAAAAGCAACATCGAATATATATGCTATTATCTATATAAATAACATTGTAAGTTGCGCTTCTATCTGTCTGTTTATTATCTCAGCAAGGGAGAACTCGTTCCTTTCGCTTGCTTATAAAATAGTGTCCATCTTTCCTTTTCGTTTGATTATAAAATTCCTATTAGAATCTATATATACTAATTGCAAAGTGTCCGTCTGTCTGTCTGTCTGTCTGTCCGTCTGTCTGTCTGTCACGCTTTTTTTAGGCACTTCCCGAATAGATAGAGACTTGCAATTTGGTACACGACTCGGTCGTTCGATAAAACCCCCTGGAAAAATCGAATTTTTCGAAAACGTTCTACAGAGGGGGTGCCCCACACCAAAACGTTCGAAAAGTGAAATGACGGGAAAGCATGCTTTGCGATGAGATAGAGACTTCAAATTCGGTATATGGGTAAATCGTTCGAAAGGAAGAATGTGTGCAATTTCAGATTTCCAATATTTTCTACTTAAGGAGGGGTGCCCCACACCAAAACGTTCGAAAAGTGAAATGATAGGAAAGAATGCTTTGCGATAAGGTAGAGACTTCAAATTTGGTGTATGGGTAAATCGTTCGAAAGGAAGAAAGTGTACAATTTCAGATTTCCAATATTTTCTACTTAAGGGGGTGCCGCACACTAAAATGTTCGAAAAGTGAAATGATAGGAAAGCATGCTTTGCGATGAGATAGAGACTTCAAATTTGGTGTATTGGTAAATCGTTCAAAAGGAAAAAAGCGTGCAATTTCAGATTTCCAATATTTTCTACCTAAGGGGGTGCCGCACACCAAAATATTCGATTTGCAGAATAAATGAGAAAACGCTCCTTTAAAATTTGATAGAGGCTTGAAATTCGGTATATGGGCTAATCATTTGATGGAAACACCCAAGACAAATATAGTTTTTCAAAAATGTTTGTTTAAGGGGTTGCTTCAGAGTAAAACGTTCGAAAAGTGAATTGATAAAAAACCACGCTTCGGATTGAGATAGAGATATCAAATTTGGTGCAAAGGTAGATAGCTTGGAAGGAAGAAAGTGTACAATTTCAGTTTACCAATATTTTCTACTTTAGGGGGTGCCGCACACCAAAATGTTCGATTTTCGGAAGAAAGGCGAAACGTCCTTTTTAAAACGTGATAGAGGCTTGATATTTGGTATATGGATGAATCATTTGATAGAAAATACAATAAGAATGGAGTTTTTCCAAAATGTACACTTAAAAGGGTGGGTACTCCACATAAAAACATTCGAAAGGTGAAATAGTAAAAATGCATGTTTCGCGATGAGATGGCGATTTCAAATTTGGTATATGGGTAAATGGTTGGAAAGGAAGAAAGTATGCAATTTCAGTTTTCCAAGATTTGTTATTATGGGGGGTGTCGCACACTAAAATATTCGATTTGACGAACAAATGAAAAACGCCTGCTTTACAATGTGATGAGGCTGAAATTTAGTATATGGGGTAATTATTTGATAAAAAACCTAAGATTATTACGGTTTCTCAAAAATGGGGTGCTACTAAAGGGGGTGCTACACAGAAAAGCTACACAGAAAGGTGAAGTGATAGAAAAACATGTTTCGCGATAGGATAGAGACTTTAAATTCGGTGTATGGGTAAACTGTTCGAAAGGAAGAAAGTGTGCAATTTCAGATTTCCAATATTTTCTACTTAAGGGAGTGCCGCACACCAAAATGTTCGATTTACTGAATAAATGAGAAAAGGCACCTTTAAAATTTGATAGAGGCTTAAAATTTGGTATATGGGCTAATAATTTGACGAAAACTCCCTAGACGAATATAGTTTTTCAAAAATGTTCATTTAAGGGGGTGTTCTAGAGTAAAACGTTCGAAACGTGAATTGATAAAAACCATGCTTCGGAATAAGATAGAGATATTAAATTTGGTGTTGTTAAGGTTTTGGTATTTTAGTTTGGAAAGAAGAAAGTGTTAAATTTCAGATTTCCAATATCTATCTATCTATATATACTAATTGCCAAGTGTCCGTCTGTCCGTCTGTCTGTCTGTCTGTCTGTCACGCTTTTTTCAGGCACTTCCCGAATAGATAGAGACTTGCAATTTAGTACACGGCTCGGTAGTTCGATAAAACCCCCTGGAAAAATCGAATTTCCGAAAACGTTCTATAGAGGGGGTGCCCCACACCAAAACGTTCGAAAAGTGAAAAGATGGGAAAGCATACTTTGCGATGAGATAGAGACTTCAAATTTGGTGTATAGGTAAATCATTCGAAAGGAAGAAAGTGTGCAATTTCAGATTTCCAATATTTTCTACTTAAGGGGGCGCCGCACACCAAAACGTTCGAAAAGTGAAATGATAGGAAAGCATGCTTTGCGATGAGATAGAGACTTCAAATTCGGTGTATGGGTAAATCGTTCGAAAAGAAGAAAACGTGCAATTTCAGATTTCCCATATTTTCTACTTAAGGGGGTGTCGCACACCAAAACGTTCGATTTAACGAATAAATGAGAAAAGGCGCCTTTAGAATTTGATAGAGGCTTAAAATTTGGTATATGGGCTAATAATTTGACGAAAACGCCCAAGACGAATACGGTTTTTCAAAAATGTTCGTTTAAGGGGGGTGCTCCAGAGTAAAACGTTCGAAAAGTTAATTGATGAAAAAACCATGCATTGGAATGAGATAGATATATCAAATTTGGTGTAAGGGTAGATAGTTTGAAAGGAAGAAAGTGTACAATTTCAGTTTACCAATATTTTCTACTTTAGGGGGTGCCGCACACCAAAATGTTCGATTTTCGGAATAACGGAGAAACGCTCCTTTTAAAACTTGATAGAGGCTTTATATTTGGTATATGGGCGAATCATCTCATAGAAATCACAAAAAGAATAGAATTTTTCAAAAATGTATAGTTAAGGGAGTGGGTACTCCACACAAAAGCATTCGAAAGATGAAATGCTAGAAAAGCATGCTTCACGATGCGATAGAGACTTAAAATTTTGGTGTACGGGTAAAAAGTTAAAAAGGAAGAAAGTGTGTAATTTCAGTCTTCCAACATTTGCTATTGTAGGGGGTGCGCTCACTAAAATGTTCGATTTGCCGAACAAATGAAAAACGTCTTCTTTACAATGTAATAAAAGCTTGAAATTTAGTATATGGGCTAACCATTTGACAAAAAAACCAAACATGAATACATTTTGACAAAAATGTTCATTAAAGGGGTGCTACACAGAAAAACGTTCGAAAGGTGAAGTGATAGAAAACACATGCTTCTCGATAGGATAGAGACTTCAAATTTGGTGTACCGGTAGATAGTTTTAAAGGAAGAAAGCGTGAAATTTCAGATTTCCAATATTTGCTACATTAAGGGGTGCCGCACACTAATATATTCGATTTTTCGAATAAATGAGACAAGCTTCTTTTTAAATGTGATAGAGGCTTGATATTCGGTATATGAGCCAATCCTCTGATAAAAAACCCAAGACAAAGAGAGTTTTTCAAAAATGTTCATTTATAGGTGTGCTTCACAGAAAAAAGTTCCAAAGGAGAAAAACTAATATAGGGGTGCCTCGGGATGAGATAGACTTTAATGTGGTGTACGGGTAAATAATTCGAAAGGAAGAAATGCGGAAATTTAGTTTCTCAATATTTTCTTCTTTAGGGGGTTCTGCACACCAAAATATTCGATTTGTCGAATAAATGTGAAACGCGAATTATTAAAAAATTTACATTATTCAGGGGTTGCTTATTGCGAGACCGTTGATTTTCAACGGGTATTCGGCTAGTATATACTGAATGCCAAGTGTCCGTCTGTCTGTCACGCTTTTTAGGCACTTCCCGAATAGATAGAGGCTTGCAATTTGGTACTCTGCTCGATCGTTCAATAAAACCCTTTAGAAAAATCGAATTTTTCGATAACGTTCTCTAGAAGGGGGAGGGGGTGCTCCACACCAAAACGTTCGGAAAATGAAATGATAGGAAAGCATACTTTGCAATGAGATAGAGACTTCAAATTTGGTGTACGGGTAAATCGTTTGAAAGGCAGAAAGTGTGCAATTTCAGATTTCCAAAATTTTCTACTTAAGGGGGTGCCGCACGCCAGAATGTTCGATTTACCGAATAAATGATAAACGGCTCCTTTAAAATTTGATAGAGGCTTGAAATTAGGTATAGGTGCTAATCATTTGAAGAAAACACCCAAGACGAATATAGTTTTTCAAAAACGTTCGTTTAAGTGGGTACACCAGAGGAAAACGTTCGAAAGGTGAATATGAAAACATACTTTGGGATGAGATTAGAGATTTGAAATTTGGTGTACGGTTGGATAGTTAGGAAGGAAGAAAGTATGCAATTTCAGATTTCCAATATTTTCTATTTAAGGGGGTGCCGCACACCAGAATGTTCGATTTACCGAATAAATGAGGAACGGCTCCTTTAAAATTTGATAGAGGCCTGAAATTAGGCATAGGTGCTAATCATTTGATGAAAACACCCAAGACGAATATAGTTTTTCAAAAACGTTCGTTTAAGTGGGTGCACCAGAGGAAAACGTTCGAAAGGTGAATTGATAAGAAAACATACTTCGGGATGAGATAGAGATTTGAAATTTGGTGTACGGGTAGATAGTTTGGAAGGAAGAAAATATACAATTTCAATTTTCCAATATTTTCTACTTTAAGGCGTGTCGCACACAAAAATGTTCGATTTTCGGAATGAAGTAGAAAGACCCCTTTTAGAAAGTGATAGAGGCTTGATATTTGGTATATGGGCGAACCATTTAATAGAAAATCCAAGAAGAATGGAGTTTTTCAAAAATGTATATTTAAGGTGGGTGGGTACTCCACAGAAAAACATTCGAAATGTGAAAAGATAGAAAAATCATGCTTTGCGATGAGATAGAGACTTCAAACTTGGTATACGTGTAGATAGTTAGAAAAGAAGAAAGTATGCAATTTCAGATTTCCAATATTTTCTACTTAAGAGTGTGCCGCACACTAAAATGTTCGATTTGACGAACGAATTTAAAGCGCCTCCTTTCCATTGTGATAGAGGCTTGAAATTCAGTATATGGGGTAATCATTTGATAAAAAAAACCTAAGATTATTACGGTTTTTCAAAAATGGTCATTTAAGGACGTGCAACACAGAAAAACGCTCGAAATATGAAGTGATAGATAAACATGCTTCACAATAGGAGAGAGACATCAAATTTGGTGTACTGGTAGATAGTTTGAAAGGAAGAAAGTATGCAATTTCAGTTTTCCAATATTTGCTATTTTAAGGTGTGCCGAACACCAATACGTTCGATTTTTGGAATAAATGAGACACGCTTCCTTTTAAATGTGATACAGGCTTGATATTTGGTATATGGGCCAATCATATTATGAGAAACCCAAGGCAAACAGAGTTTTTCAAAAATGTTCATTTATGGTTGTGCTCCACAGAAAAACATTCGAAAGGGGAGATGATAAAATAGCATGCTTCGGGACGAGACAGGGAGTTTAATTTGATGTACTGGTAGATAGTTCGAAAGGAAGACGTGCGAATTTAAAATTTCCTATATTTTCTTCCTTAGGGGGTTCCGCACACTAAAATATTCGATTTGCCCCATAAATGTGAAATGCGAATTATTAAAAAATGACAATATTCAGGGGTTGCTTATTGCGAGACCGTTGATTTTTAACGGTCTGGCAATAAACAGCCCCTGAATAATGTAAATTTTCAAATAATCGGCGTTTCACATTTATTCAGCAAATCGAATATTTTAGTGTGCAGAACGCCCTACAGAAGAAAATGTTGGAAAACTTAAATTGCGCATTTCTTCCTTTCAAATTATTTCTACCCGTACACTAATTAAAGTCTGTATCTCATCCTGAAGAATGCAATTTTATAATTTCCCCTTTCGAAAGTTTTCCTGTAGAGCACACTCATAAATGAACATTTTGGAAAAACCGTATTCGTTCGTCTTGGACTTTTTATCAAATGATTAGCCCATATACCAAATTTCAAGCTGCTATCACAATATAAGGAAGACGTTTTTCGCTTGTTCATCAAATCGAATATTTTAGTGTCCGGCACCCCCTATAGTAGCAAATCCTGGAACACTGAAATTGCACACTTTCTTCTTTTCCACTTTCCCCTTTTATTATTATTTTTTTGTACACAAAATTTGAAGTCTCTATATAATCGCAAAGCATGCTTTTTTTATCATTTTATTTTTCTATTTTTTTTGTGTGTACAGTACCCACCCATTTAAATGAACGGTTTAAAAAAGATCTCCATTCTTCTTGAGTTTTCTATCAAATGATTTGCCCATATACCAAATATCAAGTTTCTATCACGTTTTAAAAGAGGCATTTCTCCTTTATTCCGAAAACCGAACATTTTAATGTGGGGCACCCCCCAAAAGTGTAAAATATAGAATAATTGAAATTGTACACTTTCTTCCTTCTAAATTATCTACCCTTACACCAAATTTAAAATTTCTATCTCATACGGAAGCATGTTTTTTTTTACGATTTCACATTTCAAACGTTTTTCTCTGGAGCACCCCCTGATCGAACATTTCTGAGAAATTCTATTCGCCTTGAGTGCTTTTATTAAATGATTAGCCCATGTAACAAATTTTAAGCCCCTATCAAAATTTAAAGGAAGTGTTACTCATTTATCCCGCAAATCGAACATTTTGGTGTGCGGCACCCCCTATAGTAGAATATATTGGAAATCTGAAATTGAACACTTCCTTCTTTTCGAACAATTTACCAGTACACCAAATTTAAAGTCTCTGTCTCATGGCAAAGCGTGCTTTTCTATCATTTCACTTTTCGAAAGTTTTGGTATGGGAAAACCCCTCTATAGAACATTTCGAAAAATTCTATTCTTCCAAAGGGTTTTATCGAACGATCGCTCCGTGTATCAAATTGCAAGTCTCTATCTATTCGGAAAGTTTCTAAAAAAAGCCTGACGGACAGACAGACGGACATTTAGCAATTAGTATATACTAGCCCAATACCCGTTGAAAATCAACGGTTTCGTAATAAGCAACCCCCCGAATAATGTAAATTTTTGAATAATTCAAGTTTCACATTTAATCGGCAAATAGGATATTTTAGTGTGCAGAAACTTTTAAAAAAGAGAATATTGGAAAACTTAAATCGCACACTTTTTCCTTTCGAAATATCTTTCCATACACAAAATTAAAGTCTCTATCTCATCCCGAATCATGCTATTTTATCATTTCCCCATTCGAACGTATTTCCGTGGACCACAGCCATAAATGGACATTTGGGAAAACGCTATTCGCCTTGGGTTTTTTTTTTTTTTTCAGATAATTGGTACATATACCAAATATCAAGCCTCTATCACATTTAAAAGAGAAAGTGTATAACTAATTCGGAAAATCGAACATTTTGATGTGCGGCACCCCCCAAAGTAGAGAATATTGGAAAACTGAAATTGTACACTTTTTTCCTTTCAAATTATCTACCAGTAAACCGAATTTGAAATCTCTATCTCATCTCGAAGCGTGATTTTTATCATTTCATTTTCGAACGTTTATCTCTGGAGCATCTACTTAATCGAACATTTCTGAGAAACTCTGTTCGTCTTGGGTGAATGAATGTGTGGGACGTGGAAAATATATGTGATGCTTAAAGTTACAATTAAACATTATAATCAACATAAATTATATGGCCGTTAAAACACATTAGTGGAATTAACATTTAAACGTACATCGCTCGTTGTTGTGCCGCAATAACCCTCCAATTATTTTTACCTTTTGTGTAAGTCCTGAAAAGAATTCATTAATCATTACAAAAAGACTAGCCTATTTAAACAATTTCCTTTATTAACAACATCACTTTATCAAAAGCACTATTTTCAACAATATCAACTTTCAATTATTATCGATTTTCATTTAATATCTTAGTTCGGGGAGATATGACCAGTTAGTTAGCTTTCTAAATTGTCTAGGACCGGGGAAATGAGCACATACCTTACAGTTTAGACTTGGGCTCATCATCTCGCTTGCATCGGTCTTAGTGCTGACCGTACTGCCATAACTCTATGGTGTGTGGCTCCTACTCGTACGTTTCACCTCGACTGATACTTATATCTGCAACTGCTAGGTCATGGTCGCTTCGCTCCTTTTGTCAAACTCTTTTCACCAACACTTCGTAGGAAACTTACTTCTACCACCACATTCTGAATCCGAGTCTGTTCTCTTCACATTTTTTATCGAAGTCACTTGGTTCCTTCGGCGGGGGGGGGGGGGGGGGGGGGGGAGGTAGCTCCACCCTTCTTCTCCTTGCTGTTCATTGGTTCTTCTGAACCCAATGGCATCACTTGACATTAACCAAGGGCTCTTTCAGCCCCCTTTGGCATGGGAGACTCAAATTTATTGTATTTTACCTAGAAGTTCACGTTGTTGTAAACTTCGGTGCCAGCCAGTCTGCACGCTTTGTTCGGTGTTCTGGCCACCATAAATACTGCAATAAACATGCCTCATGTGAGGACATATTCTGGCCTCACATATCTCCCCACACATGCCTCATGTGAGGACATATTCTGGCCTCACAGAATGAATAGCCCATATACCAAATTTCATCCCTCAATCAAAATTTAAAATAAGAATTTCTCATTTATTTGGAAAATCGAACAGTTGGGTTTGCGGCACCACCTAAATTAAAGAATATTGAAAACTGAAATAGCACACACTTTTCCTTTCGAACTATCTACCAGTTCATCAAATTTGAAGTCTCTATTTTATCCCGAATAGTTTGTCGTCATTTCACCTTTCGAAAGTTTTTCTCTGGATCACCCTCTTAAACGAACATTTTTGAAAAATCTCCTGTCTTGTGTGTTTTTATCAAATGAATTGCCCATATACCACATATCAAGTCTGTATCAGGTTTTAAAAGGGCGTTTTTCCTTTATCTCGAAAATCGAACATTGTTTTGTGTGCTACACCCCTTTAAGTAGAAAATATTGGAAAACTGAAATTATACGCATTCTTCCTTCCGAACTATATACTCGCACTCCAAATTCGAAATCTCTATCTCATTCCGACACATGTTGTTTTATCAATTCAACTTTCGAACGTTTTCCTCTGGAGCACCCCTTTAAATAAATATTTTTGAAAAACTATTATAGTTTTGGGTATTTTTATCAAATGATTAGTCCATATACCAAATTTCAAGCTTCTGTCGAATTGCAAAAGAGCCGTTTCTCATTTATTCGGAAACTCGAACATTTTAGTGTGCGACACCCCCTAAAGTAGAGAATATTGGAAAATTGAAATAGCACACACTTTTCCCTTCGAACTATCTACCAGTTCATCAAATTTGAAGTCTCTATCCTATCCCGAAGCATAGTTTTTCGTCATTTCACCTTTCGAACGTTTTTTTCTGGAGCATCCCTCTTAAACGAACATTCTTGGAAAAATCTTTTGCCTTGGATGTCTTCATCAAATGAATTACCCATATACCAAATATCAAGCCCTTATCACATTTTAAAAGGGGATTTTTCCTTTATTTCGAAAATCGAACATTTTTGTGTGCAGCACCCCCTTAAGTAGAAAATATTGGAAAACTGAAATTGTACACTTTCTTCCTTTCAAACTATCTACCAGTATTCCAAATTTGAATTTTCTATCTCATTCTGAACCATTTTGTTTTATCAATTCACCTTTCGAACGTTTCCCTCTGGTGCACCCCCTGAAACGAACCATTTTGAAAAACTATATTCGTCTTGGGTGTTTTTATTAAATGATTAGTCCATATACCAAATTTCAAGCCTCTATCAAATTTTAAAGGAGTCGTGTTTCATTTATTCGAAAAATCGAACATTTTGGTGTGGATATCTTAAATTGCACACTTTCTTCCTTTCGAATGGTTACACCAAATTTGAAGTCTCTAACTTATCACAAAGCATGCTTTCCTATCATTTCACGTTTCGAACGTTTTGGTGTGGAGCACCCCCTCTACAGAAAATTTTCGAAATATTAAATTTTTTAGGGGGGGTTATCGAACGACCGAGCAGTATACCAAATTGCAAGTCTCCATCTATTCGGGAAGTGCCGAAAAAAGCGTGACAGATAGACAGACGAACACTTGATAATTAGTATATACTAGCCGAATACCCATGGAAAATCAACGGTTTCGTAATAAGCAACCACCCGAAAAAAGTAAATTTTTCAATAATTCGAATTTCACATTTTATCGGCAAATCGAATATTTTGGAGTGTAGAAACTTTTAAAGAAGAAAATATTGGAAAACTTAAATTGCACACTTTTTCCTTTCGACCTATCTACCCATACACAAAATTAAAGTCTCTATCACATCCCGAGGCATGCCATTTTATCATTTCTCCATTCGAACGTCTTTCTGTGGAGCACATCCATAAATGGACATTTAGGAAAAACTCTATGCCCCTTGGGGTTTTTCAGATGATTGATACATATACCAAATATCAAGCCTCTATCACATTTAAAAGGAAGCGTGTATAATTCATTCGACAAATCGAACATTTTGGTATGCGGCACCCCCTAAAGCAGATAATATTGTAAAACTGATATTGAACACTTTCTTCCTTCCAAATTATCTACCCGTACAAAGAATTTGAAATCTCTATCTCATCCCGAAGCATGTTTTTTATCATTTCATATTTCGAACGTTTTTCTCTGGAGAGTCCACTTAATCGAACATTTGTGAGAAACTCTATTTGTCTTGGGTGTTTTCATGAAATGAATAGCCCATATACCAAATTTCAACCCTCTATCAAAATTTAAAATAAGAATTTCTCATTTATTCCTAAAATCAAACAGTTGGTTTTGCGGCACCCCCTAAATTAGAAAATATTGGAAAACTGAAATACCACACACTTTTCCTTTTGAACTATCTATCAGTTCACCAAATGTGAAGTCTCTATCCTATCCCGAAACATAGTTTTTCGGCATTTCACCTTTTGAACATTTTTCTCTGAAGCACCCTCTTAAACGAACATTTTTTAAAAAATATTCTGTCTTGGGTGTTTTCATCAAATGAATTGCCGATATACCAAATATCAAGCCTCTATCATGTTTTAAAAGGGCGTTTTTCCTTTATCTCGAAAATCGAACATTTTTTGTGTGCGGCACCCTCTTAAGTAGAAAATATTGGAAAACTGAAATTGAACACTTTCTTCCATCCGAACTATGTACTCGCACTCCAAATTTGAAATCTCTATCTCATTCCTACGCATGTTGTTTTATCAATTCACCTTCCGATCGTTTTCCTCTGGAACACCCCCTTAAATGAACATATTTGAAAAACTATTATCGTCTTGGGTATTTTTATCAAATGATTAGTCCATATACCAAATTTCAAGGCTCTATCAAATTATAAAGGAGCTGTTTCTCATTTATTCGGAAAATCGATTATTTTGATGTACGGCACCCCCCTAAAATAGAGAAAATTGAAAAACTGAAATTGAACACTTTCTTACTTCTAAATTATCTACCCATACCCCGAATTTAAAATCTCTATCTCATACCGAAGCATGTTTTTATCATTTCATATTTCGAACGTTTTTCTCTGGAGCATCCACTTAATCGAACATTTCTGAGAAACTCTATTCGTCTTGGATGTGTTCATTAAATGAATAGCACATATACCAAATTTTAAGCCTCTATCAAAATTTAAAGGAAGGATTTCTTATTTATTCGAAAAATCTAACATTTGGGTTTGCAGCACCCCCTAAATTAGAAAATATTGGAAAACTGAAATCGCACACAGTTTTCCTTTCGAACTATCTACCTTTACACCATAATTGAAGTCTCTATTCTATCCCGAAGTTTTTCGTCATTTCACCTTCGAACGTTTTTCTCTGGAGCATCCCTCTTAATCGAACATTGTTGAAAAAATATTTTGCCTTGGATGTTCTCATCAAATGAATCTCCCATATACCAAATATCAAGCCTTTATCTCGTTTTAAAAGGGGCCTTTTCCTTTATTTCGAAAATCGAACATTTTTGTGTGAGGCACCCCCTTAAGAGGAAAATATTGGAAATTTGAAATTGTACACTTTCTTCCTTCCAAACTATCTACCCATACATCAAATTTCAAATCTCTATCTGGTCCCAAAGCATATTTTTTTATCAATTCACCTTTAGAACGTTTCCCTCTGGAGCACCCCTTTACACAAACTTTTTTGAAAAACTATAATCGTCTTGGATGTTTTTATTAAATAATTAATCCATATACCAAATTTCAAGCCTCTATCAAATTTTAAAGGAGCCGTTTCTCATTTATTCAGAAAATCGAACATTTTGGTGTGGAAATCTGAAATTGCACACTTTCTTCCTTTCGAACGGTTTAGCCATACACCAAATTTGAAGTATCTATCTTATCGCAAAGCATGCTTTCCTATCATTTCACTTTTCGAACGTTTTGGTGTGGAGCACCCCCTCTACAGAACGTTTTCGAAAAATTTGATTTTTCCAAGGGGTTTTTATCGAACGACTGAGCCGTATACCAAATTGCAAGCCTCTATCTATTCGGGCAGTACCTAAAAAAGCGTGACAGATAGACTGATAGACGTACACTTGGAAATTAGTATTGTATATAGATAGATATATATAGACAGATAGATAGATATACAGAGTTTGTGGTATTGTATATGTTTACGCGCAGTGAATTTATTTACTAATATAAGTGAAGCGGTTACTTTTCAACTAAACTTTCGAGACCCTATCTTTTCAAAATGCCAAGACGAGTCAATTTATGCTGAAGGGGAAAAAGGATTAAATTATGAACGATTTCTTGAATTGACCTTTTGTACTCTTTATTCATATGTACTCCACCTTCTGCGCAGAAGTGGCCAGAGCTTCTGTCATGCGCAGAAGTATCCAGGGTTTCTGTCATGCGCAGAAGTGTTCAGGGCTTCTGTCATGCGCAGAAGTGTCCAGGGCTTCTGTCATGCCCAGAAGTGTCAATTGCCCGAAAACTAAACTTGAACTTGAATTTGGGGTCAAAACACTTGTTTTTTCTAATTAATTGACCTCTAAAGGACATTGAGACTGTCATTGACCTCTAAATGACATTGGATTGCAAATAATATTACTTTCGCGCTTTGAATATTATAGTGGCATGCTACTCTGTTACCAAGTTCCTTTGCATATAACCTTCAAATGACATTGAAATTCTGAGATCAGGTTGAATGGGCAGAAAAATGACCTTGAACTTGAATCAGAGGTCAAAATATTTCCTTTTTTTAATAAATTGACCTCTGGATGACATTGGGAATGCCTGCAGAGAATACTTCTGAAAGAGTCATACTTCATCTATGACCTTTAAATGATATTGAAACTATTTGACCACGGCCAGTTGTCCAAAATATGACCTTGAACTTGGGTTAGAGGTCAAAAAATTCCCTTTTTATAAATAAATTAACCTCTGAATGACATTGGGAATACCTGTAAAGGATACTTCTAAAGGAATCATACTTCGTCTATGACCTTTAAATGACATTGAAACAATTTGATCACGTTCAGTTGTCCAAAATATGACCTTGAACTTGGGTTAGAGATCAAAAAATTTATTTTACTTTATAATTTACCTTCTACATGACATTGAAAATTCTTGTGAAGAAAATCCTCACAGAATTTCGCATAAAATTGTTATAAAGTGTCTTGATATAACCTTCAAATGACATTGAAAAATATTTTATTCAATTTCAGGACTAAATATTCATAGATTTTCAAATGTTTCGTTTATGGTTTTACTATAGCTTTTCTTTTTATTCACCAGTTGTAGACATAGTGAATATGAGTGACCTCACAACTTCATATTTTACGATCTGACTTCATTTTCTCTGTATATGAAAGATTAATGAGCTGTTAATATGAATAATTATATGTTAATGAATAATTATACGATTGATTATTAAATAATAATATATACAGTACACATGTGTGTAACAATATGAAAATAATCTGAACTGTAATCCTTAAAGTTTATCTATCTTTTCAGCTATACAAAGCTAAGCCATTCATAAGAACTTAACTAAATTCTAATTATGACAAAACTGGCTACTAGGCAGCACGTAGTAGGGTTTTGGAAATCGACATATAAGACTTGCAATTTGGTACATGGGTCGATCGTTCGATAAAAACCCTGGAAAAATCGAATTTTCCGAAAACATTCTCTAGAAGGGGTGCTCTATACCAAAATTTTAGAAAAGGGAAATGATAGAAAAGCATGCTTTGCGATAAGATAGAGACTTCAAATTTGCTGTATGGGTACATCGTTCGAAAGTAAGAAAGTGTGCAACTTCAGATATCCAATATTTTCTACTTAAGGGGGTGCTGCACACCAAAGTGTTCGATTTGCCGAATAAATGAGAAACAGCTCCTTTAAAATTTGATAGAGGCTTGAAATTTGGTATATGGACTAATCATTTGACAAAAACATCCAAGACGAATATAGTTTTTCGAAAAGGTTCATTTAAGGGGGTGCTCCAGTGGAAAACATTCGAAAGGTGAATTTATAAAAAAAAAATATGCTTGGAATGAGATAGAGATTTAAAATTTGGTTTAAGGATAGATAGTTTTCAAGGAAGAAAATGTACAATTTCGGTTTTCCAATATTGTCTACTTTAGAGGGTACAGAACACAAAAATGTTCGATTTTCGGAATAAAATAGAAAAGCACCTTTTAAAACGTGATAGAGCTTTGATATTTGGAAGCGAATCATCTGATAGAAAACCCAAGAAGAATGGATTTTTTCAAAAATGTATATTTAAGTGGTAGGTACGACACACAAAAACATTCCTTACCTTACACCTTTCTGGTAGGTCGGACGGTCTGGATCTCAACAACAACAACAACAACACAAAAACATTCGAAAGATGAAATGATAGAAAAACCATGCATCGCGACGCGTTAGAGACTTCAAATTTGGTGCACTCGTAGATAGTTGGAGAGGAAGAAAGTGTGCAATTTCAGTTTTTCAACATTAGCTATTGTAGGGGGTGCAGCACACAAAAATGTTCCATTTGACGAACAAATGAAAACCGCCTCCTATACAATGTGATAGAGGCTTGAAATTTAGTGTACGGGCTATTCATTTAATAACAAAACCCATGATGAATACCGTTTTTCAAAAATGTTCATTTAAGTGGTTGCTACATAGAAAAGCATTCGAAAGGTGAAGTGATAGAAAAAACATGCATTACGACACGATAGAGACTTCAAATTTGGTGTACATGTAGATAGTTTGAAAGGTATGTCGGTCTGTGTGTCTGTCTGTCACGCTTTTTTAGACACTTCCCGAATAGATAGAAACTTGCAATTTGGTACACGACTCGATCGTTCGATAAAACCCCATGCAAAAATCGAATTTTTCGAAAACGTTCTCTAGAGGGGGTGCTCCACACCAAAACGTTTGAAAAGTGAAATGATAGGCAAGCATACTTTGGCATAAGATAGAGACTTAGAATTTTGTGTATTGGTAAATCGTTCGGAAGGAAGAAAGTGTGCAATTTCAGATTTCCAATATTTTTTATTTAAGGGGGTGCCGCATACCAAAATGTTTAATCTACGGAATAAATCAGAAACGACTCTTTTAAAATTTGATAAAGGCTTGAAATTAGGTATATGGACTAATCATTGATGAAAACAGCCAAGACGAATATAGTTTTTCACAAACGTTCGTTTAAGGGGGTGCTCCAGAGAAAAACGTTCGAAAGGTGAATTGATAAAAAAATATGCTTTGGGATCAGATAGAGATTTGAAATTTGGTGTACGGGTAGATAGTTTGGAAGGAAGAAAGTGTACAATTTCAGTTTTCCAATATTTTCTACTTTAGGGTGTGTCGCACACTAAATGTTCGATTTTCGGAATGAAGTAAAAGCACCTCTTTTAGAACGTGATAGAGGCTTGATATTTGGTATATGAGCGAATCATTTGATAGAAAATCCAAGAAAAATGAAGTTTTTCAAAAATACATATTTTAGGGGGTGGGTACTCCACAGAAAAACATTCGAGAGGTGAAATGATAGAAAAATTATGCTTCGCGATGAGTTAGAGACTTCAAATTTCGTATACGGGTAGATAGCTGGAAAGGAAGAAAGTGTGTAATTTCAGTTTACCAACGTTTGCTATTGTAGGGGGTGCCGCACACTAAAATATTCGATTTGACGAACAAATGAAAAACACCTCTTTTAAAGTGTGATAGAGGCTGAAATTTAGCATGTGGGCTAATCATTTGATAAAAAAACCTAAAATTATTACGGTTTTTCAAAAACGATCATTTAAGGAGGTGCAACACAGAATAACCCTCGAAAGATGAAGTGATAAAAAAACATGCTTTACAATAAGATAGAGGGATCAAATTTAGTGTACGGGTAGATAGTTTAAAAGGAAAAAAGTGTGCAATTTCAGATTTCCAATATTTGCTACTTTAGCGGGTGCCGTACACCAATATGTACGATTTTCGGAATAAATGAGACACGCTTCCTTTCAAAGGTGATAGAGCCTTGATATGTGGTATATGGGCTAATCATCTGATAAAAAACTCAAGATGAACAGAGTTTTTCAAAAGTGTTCATTTATGGGGGTGCTCCACAGAAAAACTTTCAAAAGGGTAAATGATAAAGTAGTATGCTTCGGGATGAGATAGAGACTAATTTGGTGTAGTGGTAGATAGTTCGAAAGAAAAAAGTGCGGAATTTAAATTTTCCAATATTTACTTCTTTAGGGGGTTCTGCACACTAAAATATTCGATTTGTCGAATAAATGGGAAAAGCGAATTATTAAAAAATTACAATATTCAGGGGTTGCTTATTACGAGAACGTTGATTTTCAACGGGTATTTGGCTAGTGATTATAAAATTTTCGTTAGAATGATTATAAAATTTCCAAAAGAGACTCCAAATATTAAAAGTTTACCGCGAATTGTGAATTTTAAGTATTTTTATATTATATATTCCATACAAAGAATATTATGTATTCTATACTCCGTACGAAGAATATTGTGTATTCTATATTTCGTATATATTATGCATTCCGTACTGTTAGTCTGTTAGTCTGATAATTCCCTTCCCCCAGGGTTCCCCAACGCAAGACGGGGGTGTACAGTTCTTAGTTCCTTATAGCTCTGGTCCTCCGTTTACTTGAGGGGGGGGGGGTGTTACATAAATCTGTGGATAGGCCCGCTGCTAACGTGACTTTGGTCCCGGTGGCGGAGAGGAGCAGGCTTTGTGACCTGTTTTCAGATCCATCGGCGACTAGGGTCGAGACTTGACGGCTTCACCCGGCCTGGTGAATAATTCCACCGACTCCTGCTCTATCGGCCGTTGTCTCACTAGATGGCGGATATAACCCTTTACCCCCCTCTCGTAGTGGAGTAAACCATTTAAAAGGTTTGGTCTTAATCTGTTAGTCTGATAATAAAACTCTTTCGAAAATACATATGGTAAAAGCAGGCCAGTTAAGCCAATGAATTGTATTCGCTCGTATGATTTGTTTTAATACGTGTCATTGTAATAACTTTTAGATGAGCAAAGATGGTCAAATTATCAGTTTCCTATATTGACTGTACTAATATTATTGTTGTATTGTTATCACCGTGTTTCATATGAAATATGGTATAACATTCTTAAATTTAGAATAATTCGTGTTCTAATCGTTCAATGCATTTGCCAGATTCAATGCATTTCTAGTTTTTTGCATTAGGTATCTGTACATAAAATTTCATACCGATGTGTATATTATTTCTTGAGCCATCACACACACACACACGCACACACTTACAGTAGGTTATCTTTCCAAGAGTGTTAGTAATGGGTTCAGGAGATCTTGAAACGTACTTTTCCATCAACATGTCCGAATTCGAAAAATTATTTCTCTTTACAACATCATGAAAGAGAAATAATAGACCCCCCCCCCCCCCAGAGATGAACAAGTTTTAAATATTACAAAAGAACTGAGATATTTTTGTGTTTGCAACTAGGGTGTTTTTCGGGAGAATGCCGCTCAAGCGAAGATTGTTTCCGCGGTTGCTAAAAACAAACCGGAACGTTGGCATCCGCATCGATCAGCTTCTCTTCTCCATCTGGCTACATTGTTGAGGCCCTTGGCGACACCGGAATCAGTAAAAGATGCCAGATATGTCTGGTTATCGCGAAAAATCATCCATCGACGAATTCCTAATTTTAAAATTCAAATTGCATTTAAACATTTCAGTCTGTTATTCTAAAAGCTTTAAAATAATTTGAACAGAGTTTTAGAAATATAGTGAAACCTGTTTATAACGATATTCTAGGGTCTGCGGAAAAATATTGTTGTAAATAATTTATCGTTATAGACAGGGGTTGAAAGTTATTTAATATGGGTGTAGCATTATTTTTTATAATTTAATATGTTAAACTTAAATTTTAGAATAATATTACAGATTAGTAATGTAGAAGAACATAAGTCATAAGAAACTAATTCCTGTTCGAAAATTTAAAAAGTGTATTTTAACTACATTTCTATTAAGTTAAAATGCATGTGTATAATGATAATAAGAAAGATCAATCATGCATAAAGCATTGGTTATGAAACACTTTCCAACTATATTTCAATTTTATTTAAACATCTATAAAATACGATACATTCAGCGGTAATACTTTTTAAAATTATTATAATACTACAATAATTTATTATTATATAGCTACCATAAACCTTCGGGTTGGCCGTGTGGTCAGGGTCTTCAATCAATCAATAATTTATTATATTTGAAAAACTCATCGAAAAAAAATGAACTTTATTCAAATGACGTCATTGAAGAATAATTTGCCTGGCTCTCTATGAAAAAGCAGTAAAAATTTCATTCATAAACATTTATTTTATTTCTGTCATTCATCACAATATTACAATAATTTATTTTACTTAAAACCTTAAAACCATGGAGGTAAAAGTAATTTCACTCTGTGCTTTAAACTTCACCGAAAAAGTCTGCTATAAAATCGTCTGTTCTCTATGTAAAATCAATGACTGTTTCATTCATATCAACTATATTGCAGACTCCAGCGCTAAATAATTTTGCGTTAAAGAAATTCAGGATTTCTTATACAACTCATCTTACAGCTTGATGGATTTACAATCTCCATAAGTGAAAATTAGGCTTCCTTGTAAAAATAATCAAAGTTTGATGATCATTTAAACTCAAATATATTGTAATTGAGTTGTTTCAGAACATTGATGTACAGAAATTAAGCAAAAATAAAGCGGTTTTAGAACAGATACAACACCAAATATAAATTAAAAAGAACTTTAAAAATCACGGTTTTGACACAAGATGGATGCCATATTTTATTTTGAAGTGGGCCACTTGATTTATTCATATAATGGTCACGAGATCTCTTCATATAATGGGTATAATTATTATTTTAATTTTTATTTAAAAAACTACTGAATATATTTTTCTGACATTTTTTTTATATATTTTATGTAATAATTTGAATATTTTCTAAAACTTTCGAAGCAATTTGTGAATTTTAAATTTGCTTAAAAATGTTTGAAAAATTAGGTCCCATAGGGTTCAATGTATTTTATTTTTTCCACCCAGGTTCAATCCAAAATTAATTGGGTGATATTATTCATTTATATTCCCATAGGTCCCACAGACAGTCTGAACAACATACTACAATTTTGTTTTGATAAAGTCACTTTTACGGCAGTTACCGTGCGAACGGACAGACAGACAGACAGAATGAACGAAGTCATAAACACTTTTCAACTATATGTTGTAAAGTGTTAAAAATGTAATAGAGAATTATGTTTTTTATACAACGGTAAAAATCCATCAATATATAGAAATATATACAAAATACCTACCGTATAATCAAGTTGCATAATCAACTGCATATAATATCAAGTCAGTGTCGGTGTTCGTGCCAATTTGAGCAATTACAATCAATTTTAAGGATTATGAATTTGAGTTAACAGGGAAAGTTATGTGTTGTTCGCATCAGATTTTTTTATAAAGTTGGCAACTGATCATTCATGTCGATGAAATGTATATTTCCTCCCGATTTTGTTATACTCTATTTTCACTTTATTTGCAGTCATTGTAGTCAACTGTTGCAGTCATTGTAGCCATTGTAGTCATTTGTAGTCAACTGTTTTCTTGGATAGCTCTATGCCAGAGGCGTCAATCGAATGGTGGCCGTCCCCTCTATTGGCGACTTTGATGCGGGGGGGGGGGGGGCGGCTATAATCGAATGTCGGGGGGGGGGGTTAATTACAGTTCTGTATTTCGTTCTCCAATATGAATTCTATGAAGAATTAATGTAATTTTCCCACCAATGAAGAGGGTTATGCCCCCCCCCACTCACTGTTTACGTCCATGAACTACAATGCTACTATTATTGTTCCGTTAATCATTATGGTATCACTATAGGAAATAATGTTACGAAAATTTTGAATAATTCGTGTTTTTATCTTGCTAACAAAAAGGAAAGAAGATTTCTTATCCTAGCTTTTTAAATAATGTATCTACAAATGAAATTTCATAGTGGTAGTTGCATCTGTTCTATAGCGTACACTTATCTCTATTTCTATTCTCTATTTCTATCTCTTTCTCACACACACACACACGTTTTAAAAAGTGAAAGAAATGGATTCGGGAGGTCTTAATTCGTGTTCATACTTCAAAATATCGAATTTGTAAATTTTCGCGGACACAATACTTGCTTTATACAATAGTATGAGAAAGCAAAAATCCGTAAGAAAAATGTACGATGTGAACATTCCTATAGGATCCCTTAAGTCGTTCGCGTTCGCCGAAAACGGAAATGGCGTTTGAAGAACAATGTGCGAATATCGAATTCTGCCAGCGTTTGAGGAAATCGCCGATAGAAACATTGAACCTCCGACCTGCTTCTTCTTTTTCACATCTCGTGTCACATGTGCTTCTATGCCACGGTAAAATAGTTATCCTCTCCTCAAATCAGGGTTGGAGATATCAGCACAGTCTCCGAACTTTTTGATTCTACCTTGTATTTCCATTTAATGGTGAAGAACGTGGAATAAAATATTGATTGGGAGGACTGTGGATGGATGGACTTGTTTCCACATATTTACTGATGAACATATGGAAACTTCATTATGAGATGCAAGACACACAGTGAACCGACCTCTGCCCTATAACAGTGCATTGCACAAAGGCAAAAGAGTGCTCAACTAATCATCTATACCGTGGTTACTGTGTTTGCATGAATACTTCTGCTCACCTGTATCGTTTTAACGATAGGCAATGACCGCGGAGCCATTTCCCACGGGTGGTGATGCGACATTAGTTGATCAATTTCTTGATTTATCAAAAGCCCTGCTATAGGGCAGAATTTGCGTCACTGTAATCCTGAGTGTTTAGAATTTTGTTAACGGTGGGCGGGGCTAAGAGTACCCTGTTGTTGACCGTCCGACCTACCGTCCCGACCTATCCGAAGAGACCGTCCGACCTACCAGAAAGGTGTAAGGTAACTGTTTGGACGGCCGGGAAGTGCCACCCAATTTAGACCGGAACCCAGTGGGGGAGGCATCCACAGGGACCGTCCCCTCCTTCCCCTACCACCAACCTCTCGGAAAGACTTACTGACCCACATGTTTAACGTGATCGTACTCCGCGTGAACACTGCGGCAGTTTTGGCAGTGGCTGGAATCGAATCTGGGCCTACCGAGTGCAATTCCAGCGCTAACCACTGGGCTACCGCGCCCAAAAGAGTACCCTGTGTTGTTACTGAATTAAAAGTAGATATTTCTATCAGAAAAAATATAGGGCTCTCTTTGGAAATCTTGAGGTCACCTAATATACCGACGTTTTTAGAAGATTTTCAGTAAAACTAAAATTGGTAATAATGCAGCAAGAAGGTCCCCCTCCCCCATTTATGATTGAGAAGAATTACTAACAACAACAACACCAGAAAAATTCTAAAATCCTTCCTTAAACGAGATTTGTGTTAATCTCATGCACCGTGCTGGTGAGCGGCAATGACGTAAAACTATGGTCCATGGATGGTGATGGATGATCAGTTGAGCACTTTCTTTCTTACATGATTAGTTGTCCAACAAAAGTAAAAGTTGTGTGTTTTTCCTATAACTGTGCGGTTTTTAAACTTCCGTACTTTCGTAGTACATTCAAAGAAGTATTTTGTGGGGTCAAAAATACAACTCTAGAACTTGGATGGATTTGCTTATTTTGGGCATCCTTGAACAAGAAACAACCGTATGTTAATGATGTTTGTGAATGTGATCCGGATATGTCTTGGACATAATGGGCTATTCAAAAGGGAATTTGATATGAATATTTTGGATATTTGAAGCTAAACGCAATAGACTTGATTTTCAGAAAAGTAGAACGAAGGTAAGGCTCTCAATTGTTTACTAACATTTTTTTGAAAAAAATTAAAAAATATTATAATAAAAAATTATATTGGAAAATGTAAAAAACAAAACAAACAAACAAAAAATGCAATAAAAAAACGCGTTTTATTTATTTAAAAGTGAACGACATGAATTATAAAAAAAAGCTAATATCCGCCGTTCTTAAGATATTGCTCGTTCTTTTTTATCAAAATGAAAGAATTAAATATACTATCTGATAGTGAATGTGCAAATGCTTTACAAAAGTGCTTAATAAAAAAAAATAATGAACACTGTTGTTTAGAGGTTAGGGACTGCTTGTGAGATAAAAAATCGCATTTAATCAAGAAATTTCCATGATTAATGAGGTCTATTTACGTGACGTCACTGAGGGTCATCAGTTGCAAACATTGACACGTGTTCAACCATTTTAAAATATTTGGAAAAGTTAATTTTCCGAAATTAAGTTTGAATAATTAAATATTTTGATACTAATATTCCAAACAGAGCACGGTGAATGAATTTTATATAAAATTTCACCACTCTGCCGATTACTGTGATTATGAAAAATGTGAATAGCCTCTAAAATGACACGTATAAAAAGACCCCTTTAGAAACAATAACAAGAAATTTATGAAAGAATGTTCACATGGTCGCAAATGAGCGCGGCAGCCCAGTGGTCAGCGCCCTGAAATTGCACTCAGTAGGCCCGGGTTCGATTCCAGTCGCTGCCAAAACTGCCGCCGTGTTCACGCGAAGTAAGATCACGTTAAACATGTGGGTCCGTAAGTCTTTCCGAGAGGTTGGTGATAGGGGAAGGAGGGTACGGTCCCTGTGGATGCCTCCCCCACTGGGTTCCGGTTTAAATTGGGTAGCACTTTCCGGCCGTCCAAACAGTTACCTTACACCTTTCTGGTAGGTCGGACGGTCTGGGTTTCAACAACAACAACATGGTCGCAAATGGGCGCGGCAGCCCAATGGTCAGCGCGCTGGAATTGCACTCAGTAGGCCCGGGTTCGATTCCAGTCGCTGCCAAAACTGCCGCCGTGTTCACGCGGAGTACAATCACGTTAAACATGTGGGTCCGTAAGCCTTTCCGAGAGGTTGGTGGTAGGGGAAGGAGGGTACGGTCCCTGTGGATGCCTCCCCCACTGGGTTCCGGTTTAAATTGGGTAGCACTTCCCGGCCGTCCAAACAGTTACCTTACACCTTTCTGGTAGGTCGGACGGTCTGGGTCTCAACAATATGGTTGCAAATGATGTGCGCACTTATAAGCATTTAGAACTAACTATTAAGTATTTTTAATCTCTTTTGCATACTTATTTTACACAATGAACAAATTTCCAGAAAAACTATAGAAGTGACCTAGAACCGGAAATATGGAAATCCTTAGTAAATTTCCCCATTCCTCTCGAATTCTATGCTAAATTCACATTAGTTACCATCTAAGCTCTATTTCTTCCCAATACTGAGAAAGATATGTTTCAAGGAAATATTTTTGAACCAGAAGTGAAACAGATAGGAAGTGAAAATATTAAAGGATTCCCCTACCTCCCACAGAATTTAATGTTGAATATATATCAGTCATCATCAAAGCATTATCTATAGTCAATCATATGAAATAGATGTTTTAAGAAATTTTTTGAACCTGAAATGGAAATCTTTAATGAATTCTTCACTCTTCTCTGGAATTTGATAAATCGATACCAGTCTTCATTTACGCGACATATATATATAGCAGATCCCGAAAACTAGATGTTTCAGAGAAATATAAAATTTCTGAATCGGAAATGACATCTTCAAAACAGAAATTGGAAATCTTTAGTGAGTCCCTTAACCCCCTTCTGAATTTGACGGTGAATTCATATCAATAAATATCTAAGGTCTCTTTATAGTTAATCCTGAGAACTAGGATTTTGAAAAGAGGATGAGAAACCATAAGTGGAAATTATTAGTTAACCACCCTACCTTCTTCAGAATTTGACGCTAAATACATATCATTTAGTATTTAAGCTTTATCTATAACCAGTCTTGATAAATAGATGTTTCAAGTGAAATGAAAAATTTTGAATCGGGAATGGAAAAAAAAAACCAGTGGAAATTCTTAGCGAACTCGCCATTATCTTCTAAAATTTGATGCTGAATTCAAATCACTTATCACCTGAGCTTTATTTATAGCAGATCCTAAGAAATGGCTGTTTTAAGGTTGTATGTATAGTATGGCACAACTTTTGCTAACAACAGATTTTTTTTTTGTATGTGTGTATCTGTGTATGTGTGTGTTGGTATTGGGTTATTGTATTGACGATGTTAATTTTCAGTGGAACATGAACTTCTAAAACAGTATCTAGTTCATTTCAAGAACATGGCTGCCATAAAATAGCCACACAATTTCCGCTCCAAATATAAATGTATATATTCTACCATCTCAAAGACAAATGTGAAGAGAAACTATTTCTAAAAAAAGAAGTCAAATAACATTCGTCGAAGGAACAACTGGAATATTTTGAGAAAATCTAATGCCATTTTCATGTTACCATTTTCCTTTCAAAGTATCAATATCAATAGAAGAAATCGACATAGTAATCTAAAGCACTCGGTGGAATATCGTGTTCATTTTCAGTGAACATGAACTTTTGCTAAAATAGTGTCTAGTGTATTTCGAGAAAATGGTGCCATAAAATAGTCACATAGTTTCATTTCCAAATATAAATATATAATTTTACCATCTCAAAGACAAATGTGAAAAGAAACTATCTCTAAAAAAAGAAGCCAAATAACATTCGTCGAAGAAACAACTGGAATATTTTGAGAAAAACTAATGCCACTTTGGTGTTCTCGTTTTCCTTTTCATCCAAGTATCAATATCAATAGAAGAAACAGACATGGTAATGTAACACACTCTGTGGAATATCGTGTTTATTTTCAGTGAACATGAACTTTTGCTAAAATAGTGTCTAGTGTATTTCAAGAACATGGCTGCCATAAAATAGTCACACAATTTCCTTTTCAAATATAAATATATAATTTTACCATCTCAAAGACAAATGTGAAAAGAAAGTATCTCTAAAGAAAGAAGCCAAATAACATTCGTCGAAGGAACAACTGGAATATTTTTAGAAAATTTAATGCCATTTTCGTATTCTCGTTTTCTTTTTCATCCAAGTATCAATATCAATAGAGAAATCGACATAGTAAACTAAAGCACTCGGTGGAATATCGTGTTCATTTTCAGTGAAAATGAACTTTTGCTAAAATAGTGTCTAGTGTATTTCGAGAAAATGGTGCCATAAAAATAGTCACATAGTTTCATTTCCAAATATAGATATATAATTTTACTATCTCAAAGACAAATGTGAAAAGAAACTATCTCTAAAAAAAGAAGCCAAATAACATTCGTCGAAGAAACAACTGGAATATTTTGAGAAAAACTAATGCCACTTTCGTGTTCTCGTTTTCCTTTTCATCCAAGTATCAATATCAATAGAAGAAACAGACATGGTAATGTAACACACTCTGTGGAATATCGTGTTTATTTTCAGTGAACATGAACTTTTGCTAAAATAGTGTCTAGTGTATTTCAAGAACATGGCTGCCATAAAATAGTCACACAATTTCCTTTTCAAATATAAATATATAATGCTACCATCTCAAAGACAAATTTGAAGAGAAACTATCTCTAAAGAAAGAAGTCAAATAACATTCGTCGAAGGAACAACTGGAATATTTTTAGAAAATTTAATGCCATTTTCGTGTTACCATTTTCCTTTTTAGCAAAGTATCAATATCAATAGAGAAATCGACATAGTAATCTAAAGCACTCGGTGGAATATCGTGTTCATTTTCAGTGAAAATGAACTTTTGCTAAATCAGTGTCTAGTGTATTTCGAGAAAATGGTGCCATAAAAATAGTCACATAGTTTCATTTCCAAATATAGATATATAATTTTACCATCTCAAAGACAAATGTGAAAAGAAACTATCTCTAAAAAAAGAAGCCAAATAACATTCGTCGAAGAAACAACTGGAATATTTTGAGAAAAACTAATGCCACTTTCGTGTTCTCGTTTTCCTTTTCATCCAAGTATCAATATCAATAGAAGAAACAGACATGGTAATGTAACACACTCTGTGGAATATCGTGTTTATTTTCAGTGAACATGAACTTTTGCTAAAATAGTGTCTAGTGTATTTCAAGAACATGGCTGCCATAAAATAGTCACACAATTTCCTTTTCAAATATAAATATATAATTTTACCATCTCAAAGACAAATGTGAAAAGAAAGTATCTCTAAAGAAAGAAGCTAAATAACATTCGTCGAAGGAACAACTGGAATATTTTTAGAAAATTTAATGCCATTTTCGTATTCTCGTTTTCTTTTTCATCCAAGTATCAATATCAATAGAGAAATCGACATAGTAATCTAAAGCACTCGGTGGAATATCGTGTTCATTTTCAGTGAAAATGAACTTTTGCTAAATCAGTGTCTAGTGTATTTCGAGAAAATGGTGCCATAAAAATAGTCACATAGTTTCATTTCCAAATATAGATATATAATTTTACCATCTCAAAGACAAATGTGAAAAGAAAGTATCTCTAAAGAAAGAAGCCAAATAACATTCGTCGAAGGAACAACTGGAATATTTTTAGAAAATTTAATGCCATTTTCGTATTCTCGTTTTCTTTTTCATCCAAGTATCAATATCAATAGAGAAATCGACATAGTAATCTAAAGCACTCGGTGGAATATCGTGTTCATTTTCAGTGAAAATGAACTTTTGCTAAATCAGTGTCTAGTGTATTTCGAGAAAATGGTGCCATAAAAATAGTCACATAGTTTCATTTCCAAATATAGATATATAATTTTACCATCTCAAAGACAAATGTGAAAAGAAAGTATCTCTAAAGAAAGAAGCCAAATAACATTCGTCGAAGGAACAACTGGAATATTTTTAGAAAATTTAATGCCATTTTCGTATTCTCGTTTTCTTTTTCATCCAAGTATCAATATCAATAGAGAAATCGACATAGTAATCTAAAGCACTCGGTGGAATATCGTGTTCATTTTCAGTGAAAATGAACTTTTGCTAAATCAGTGTCTAGTGTATTTCGAGAAAATGGTGCCATAAAAATAGTCACATAGTTTCATTTCCAAATATAGATATATAATTTTACCATCTCAAAGACAAATGTGAAAAGAAAGTATCTCTAAAGAAAGAAGCCAAATAACATTCGTCGAAGGAACAACTGGAATATTTTTAGAAAATTTAATGCCATTTTCGTATTCTCGTTTTCTTTTTCATCCAAGTATCAATATCAATAGAGAAATCGACATAGTAATCTAAAGCACTCGGTGGAATATCGTGTTCATTTTCAGTGAAAATGAACTTTTGCTAAATCAGTGTCTAGTGTATTTCGAGAAAATGGTGCCATAAAAATAGTCACATAGTTTCATTTCCAAATATAGATATATAATTTTACCATCTCAAAGACAAATGTGAAAAGAAACTATCTCTAAAAAAAGAAGCCAAATAACATTCGTCGAAGAAACAACTGGAATATTTTGAGAAAAACTAATGCCACTTTGGTGTTCTCGTTTTCCTTTTCATCCAAGTATCAATATCAATAGAAGAAACAGACATGGTAATGTAACACACTCTGTGGAATATCGTGTTTATTTTCAGTGAACATGAACTTTTGCTAAAATAGTGTCTAGTGTATTTCAAGAACATGGCTGCCATAAAATAGTCACACAATTTCCTTTTCAAATATAAATATATAATTTTACCATCTCAAAGACAAATGTGAAAAGAAAGTATCTCTAAAGAAAGAAGCCAAATAACATTCGTCGAAGGAACAACTGGAATATTTTTAGAAAATTTAATGCCATTTTCGTATTCTCGTTTTCTTTTTCATCCAAGTATCAATATCAATAGAGAAATCGACATAGTAATCTAAAGCACTCGGTGGAATATCGTGTTCATTTTCAGTGAAAATGAACTTTTGCTAAAATAGTGTCTAGTGTATTTCGAGAAAATGGTGCCATAAAATAGTCACATAGTTTCATTTCCAAATATAGATATATAATTTTACCATCTCAAAGACAAATGTGAAAAGAAACTATCTCTAAAGAAAGAAGCCAAATAACATTCGTCGAAGAAACAACTGGAATATTTTGAGAAAAACTAATGCCACTTTCGTGTTACCATTTCCTTTTCATAAAAGTATCAATATCAATAAAAGAAATCGACACAATAATCTAAACCACTCGGTGGAATATTGGCTAATTGAATATCCATTATCTATACATGGTTCCCAGAAAAGTCTTTATCAACCCCAAAACTTTGTTAGGAAAACGCCCAAAGATGAGTGTATACCATGGAGTTAGAGAGAAGGAGATAAAACTCCTATGAATAAATGCTTGAAGATGCTCTAACGCATTGAGAATTATATCTAGGTGTCGCTAGTGTTAATAAAGTGTCCTTCGCTTCCACTCCACACAATAGAGAGACGTAGTATTGATTATATATATTTTTGATTATTTTATTTAGATTATATAATTATCAGTATAATTCATCAGTATTTTTTCACAGTTGTAGGATAGAGTTCAGAATATTGGGAGATAAAAATAAATGGAAAGGAAAAATAATTTTGAATATTTAGACCTATTCTTTATTGTTTCAGTTTTAATTTGCACCCCAACACTCTTTTATTTCTACAAAATTGATAGTTTAAATAAATATTTCTAATCATTTCGCTATCGAAATTAGAAATACATACAGGGGAGCTTATCTTATCGCAGCGCCACCTGAATTATTGTCTCAAATACTATTGGAATTTTCTCAGTATGGAGTTTGAGCTCCTTACTTTTACCTCCATGGTGTATACGTTAGGTCTGTCTATAGTCAAGTGATCATGATAGATCGAATAAAAAGAATTGCAGCACCTCTAGTGGAGAATTAAAAAAGGTTAGGGTAACAAACTCAGTAACAAAGCGAGACAGACGAAGAAAGTTAATTACAAAGTTGTAGAGCATTGTTTAAATAGGAATCAACAATAAAACTGTTACAGAAAGCATTTGCACAAGAAGGTCATTGGCGATTGGCTGTACTATTCGGAATAAACAAAGCTTGCATGGGCAGGAACCGGAGATACAGCCAGTACAAAATGCCTTCCGTAAGCAACAATGCACATTTTCCCGGCCGTGCAAATAGATATTCTAAAACCATAAGGTGAGTCCCACGGTCTGAGATCTTCAACAATGCACATTGGAATTTCGAGAAAGAATAGGGCTACGCACTTTAACGAGCATTACAGGTGTCACCGTGTTACATGCATTGCTGATGCGATTGTTTGGCTGATATTTATTGCCTTCCATATACGCATTTCGTGCATTTTGATGTCGCCAATTTGGCGACATCAGGAAAAGTCGCCAACTTGGCGACTTTTGGCGAGTTCCTGAAACTTCTAGAATTTTATAGATTAGTTAAGAACTTTGAGAGGGACGTGCTTTTTCCAGAACTTTCCACAGAGGATATATGGGGCGCAATAGCCCAGTGGTTAGTGCGCGGGGATTGCACATGGACGGCCCGAGTTTGATTCCCGCCTCTGCCAAGACTGTCACCGTGTTTACGCGAATGCGATCACGTTAAATATGTGGGTCCGTAAGTCCTTCCGAGAGGTTGGTGGTAAGGGGAGATGGGTACTGTCCCTGTAGATGCCTCCCTCACTGGGTTCCGGTCTAAATTGGGTGGCACTTCCCGAGCGTCTAAATAGATACCTTACAATTTCGGGTAGGTCAGATGGTCTGGGTCGAACGAACGAACGAACGAACGAACGAACAGAGGATATACAAGCTCGTCATTGTTCAGTTAGGCTGTTGACGTGATGCAAGTAAACGTATCTTCTGAATACAATGCAGATTTCCACACGCGATTTTTCTTATGTTCGTATATACCCTTTAAGTGACATTATAAAACAATTCTGGTATAAAAATGTAAATTTTAGATTTGCGACAACCGTGTATCAACGTCGATGCTATCCGTGCAACGTCTATGCGCTTTTCGCTTGCACCGACAGCGTACTCGCCCAGTGGAGGGTTTGCAACGTCTCATCATCGATATCTTTCATCATGTATGAAATAAACAGCATTTTATTACTCTATCGAAACTATATAATAAAAAAAATATTGAAACCTTTCCCTAGGTATCTTGTAATATCATCACGCACAACACACATACACCTTTTTCCACTCGAAACATACAAAAGCAGTGATCAATCGCGTCAATTTATATCATGACGAGTAACATAGTTACTCACTATATTTTGTAGTTCTTCTCTATACTAAAGGTAAATATAACTCGATAGTAGAGAGGTGTGGGAAAGATTGTAGAAGTTATATAATTAATTTATTTGACACTTAATAATTAAAAATCCATGTTTCACTGTATTAAACCAATGGCTTGAATTCAAATCGACAGATTAAAATTATTAAAATTCAAAACAGATTTAAATTCAAAATTATATTCACGTTCTTTCGTATTTCACTAATAAAGTAATCTAAACATGAGGAATTGTATTGCTATGGAAACCGAATATATGTACGTTTAAAGGGTGTATGAAGACAAAAGTGAGTTATAAACCGCTCACAGCTTCCATAATATGTTCGAGTTTGCCTTGCTGCAAATGTACAGTCAAATACTGCAAATAATTGGTCAGAAAAGGTACCCGGTGGTATAGTGGCTATGTGCGTCCACGCAACAGTTTATTTGTTTATTTTGTTATAAGCCGAAGTATCGATAAAGCGTTCTTTGGTTTTGAGAGCTCACTGTAAGTTTAAGATTTAAAGTTTAGTTGCAAATACTCTATGGATATAGTTTGAGCTTGCTTGCAGAGGAATTTGAACATTGTATGGTTTTAGTATAGAATATAGTTGCAAGTGGTCTTGGGCGGAGTTTACTGTGCATGCCCTCAGTGCGTTTGTTTGTTCGATCTAGACCGTCCGACCTACCCGAAAGTGTAAAGTGTCTGTTTGGACAGGCGGGAAGTTCCACCCAATTTGGACCGGAACCCTGTGGGGGAGGCACCCACATCCACAGGGACATTATCCGCCTTCCCCTACCACCATCCTCTCGGAGGGACTTACGGATCCACCTATTTTACGTGATCGTACTCCTCGTGAATACGGAGACAGTTTGGGCAGAGGCTAGAATCGAACTTGGGTAGTCTGAGTGCAATCCTCGCGCGCTAACCACTGGGCTTTCGCACACCGCCCTCAGTGCGTTGCAGCTGTAAAAGATACATTCATCCTCAGGTGTCTACTTTAGTGTGAGAATGTATTCTAAAGAAATTTATTTTTTTTTTACCCGTGGCTGCTTTCTTTGAGAGATTTTAAAAGAAAACGAGTATTTAAAAGTTTTAATTAAAATATTTTAAAATTTAAATGATATGTAAATTCTGAATAAATGATCTAAATGTCATATATATTATGGCACTATATTTTATAGTTTGGAAGATATTTCGAGTGAAAGTAAGCCAAGTGCGACAAAAACTCGCTAGGAACAAAAATTGTGTAGTTCTTCCAAAAAGAAGTTCAAAGTATTTAAATATGGTAATTATTTTTATATGTTCATAAACTGCTCCACAATTTCAAGTAAAATATTTTTACATTGATATCAATAAGGTTCGGAGATATAAGTGGCCAAAGTTTTTAAATTTTTCGTAAGGCTCTGCTTTCAGCCAGAGATACTCCATAGATGTTATTAAAAATTTTTTATATGGGTAGCACGTGAATTTCCTTATATAATGGAATGACGGAAATTATATAATGCATATGACGGAAATTATATAATGCATATGACGGAAATTATATAATGCATATGACGGAAATCAAAATGTGCGAAACATTACTTCCCATTTGGCGTCATTTTGATCAATTTGGCGACATTTTTGCCACTTTAGCAACATTTAAAATAGTCGCCAAGTTGGTGAAGTTCCACTAAATTTCTCGGCAAGCGTTATATAATGCATATGACGGAAAACAAAATGTGCGAAACATTACTTCCCATTTGGCGTCATTTTGATCAATTTGACGACATTTTTGCTACTTTAGCAACATTTAAAATAGTCGCCAAGTTGGTGAAGTTCCACTAAATTTCTCGGCAAGCGTTATATAATGCATATGACGGAAAACAAAATGTGCGAAACATTACTTCCCATTTGGCGTCATTTTGATCAATTTGACGACATTTTTGCTACTTTAGCAACATTTAAAATAGTCGCCAAGTTGGTGAAGTTCCACTAAATTTCTCGGCAAGCGTTATATAATGCATATGACGGAAAACAAAATGTGCGAAACATTACTTCCCATTTGGCGTCATTTTGATCAATTTGACGACATTTTTGCTACTTTAGCAACATTTAAAATAGTCTCCAAGTTGGTGAAGTTCCACTAAATTTCTCGGCAAGCGTTATATAATGCATATGACGGAAAACAAAATGTGCGAAACATTACTTCCCATTTGGCGTCATTTTGATCAATTTGACGACATTTTTGCTACTTTAGCAACATTTAAAATAGTCGCCAAGTTGGTGAAGTTCCACTAAATTTCTCGGCAAGCGTTATATAATGCATATGACGGAAAACAAAATGTGCGAAACATTACTTCCCATTTGGCGTCATTTTGATCAATTTGACGACATTTTTGCTACTTTAGCAACATTTAAAATAGTCGCCAAGTTGGTGAAGTTCCACTAAATTTCTCGGCAAGCGTTATATAATGCATATGACGGAAAACAAAATGTGCGAAACATTACTTCCCATTTGGCGTCATTTTGATCAATTTGACGACATTTTTGCTACTTTAGCAACATTTAAAATAGTCGCCAAGTTGGTGAAGTTCCACTAAATTTCTCGGCAAGCGTTATATAATGCATATGACGGAAAACAAAATGTGCGAAACATTACTTCCCATTTGGCGTCATTTTGATCAATTTGACGACATTTTTGCTACTTTAGCAACATTTAAAATAGTCGCCAAGTTGGTGAAGTTCCACTAAATTTCTCGGCAAGCGTTATATAATGCATATGACGGAAAACAAAATGTGCGAAACATTACTTCCCATTTGGCGTCATTTTGATCAATTTGACGACATTTTTGCTACTTTAGCAACATTTAAAATAGTCGCCAAGTTGGTGAAGTTCCACTAAATTTCTCGGCAAGCGTTATATAATGCATATGACGGAAAACAAAATGTGCGAAACATTACTTCCCATTTGGCGTCATTTTGATCAATTTGACGACATTTTTGCTACTTTAGCAACATTTAAAATAGTCTCCAAGTTGGTGAAGTTCCACTAAATTTCTCGGCAAGCGTTATATAATGCATATGACGGAAAACAAAATGTGCGAAACATTACTTCCCATTTGGCGTCATTTTGATCAATTTGACGACATTTTTGCTACTTTAGCAACATTTAAAATAGTCGCCAAGTTGGTGAAGTTCCACTAAATTTCTCGGCAAGCGTTATATAATGCATATGACGGAAAACAAAATGTGCGAAACATTACTTCCCATTTGGCGTCATTTTGATCAATTTGACGACATTTTTGCTACTTTAGCAACATTTAAAATAGTCGCCAAGTTGGTGAAGTTCCACTAAATTTCTCGGCAAGCGTTATATAATGCATATGACGGAAAACAAAATGTGCGAAACATTACTTCCCATTTGGCGTCATTTTGATCAATTTGACGACATTTTTGCTACTTTAGCAACATTTAAAATAGTCGCCAAGTTGGTGAAGTTCCACTAAATTTCTCGGCAAGCGTTATATAATGCATATGACGGAAAACAAAATGTGCGAAACATTACTTCCCATTTGGCGTCATTTTGATCAATTTGACGACATTTTTGCTACTTTAGCAACATTTAAAATAGTCGCCAAGTTGGTGAAGTTCCACTAAATTTCTCGGCAAGCGTTATATAATGCATATGACGGAAAACAAAATGTGCGAAACATTACTTCCCATTTGGCGTCATTTTGATCAATTTGACGACATTTTTGCTACTTTAGCAACATTTAAAATAGTCGCCAAGTTGGTGAAGTTCCACTAAATTTCTCGGCAAGCGTTACGTACACACGCTCAAAAAGACAGGTATTTGACATACCCTATCCCAAACCGTTCGATCCCCCTTTGCAGGGCGCCAATGTCTGCAAAGGGGGATCGAACGGTTTGGGATAGGGTATGTCAAATACCTGTCTTTTTGAGAGGTTCTTCGTTTGAGATGGACGCTGTCCCACCCGTAAGCAAAAGGTTAAAGTTCAAGAGGCCCGCCAAATGCCAGGAGTTATATAGGTTAAACCAACATTGCATTCGACACAACATGAATCCATATGCAGAAATTTAATAAACATGTAGAGTTAAAATTACAATCTTCGAATGAGCGTTTTTCTTGTTATGGATTTTTTTTTCTTTTTCCTTTTTTTACACACGTAACCATTTTTTTTGTTTAGCCAGAAATTCTAAAAAGCAAAGCCAAGTAATTGTTTTACAAGTTTGTAATTAACTTCAACTATCTGCAAACACCGGCTAGAATAATTATTGACTCCTGATGCAGAAAGAAAAAAAAATGAAAGTTCACCGACATGCAGTCATTAATTAAGGCACATTTACGTAAAAGGTTCCAATGCTTAAATTCCCCATTTTCGATAAAAGGGAACTATTAGGAGGAAATTAGTTAATATATTTGAGGAAAAATTTCGAAAAGTCAAGCAAAATATCTCCTTAACTACGCGACCCACTTCCGTAAAACCTTTACAAGTAAAGTTGATTGAGGAATACTAGAGCAACGTGAATAAGCACAAATAGCATAATAAGTAGCATACAGCTGTTTCGAGGATACGTTGAATCCCCTTCTTCAGTGCAAGAGAGGAATGGGTGAACCCATTCCTCTTCTGGGCTTCGGGTCCTGGCAAGGGGATCCAACGTATCCTCGAAACAGCTGTATGATACTTATTATACTATTCGTGCTTATTCACTTTGCTCTAGTTTTCCTTATCCTTTGTACAAAGTGTATTTTACTTATTGAAAGTTGAATGAGTTCAGGGAATATTAAACTGTAAGCTAAGCCACTACACCTAGTTCTCGAAGCAAGGGAAATAAAATTAATCCGTCATGATTATGCATAACTCGGAAACGGATCAATATATTTAGATACATTTTTACTGGTTTTTTGAACTTAATTAAAAACAGTTTTACGGCAGAAATGAATTTCCAATTTTGTAATAAATTTTTTTGGTCGGGATCTCAGGATTGCCATCCTTGCTGGCAATTTCGTACATCCCATTATTTGACGGGGTTAACAAATATCAACTTGTCTAGATATACAGTACAGTTCATTAAGTTTGGGATTTGAATTTGGGTGTTGGTAATGAAGAATGAAATTAAGATTAAGCTTATTTCGTTAATTTATCTAAATGATTTACGTTGTCTAATTCCGAAGGCAGATCGCTAATTACACAATTCCGTTAAGCAAAGTTCACAAATTAGGTTAGAATGCATTGATAATTTATACGTTATGGATACAATCTGTATATTTTGTTACATTGCGGATTATGTTTCGATGATAGAATAAAATAGTTTAAATCGGACACTTAGTTAAACATTGTTAATAAAAGTACAGCAAAAGTACCGATTAACTGAGTTTCGGGTGTCTGAGGTTACGTGTTAGCCGAGGTTACTTGTTATCGGAGCAAGTTCTTTTATCCACTGACTCGTTCGTTTTTCTGATAAAGTTGAAACATCTCGCGTAGTCCTAAATTTTTTTTTCAATGAAACCGATGAAGAAGATGATGATGGAGATAATTTTCCGCTCACAGAGCTAGTAAGAAATCTTACAGTTTTAGAACCTATTACGGCAGAATATATTGAAGATTGAATGAATGAGAATGAGCAGCAGGAGATGACCGATGACATAATTATAAATATAGTAAGAAAAAACAAGTGAATGAAGAAGAGAATGATATATATGTGTCCAGGAGGAAGCTCAAGAATTTCTTATACGGAAGACTTAAATGCGTTAAAGACCACACTGCAGTACATCGAAATGCAGGATGATACATTGAGTACGTACAGTAAGTATATACTGACCAAATAAACATGTTATTACATATATATATATATATATATATATATATATATATATATATATATATATATATATATATATATATATTATTGAAGCATAGTTTCCTTGCCGTCGGCTCAATTATGTTTATGTTGTTGACGTTGTTCCTTAGAAAATATTCGTCCGATTTGCGTGAAATTTGAAACGTTCATAAAATTCCCCCAACTTACTGCTCATAATTAAGCCAGAATTTTAAAATTCGATCTCTGGACTCAGATAATTGAGACCAAAGATCCCCGTGTTAAATCTATGGGGAAAATTATATTTGAAACCTTCGCACACTGTGCCCGGAAATAAACCGCTATTGCTATTTAATGGTTTAATACGTGAAATATAATTTACAGTTAATTAAAATAATTTTAAATAGTTAAATGCAGATCACGTAACATATGGTAAAGCTTATTATTTAATTTTAAAGTTAAAGAATAAACCCTCTGGTTAAGAAGCTATGTCTAGCAATGTTTATTATTGAAGGACAACCGTTTATTAAAAGCATGAAGTTAGAAAAAAAGGACATAAAACTCCTATTCATGAAACATATGAAAATGCTATAATGCTTTGAGAATTATATCTAGGTTTCGCTAGTGATAGTAAAGTAGCTGCTATTGTTAGTTGACACAACAAAAAGGCGTAGTATTTATTATATGCACTTTTGATTATTTTTAAATTAAGGGTTTCCTAATTATAAGTATAATAACCAGTATTTTTTCATAGTTGTAGGATAGAGTACAGAGTATAGGGAGATAAAAATAAATTGAAAGGTAAAATAATTTTGAATGCTCATAAATATTCTTTATTTTTCCAGTTCTACTTTGCATTGCGCTCATAATTTATTTTTACAAAATTGACAGTTTATAAGGCTTCTTTTGGTGATGAGGCTGGGAAAACACTCACTCGCCATTTAAAACTTCACAACATTTAATAATACATAAAATTTACACATATTTTACAAATCATAGCTAGGATTAGCTACATATTACAAACACGTTGGCTACATGTTTTCTATCGCCATCTCGAACTTCACTTCGAATGTTTTTTTGTAAACAACAACGAATGTTCTTTAGTCAGGTTGAGTGCTGCCATCTACTGTCCTTTTGGGAAAACAGAATGTCTTTTACAATTTAAAAAAAAAATATTTTATAACTTCTGTCATAGAAATGCATACAATGCAGGGCTACTTATCTTATACCAGCTTCACCTAAATTATTGCCTCAAACGATATTGGCGTTTTCTTAATATGAAGTTCTAACTCCTTACTTCTATCTCCATGATTAAAACCAGCGGGCATAGTAGAGCTATATTTTACGATTTTTGAGGAAACAATTAAATTTAAATAATTTTAAAAATGCTATTTTGTTCTTGTGACAAAGTTCGTCGTTTGTGATTATATCACGGAGGTAAAGGGGATTATCTAACTCCATGGATTATACATTTGTTAAAATTAGTAATTTTTTGTTTTCTCTCAATGCTATGAGTTAAGTTCTGGTATATATAATTCTATAGAGAAAAGCCCTTTATGTCTGTTTATAACGCTTGACAATAAATTCGGAAACATAGGCGACACATTTAGAGACTTTTTGGAAAACTGTCGCCAAATTGTCAAAATTGTCATTAAATTTACGAAACCATCGCCAAATTTGCAAAATTTAATACCTCGGAAAAGTTTCCATGAGCTATTGACTTAAAATTTTTTTCTTATCCCTGTTGTTAATTATTAAGTCATCGACGAAATAGTTATGCAATAAAGAAACATTTTATAATTGATTTGTGTACGTTTGGCAGTTGTGCTGCAGTCTGTATATTCTTACGAGTCGGTATATTCTTATTATAGAGTATTTTCTTTCTTTTACAGTACATATTTACTTAATGAAAAGAATGGGTGGGTGGGGGGGGGGGAAGGAGGAGATCCTAGAGGGAAGACGAATATTGCCACAAATGTCAGCGCTAAATTGTACAGTGCTGTATACGAAGCTTATCTCACATGTTAAATGAGTTTTACCGTAACCGAGCTGTTCTTGGTCCACATTACCTCGGATAATCGAGATTCTACTGTACTATATTTAATTTCAAATTTTGGAACATCATCGATGTATGTTTTTCAAGAATATAAGTGTTCTGTAAGTATCCACTTGATTTTGTCATACATTCTTATTGCAAGTGTCCAGTTTCTATTTGCTTCACAATATTATCAGAACGTTAAAAAATATGCATCTTTTCCAGATTTGCTTTCAAGTTATTTTTTTAATTTCGCAAGATTTTATTTTGCAAAAAAATTCTTTAAATAATACTTTCTTCAAGTTGGCAACAACTTAGTGATGCCGATGGGTGCATTTGGTTTATTAATGTTGATGCGAACTTTTTTAACATTAATCTCCGTAGCGTAGTTCAAATATTGCCCCATATTCTATATACTACCAACAATGTTCCGGATGTAATCAACATTTTCCCGTAGAAAATAACACCAGTGAATACTTTAAATTTTAAATCATTCGAGTTCTAATAATAAGAGTTACTATAAATTATATCTATAGTTCTAGTTTTCGCACAATGTTTGTACAAATAAAATTTGATAGCTCACAGAAATCTTTCCAAAAGTGTTTAGAAAGATTTAAAAAAAATTACCCTTCAAAATCTTGAATTAGCAATTTTTCAGGAAAACAATGCGTTACTTATACAATAATATAAAACATAATAATATGGTATGGGGCTTCACATTGCTTTGCCTACAAACCTGAAATCCTTCTTTTACTTCTGAAAATTTAGAAAGGGGAAATTTAGAAAAGGGTTTCCATTCATTTAAATCCACGTTCAAAACCTAAGCCATAATATTATTGACATTGAATTGTGGTGTCAATTTAAATTAGGTGTTGCCGGCGTCTTTACTGACCTTAAAAAATACTTATTACTTTCTTTATATACATAATGTATAAGGAAAGTATTGTGACGGGGTCGAAAATTTGAATTCGAGTTTTCGACGGGAGAGCACGTTTCAAGCATCCCTGATCACGAATCAAACATTTTTGAAGTGATGTCTGTGTGTGTGTGTGTGTGAGTCTGTCGAGACGATAACTGACGAACGAATGGACCGATTCGAGCGAAATTTGGTACAAAAATCACAATCCGTAAACACTGGAAGCCTATTGTTTTTAAACGTAATCGAATGTTCAAAACCCCACTAAATTTTCGAGTGAAATTTTCAAAAAATCAAAACCGTTAATAAAGTTACGCAAATAGACATTTCTTATGTAATTTTTCATTAGAGAAAACGATTAACATAAACGCTAGCATGAACCGTTCTCGAGATATTGCACATTTTAAAAAAAAAATTATCAAAAAGTCATATAAAATAAAAAAATATATTTCCTATTGAGAAACATGTTCACTTTTCATATGTAATACTATGCGATAAATTGGGTGACATCATTCTCGTGGATCTACCTCGTTCCATTCATGAGAAAATATACTTCGAGTAATACTTTTGTATTTGAACGCCAATAATCATTTATCTGCTATATGAATAACTTATTTCTCCGTCAGAAAAGCTTGGCGAGATTTTGGCGACGAATTTGGCGGAATATCGCCAACTTGGCGACTTTTTGAGATGTTGTCAAATTCGCGAAAATCTCGCCAAATGGATTAAAATGACACTAAATCAATGAAAATGACGACTAATTGTCGAAAATTCAATATCTTGGAAAGAATATAAGTATCTACTATAAGAGAAACCTATTTTTTTTACTGTACAAGTAGTAAATTCATTGCATTATATAAGGAAAGTCATGTGCTGCCCACATCAGATGTTTTTTTAGTCTAAAAGTAGTACATTTATTGCATTATATAAGGAAAGTCATGTGTTGCCCACATCAGATTTTTTATACTGTAATAAATTCCTCAAATGTGTTCCACTGCATTAACTGTATCCCCGCTGTAAAAATAGTTTTACAGACAACTATTGTTAATTAAAAGTATAAGTCGTTTGATCTTGGCGGTGAGTTTGGTGACAAATTTGGCAAAATATTGCTAACTTGGCGTATTTTGACGAGTTTTGGAAACTTATTAAATTTTGAAAAATGGTTAAGGATATCCCGAGTTAGTAGCCCGGGTTAGCATCAGTTATCGAGGGCCCATTAAGTGTAACATGCTATAATTGGAACAACGATACAGATTTTTACAAAAATTTTCTAGTAAAATTTGAAAAAAAGAAAAGAAAAAAAAACATATACGCTGCCTAAATATAGATTCTGGTATGAGACATTCAAGTTGAGTTACATTTCAGGTAATTTCGTTGTTAATTAGTGTAAAACAAAAATAAAAAATGGAATATGAATGTATGATAAAATCGAGGTGGAAACACTTAATAACCTTACATAAATTTCGACAGAGTTGGATGTCAAAATCTGATCTGTTGCAAAAAAATGTTAACATACTGTAATGGAAAGAGTGTTCTCATTAAGAATTTTCAAAGCTCCTACTACAGAATAACAACTTATATTTATTTTGCGTTTACTTATTTGCATTTTGTACTTATTTATTGGTAGAAAATGTTTTTGCCGTACTATTGTTTTTACTAAAGTGTTTTCCTTAAAACACCTATTTCTCAAGATAATAGATAGAGAGTAGATGATAACTGATATAGATTCAGTATAGAATTCTCCAAGGGGGGTAGTGGGTTCAATAAGGATTTTCACTTCCGGTTCTTTTTTTTATTTCTGGTTCAAACATTTTTTATCTTGAAACATTTACTGGCTACTACATGGTTATAGATGGAACTTAGATGATGACTGAATTCACATCAAATTCTGGAGGGAGTAGGGAAAGTTTACATTTCCACTTTACGGTTTACCTTTCCAGTTAAAAAAAATCTTAAAACATTTAGAATTGGCTATAGATGGAGTTTAGATGACGACTGATATGGATTCAGCAAAGAATTATAGAGGGGAGTGAGGTTATTCATTAAGGATTTCGCTTCTAGTCCTAGAGGTGACAGTTCCGGTTTTCTGAAAATTCACATGACTGTACGAAGTAAGTATGCAAAAGAGAATAAAAATGCTTAACAGTTAAGTCTAAATGTGTACCACATATTAAGACTCCTTCATAAATTTCCTGTTTACATTTTGTATTTACTTATTCATATTCTAAACTTATTTATGTTTTATACTTATTTTTATTTTATTCTTTACTTATATTTTATACTTATGTTTAGTCATTTGTATTTGTGCGAATAAGTTATTTTACTCATTCACGATTTTTCGGTTCTCGCACTTTGAAGATATTAGAATGGAACTTTCTGCAAAATCAGAATCACCGAATGCTAATAAAAGCAGAAAAACTCGACTTTCTCATATTTCCTCATACCTCATACAATCCATATTGTTTAAGTCTGCTTGTTTCGTAATTGGTATCAAAATTAAGAAAAGTTTATGAATTTATGTTTTCAAGTTATTCTTTTAATATTTTATTTTAAAAGTTTAAAAGTCTCTATTTTCAAGTCGGCAACAGGTCGATCAATTCTAATTATATTATTTCAAGTTAGGAAACAATGTTATGAAAATCCTGATTTCGAAAAATTTGTTTTTGAATCATAAGAATTACAAAAAATGCTTTCCCATTTTAGTATATATATTTTTTCACAATGTACATACACATAATATTTTATGACTGTATATTAAATTATTGTGTCCAAATCTCGCATCACATATGCGCATACACATAGACAGACATTTTGATATTCCGTCAAAATTTAAAATTCGCACATTGTTGGGAAATCAATAGTCTGGGAAAGTAAAAAAAAAAGTCATCTTATTTTGGTTTACACGCAAGGCTGCTTTTGACCGTAAACAATGTTGTCGTTGTCGAGACCCAGGCCGTCCGACATACCAGAAAGGTGTAAGGTGAAAGGTGAAAGGTGTTTGGACGGCCGGGACCGTAAACAGTGTAGACAAAGTCTGGGAATTCGCGTAGATCCGGGGACCTTTTTCTGTACTCAAGGTACGTTTTTTGCTATAAAAGTTTTTCAAAAGGGGGGGGGGAGGGTACAATTTACTTCTGCCGACGATCCCCAGAAAGGGTTACGTCTAAGGCTACTGAATATACAGGCTGCCGCAACTGCTTTGAATCCAACCGATCCAGTCTGTTATCGTCAGCCTGTGCTATTTCAATGGCGGACAATTGTTACATGGCTGATATTTGATACGAAATATAGTTGTAAAATAGGCACTTCTACTTTCAAACAGTTGTACCAATCATTCAGAAAGTAGTTTAGAACATTTTGATTTCCTCGAGATCCCAAGAAAAGGGTAAAAACATCTTTTTGCTGTGAACATTGTACACCCATCGCTTCAACTGGGAGTCAAGATGTCCACAGTTGCGCCAGCCTGTATATTTAAGAGCCTTAGCCTACATGAGCTTGCCCAGTGGTTGGAAAAACTACTTTATTATTGTAGTGATCTACAACTACATTATGACACATGTAGTTAACTATAACTACTTTTTACTTTCCTTATATACATAGCATAATGTATAAGGAAAGTATTGTGACGGAGTCGAAAATTCGAATTCGAGTTTTCGACGGGAGAGCACGTTTCAAGCATCCCAGACCACGAATCGAACATTTTTGAGGTGATGTCTGTGTGTGTGTATGTGAAAGAATGTGTGCGTGTCAGTGAGTCTGTGGAGACTATATATTCTGAACGAATGAAGAGATTCGAATGAAATTTGGTACAAAAATTACTATCCGTGAATATTGGAAGCCTATTGTTTTTAAACACAATTGAATGTGCAGAGCCCCCATTAAAAAATCATTAAAAAATCAAAACCTTTAATAAAGTTACGCAAGTAGACATTTCTTATGTAATTTTTCATTAGAAAACGATTGACATAAACTTTAGAACGTTAGCATGAACCGTTCTTGAGATATTCCACATTTTTCAAATAAATGTATCAAAAAATACCATAAATAAAAAAAATGTTAACTGTTGAGAAACATGTTCACTTTTCTTATGTAATATCCTGCGATAAATTGGGTGACATCACTCTCGTGGATCTAGCTCGTTCCATTCATGAGAAAAGATAGTTTGAGTAATACTTTTATATTTGAACTCCAATAGTCATTTATCTGTTATAAGAATAATTTATTCTCCGTTCATAACGCTTGGCGAGATTTTGACGACGAATTTGGCGGAATGTCGCCAACTTAACGACTTTTTTTAAATGTTGTCAAATTAACAAAAATCTCGCAAATGGATAAAAATAACGCTCAATCAATGAAAATGACGACTCATTGACGAAAATTCAATATCTTAGAAAGAATATAAGTATCTACTATAAGAATAACCAATTACTTTCCTTATATACAAAATGTATAAAGAAAGTATTGTAACGGGGTCGAAAATTCGAATTCGAGTTTTCGACGGGAGAGTACATTTCTAGCATCCTTGATCACGAATCGAAAATTTTTGAGGTGATGTCTCTGTGTGTGTGTGTGTGTGTGTGTATGTCAGTGAGTCTGTGGGGACGATATCTCACGAACGAATGGAGCGATTCGAATGAAACTTGGCACAAAAATCACAATCCGTGAATACTGGAAACTTATCGAATTATATTACACAATCGAATGTTCAGACCCCCCCCTTAAATTTTCGAATGAAATTTTAAAAAAATCATCAAAAAATCAAAACCTTGCGCAAATAGACATTTCTTATGTAAATTTTCCTTAGAAAACGATTGATATAAACTGCAGGACGCTAGCATTAACCGTTATTGAGATATTGCACATTTTTCAAACAAATTTATCAAAAAATCAAGTAAAATAAAAAAAATATTAATTCTTAAGAAATATGTTCACTTTTCATATGTAATATCATGCGATGAATTTGGTGATATCATTCTCGTGGATCTAACTCGTTCCATTCACGAGAAAATATACTTTGAGTGATACTTTTATATTTGAACGCCAATAGTCATTTATCTGCTGTAAGAATAACTTATTTCTCCATCCATAACGCTTGACAAGCTTTTGGTGACAAATTTGGCGGAATGTCGCCAACTTGGCGACTTTCTTAAATGTTGCCAAATTAACGAAAATTTCGCCAAATGGATAAAAATGACGCTACATCAATGAAAATGACGACTAATTGAAGAAAATTCAATATCTTGGAAAGAATATAAGTATCTACTATAAGAGTAACAATTTTTTTAACTGTAAAAGTAGTAAATTCATTGCATTATATAAGGAAAGTCATGTGCTGCCCACATCAGATGTTTTTAAAAAGTAGTGACTACAAACTACTTTTAAAATGTAGTCACTTACATAACTGCTTTTATAAGACGAATTCTGCCACAGCTTCAATTTTCACAAAAAGTTGAAGATATGGGTATACTGTAGTCGTTTAACATACTTATTCTGAATAATTAAAATTGACTGATCAACTTATCAATCTTTACGCTTTTACTCACTTTTGAAAACAGTAAAATAAAGAAAAAAGTATAAACTTTAAAATCAAAGAGAACCAAAAATAGGGTTAAAAGTCCTTTAATAAAATCTCCTTTCCTCGACGAACAAAAATGACACGGCCAAAGCGCTTTCGAGCATCACAATGTCCTTCATCAGTGGCTTAGGAAAGGGGATTTCATTAAAGGACTTTTGAACATATTTTTGGTTGTCTTTGATTTTAAAGTTTAATTAAAGTTAACGTGTATCTATTTTATTTATTAAATAAAAATAAAATAAAAGTAAAAACTATTTATTTAAAAACATGTTTGTTCATTTTTAGTAGAATTTGCATCTCAAAATTGCAATCAGATAAGCAGGAATTTTTGGGAACGAACACATCTGAATATGTCCACATAAAAAATCAACTTCATGAGGCAATGGCCTTCCTAACCCTGCAGCCATTCATCGTACATCGTTGCGCAGAACACTAAATTTTCTACATATGAAGAAAGGGCGATCACATGATATATAAAATAGCACCTTGTTTGTTTACTGAAATAACGTTAAAAGTAGCGTCAAAACTCGATACAAACTAATGATTTATTGTATCCGGCTACTCGCTACACTACTTATTTTTAAAAGTAGCGCGTTACACTACAAACTACGAGAAAAAGTACTGACTACTGAAGTTTCGCTACTTGTAGCACACTACTTCCGACTACTGAGCTTACCTATATGACGTAATTCTTTTAACAGTCATTAACGAAAAGCCTTCCTCCCACGTCAGCATGGCTATATTTGATACTAACTTAAAAAATTCCTACGTCTGTTTTTGCTTATACTAAAATGGTTTTAATGACTGTAAATTCAAAGTAAATTTAAAATAATGTGAACGGATACAACTGTACATATCATGGCTTTATTCCAATTTTTGACAAATATTGTTGTCCCATATAAAAAACTGATCCTGTAAAACATTTTCGCTCACGGGTTTTCGAATCTTATTCAAGAATTTCATGAGATGTTTTTTAATAAGAATACTGTATTCTCTTCACATAGTTTCTTAAATTGTAAATTTCGCGGTCTGATAAATACTGAAAAAACGGATAAACGCTGCTGGACAGTAAATTGGAAGTACAAAGGACATATAGTATGTTTTTAGGATTTTTTAATGTCTTATACCATTTTATAGAAAAATCTGATGTTGTCAGTCCATGACTTTCTCTACAGACTGAGATGTATTTTCTTTTTCTGTCTTTCATTTAATTGAGTTTAAATTACCCCAAATAACGTGGATACATATTTGAAATTACATATGAAATTACATTAACGTGGATTACATTAACGTGAATTTGAAATTACAGTAACGTGGATACATATTTGAGACTGAATTTGCAAATTTTATTTCAATTTGCGTTTTTATTTGGCATCTGGATGTGTTTTGCAAAAATGCAAAAGAACTATAATATTTCGAGAATGGTTTATTCTAGAATAATGCGGTTGGTGTAATTCTCTGCGTTGCCAAAAACTAGGTATAAAACGAGTAATTAATCAATATTTTAAAGCATATTTAAGTTTTTATTTTAGATTTTAACGATTTGTTGTAAGAAAAGGTAGATTCTAAATTTTTGAATTATACTAAAATCTAATCAGCTCCAGGGTAAATGACTTATCTACTAAATTTTGAAAAATTTCGTCAAATAGTTTTTGATCTAGAGTGAATGCATACAGTGCACACACACACACACACAAACCCTAAGCTATAGATAGTTCATTCGTGTTTTGGAGTTCGCGAATTCCCGAAACATGCAAATACGTCGAAAATTCGAAATTCGAGTTCCAATTTTCGACCCTATTCCAATACATATACTTTACCATATTTTGTGAGGTAAGTAAAAATTATCGTTTTCCTGAAAATTTTCGAATTCGAGATTTTGTTCGATAAGTAAACACGTTTTAAGATCTGCTGAATCCATGTCGAACATTTTAGGAAATATGTCCATTTGTGTGTATGTGATGTAGGTACGGTAACTCAATACCGAATGCTTGCAGAGGTCTGGAATTTCGTAAACAAAAATATTGCGCTAATAGCTAGAACTAAATACATTTTTTTTTATATTTTCGCAATTTGAATGGAATGATTTGAAAATTAAGATTTTTATAGTATTATTTCTAAAGAATAAACTCTATAATTACCGAAACAACGGAGGTAGTTACAGTGTTTGCTGAAAAAGTTATAGTTTAAATCGGGGTATAACGCTTTAAAGTCGGGGGATAATATTAGTATAAAGATTTTTTTACTTTCCTTATATACATAATGTATAAGGAAAGTATTGTGACGGGGTCGAAAATTCGAATTCGAGTTTTCGAAGGGAGAGCACGTTTCAAGCATCCCTGATCACGAATCAAGCATTTTTGAAGTGATGTCTGTGTGTGCGTGTGAAAGTATGTGTGTATGTGTGTGTGTGTGTGTCAGTAAGTCTGTGGAGACGATAACTGACGAACGAATGAATCGATTCGAACGAAATTTGGTACAAAAATCACAATCCGTAAACACTGGAAGCCTATTGTTTTTATACGCAATCGAATGTTTAAAACCCCCCTAAATTTTCGAATGAAATTTTGAAAAAATCGTCAAAAAATCAAAACCGCTAATAAAGTTACGCAAATAGACATTTCTTATGTAATTTTTCATTAGGAAACGATTGACATAAATTTTAGAACGCTAACATGAACCATTCTCGAGATATTGCACATTTTAAAAAAAAATTATCAAAAAGTTATATAAAATAAAAAAAAAATATTTCCGATTGAGAAACATGTTCACTTTTCATATGTAATACCATGCGATAAATTGGGTAACACCATTCTCGTGGATTTAGCTCGTTCCATTCATGAGAAAAGCTACTTTGAGTAATATTTTTGTATTTGAACGCCAATAGTCATTTATCTGCTGTACGATTAACTTATTTCTCCGTCCATAACGCTTGGCGAGATTTTGGCGACGAATTTGGCGGAACATCGCCAACTTGGCGACATTTTTAATTGTTGCCAAATTAACAAAAATCTCGCCAAATTGATAAAAATGACTCTAAATCAATGAAAATGACGACTTATTGAAGAAAATTCAATATCTTGGAAAGAATATAAGGATCTACTATAAGAATAACATTTTTTTAAACTGTAAAAGTAGTAAATTCATTGCATTATATAAGGAAAGTCATGTGTTGCCCACATCAGACTTTTTATATTGCTTTAAGCATATCAGAAAACTTTAGTAAAATCATGTTTGTACCAGGTATGAAACAAAAGTTCCCTTTGCAATTATGAGTTAAAACGAATAACAAACTAAAATTAAAACTTGTGTTTCTAGCTCATGGCGAAAACAAAAAGCTAGAATTTAAGGCTACATCATATAACTTATATTTGATTCTAAGATATAATCAGGGTATTTTCTAAAGAAAATTTTGTACTGCACAGACCTGTTCTATTAGCAATATATTAATTGTGTGTGCGGGATTTTCAAAATATGGCTGTTTTAGTAATTTAATAAAATAGCCCAAATTTAACATTTTGGGGGGCGGGATCGCTTGCCGCTCTTCCTTAGTAGATAATTTGGTTTCATAATCAAAATCTGGGCTCTAATGTTAAAATTTCAAACTGACGATCTTTGAATAAGGATAATGTTTAGACGACGTATTTAAATTTAAATAAATTAAGGATGCATAAATATTACTGAAATTACTTCGAACGGCAGCAAAAATTTTCTGAGAGAAAATTGTACTATGCATTTTATAGAAGTTGAATAGCGTTGTATAAAGCGAAGTTGGGCAGCGTAGTATAAAGCGAAGTTGAACAGCGGTGCATAAAGCGTATACAATTAAATAGAAGGAGAAAAGTGTTAAATATATGTGTTCATGTTAATGTTTTCTTTTCTTTTGAGAGGAATCATTAATTCATGTGCACAAATCGTACTGTGGACTTTTTAATAAAGGGCTTACCTTAAAAGGAAAGTCTTTGAACCAGGACTATTCAATTTTAATAAAACATTTACTGCCATTAGGATAAAAAAGTTTAATCTTTATGAAAAAAATATATTTACTAAACTTCAGCTGCAAGACTTTAAACAACAATAATTTTTGCACATTGCACAAAATCCAGTTTTGTACTGCACAAATTCTTTACGTACTATACAAACTGTGCGCTGCTGCAGGTTAAAAATATTCCTTATATAATTTATGATTGTCTGTATCGCAGTGACCAAGTGGTTACTATTACTAAGTATGTGACGTTTGTAGCAAGTAGTTTGTGGATTCGATTCAGTAATTATGAGAATTGCTAAAAATTATCTCTTATTCTGGCTTCTCAAATAATGTACATTGCTCACAACTGAAATTGCAACACCATGAAGAAATTGATGTATCCTTATGACCTTATGAAATTTACAGAATACAATTGGAACATGAAGATGGGTAAATGATCAAAAAATCAAATCTGGAAAGTAAAAGCATGGAACTTTATTGACATTAGATCAATATGGAATAGGCCCACCGCGAGCAGCCATGCAGGATTGAATACGAAGAGGCATCCCGTCAATGAGATGGTCAATGGTGAGCTGAGGGATGGCATTTCACACAGAATGCAATTGGGCTTGTAACTGAACATGGTTTTCTGGAATTGGGAGTTCTCTTAATCGGGACCCATGATGTCTCAGATATGCTCAATTGGCGACAAATCCGGGGAATATGCTGGCCAAGGCAGGATATCAAAACCTTGTAGACTAGTCATAATTACCCTGCAGTATGTGGCCTGGCATTATCCTGCTGAAAAAGCAGTCCAGGCCTGGTTGACAGATATGGCTGTACCGCAGGTCTCACAACCATATGCAAGGAATGTATCGTTGTGCCGTGATACTGCCAGAAACATGGACCAAAGGTGTTTGCCCACCAAATGTTATACCATCCTTAACCATGGCACCAGTTGGGGGCGGGGGAATTGTGTGACGACTGATAGAAAAAGCTTCCTGGTGGCGTTGTTGAAAGCGCTGCCATACGCTAGTATGGCCATCTGGCATGCCAAAACAGAATCGTGATTCATCCGTGAACAGAATGTTTCGCCATTCTGTCGACCCATTGCGACTCATTTGACTCCATTGGAGACGACGTAACCGGTGAAGATGTTGAAACGGTAGGTGTCGAAAAGGTCGTCTACCTCGGAGTCCTGCGTCATGCAAATAGTTTCGAATTTTTTGCGTCGAAATCACGTTACCTGTTGTGTGGGATAAATGTCGTTGTAACACGGTTGCTGTGGTAAACGGCTTCCTCGTAACGCTTTTCAGAAGCATACGATCTTCACGTGGTGTGGTACACCTGGAAGCTCCATTACCTGACCTTCGTGTCATTTTGTTGTCTCTCACGAACCGTAACACACACTGTTGAACTGTGCTCGTATCACGACCCAATAGTTCAGCGATCCTTCGAAGTCTCATTCCACCCTCACGTAAAACAATGATTTATTGCCGTTCCGTTGACGACAACTAAACGTATGCGGTACGTCGACGTACTCTTGGTACATTGTGATGATTTTTACAATCTGAAACTAACGACGCTAAAATTTAGTTGTGATATCGCTCCTCCTTGACCTGACGCTTTTATGCTGCTCGGCAAGGTGCTACGTCACTGTGCGTAACGAAATTGTGATCATTTGCATATTTCACCTTGCTGTATCCATTGCCTGGTTTACATAAAGCTACACCTATAGCTTTATGGTGTTGCGATTTCAGTTGTGAGCAGTGTATTTACCTATAAAATGTGATAGTTGTAGGTGCTTTTGTTTTCAAATTATTGTTTCCCTCCCCATGGACATCTTACATGAAGTCTTCGAATTGAATTCAGGAGATACTAATACGTATTTGTCATTCAAAATTCCGAATTCGAAAACTTTAGAGACAGCAATACTTTCTCTATACAATAGTATTTAAAAATAATAATGAAGTTGGGCTACTTTTTTCACTCTATGGTTTCCTTTATGCATACAATGGTTTTCTAAATAATGACTTTAAGTTTAGAGTTGATTAGGAAACTTTACGAATCAACTTTAAACTTAAAGTCACTATCTGCACTAGAACCGCATTCGCATGGGCGGATCGCATTTCTCTTTAGAGGTTTCAGTCCAGGCTGGACCCGAGAAAACTTTTAAAATTTTAGTCAAACCGCTCACATAGATGAAATTTAATAGAATGCATAACATTCATTGGTAAATTTATGTGTATGAATACACGTGCATTATCGTCTGCATTATCTTGGGCATTATCGTGTGCATTACCTTGGTCATTATCTTGTGTTATCCTGTATGCACGTGCTCGCGAGCGAGTGCATGGGCGATGACATCATTTTAAAATGTTCGAAATGTGTTCCAGAGCTCTTGAAACGTATTTACACCATATTCCCGAATGAATTAAAAATTTTTGGGGAAAACAATGACTTTTCATATTTTTGTATAAGAAAGTAAAAGGGACAATCAATAAAACTTTGGCTATACTCCAAACTCAAGCGCAAACACAAAATCGGTGAAAACTAAACTTAGGGCCAAATTTCACTGTCATAGAAATCGAGAATCGTAACAGAATTGAAGTATAAAGGGATAACAGCTCCGATGGGTTTTTGTTTTCGTGAAGACACGATTAGAGTCCTTATATTTATTATTTTATCACGCTATTGTACAGATACAGTGTTGTTTTCAATGAAATGTTCGAATTCGAGATTTGATGGACAAGCGCGTTTTAAGACCTCCTGAACATATTTTCTTGCAGGGCCGTTGCAGCTTAATGTAGGTTATTGCAAATTTGTCTAGCTCCGTTGCAGCTTAGTGTGAGATCGTTATTCTACCGTGCATACCAAGCTACATTTTCATGAAATTTGAAGTCGGCTACGTGATAGGATTGAATTTTTTGTCACTTCTGATAGAAGTTTTCAAAATGGCGGATAGCAAGTTGCAGAGTGCAATGTGATCGTATCAGGAATCGGAATCTGCAATGCGATCGTAATCCGGAAAGCTCTTAAGTTTGTTATTCTGATGCTGATTGCGATACAAGAGTGCTAGAAACGTTTTATTTTTGAAGCAAGTAAAAATTCTTGAAATTTCACTAATTTGGTATAAGCGTTTTGATACTGCGACCTATGTCAGTTTCGATGCAGTTGACCGCGTTACAATTTAATTGACACTTTAATTGCGGCGTTCAAAGGTTATACAGCATTTTAAACCCATTCACTTTCCATGAACATGAACTCAGTTTAAAGTAGGGTGGGAAATAAGAGTTCTGTGGCAGGCGGAGTAGTGAAGCAAATTACTCCGCTGAGTGAGATATCCATAGAAGGTGACGGGGTTTTACTCCTAGGGTACATTCCGCCTCAGCTTCTCGAATGAGGTCCCTGCAAAAGGTGACATGAGTTTTCTTCTCAGATATTAGTTGAAGTTTAGGAGCCCCCCCCCCCTCTCACACACACAACTTCTATCGGAGTAGATAAGGGACTTCAAAATTCTACCACAAACTTTTATGCTGCTCGGAGGTGGTTTTTGCAGAAGATTTGAGAGTAGATGGATTGCTGTCGCCATCTGGTGTTAATGAAATCACTATGCTTTATAGAAGTAAAATTTAAAATTTTTAGGTATTTTTTTTTTTTTTTAATTTCAGGAATTTATGCTAAGATGGCTGCCTTAGATGGAGAAAATTAGTTATTCCTTTTCCCTACTCTTTGTTATCTACATTTTGTAAAACAAATTATTAATGAATGGCAACAACTTCTGGAAGTTTTTTTAAAGTCTTGTTCTCTCCCGGCTAGCGTCAATGATTATTTACCAAAAGTTAATACTGATCAACTTATATATAATATATTTCTTATTTATTTTATTATGGGCCATGGTTCACTTATGAAATATTTACATAAGCGCAAGATTAAAAGTTCTCCGTATTGCTATTGTCTTCAGGCTGGTAAATGTTGTTCATTACGTTTTTCAATGTATACATACACTTAATTATCATTTATCTAAGCCCGATAATGATAATAGGGGTGCTTGATTTTTTAGAGTCATTGGAAATGTCAACTCTATTTGTAGAATTGAGAAGCATATAACTATCGTTGGTCGAATATATATCTTAGATTCTTGGCTAGTCTTTTGGGATTTTCTTTTTAACACTTTACAGCATAGTTGAAAAGTGTTTATGACTTTGCTCATTCTGTCTGTCTGTCCGTTTGCACGATAACTGCCGTAAAAATGACTTTATCAAAATGAAATTTTAGTATGTTGTTCAGACGGTCTGTGGGACATATGGGAATATAAATGAATAATATCACGCAATTAGCTCTGGACTGACCCCGGGTTGAAAAAATGAAATACATTGAGCCGTATGGGACCTAATTTTTCAAGCATTTTTTAAGTGAATTTAAAATACACAAATTGCTTCGAAAGTTTTAAGAAATATTCAAATTACCCCATAAAAAATATGAAATAAATTTCAGCAAAATATATTCGGTAGTTTTTAAAATAAAAATTAAAATATTAATTACACCCATATTATATGAAGAGATCACGTGACCCACTTCAAAATAAAATATGGCAACTATCTTGTGTCAAAATCTATATTCTGAAACAACTGAATTACAATATATTTGAGTTTAAATGATCAATGCCATCCATCTTGTGCCAAAATCATGATTTTTAAAATTCTTTTTAATTTATGTCTAGTGTTGTATTCGTCCTAAAACCGCTTTATTTTTGCTTAATTTCTGTGCATCTATATTTTAAAACAACGCAATTACAATATATTTGAGTTTAAATGATCATCAAACTTTTATTATTTCTACAATGAAGCCTAATATTCACTTATGTAGAATATAAACACGTTAAGATGTAGGATGAGTTGTATAAGACTTGTTGAATTTCTTTAACGCAAAATTATTTAGTTCTGAAGTCTGCAATATAGCTGATATGAATGAAACATTCTTTGATTTTACAGACGATTTGATAGCAGACATTTTCAATGAAGTTTTACGCATAGAGTTAAATTACTTTTACCTCCATGGTTTTAAGTTTTAAGTAAAATAAATTATTGTAGTATTATGATGAATGAAATAAAAATGTATGAATGAAATATTTACTGCTTTTACACAGAGAGCCAGGCCCCGGCCACACAATTAGCTACCATAAGCCTTCGGGCTGGTCGTGTGGTCTGAGTCTTCAACAGAGAGCCAGGCCAAAAAAAATATTTACTGCTTTTACACAGAGAGCCAGGTCCGGCCGTCCAACTAGTTGCTCATGTCCACTGGATGAGTCTTACGATCTGGATCTTCAACAGAGAGCCAGGCCGGGCGCGGTGGTCCAGTGGTTAGCGCTCGGGAATTGCACTCGGTAGGCCCGGGTTCGATTCCCTCCGCTGCCTAAACTGTCGCCGTGTTCACGCGGAGTACGATCACGTTAAACATGTGGGTCCATAAGTCCTGCCGAGAGGTTGGTGGTAGGGGAAGGAGCGTACGGTCCCTGTGGATGCCCCCCCCTTGTAAAGTACGTCCCTACTGGGTTCTGATATAGAATATAGAAACATATGGAATTTTTACTTATGTAAATGTAAAAGTCTTTTATAGAAATTTAGGTTAGATTGTATTTATCGAATTTAATATTTTCCCATGAAAATTCAATTTAATCTGTAGCAGTTTAACTTAGACATGGAGTACAGATACACTTTATTACTGCATTACAAATTATATTCATGCATTACATTACTGCATTACAAATTATATTCATGCATTACATTACTGCATTTCAAATTATATTCATGCATTATATTACTGCATTACAAATTATATTCATGCATTACATTACTGCATTACAAATTATATTCATGCATTACATTACTGCATTACAAATTATATTCATGCATTACATTACTGCATTACAAATTATATTCATTTTAATACTATGATTTAATTTGTAGGACTTAGTACTTTAAAATATTTATAATTTTTAAAGTCTGCTGATGCTATCTGGTGATAATCAACAAAAATACTACATTTTTAATTTCTAGGACTTAGTATTTTGAAACCCTTAGACATTTTTTAGTATATGGGTGGCAATTGAACCTAGAGACAAAAATAATCCGGAGGGTCTGCTGCATTTTTTTTTTGTTTTTGCAAATGATACATTTTAATTAATTTCCCTGTTTACAAATGATAGAGTAAGATTTCTATCTGACTGATAAGGGACTTGATTGGATTTAAGGGTCTCTGATCAAGGAGTTCTGTTTGGCGAGACTGCCATGTGTGTAGAGCTCGCTAATATTTAGTTATATAGGATGTTTTAAAAGAGTGTTTTACCGAAGTGTAATACAGTATAATTTTCTTTTAAGGACTTTAATGACATTCTAAATCATTATCTCTAAATAATTTATTACACTCTAAATTTGAGTTAGCTATAAACGTGCAAAATTGACATATTTTTATAGCGCTACATTCTATATTTGCATTTATCTTTTATAGTACTAGATTCGCATATAGATTTTATAGTACACTACCCGACACAGAAAATGCAACACCATGAAAGAGCTAACAGAGTCTGATGATAAAGGACACACAGACAGAGATGGCATATATAAATAACTTATGTTAATTCCATAAGGATAATGCAATACAGTAATGACATAGATAGGGGGATCAGTAAGCAGTAGGACCACCTCTTGCGGCGATACAAGCAGCAACCCTTCGAGGGACAGTTGCAATGAGCGTGCGGATAGTTTTCTGAGGGATGGATGACCATATGCTTACAACCATCCTTCACAGGTCGTCCTCTGTTTGAGGCGGAGGCAGGACAGTCAAACGACGGTTAATCACGTCCCATACATGCTCGATGGGTGAAAGATCTGGAGACAGCGGAGGCACATTTCCATGTATTCTGTTCAAACTTCACCAATCATTAAACATCTTTAGAATCCCCAAGTTCATTTTCTTCTTAATTATATTAAGCAAAATTCAATATCTGGTGCTTGGGTACCAATATTTCATTAAAGAGAAAGCAAACATATTAAGCTGCTACAATCGTGACAGTTTAAATATTACAGTTTTATTCTTCATTGGAAAACCCAGGTTAAAATACTAAAATATCGAAATTATAACTGCTGTACTTAAAAAATATCTCGATCCAAAATCCAATCATATACACTTATATGGCTTTTAAAGAGCTATAAATTCTTGCTTATTCTTCATAGCTAGCACTTTTAGTTTTTGAGATATAAGCATTATAAACTTGAAAAACAGAAAATTTTCGATCTTCGAAAACGATAACAGCTTTTTTATTAAAATAAATACAGATTTTGAAACTACATTTCCTGATACATATTTTTGTCGCTTGCTATTTATATCTATCTTTTAAAGTTTCGAAGATATTTCGAATGAAAGTACGAAAAAAAAAAGAGAAACATTTTCTCGAACAAAACTTATTGAAGTTTTATCGAAAAAAAAAGTTTAAAATATTAAAATATTGAAATTATTTTTATGTATTTATAATCTGGACCCTATTTTCGACAAAATAAGAAAAATTATTTATCTTTTAGGTTCGGAGATATTAGCATTTGAAGCATTTATATTTTTCGTAACGCTCCGATTTGCCAGATACCCCAATCATAGATATTATTCAAATTAAGAAGTACATTTTATCTGCATAGTATCACATCTATGACTTATTGTTTGTGTTCTATATAGAAAAGTAACTGTAATGGTTTTCAATTATTATTATGCACCAAATAATGTATGTGGCATGACATGAAAAACTAGTAATGTTTTAATGTTTATTATGTAGCAGGAAAATCAATTTTTTACTCAAAAATGTAACACACTTTAATAGTTTACAACATTTTTATTTTGCTCCGGTAATAATCACTGTGGTTACATTTGCAGAATTTACATTTGAGCATGTTTCATAGGGATATATCTTTTTATCATAGGTAGATGGATAGTGACTTTAAAAATTTAGTAGTTCATAGCACTCCATTGAATTCACACGGATATTTCTCTACCCATGCAACATCCAGAACATTTTAGCATCTTCTGATTAAATACAAAGCTTTTTGATTATGACCCAAAACAGAATATGACGTCGACGGAAGATCACTTAGGAAGCTCTTTGATTATGACCCTAAAATACAAAGCTCTTTGATTATGACCCAAAACAGAATATGACGTCAGCGAAATTGATTATGACCCAAAACAGAATATGACGTCAGCGAAAGATCACTTAGAAAAGCTTTTTGATTATGACCCAAAAATACAAAGTTCTTTGATTATGACCCAAAAATACAAAGCTCTTTGATTATGACCCAAAACAGAATATGATGTCGGCGGAAGATCACTTAGAAAGCTCTTTGATTATGACCCCAAAATACAAAGCTCTCTTTGATTATGACCCAAAACAGAATATGACGTCGGCGGAAGATCACTTAGATTAACTGATTTTTCCAACTCACTGTACCGAAGATAATCAAATATGTTAAAGCTAAAACTCTACTTTTATACACGTACGATATATTTTTCCACGACTTGGAAGTTACATTTTCCTTCTGTCTCTGTAAATTCTTTTAAAAACAGCGCAGGTTCAACATTTATTTCACCACATTCCCACTGATAGTCATTCAACAGGCAATAATTTGGTATTCAGTGTTCTCTGAGTCATTTGCGATGTTTTGGCGCGTTAAAAACTCAAGCATCAACAGTTCATTTTGTTCAATGCTGATGATCAGAATTTATCGGGTTTCACAGGAATAAGTGTAGAAATTTTTATGTTGGTCGGATCAACTATTCCAGTTATAGGCATTTGATGCATTTTCTCGCATTTTTTGACACATAGTTCAAGATACTGTCGAAGATGATGAGCAGTTCCTACATGGTGCACTCTGACTTTGATCTCTGCACGGCACTTTAAGCCATCTTTCTGAAGCTGTGCATGAATGAAATCTCAATCATTCTTAAATGTGATATGTAATAATCCACAACAACAGCAGTTTTATACGAAGAAACATTTTAGAGTTTAAATTGTCCATAAGTAAATCTTTTATCAAGTTCTTTTAACAAGTGCATACTTTATTACATTAGTTGAATCGTCTTCATTAAATAATATGTTGGTTGGAAGGCGATCATACGAAATAATGTCATTTTCTTAATTACACTCGGCTATATTCATCTTATGTTAATTATGTGTTTACTTTTTTCAATTTCTTTTGGAGTAGCTGCTTGGAAGAGGCATTTACATTGGAATTTAAACCGTTAAAGTTTAGTTACTGCGTTAGACAAATTTTTCTCTTTCAATACAACTTTTTCCTGTTTCAGTTGTGCGGTCCATTCATTCAGTTGTGTAGTTCAGTTATGCAGTCCATTCATTCAGTTGTGTAGTTCAGTTGTGCGGTCCATTCATTCAGTTGTGTAGTTCAATTGTGCAGTCCATTCATTCAGTTGTGTAGTTCAGTTGTGCGGTCCATTCATTCAGTTGTGTAGTTCAGTTGTGCAGTCCATTCATTCAGTTGTGTAGTTCAGTTGTGCAGTCCATTCATTCAGTTGTGTAGTTCAGTTGTGCGGTTCATTCATTCAGTTATGTAGTTCAGTTGTGCAGTCCATTCATTCAGTTATGTAGTTCAGTTGTGCAGTCCATTCATTCAGTTATGTAGTTCAGTTGTGCGGTCCATTCATTCAGTTGTGTAGTTCAGTTGTGCAGTCCATTCATTCAGTTGTGTAGTTCAGTTGTGCAGTCCATTCATTCAGTTGTGTAGTTCAGTTGTGCAGTCCATTCATTCAGTTGTGTAGTTCAGTTGTGCGGTCCATTCATTCAGTTGTGTAGTTCAGTTGTGCGGTCCATTCATTCAGTTGTGTAGTTCAGTTGTGCAGTCCATTCATTCAGTTGTGTAGTTCAGTTGTGCGGTTCATTCATTCAGTTATGTAGTTCAGTTGTGCGGTCCATTCATTCAGTTGTGTAGTTCAGTTGTGCGGTCCATTCATTCAGTTGTGTAGTTCAGTTGTGCGGTCCATTCATTCAGTTGTGTAGTTCAGTTGTGCAGTCCATTCATTCAGTTGTGTAGTTCAGTTGTGCGGTTCATTCATTCAGTTATGTAGTTCAGTTGTGCGGTCCATTCATTCAGTTGTGTAGTTCAGTTGTGCGGTCCATTCATTCAGTTGTGTAGTTCAGTTGTGCGGTCCATTCATTCGGTTGTGTAGTTCAGTTGTGCAGTCCATTCATTCAGTTGTGTAGTTCAGTTGTGCAGTCCATTCATTCGGTTGTGTAGTTCAGTTGTGCAGTCCATTCATTCAGTTGTGTAGTTCAGTTGTGCAGTCCATTCATTCAGTTGTGTAGTTCAGTTGTGCGGTCCATTCATTCAGTTGTGTAGTTCAGTTGTGCAGTCCATTCATTCAGTTGTGCGGTTCATTCATTCAGTTATGTAGTTCAGTTGTGCAGTCCATTCATTCAGTTGTGTAGTTTAGTTGTGCGGTCCATTCATTCAGTTGTGTAGTTCAGTTGTGCGGTCCATTCATTCGGTTGTGTAGTTCAGTTGTGCAGTCCATTCATTCAGTTGTGTAGTTCAGTTGTGCGGTTCATTCATTCAGTTATGTAGTTCAGTTGTGCAGTCCATTCATTCAGTTATGTAGTTCAGTTGTGCAGTCCATTCATTCAGTTATGTAGTTCAGTTGTGCAGTCCATTCATTCAGTTGTGTAGTTCAGTTGTGCAGTCCATTCATTCAGTTGTGTAGTTCAGTTGTGCGGTTCATTCATTCAGTTATGTAGTTCAGTTGTGCAGTCCATTCATTCAGTTATGTAGTTCAGTTGTGCAGTCCATTCATTCAGTTATGTAGTTCAGTTGTGCAGTCCATTCATTCAGTTATGTAGTTCAGTTGTGCAGTCCATTCATTCAGTTGTGTAGTTCAGTTGTGCAGTCCATTCATTCAGTTGTGTAGTTCAGTTGTGCGGTTCATTCATTCAGTTATGTAGTTCAGTTGTGCAGTCCATTCATTCAGTTATGTAGTTCAGTTGTGCAGTCCATTCATTCAGTTGTGTAGTTCAGTTGTGCAGTCCATTCATTCAGTTGTGTAGTTCAGTTGTGCGGTTCATTCATTCAGTTATGTAGTTCAGTTGTGCAGTCCATTCATTCAGTTATGTAGTTCAGTTGTGCAGTCCATTCATTCAGTTGTGTAGTTCAGTTGTGCAGTCCATTCATTCAGTTGTGTAGTTCAGTTGTGCGGTTCATTCATTCAGTTATGTAGTTCAGTTGTGCAGTCCATTCATTCAGTTGTGTAGTTCAGTTGTGCAGTCCATTCATTCAGTTGTGTAGTTCAGTTGTGCGGTTCATTCATTCAGTTATGTAGTTCAGTTGTGCAGTCCATTCATTCAGTTATGTAGTTCAGTTGTGCAGTCCATTCATTCAGTTATGTAGTTCAGTTGTGCAGTCCATTCATTCAGTTGTGTAGTTCATTCATTCAGTTATGTAGTTCAGTTGTGCAGTCCATTCATTCAGTTATGTAGTTCAGTTGTGCAGTCCATTCATTCAGTTGTGTAGTTCAGTTGTGCAGTCCATTCATTCAGTTGTGTAGTTCAGTTGTGCGGTTCATTCATTCAGTTATGTAGTTCAGTTGTGCAGTCCATTCATTCAGTTGTGTAGTTCAGTTGTGCAGTCCATTCATTCAGTTGTGTAGTTCAGTTGTGCGGTTCATTCATTCAGTTATGTAGTTCAGTTGTGCAGTCCATTCATTCAGTTATGTAGTTCAGTTGTGCAGTCCATTCATTCAGTTATGTAGTTCAGTTGTGCAGTCCATTCATTCAGTTGTGTAGTTCAGTTGTGCAGTCCATTCATTCAGTTGTGTAGTTCAGTTGTGCGGTTCATTCATTCAGTTATGTAGTTCAGTTGTGCAGTCCATTCATTCAGTTGTGTAGTTCAGTTGTGCAGTCCATTCATTCAGTTATGTAGTTCAGTTGTGCAGTCCATTCATTCAGTTGTGTAGTTCAGTTGTGCGGTCCATTCATTCAGTTGTGTAGTTCAGTTGTGCGGTCCATTCATTCAGTTGTGTAGTTCAGTTGTGCGGTCCATTCATTCAGTTGTGTAGTTCAGTTGTGCGGTCCATTCATTCAGTTGTGTAGTTCAGTTGTGCGGTCCATTCATTCAGTTGTGTAGTTCAGTTGTGCGGTCCATTCATTCAGTTGTGTAGTTCAGTTGTGCGGTCCATTCATTCAGTTGTGTAGTTCAGTTGTGCGGTCCATTCATTCAGTTGTGTAGTTCAGTTGTGCAGTCCCATTCAGTCCATGTTCTAAGGCAACTAATAAGCATTTATTTACATTATCTAAGCATTGTTTTGTCACAAATTTGAGCAGTCGCATAGGCTCTCACTTGAAATGGGTTACCTTTCTGCTGCATTAAATTAAGGAATCTTCCAACATTTTTGTCAAAGTGTTTCTCCCTCTTCCCCCACAAGATCATGATTAGAACCTGTTTCTCTATGGTTCCTTAGTTTTGAACGTGCCACATTTCGGAAAGCATTACAAACAGCAAGTACTTCATGACACATTAATGGCTGTTGAGCAACATATTCATTTTTATATGTCTGACTAACAATTCCTTTGGGACTTTTCTTTGATCTTTGAATTTTTTGTTTTTTATGTTTGGAATAAAATAACTGAACTTTTCCTCCTTGTCCTTCACAAGAAAATACCCTTGGAGGAAATTTTGTGCACATGTATGGATTTCCCATTTCCGGCTACGTCGACCTTTCCAAGTACCAGGACTTAATCGTAGGTTATACAATCAAATTCTTGAAGTATAACAGCAACTCCCACAGTCTTCGCCTGCAACTGCAATAGCTTTTTCAATTCTTATGTACCATGCTTTTTAGTAGACCTATTATATGCAGAATGTTTTCCCAGTACTTGAAAAGTTCTGATTTTTCTTCACAGTCCTTGATCAACTCTTAGAATATTTTTCAGATTTTCTTATTTTGATCAGACAGTACTGATTATTACTAGCTCGGATGTAGCGAAGTATCGGTTATTACGAATTATTTTCTGTTACCTTGGATCTGTAATACTTTCATAATGTTAAATTTATCACTTATAGTGAACCATTAGATATTTCTGTACATCAGATATTGCAATCGGATATTGCAAAAAAAAAAATGTTCATGAAACTTCTTGGAGTTAAAGCAGAATTTCAAGAGCAATAATTAATTTGGAAACAGAGCTTTATCCCCAGATTCTTTAAGTTTAAACACTTTCGTAAGTTCATACCCAGATACGTTAAAATAGCCTAAACATATGAAGACTGCCTGCGAATTTTTAGATGATACCTGGAATGATGTTCATCCGGAAACAGAGAAATACTGCGGGAACATTTTGGGTTTCAGAGAAATCCAACAATCCTTCATTTTTGATCCTGTGTATGAAGATATGTAGTTTAATGTGGAATAGGTCACGAGAAAAAAATAGTTTTGCCCAGAGATCTTACTCTTGATAATTATACAGCAAGTAATGATTATATTGAAACAGAAGCACAATAGACCAATAATGTCATTAAAGGATAACTTCAAAAATTGCTGTTGCGAGTCTCCAAACTTTGGTTACTATTTCTATGTCCACAACATTAACTGCAGTGACAATTTAGATGCAGTAGAAGTTCTATTTCTATGCCCACAACATTAACTGCAGTGACAATTTAAATGCAGTAGAAGTGCAAACGTGTTGTAAATTTAAATGCTCAAAAGAAAGTTAAAGATTGTTTTTTCAGTGCAAATAAAAGAGCAAGGCATTTCAATCTTACCATAATGACTTTTTGTTTCACACTGTGAAATTTGATGTCAGTCATATTATTCATCCAAAATCTAAACTTTTTATAGATTATTGCGAATACCGATTATAACGGATAATTTGCCTTGTCTTTTGTGTATATGCTCCACTGCATTTTTAATGAAGTGCATTTTGCATCTTCTTGACTTCTATGGTAATATATTAGAACGACGGAAGCGGTCATTTTGACCGCATAACTACTTTAACCGCTGCCGTCGTTCTAGGAAGATCGTTGATATATTCTCTTATTATAAAACCTAGAATAATTTTCTTCTATGTTTTCAATAACTTTAAGAAAATAAGAAGAGTCATAAACATTGCACCTGCTACAGCAGGTGCAATGTTTCTGTCGGCGATTTCCCCAAACGTTGGCAGAATTTGATATTCGCACGTTGTTCTTCAAGCGTCATTTCCGTTTTCGACGAAGACGAACGACTACAGTTCACTGACTCGCATTGTCTGGAAAAACCCTGCACTGCGGATCTGCTTCTTCTTTTTCACATCTCGCGTCACATGTTCTTCTACGCCAAGGTAAAATAGTTCCCCTCTCCTCCAATCTTATCAGCACAGTCTTCGAACTTTTTGATCCTACCTTGTATAGATTATTGGAGATTTAAAAATCTAACTTGGAATTTTTTTTCTTAAAGAATGAATTTTAGCTTGCGTTTATGGACTTTAAATTTTGAAGAGAACAATTAATTTTTCTAGAAAAGGGTTACAAAAAAAATGAAAGAAATATTAAAGATGATTGTGATTATGATATTAATGTACCAGGTCTATTTTTCTTTTGAATTAAGTAAAAATTGAAAATCATTAAAATTTTGACCACTTTAGTATAAGCGTTTTGGCAGCTGCGAGCAATGGCATACAGATTCGATGCGGTTAACCCAATGGTCATGTAATATTTTAAATCAATTCACACTTTCCATGAACTCAGTTTAAATTCCAAAATCGTTAGAGTTTCTCTTTACGAAACGAAAAATTTTCGCTCACTCTGGATGTTGGATAAACTCTTCTCACTCAGCACCTCCATAATTCAACATGTTTCTCAGATGTCGAGATATATATCGACGTTTATTTCCACCTATTTCCCCCAAAATGAGCATTTTTCACCCAGTTTCCTTTCATCGGGTTTCACTGTAATACACATCTTTTTGGCATCTCGCCTTGGCGCAGTCCGGCTTGGGCTTTGGCGCGAGTTTAGGGTTGCCATCCTCGCATCTCTCAGTGCTGTCTACTTCTTCGCTCCGGACGCCATGTCACGATGATGGCGCTCGCTCCGCCCGTCTACGAGCTCACAAACACCCGGGATTGATTAAAAAAAAAAATAACAACAAAAAAGGAAAACACCCCCGACACACGCTCTGGATTATAATATCAGCGGAAAACGAGTATGACCACCGGAAATGAAAGTGAGTTATTTGTTTCGGTTAATTTTTTCCCCCCAAAGATTTGATGAGTTTGGGGTTAATCCAGTTGATCGGATGGCGAGTGTATTTTTGGTCACTGCTCCGAGTGCTCCGACGGAGAAAGGATACTATATGGCAATGTAGAAATCTAAAAATAGCCAACTGCTGTAACTTTTTAATATAATTTTATACTTATATACACATGGATGTAGTTTTTTACCATTATACATAAGCTTTATCTAACTATTTTGGCAATATATGTAAAAGATCTACCGAGATAGATGTATTGCATCAAAAATAGATGTATCAAAGTATATCGTATAGTTTCATGTATTTTGATACGTGAAAGTAAAAGATGTGCTATATCATATAGTGTGACATCTACGTTAATGTTTCATATAGAATCAAAAAGAGTTTCATCACACAGAGTTCTATACTTGTATAGAGCTTTTTTAAACTTATATAAAAACTATATCTGTAATTATTTTAGAAAGAGCTTAAATGTATTGAACCAATATACGCCTAATGTTTCGTTTATAATATTTTGAAAAGCTTAAATACACATGACGTTTTTTTTTTTAATGTTATAGAAGCTTTATCTAAAAATTTTTAGCAATACTAGTTAAATGAGATAAATACATTGTATTAAAAACGGCATAGATGTTGAGATTTAATTTGCAATGTTTTGAAAATGTTTCTTTACTTTAATAAACATGGACTTTTTTATTTTATACAGAAGTTTTATAACTTTTATCGTAATAACTGCTTAGAAGTTTTATCGTAATAAGCTTTATCGTAATAACTGTCCATGTACTGTGTATAAAAAAATGTTACATACACACCTACTATTACTCAAATTATAGAAGTTTAATTAATGTCTCTTTTTTTCCTCTAATCAATAAGTATCTAATACAGAAAAGATTCCGGTTTTGTTGTTAAGGATTTTTATATAAATTTTAAAAATTAAAAAAATCTGTTTACAGGAATATTGGCTACAATGCAATAGTAAAGACATGACAGCTATTTGAAATGAATTTGAATTTACCAACTCATCATTTCTATATTGTTTTGAATTATACTATATTGTATCAATTGCTGTCCTTTTGAAGTAAGCTAATATTAATTTGAAAGTTCCTAAAATTATTTTGTTATGTATAGAGGGTGTTTCATAAAGATTCACCCGGCTTTGACCTATCCATGCTAGACACATGATTTCAATTAGAAAATTGTTTTGAATCGTAACTCTTATAATACACCGATCCACCCGAAGGTATACGTGGAATTTTGAATCGTAAGAAAAATGTGTCTAAATATTTTCAAAACTGGGGAGAGGTATTTGCATAAAAATATGAAATCTAACTTTGTATATGGCCCTATTAGAGTAGTGCTCATTGATCCGAAATTTTTTTATAAACACTGTATTCATAAGCTGGCTTGGCATGTGTACCTATAAAATTGAAGCGTGGGTAATAAAACAAAATGTTAAACTTGTATCCAAAATCACTCTCTTACCCATTTTCGAAAACAATTATTGACCTTCCCTAAATAAGCCTTTAATATATTTTGTATACTTATTTTTGCTACAAATTAGTATTCAATCAGTATACGGACGCTAAAAATGTGTCTCATGACTATCATCACGAGTTTTTCAATTAGAAAAAACAGCCAATTTTATTTAATGAACTCCAGATTTTATGCTCCAGAATTTTATTTTCTAAGGGGGCTATATAAAAGTTACTTTCTGTATTTTTATGGTAATAAGTTACATGGTTTTGAAAATGTTTTAAAATATAATTCTTCTTACGATTCAAAACAATGTTCCAATTGAAAGTATGTAGCATTTGAAACACTATATTTATGACAGATTATTTTCCACAGATTGCTATTGTTACCAATGTTTATCATACTATATAAAGTGTTTAAGATAAACTCCTCAGATTTATAACTTTTGAACCGTTAGAGCTAGATACATATTTCCACATACACGATGCATGCTAGATGCATACACGTTCCCCACAATGTATTACATATGTGTAACATGAAAGTATGGTGATGTACAAAAGTACAACTCTCGGAATTTGATGGATTTGCACTACTTGAGCATCCCTGAACACCAATCGATCCTTTCTTATATATTAAAGTCTGTGTGTCTGATTTTGCCGGCACGATTATATGGCTAATAAAATTAAGTGAAATGAATGAAATTGGGAACAATAATTTTAATCTATGCCAGAGAGTTTGATTTTCGGGGAACTCTGACCAGGATAAAGTTCTTTATTACTCGAACAACTTTTTTTTTTTCAAAATAAAAAAAGGGACATAAAATACTTATATTAATGTATTTTATTATTTTTAAACTTAAAAGTGAATGACTTTTATAGTACATTAACATACGTCGTTCTCGAGGTACTGCATTTTTTTTGTCTTAATTGGGTAAGATGATAACAATTAAACACCCTTTCTATTATTAAATATGAAAATGCATTGTAGCGAAAAACAAAAACGTTGTTAATGAATTTCCCTGCCCATACATAGTGCAGTATGTGTAACAGTAACTATTGTTATGGCGAGGTTAAAATAAGACCCCTGCTTGGGTTTTAATGGATGTACACGTTTTGAGCATCCTTGAATATGTATCAAATTTTTGATGTCGATAAGGGTACAATATCTTCAATAGAGAGCTATTGAAATGAAATTTGCATGATTTTTTTTTCTAATGGGATGGTTCTAATGAGTAATAAGGTGTCTCCCTTGTAGAAATTCAATATTGACTTATTGAGACCAATATGAAAAAGCGGACATTGTGACGGAATTGACTTAATATTGGCTTAAAATATTGGGACAATATTTCCTATGTAATACCAATAACAGTGTAATGAAAATATTTAGCCAATATTGGAGGCCAATGTAATCCCAATATCTGCCCAATATTGGAATTACATTGGAAATATTTCCAATGCAGTGTCAAGATATGCAATATTGGACCAATATTAAATGCTACTAGGGCTGTTGCTTTATAGTGAGATCAAGAAAAAAAAATCATGTATTTTTACTTTGAAACTGAAAAAAAGGGCTTACAATAAATTAACATATACTATTGAATGAATTGTCATTTTATATGCGATTCATTATTTAAAAAAAAATATTTTCTTTTATAAAACAATAACATCTACTGTTCTTGAGATATCATGCGTTTTTTTATATTTAAAACGGTAAAATAATAAAATAAAATAAAATATACATACAGTTATTAAGTAAATCAATATTTTTATGTTCTATTTTACTAGACATTGATCGAGATAATAGTATTTTGAATCATCGCGATTTATTCTCGAGATATTAGAGGAAATATTTTACTCAGAGTGAGCTATATGCCTGAAGAAAATTGAACGATTGGAATGAAATTTGGCTCGATTAATTTAATTAGTAATTAGACGAAGCCAATTTATTTTCTTAACGGCATATTAGGAATCCTCTATCTTCTTCCACGATTTGAAAGTTATAGCTGCATCAGTATAGATCTAGTCAGGGAGTATCCAAGGGCGGGATAGATTTGGGATTTACCAAAACGAAAAAGGGTTTATTGATTATATGAAATTTTCTGCATATATAAACAGCGTTATTTGGTCTTAGCAGCTTATGTGAACCTGAAAACAAAATTCTGGACACGCACTTCAGTCTAGTTTATAGTTTTCTGGTGATGGGAAAATCATGAACTAGACCAATACTCTTTGAATTTTAAAGGGTTTTGACTTTTAAGTGTCTTGGATTTTATTTTAATGACAAGCAATGACTTTTCAAGAAATCCGAAAACTTTGTTCTATAACTTTTATTCAGAAATCTAACAATTTTGGCCTCCTGTTTATTGTTTATGATACGAGTTGTGGTGTATAATCTAAAGCTTTTGCTTATCTGAATAAAAATCAGCAAATGCATAACTGTAGGATTAGAAGACCGGCAGCAAGAGTTTCAATATTTGCCGTGAGGGCCCCTTATGCATTTTTCTATATGTCAATCATTCTACCGGCTTCAAAAATATACACAGGAAGCAGGAAATTAAATTATCCCCAGAATCACCGTATTATCGTATAAAAATGCATCGTAAGGGCAGTAATAAGTAAATACATTTTAGGAAAAGGATAAAGAAGGACCTAAATAACGTAATGAAGCACAGATTAATAAACTATTTAGCATACAGCTATTTTTAGAATCCGAACATGACGAAATGGGCCATTTGTTCATCTTTCTGACTTCTAGTTTGTTGGTTTGTTTAGCACTGAAAAAGGGGATCCAACATATCTTCGAAACAGTTGTATTCTGCATTGTTTGTTATTTTTTTGCTTGATTACATTGCGCAAGTTTTTCTTGCATAGTAAGGGGCCTACATTATACACCACTTTTTAACGCCAAGTACTAAGTCTGTTACCTTTTGTCTCCTGGTCAGCACCCTCACTTTATTTCTTATATTGAGGTCTGTTACATATAATATTCTTCCGTCCCCATACAAAAGTATTTTATATTCACAGAACCCGCCTATAGGAAACGTTTCCAATGTATAACAGCATCTATGCAATATGGCTGTGCACTTCTAAATTATATGTGCCACAACATTCTATTTTCAGATTTTGCTATATATTTATTAAATTGTGCTCTTTAGCAAGGAGCGAGAGATAGACTAGAAATTTTATAATTATGTATATAAATACATTTTATAATTTTATATATTTATTCCATACACTGTAAAACATTTGCGAGCATGCTATTGAAAGTTTCGTTTCAGGGGAATCAATTGTTCGTAATGGTGACTAAGGTCCCTTGATAGTTATGATAATTAATATATATATATATATATATATATGTGTGTGTGTGATTGAAAATTTCCCTTGTCATATGTTTAAAATTTTTATCATTTAATGCCATGCGTGATGAATTTCGCTAATGAAGCTCTTATACCGCAAGGCAACCTGGTTTTCTCTTGTATTACGCAGTAATTGAGTTGGAAGTTGGCGTCATCGTTGAATGTTTGGATATGGGTGTTTTAAAGTTGCTTTCGGAAAAGAAGCTGGAATTTTCATGAACGCCTGTGATTGTGGCTTTTCTTATCAGTTTGCAGAAATTATCAACAGAGTAGTTGAAAAAAGTGAGCAAAGGTTTCAGAATTTTTTAAAATGTACTGACTAGCTTATAAAAAGAGAAAAACCTGTCTGTGGATGCTGTTACTTGCAGTGGGAGCGCAATCCAAAACTATTTTACTTTAGTATAGTTTGGTATAGGTAAGGAGGGGGGGGGGGAGTTTTTTATGCCACATCAGGGGTTTGCAGTGCAGTTTTATCTTTTTAGGAATATTATCTGTGTTTCAGGTTACATCAGATCTTATCAAAGCTTACTTACTCCCGTTTAGATTTATACTGATCAAATTTTCATAGAAACCAAATTTTGCGTTACAATTTTGTTTTACTTAAAACTATAAGATGTAAGAAACGAACACTTTATTGAAATTCTATAATTGACAATGTATGATTTTAAAACAAAAAGAAAAACTGAAATTTTGTTTGAAATGTATTTTAAACCGTATGCGGAATAAAGTAAAAAAATATATATGTGGTGTTTGAAGTGTAGATGTTTGTTAGCCAAACAGGTAAAAGTATAAGCTATTCTGTATTAGAAAAAGTGTAAATGTGTTTGTTCTAAGAGGTAGCCATGTGAAGTACGAGGATCACACTGAAATTTGAGATAAGGCTGAGTGATACAAGTTAAACTTACCAATTTTTAGGAGTGGTACAAATTAAACTTATCAATTTTTAGGAGTGGTCAAAGTACTCCCCTCAAACATCAATGCACTTTTGTAGGCGAATTTTTCAAAGATTAAATGCTTCAAGTCATCCATTTCTTGGAATCGATGAAAAATATGCTTTTATAGCCTCATCAATCTCATCGTCGGAATGAAATCGACGCCCACGTAAATTCTTTTTTAGATTAAAAAATAGCCAAATATCACACATCCGGCCATCCAATTAACTACTCTGAGTCCTAGGACGAGTCGGGTGGCTTGGGCTTTCGACATAGCAAGATCAGGAGAATAGGGTGGATGTTCTTGATGTTTTTTTGTTCAAGAAATGCGACTGTCATTCTTGCTGAATGAGAAGATGCATTGTCATGGTGAACCATGAGTCCCCTAACATTAACTTCCTGAAGAATTTCTGGAAGACACTTAGTGGTGTACCAGTTAACTGTAACTGTCTTCTGTCCATCTAACTTTACGGCTTTGACCAGGCTTGTACTTCTGAAGAACACGGCATACATTACCTTTATCATTGCTTGTTGTCTTTTCACCATTGTTAGTTTTTACTGTGATATTTGAGATATGCTTGATTTGTATTTTTCAATTCTTTGCCTCCTCGGACTTAAGGACCAAAGGGGACTGATTTATTGCGAAACATACGCTACTTATTACTAAGTTTTTTATTTCTTGCTCATATTTATCATTGCTTGTACTTCTGAAGAACACGGCATACATTACCTTTATCATTGCTTGTTGTCTTTTCACCATTGTTAGTTTTTACTGTGATATTTGAGATATGCTTGATTTGTATTTTTCAATTCTTTGCCTCCTCGGACTTAAGGACCAAAGGGGACTGATTTATTGCGAAACATACGCTACTTATTACTAAGTTTTTTATTTCTTGCTCATATTTATCATTGCTTGTACTTCTGAAGAACACGGCATACATTACCTTTATCATTGCTTGTTGTCTTTTCACCATTGTTAGTTTTTACTGTGATATTTGAGATATGCTTGATTTGTATTTTTCAATTCTTTGCCTCCTCGGACTTAAGGACCAAAGGGGACTGATTTATTGCGAAACATACGCTACTTATTACTAAGTTTTTTATTTCTTGCTCATATTTATCATTGCTTGTACTTCTGAAGAACACGGCATACATTACCTTTATCATTGCTTGTTGTCTTTTCACCATTGTTAGTTTTTACTGTGATATTTGAGATATGCTTGATTTGTATTTTTCAATTCTTTGCCTCCTCGGACTTAAGGACCAAAGGGGACTGATTTATTGCGAAACATACGCTACTTATTACTAAGTTTTTTATTTCTTGCTCATATTTATCATTGCTTGTACTTCTGAAGAACACGGCATACATTACCTTTATCATTGCTTGTTGTCTTTTCACCATTGTTAGTTTTTACTGTGATATTTGAGATATGCTTGATTTGTATTTTTCAATTCTTTGCCTCCTCGGACTTAAGGACCAAAGGGGACTGATTTATTGCGAAACATACGCTACTTATTACTAAGTTTTTTATTTCTTGCTCATATTTATCATTGCTTGTACTTCTGAAGAACACGGCATACATTACCTTTATCATTGCTTGTTGTCTTTTCACCATTGTTAGTTTTTACTGTGATATTTGAGATATGCTTGATTTGTATTTTTCAATTCTTTGCCTCCTCGGACTTAAGGACCAAAGGGGACTGATTTATTGCGAAACATACGCTACTTATTACTAAGTTTTTTATTTCTTGCTCATATTTATCATTGCTTGTACTTCTGAAGAACACGGCATACATTACCTTTATCATTGCTTGTTGTCTTTTCACCATTGTTAGTTTTTACTGTGATATTTGAGATATGCTTGATTTGTATTTTTCAATTCTTTGCCTCCTCGGACTTAAGGACCAAAGGGGACTGATTTATTGCGAAACATACGCTACTTATTACTAAGTTTTTTATTTCTTGCTCATATTTATCATTGCTTGTACTTCTGAAGAACACGGCATACATTACCTTTATCATTGCTTGTTGTCTTTTCACCATTGTTAGTTTTTACTGTGATATTTGAGATATGCTTGATTTGTATTTTTCAATTCTTTGCCTCCTCGGACTTAAGGACCAAAGGGGACTGATTTATTGCGAAACATACGCTACTTATTACTAAGTTTTTTATTTCTTGCTCATATTTATCATTGCTTGTACTTCTGAAGAACACGGCATACATTACCTTTATCATTGCTTGTTGTCTTTTCACCATTGTTAGTTTTTACTGTGATATTTGAGATATGCTTGATTTGTATTTTTCAATTCTTTGCCTCCTCGGACTTAAGGACCAAAGGGGACTGATTTATTGCGAAACATACGCTACTTATTACTAAGTTTTTTATTTCTTGCTCATATTTATCATTGCTTGTACTTCTGAAGAACACGGCATACATTACCTTTATCATTGCTTGTTGTCTTTTCACCATTGTTAGTTTTTACTGTGATATTTGAGATATGCTTGATTTGTATTTTTCAATTCTTTGCCTCCTCGGACTTAAGGACCAAAGGGGACTGATTTATTGCGAAACATACGCTACTTATTACTAAGTTTTTTATTTCTTGCTCATATTTATCATTGCTTGTACTTCTGAAGAACACGGCATACATTACCTTTATCATTGCTTGTTGTCTTTTCACCATTGTTAGTTTTTACTGTGATATTTGAGATATGCTTGATTTGTATTTTTCAATTCTTTGCCTCCTCGGACTTAAGGACCAAAGGGGACTGATTTATTGCGAAACATACGCTACTTATTACTAAGTTTTTTATTTCTTGCTCATATTTATCATTGCTTGTACTTCTGAAGAACACGGCATACATTACCTTTATCATTGCTTGTTGTCTTTTCACCATTGTTAGTTTTTACTGTGATATTTGAGATATGCTTGATTTGTATTTTTCAATTCTTTGCCTCCTCGGACTTAAGGACCAAAGGGGACTGATTTATTGCGAAACATACGCTACTTATTACTAAGTTTTTTATTTCTTGCTCATATTTATCATTGCTTGTACTTCTGAAGAACACGGCATACATTACCTTTATCATTGCTTGTTGTCTTTTCACCATTGTTAGTTTTTACTGTGATATTTGAGATATGCTTGATTTGTATTTTTCAATTCTTTGCCTCCTCGGACTTAAGGACCAAAGGGGACTGATTTATTGCGAAACATACGCTACTTATTACTAAGTTTTTTATTTCTTGCTCATATTTATCATTGCTTGTACTTCTGAAGAACACGGCATACATTACCTTTATCATTGCTTGTTGTCTTTTCACCATTGTTAGTTTTTACTGTGATATTTGAGATATGCTTGATTTGTATTTTTCAATTCTTTGCCTCCTCGGACTTAAGGACCAAAGGGGACTGATTTATTGCGAAACATACGCTACTTATTACTAAGTTTTTTATTTCTTGCTCATATTTATCATTGCTTGTACTTCTGAAGAACACGGCATACATTACCTTTATCATTGCTTGTTGTCTTTTCACCATTGTTAGTTTTTACTGTGATATTTGAGATATGCTTGATTTGTATTTTTCAATTCTTTGCCTCCTCGGACTTAAGGACCAAAGGGGACTGATTTATTGCGAAACATACGCTACTTATTACTAAGTTTTTTATTTCTTGCTCATATTTATCATTGCTTGTACTTCTGAAGAACACGGCATACATTACCTTTATCATTGCTTGTTGTCTTTTCACCATTGTTAGTTTTTACTGTGATATTTGAGATATGCTTGATTTGTATTTTTCAATTCTTTGCCTCCTCGGACTTAAGGACCAAAGGGGACTGATTTATTGCGAAACATACGCTACTTATTACTAAGTTTTTTATTTCTTGCTCATATTTATCATTGCTTGTACTTCTGAAGAACACGGCATACATTACCTTTATCATTGCTTGTTGTCTTTTCACCATTGTTAGTTTTTACTGTGATATTTGAGATATGCTTGATTTGTATTTTTCAATTCTTTGCCTCCTCGGACTTAAGGACCAAAGGGGACTGATTTATTGCGAAACATACGCTACTTATTACTAAGTTTTTTATTTCTTGCTCATATTTATCATTGCTTGTACTTCTGAAGAACACGGCATACATTACCTTTATCATTGCTTGTTGTCTTTTCACCATTGTTAGTTTTTACTGTGATATTTGAGATATGCTTGATTTGTATTTTTCAATTCTTTGCCTCCTCGGACTTAAGGACCAAAGGGGACTGATTTATTGCGAAACATACGCTACTTATTACTAAGTTTTTTATTTCTTGCTCATATTTATCATTGCTTGTACTTCTGAAGAACACGGCATACATTACCTTTATCATTGCTTGTTGTCTTTTCACCATTGTTAGTTTTTACTGTGATATTTGAGATATGCTTGATTTGTATTTTTCAATTCTTTGCCTCCTCGGACTTAAGGACCAAAGGGGACTGATTTATTGCGAAACATACGCTACTTATTACTAAGTTTTTTATTTCTTGCTCATATTTATCATTGCTTGTACTTCTGAAGAACACGGCATACATTACCTTTATCATTGCTTGTTGTCTTTTCACCATTGTTAGTTTTTACTGTGATATTTGAGATATGCTTGATTTGTATTTTTCAATTCTTTGCCTCCTCGGACTTAAGGACCAAAGGGGACTGATTTATTGCGAAACATACGCTACTTATTACTAAGTTTTTTATTTCTTGCTCATATTTATCATTGCTTGTACTTCTGAAGAACACGGCATACATTACCTTTATCATTGCTTGTTGTCTTTTCACCATTGTTAGTTTTTACTGTGATATTTGAGATATGCTTGATTTGTATTTTTCAATTCTTTGCCTCCTCGGACTTAAGGACCAAAGGGGACTGATTTATTGCGAAACATACGCTACTTATTACTAAGTTTTTTATTTCTTGCTCATATTTATCATTGCTTGTACTTCTGAAGAACACGGCATACATTACCTTTATCATTGCTTGTTGTCTTTTCACCATTGTTAGTTTTTACTGTGATATTTGAGATATGCTTGATTTGTATTTTTCAATTCTTTGCCTCCTCGGACTTAAGGACCAAAGGGGACTGATTTATTGCGAAACATACGCTACTTATTACTAAGTTTTTTATTTCTTGCTCATATTTATCATTGCTTGTACTTCTGAAGAACACGGCATACATTACCTTTATCATTGCTTGTTGTCTTTTCACCATTGTTAGTTTTTACTGTGATATTTGAGATATGCTTGATTTGTATTTTTCAATTCTTTGCCTCCTCGGACTTAAGGACCAAAGGGGACTGATTTATTGCGAAACATACGCTACTTATTACTAAGTTTTTTATTTCTTGCTCATATTTATCATTGCTTGTACTTCTGAAGAACACGGCATACATTACCTTTATCATTGCTTGTTGTCTTTTCACCATTGTTAGTTTTTACTGTGATATTTGAGATATGCTTGATTTGTATTTTTCAATTCTTTGCCTCCTCGGACTTAAGGACCAAAGGGGACTGATTTATTGCGAAACATACGCTACTTATTACTAAGTTTTTTATTTCTTGCTCATATTTATCATTGCTTGTACTTCTGAAGAACACGGCATACATTACCTTTATCATTGCTTGTTGTCTTTTCACCATTGTTAGTTTTTACTGTGATATTTGAGATATGCTTGATTTGTATTTTTCAATTCTTTGCCTCCTCGGACTTAAGGACCAAAGGGGACTGATTTATTGCGAAACATACGCTACTTATTACTAAGTTTTTTATTTCTTGCTCATATTTATCATTGCTTGTACTTCTGAAGAACACGGCATACATTACCTTTATCATTGCTTGTTGTCTTTTCACCATTGTTAGTTTTTACTGTGATATTTGAGATATGCTTGATTTGTATTTTTCAATTCTTTGCCTCCTCGGACTTAAGGACCAAAGGGGACTGATTTATTGCGAAACATACGCTACTTATTACTAAGTTTTTTATTTCTTGCTCATATTTATCATTGCTTGTACTTCTGAAGAACACGGCATACATTACCTTTATCATTGCTTGTTGTCTTTTCACCATTGTTAGTTTTTACTGTGATATTTGAGATATGCTTGATTTGTATTTTTCAATTCTTTGCCTCCTCGGACTTAAGGACCAAAGGGGACTGATTTATTGCGAAACATACGCTACTTATTACTAAGTTTTTTATTTCTTGCTCATATTTATCATTGCTTGTACTTCTGAAGAACACGGCATACATTACCTTTATCATTGCTTGTTGTCTTTTCACCATTGTTAGTTTTTACTGTGATATTTGAGATATGCTTGATTTGTATTTTTCAATTCTTTGCCTCCTCGGACTTAAGGACCAAAGGGGACTGATTTATTGCGAAACATACGCTACTTATTACTAAGTTTTTTATTTCTTGCTCATATTTATCATTGCTTGTACTTCTGAAGAACACGGCATACATTACCTTTATCATTGCTTGTTGTCTTTTCACCATTGTTAGTTTTTACTGTGATATTTGAGATATGCTTGATTTGTATTTTTCAATTCTTTGCCTCCTCGGACTTAAGGACCAAAGGGGACTGATTTATTGCGAAACATACGCTACTTATTACTAAGTTTTTTATTTCTTGCTCATATTTATCATTGCTTGTACTTCTGAAGAACACGGCATACATTACCTTTATCATTGCTTGTTGTCTTTTCACCATTGTTAGTTTTTACTGTGATATTTGAGATATGCTTGATTTGTATTTTTCAATTCTTTGCCTCCTCGGACTTAAGGACCAAAGGGGACTGATTTATTGCGAAACATACGCTACTTATTACTAAGTTTTTTATTTCTTGCTCATATTTATCATTGCTTGTACTTCTGAAGAACACGGCATACATTACCTTTATCATTGCTTGTTGTCTTTTCACCATTGTTAGTTTTTACTGTGATATTTGAGATATGCTTGATTTGTATTTTTCAATTCTTTGCCTCCTCGGACTTAAGGACCAAAGGGGACTGATTTATTGCGAAACATACGCTACTTATTACTAAGTTTTTTATTTCTTGCTCATATTTATCATTGCTTGTACTTCTGAAGAACACGGCATACATTACCTTTATCATTGCTTGTTGTCTTTTCACCATTGTTAGTTTTTACTGTGATATTTGAGATATGCTTGATTTGTATTTTTCAATTCTTTGCCTCCTCGGACTTAAGGACCAAAGGGGACTGATTTATTGCGAAACATACGCTACTTATTACTAAGTTTTTTATTTCTTGCTCATATTTATCATTGCTTGTACTTCTGAAGAACACGGCATACATTACCTTTATCATTGCTTGTTGTCTTTTCACCATTGTTAGTTTTTACTGTGATATTTGAGATATGCTTGATTTGTATTTTTCAATTCTTTGCCTCCTCGGACTTAAGGACCAAAGGGGACTGATTTATTGCGAAACATACGCTACTTATTACTAAGTTTTTTATTTCTTGCTCATATTTATCATTGCTTGTACTTCTGAAGAACACGGCATACATTACCTTTATCATTGCTTGTTGTCTTTTCACCATTGTTAGTTTTTACTGTGATATTTGAGATATGCTTGATTTGTATTTTTCAATTCTTTGCCTCCTCGGACTTAAGGACCAAAGGGGACTGATTTATTGCGAAACATACGCTACTTATTACTAAGTTTTTTATTTCTTGCTCATATTTATCATTGCTTGTACTTCTGAAGAACACGGCATACATTACCTTTATCATTGCTTGTTGTCTTTTCACCATTGTTAGTTTTTACTGTGATATTTGAGATATGCTTGATTTGTATTTTTCAATTCTTTGCCTCCTCGGACTTAAGGACCAAAGGGGACTGATTTATTGCGAAACATACGCTACTTATTACTAAGTTTTTTATTTCTTGCTCATATTTATCATTGCTTGTACTTCTGAAGAACACGGCATACATTACCTTTATCATTGCTTGTTGTCTTTTCACCATTGTTAGTTTTTACTGTGATATTTGAGATATGCTTGATTTGTATTTTTCAATTCTTTGCCTCCTCGGACTTAAGGACCAAAGGGGACTGATTTATTGCGAAACATACGCTACTTATTACTAAGTTTTTTATTTCTTGCTCATATTTATCATTGCTTGTACTTCTGAAGAACACGGCATACATTACCTTTATCATTGCTTGTTGTCTTTTCACCATTGTTAGTTTTTACTGTGATATTTGAGATATGCTTGATTTGTATTTTTCAATTCTTTGCCTCCTCGGACTTAAGGACCAAAGGGGACTGATTTATTGCGAAACATACGCTACTTATTACTAAGTTTTTTATTTCTTGCTCATATTTATCATTGCTTGTACTTCTGAAGAACACGGCATACATTACCTTTATCATTGCTTGTTGTCTTTTCACCATTGTTAGTTTTTACTGTGATATTTGAGATATGCTTGATTTGTATTTTTCAATTCTTTGCCTCCTCGGACTTAAGGACCAAAGGGGACTGATTTATTGCGAAACATACGCTACTTATTACTAAGTTTTTTATTTCTTGCTCATATTTATCATTGCTTGTACTTCTGAAGAACACGGCATACATTACCTTTATCATTGCTTGTTGTCTTTTCACCATTGTTAGTTTTTACTGTGATATTTGAGATATGCTTGATTTGTATTTTTCAATTCTTTGCCTCCTCGGACTTAAGGACCAAAGGGGACTGATTTATTGCGAAACATACGCTACTTATTACTAAGTTTTTTATTTCTTGCTCATATTTATCATTGCTTGTACTTCTGAAGAACACGGCATACATTACCTTTATCATTGCTTGTTGTCTTTTCACCATTGTTAGTTTTTACTGTGATATTTGAGATATGCTTGATTTGTATTTTTCAATTCTTTGCCTCCTCGGACTTAAGGACCAAAGGGGACTGATTTATTGCGAAACATACGCTACTTATTACTAAGTTTTTTATTTCTTGCTCATATTTATCATTGCTTGTACTTCTGAAGAACACGGCATACATTACCTTTATCATTGCTTGTTGTCTTTTCACCATTGTTAGTTTTTACTGTGATATTTGAGATATGCTTGATTTGTATTTTTCAATTCTTTGCCTCCTCGGACTTAAGGACCAAAGGGGACTGATTTATTGCGAAACATACGCTACTTATTACTAAGTTTTTTATTTCTTGCTCATATTTATCATTGCTTGTACTTCTGAAGAACACGGCATACATTACCTTTATCATTGCTTGTTGTCTTTTCACCATTGTTAGTTTTTACTGTGATATTTGAGATATGCTTGATTTGTATTTTTCAATTCTTTGCCTCCTCGGACTTAAGGACCAAAGGGGACTGATTTATTGCGAAACATACGCTACTTATTACTAAGTTTTTTATTTCTTGCTCATATTTATCATTGCTTGTACTTCTGAAGAACACGGCATACATTACCTTTATCATTGCTTGTTGTCTTTTCACCATTGTTAGTTTTTACTGTGATATTTGAGATATGCTTGATTTGTATTTTTCAATTCTTTGCCTCCTCGGACTTAAGGACCAAAGGGGACTGATTTATTGCGAAACATACGCTACTTATTACTAAGTTTTTTATTTCTTGCTCATATTTATCATTGCTTGTACTTCTGAAGAACACGGCATACATTACCTTTATCATTGCTTGTTGTCTTTTCACCATTGTTAGTTTTTACTGTGATATTTGAGATATGCTTGATTTGTATTTTTCAATTCTTTGCCTCCTCGGACTTAAGGACCAAAGGGGACTGATTTATTGCGAAACATACGCTACTTATTACTAAGTTTTTTATTTCTTGCTCATATTTATCATTGCTTGTACTTCTGAAGAACACGGCATACATTACCTTTATCATTGCTTGTTGTCTTTTCACCATTGTTAGTTTTTACTGTGATATTTGAGATATGCTTGATTTGTATTTTTCAATTCTTTGCCTCCTCGGACTTAAGGACCAAAGGGGACTGATTTATTGCGAAACATACGCTACTTATTACTAAGTTTTTTATTTCTTGCTCATATTTATCATTGCTTGTACTTCTGAAGAACACGGCATACATTACCTTTATCATTGCTTGTTGTCTTTTCACCATTGTTAGTTTTTACTGTGATATTTGAGATATGCTTGATTTGTATTTTTCAATTCTTTGCCTCCTCGGACTTAAGGACCAAAGGGGACTGATTTATTGCGAAACATACGCTACTTATTACTAAGTTTTTTATTTCTTGCTCATATTTATCATTGCTTGTACTTCTGAAGAACACGGCATACATTACCTTTATCATTGCTTGTTGTCTTTTCACCATTGTTAGTTTTTACTGTGATATTTGAGATATGCTTGATTTGTATTTTTCAATTCTTTGCCTCCTCGGACTTAAGGACCAAAGGGGACTGATTTATTGCGAAACATACGCTACTTATTACTAAGTTTTTTATTTCTTGCTCATATTTATCATTGCTTGTACTTCTGAAGAACACGGCATACATTACCTTTATCATTGCTTGTTGTCTTTTCACCATTGTTAGTTTTTACTGTGATATTTGAGATATGCTTGATTTGTATTTTTCAATTCTTTGCCTCCTCGGACTTAAGGACCAAAGGGGACTGATTTATTGCGAAACATACGCTACTTATTACTAAGTTTTTTATTTCTTGCTCATATTTATCATTGCTTGTACTTCTGAAGAACACGGCATACATTACCTTTATCATTGCTTGTTGTCTTTTCACCATTGTTAGTTTTTACTGTGATATTTGAGATATGCTTGATTTGTATTTTTCAATTCTTTGCCTCCTCGGACTTAAGGACCAAAGGGGACTGATTTATTGCGAAACATACGCTACTTATTACTAAGTTTTTTATTTCTTGCTCATATTTATCATTGCTTGTACTTCTGAAGAACACGGCATACATTACCTTTATCATTGCTTGTTGTCTTTTCACCATTGTTAGTTTTTACTGTGATATTTGAGATATGCTTGATTTGTATTTTTCAATTCTTTGCCTCCTCGGACTTAAGGACCAAAGGGGACTGATTTATTGCGAAACATACGCTACTTATTACTAAGTTTTTTATTTCTTGCTCATATTTATCATTGCTTGTACTTCTGAAGAACACGGCATACATTACCTTTATCATTGCTTGTTGTCTTTTCACCATTGTTAGTTTTTACTGTGATATTTGAGATATGCTTGATTTGTATTTTTCAATTCTTTGCCTCCTCGGACTTAAGGACCAAAGGGGACTGATTTATTGCGAAACATACGCTACTTATTACTAAGTTTTTTATTTCTTGCTCATATTTATCATTGCTTGTACTTCTGAAGAACACGGCATACATTACCTTTATCATTGCTTGTTGTCTTTTCACCATTGTTAGTTTTTACTGTGATATTTGAGATATGCTTGATTTGTATTTTTCAATTCTTTGCCTCCTCGGACTTAAGGACCAAAGGGGACTGATTTATTGCGAAACATACGCTACTTATTACTAAGTTTTTTATTTCTTGCTCATATTTATCATTGCTTGTACTTCTGAAGAACACGGCATACATTACCTTTATCATTGCTTGTTGTCTTTTCACCATTGTTAGTTTTTACTGTGATATTTGAGATATGCTTGATTTGTATTTTTCAATTCTTTGCCTCCTCGGACTTAAGGACCAAAGGGGACTGATTTATTGCGAAACATACGCTACTTATTACTAAGTTTTTTATTTCTTGCTCATATTTATCATTGCTTGTACTTCTGAAGAACACGGCATACATTACCTTTATCATTGCTTGTTGTCTTTTCACCATTGTTAGTTTTTACTGTGATATTTGAGATATGCTTGATTTGTATTTTTCAATTCTTTGCCTCCTCGGACTTAAGGACCAAAGGGGACTGATTTATTGCGAAACATACGCTACTTATTACTAAGTTTTTTATTTCTTGCTCATATTTATCATTGCTTGTACTTCTGAAGAACACGGCATACATTACCTTTATCATTGCTTGTTGTCTTTTCACCATTGTTAGTTTTTACTGTGATATTTGAGATATGCTTGATTTGTATTTTTCAATTCTTTGCCTCCTCGGACTTAAGGACCAAAGGGGACTGATTTATTGCGAAACATACGCTACTTATTACTAAGTTTTTTATTTCTTGCTCATATTTATCATTGCTTGTACTTCTGAAGAACACGGCATACATTACCTTTATCATTGCTTGTTGTCTTTTCACCATTGTTAGTTTTTACTGTGATATTTGAGATATGCTTGATTTGTATTTTTCAATTCTTTGCCTCCTCGGACTTAAGGACCAAAGGGGACTGATTTATTGCGAAACATACGCTACTTATTACTAAGTTTTTTATTTCTTGCTCATATTTATCATTGCTTGTACTTCTGAAGAACACGGCATACATTACCTTTATCATTGCTTGTTGTCTTTTCACCATTGTTAGTTTTTACTGTGATATTTGAGATATGCTTGATTTGTATTTTTCAATTCTTTGCCTCCTCGGACTTAAGGACCAAAGGGGACTGATTTATTGCGAAACATACGCTACTTATTACTAAGTTTTTTATTTCTTGCTCATATTTATCATTGCTTGTACTTCTGAAGAACACGGCATACATTACCTTTATCATTGCTTGTTGTCTTTTCACCATTGTTAGTTTTTACTGTGATATTTGAGATATGCTTGATTTGTATTTTTCAATTCTTTGCCTCCTCGGACTTAAGGACCAAAGGGGACTGATTTATTGCGAAACATACGCTACTTATTACTAAGTTTTTTATTTCTTGCTCATATTTATCATTGCTTGTACTTCTGAAGAACACGGCATACATTACCTTTATCATTGCTTGTTGTCTTTTCACCATTGTTAGTTTTTACTGTGATATTTGAGATATGCTTGATTTGTATTTTTCAATTCTTTGCCTCCTCGGACTTAAGGACCAAAGGGGACTGATTTATTGCGAAACATACGCTACTTATTACTAAGTTTTTTATTTCTTGCTCATATTTATCATTGCTTGTACTTCTGAAGAACACGGCATACATTACCTTTATCATTGCTTGTTGTCTTTTCACCATTGTTAGTTTTTACTGTGATATTTGAGATATGCTTGATTTGTATTTTTCAATTCTTTGCCTCCTCGGACTTAAGGACCAAAGGGGACTGATTTATTGCGAAACATACGCTACTTATTACTAAGTTTTTTATTTCTTGCTCATATTTATCATTGCTTGTACTTCTGAAGAACACGGCATACATTACCTTTATCATTGCTTGTTGTCTTTTCACCATTGTTAGTTTTTACTGTGATATTTGAGATATGCTTGATTTGTATTTTTCAATTCTTTGCCTCCTCGGACTTAAGGACCAAAGGGGACTGATTTATTGCGAAACATACGCTACTTATTACTAAGTTTTTTATTTCTTGCTCATATTTATCATTGCTTGTACTTCTGAAGAACACGGCATACATTACCTTTATCATTGCTTGTTGTCTTTTCACCATTGTTAGTTTTTACTGTGATATTTGAGATATGCTTGATTTGTATTTTTCAATTCTTTGCCTCCTCGGACTTAAGGACCAAAGGGGACTGATTTATTGCGAAACATACGCTACTTATTACTAAGTTTTTTATTTCTTGCTCATATTTATCATTGCTTGTACTTCTGAAGAACACGGCATACATTACCTTTATCATTGCTTGTTGTCTTTTCACCATTGTTAGTTTTTACTGTGATATTTGAGATATGCTTGATTTGTATTTTTCAATTCTTTGCCTCCTCGGACTTAAGGACCAAAGGGGACTGATTTATTGCGAAACATACGCTACTTATTACTAAGTTTTTTATTTCTTGCTCATATTTATCATTGCTTGTACTTCTGAAGAACACGGCATACATTACCTTTATCATTGCTTGTTGTCTTTTCACCATTGTTAGTTTTTACTGTGATATTTGAGATATGCTTGATTTGTATTTTTCAATTCTTTGCCTCCTCGGACTTAAGGACCAAAGGGGACTGATTTATTGCGAAACATACGCTACTTATTACTAAGTTTTTTATTTCTTGCTCATATTTATCATTGCTTGTACTTCTGAAGAACACGGCATACATTACCTTTATCATTGCTTGTTGTCTTTTCACCATTGTTAGTTTTTACTGTGATATTTGAGATATGCTTGATTTGTATTTTTCAATTCTTTGCCTCCTCGGACTTAAGGACCAAAGGGGACTGATTTATTGCGAAACATACGCTACTTATTACTAAGTTTTTTATTTCTTGCTCATATTTATCATTGCTTGTACTTCTGAAGAACACGGCATACATTACCTTTATCATTGCTTGTTGTCTTTTCACCATTGTTAGTTTTTACTGTGATATTTGAGATATGCTTGATTTGTATTTTTCAATTCTTTGCCTCCTCGGACTTAAGGACCAAAGGGGACTGATTTATTGCGAAACATACGCTACTTATTACTAAGTTTTTTATTTCTTGCTCATATTTATCATTGCTTGTACTTCTGAAGAACACGGCATACATTACCTTTATCATTGCTTGTTGTCTTTTCACCATTGTTAGTTTTTACTGTGATATTTGAGATATGCTTGATTTGTATTTTTCAATTCTTTGCCTCCTCGGACTTAAGGACCAAAGGGGACTGATTTATTGCGAAACATACGCTACTTATTACTAAGTTTTTTATTTCTTGCTCATATTTATCATTGCTTGTACTTCTGAAGAACACGGCATACATTACCTTTATCATTGCTTGTTGTCTTTTCACCATTGTTAGTTTTTACTGTGATATTTGAGATATGCTTGATTTGTATTTTTCAATTCTTTGCCTCCTCGGACTTAAGGACCAAAGGGGACTGATTTATTGCGAAACATACGCTACTTATTACTAAGTTTTTTATTTCTTGCTCATATTTATCATTGCTTGTACTTCTGAAGAACACGGCATACATTACCTTTATCATTGCTTGTTGTCTTTTCACCATTGTTAGTTTTTACTGTGATATTTGAGATATGCTTGATTTGTATTTTTCAATTCTTTGCCTCCTCGGACTTAAGGACCAAAGGGGACTGATTTATTGCGAAACATACGCTACTTATTACTAAGTTTTTTATTTCTTGCTCATATTTATCATTGCTTGTACTTCTGAAGAACACGGCATACATTACCTTTATCATTGCTTGTTGTCTTTTCACCATTGTTAGTTTTTACTGTGATATTTGAGATATGCTTGATTTGTATTTTTCAATTCTTTGCCTCCTCGGACTTAAGGACCAAAGGGGACTGATTTATTGCGAAACATACGCTACTTATTACTAAGTTTTTTATTTCTTGCTCATATTTATCATTGCTTGTACTTCTGAAGAACACGGCATACATTACCTTTATCATTGCTTGTTGTCTTTTCACCATTGTTAGTTTTTACTGTGATATTTGAGATATGCTTGATTTGTATTTTTCAATTCTTTGCCTCCTCGGACTTAAGGACCAAAGGGGACTGATTTATTGCGAAACATACGCCTACTTATTACTAAGTTTTTTATTTCTTGCTCATATTTATCATTGCTTGTACTTCTGAAGAACACGGCATACATTACCTTTATCATTGCTTGTTGTCTTTTCACCATTGTTAGTTTTTACTGTGATATTTGAGATATGCTTGATTTGTATTTTTCAATTCTTTGCCTCCTCGGACTTAAGGACCAAAGGGGACTGATTTATTGCGAAACATACGCTACTTATTACTAAGTTTTTTATTTCTTGCTCATATTTATCATTGCTTGTACTTCTGAAGAACACGG